>CM059279.1:27841888-28196440 GCA_030347295.1 Setipinna tenuifilis | reverse complement strand
AATTTTTTTAAATAAATGTTTTTGTTTTCCATCTGTCTTCTGGTTTCATCTGTCATAGTAAACTGTTGTTTAGTCTACCTCTGCACAAGCCTTAAGAAATCTTTTATAAATTACTTGTCCAGTGCAAAGAATTGTTACATTTCATTCAAAAACTCATTTCTGAACTGGTTTCACTTTAGAATAGCTCGCCAGATTTACTTTGTTAGGTGTAACAAGTCATTTGTAAATGTATGAACAGGTTTCACTTTAGAATAGCCCCCCCAGATTTACTTTGTTAATGAGATGTAACTCCTTAACTACACATGAGTTATGCTTAACAAGTCATTTGTTAATGTATGAACAGGTTTCACTTTAGAATAGCCCCCCCAGATTTACTTTGTTAATGAGATGTAACTCCTTAACTACACATGAGTTATGCTTAACAAATCATTTGTTAATGTATGAACAGGTTTCACTTTAGAATAGCCCCCCAGATTTACTTTGTTAATGAGATGTAACTCCTTAACTACACATGAGTTATGCTTAACAAATCATTTGTTAATGTATGAACAGGTTTCACTTTAGAATAGCCCCCCCAGATTTACTTTGTTAATGACATGTAACTCCTTAACTACACATGAGTTATGCTTAACAAATCATTTGTTAATGTATGAACAGGTTTCACTTTAGAATAGCCACCCAGATTTACTTTGTTAATGAGATGTAACTCCTTAACTACTCAGGGGTTAGGCTTAATAAGTCATTTGATAATGTATGAAGAGGTTTCACTTTAGAATAGCTCCCCAGATTTACTTTGGTAATAAGTTACAACTCATTAGTTACACGTGATTATGCCTTAACAAAGCAGTAGTAAATATCCTGAAACATCTTTGAGAGGCAGTTGCATAAGCCTCTACCATACTAATGTCATGTCACAGTTACCACACACAAACCATTAACATATACACTTAAGTAATGATGACAAATAATTAACAAATGGTTAAGAAAGGGTTAACCAAGATTAGCACCCTACTGGGAGTAGGTGTTCCCTACCCACAAACTAGTAACAAATGCTTAAGTGATGAGAGAAAAAGCATTATAGATTAAAAAAATGATTAAGAAAGGGTTTAGTAAGGTTTCAAACAGTGCTTGTTAATGAATAAGTGATGCAAAATGAAAAATAAGTAATGGTTTGACACATGAATAAAATAGGGTTAAGGCTTTAATACTGCTTATTGGAGACACACGTTATTAACTAACACTACTTACTAATGATTAAGTTATGTTACATAAGAAAGGGTTTTCTAAGGTTTTACCAAGGCTTTGTTACTGTTTTGCAAAACGTGTGCTAACCATAAACAAACCATTAACAAACAGTATATGTTAATGGTCAAGTAATGGGAAATAACAAAGAGATAATGGTTAACAAATGCTTTACAAAGGGTTACCTAAGGTTTGAGTAATGCTTAACAAATGCATAACTAATGCTTAACAAGGAGTCAGTATTATAAAGTGTTACCGAGTTTTTTGTATGTACATGATTGTTTATGACCAAGAATAACCCTGAAATTGTTATAATTGCTAAAACATGGTTTGGATAATAAACTAATTTCTCAGCATTATGATGTGTATAGAAACAAACTATGGGCAAGACTTTTAAATTTTAATGCATATTGTTATTTTTTTTGATGTCCAATATGACAGCCACCTGCTTGAGTCTAATTAACACATTACTTTTCATGATAAAATGTACAAAATGAAGAAAAATGCCTTAAGAACATCATTCACCAAAGTATATTTTGTCTGTTGTTAACACTCCATCCATAAGAGTGAAAAGCCATATTCTTACTTTAAGAAAATTACTGCTATATTTGGTCACACCAAATGACATGAAGACCACATATTTGCAAAAGAAATAAAAATAAATTAGTAACAAATAAAAGTGATTGCGAAATGTATGATAAAATCAAGTTTCATTGCCTTTTAATACTCAGTGAAAATTAAAATTTAATATTTTTTTTCCATTTCATGTGTTTTCCTTTTAATTACATTGTCATCTCAGTTTCATTGTCAGACTTTTTCTCATTTACAGCAGTGCACAAATATGATTTCAGAATCACAAACAGCTTCTTAACTTTGATGTCTTTCAAACACTTGAACAGTTGAGTGAAGTTAATACATTTTGTTTTAAAAACCACAGTAACTTCTGAATTTCACTTGAAAATTGATTCAAAATACAACACACCAAAAATGATTTTCATTTTCATCCTGCTTGCGTTTAACCCCAGCTGCTTTGGAATTTTTCCCAATCTTCATTTCTTAGCTTTGACCAGCGAGAGGTTGCTGGCTCGGGCTCTGAGATCACTGACTGGACATTGCTCTTGAAGTAAAAGATGGCATCGACGGTTTCTGGCCACATGAATAAATTCTTTTGCCCCGATTGACGCATGGCATTAACCTTCACCTCCTCTCCCACAACTTCAAGGACTTGGCCTACATATGGCAACTCATCATACGTCACTATTACAAATTTGCCAACTATGTCCTGAAGATTGTTCTGCCCTGGATCTGAATGACTTGATTCATCCTCTGCATGGCATTTGGTGTCTCGCAGGTCTACCTTAACAGGCTCATAGCAGTGGCATGCCATCCTCTTTGTATGGGTACAAAAGCATGACACCTCACGGTGGATTATTCGGCCTGGTTGTGAGGATTGCACTTGGTGTATTTTCAGTGTACCCTTGACAGTTCGCAAGTGCTCTGGAAGCATGCCATCATACTTATTGATTGTCTCCAAGGTTACCCAGTAGTGATGAGCGCTTGATGCAGATTTTTTGACAAGCATCTTGAAGACTTCTTCTGGAGTCGGCAGCTCACCTCCATGGAGCATGTGCCGGTCAGCATCCCTCTTCACAGCCCCACCAATGCCATCTGGGGCTCCCTTACCGTGTGACCTTTCGGAGTAGTTCCATGTGACGTAGTCAAAGCCAAACCGGAATGGCACTGTGCTAAGCAAATAGAAATTGGCCTTATTCCTGTATTGTGTAACAGGCCCATCACTGATCACATGCAGTGCCGTAATCTTGGGGTGAGTTGACCGGAGCTCTTTCAGTATGGGCTCCAGGTGAGCCCAGACTGCACGCTCATCATGGCGGAGGCTGTCTGACATTGTAGTGTATGACTTGCTGCCATGGACCGTGTAGAGGACAGCAGTATGTAGAGTAGCTTGTTTTCGACTTCCTCCGAAATGATAAGATTGGATCTCTGTGCTCATTTTACATGCATAATTTTCAGAGAAGTCAACATGAAGAACAGCTTCAGATTCTGTGAGAGTTTGGTTAATGTAGCGGAACTGTTCGGATTGGTGTAGCCAATTGAATTGGTGTATAGCTAAAGACTCTAGCTTGCGCTGAAACAGCTCCTTCAATTCCTCTATCGTGCCTGTGTGTGTTTTTTTTGCAACATGTGCAAAGTTTATGTCTCCATTGGTTGAGGTCACCCGCTCCCATTGTTCCCAGGATATAGCGTCAGAGTTGTGTGTCTCAGGGAGGACAATTTCATCGAAGCAGCATTTGGGGCATACACGATCCATACATGGTTTGTTTTTGGGATCACACACAATCATTTCTACTAACGCCGAGATACTGGTTGTCTTCAGCAGCCCTGTCTTGGCTAGTTTGTTTGCCAACAGTAGGATGTTCTCGTGTTCTGAACATGCACATGTATCTCGATCCCGTAACTTTGGCTCTGTAATGTAAAAAGGCCGGAGTCGGGTAAACTGTCTGTAAGACATGGACAAGTGCTGTTCCACCTCGGTTTGAAACTGTATATGGAGCTCTTTGAGAGGCTTTGTCAGGACTCTTCTTTGAACTTTTTGTTTATTTTTTGCCAGGTAGAAGATGACTGTTTTCATCCCTCAACAAAAACTGTATAACAGCCTGCTTCTTCTCTGCTGACACTCTCTTCTGACCCCTTTGTTTCTCCTTTCCACTTCGCACTTTCCTTTGCATTGCCATCACTCTCTTCTCACACTTTCTAATTTTGTCTTTCATTTTTTTCATATTACTCAGTTGTTTCTTGAGATGCAAGACTTGTTTTTTAAGCCTGATTTTGTCCTGCCTCAATTTCCTGCAAAGGCTTTGCCCTGATGTATCCTCCTCCTTCGCTGTTTTTTCCCTCACTTGTGTTTCCATCACTGGTGTTTCCCTCTCTGGTGTAGACACCACTGGTGGACGAAAATCTTCCACTACATCCACAACCTCTATGCTCTCCATTGATGGCGGGGTGAGATCTAACACTGCCTTAGGCATCTTTTCTCTGTCCCTGTACGCCTTCGATGCAGCCTTCCACTTCTGTCTCTGCTTCTTTTTCTCTCTGTCTGGTAGCTCACTTGATAGGGGATCTTTCCCTGTTGTTTTCTTCTCTGGTAGCTGAAACAAATAGTACTGTATTACAAATCTGTCAAAGTTGCTCATGAATAGAGCTAATGAAATGCATATCTTGCAGTGAATAGAAATACTACTGCTATTCAAATTAAGATTTCTTTTCCCACATTTCAAAACAAACCTTTCTCTTCTCCTGGCAAGGTACTCAGCTCTTGCTGCTGGGTCGGAGTTGACCCGCTCCCTATGGTGGTCGGTCTTTACTTTGCTAGACAGCGGCATCTAATTAAAAACAAAACATTAAAAACAGTTTAAAAATACATATATGTGTCAAAGATGACAACATTTCATGTGTATTTCACATATTTTTCTTATTATACTATGAAATAGGAATTGTATCGGATTGTTCTTGAAATACCAAAATATACTAAAAAATATTGAAAAAAGGGGGTATAATGAATAATAATAATATAATATTAACAACAATAATATAATAAACATAACATTTAAAGCACAAAAAATGTAACTCTGCAATATATAGAAGTAATTGAAAGTATCCTACAGTGGTCGCACCACATGATATTGGTCGCACCAAATGATGTTTTCTAGATACAGTCCAAATTTTACAGACCTAGCATTAGGCACCTTAGCAAAACTAGCTGGTTTCTGACACAAGGTCACCTTACACTATATCATCAAAATATATATTTTTAAATAAAACGTTATTATAATTTTCTTTTTGAGGTCATACCACATGACATCCAAATTTGGCAACAACATTGCAGCACTTAAAAACGTACATTTTTGAAATGTATGAAAGAGAGTTACAGACCTGCTTGCTGGTTTCATGCGATCTCTGCCTGTTGAGGAATGATGCAACTTCCTGTGTTTTACTTGAATTCAAAATACAAGTCCCAAAATAGTCATTTTTTGGTGGTCGCACCACATGATATTTGTTTGCATATTATGAGGAAAATATGTATTGAAGAAAGCTGAAATGTCATGAGGGTCTACAAAACACTTATGATAATATGCCAAAAAAGAAATAAAATTAATTTTATTAGATTTAGAGTAATTTTAAGTAAGTTTAAAAATCAGCAGTTAAGGGCGGACGGTCGCACCACATGACTTTTTAACACTTTCTGGAGGAAAAAATGCATGATAACTAATCATTTCTGAAATAAAGTATTTAGTACCATGGAGGTCAAATGTACTACATATATGTGGTGAATTATTATGCAATTTGAACGTGTTTCATCTGAAGAAATTGTAACTGGACAGAAAATGTACGCGTCACGTCATTGACCCATTCTCAGTTGTGAGGATTCGTGGGCTGGTTTGATCAGATATGGTTCTTGCTTACACACAGACACAGTCTCAAGTACAGCCTTGTGGGGTACCTTTACGCAGCCCCCACTCCAAGTTACTGATAATAGAGGTGACACACACTGTCTCGGGTGCTGCCTTGTGGGGTATCCGTAGCCAGCCCCCACTCCAAGTTACTGATAATACAGGTGACACATGCTGTTTCAGGTGTAGTCTTGTGTTGGCCACGGAAAGGATAGATTGCGAAGAAGGACGTTTACTGGTACAGCCAAACTGCTAGAATGTAACCTTGTTAACAAAACCCACATGCTACAAGCAATTCTTGAATCACTGACTTTACACTGACTGCATACTGAAGTGGTGATGCTTTTTAAACGGTTCTCTTAACACAACACATGCTGAGAAGTACATAACTGCTCATTATCACGTGGTTATTCATAGTTATTCATGTGAGTCATGTATACAAGTGTGCATATATGTGTATATGCATTCCTATTGCAATCCCATTCATGCCTGCTTGCTGTCATTTAATAATGCACAAGAAATGTTCTGCATCACATAAGTCCTTTGTGTGTCGTTGGGGAACAGTCATTACACCATGTGCTGGTAGAATAATGTTTGTTACATGTGACTTCTTTCAGATGAAATAATGCATTTGAGTCATTGCCCACCCACCCGGCAGTGAGAGTAAATTTTATGTTTTAGAATTTTATTTTATTGGTGACACAGTGTAGACCATGCAAAAGTTTTTCAATTAAGGTACATTACAGATTACCCCCGTGGCACAAAGGGTCTCCTGGATCATCCTTGATCCAGTTGAACTCTGTCTCTTTGTCATGTACCCTGTAAATCCCCATGTCTCTGTCTCTCTCTCTCACACACACACACACAAGGTCAGAATAGGTCCCGCCTACCATCAGAGCAGCAAAGCCTCCCTCTGACTTTTTCTCTCTCTCTCAGCTGTGAAAATGGGAATTATTTCTAAGTCAGAAGAGTTTTGAGAAGGCAGAGAAGAGTGTGGCTTTTTTATTAGTATATATGGCAAGATAAATCAGGCAAAAAGAGCAAGAAAGGTGAGGGCAAAAAACAAGAAGAAAAGAAAGGTGAGGAAAAAAGTAGAAGAAAGGAAATGCTAAAGACAAAGGCAGGCACAGACATGGAAGAGGAGTTTGCCCTCAAAGTAAACAGCAGAAGTGTAAACATATTTGCTGTGGGCTAAGGTGAAGTAAACAAAGCTATGATTGTGTGGGTGACACTGTCTCTGTTGCTGAATGTCTCTGTGTCTTTATAACTTGTGCCTTATAACTATGAAATCACAAATCAGCTTTATATATATGGAGTGTTATTGAGCAGAGTGAACCACACAAACGCGTGCTAGCAGTTGTCCCCCCATCTAGTTCTGCCCTCCCAATCTCAGTGTGTTTTAGCACACACACAGAGCATACCTCTCACAGTGGCTGAGTTTGCATACGTGTGTGTATTGAGTAGAGTGTCGAGGGGTCTTATGGCTACGGCACACAGATACAGCAGAGGCAGGAAATGGTGTTTTGCCTTTTTATTTTTGCACCACAGTGTGAAAAACAGTGAGCCAGTGACAAAAAACAAAAATGTAAAGCCAAACAAAAATGTAGAAAAATATATCTATAGACTATTTACAATATTTACAGAAAATAAACAGGCTATGGGAAGCCAAATGAAACGTATAATTAGCCAAAGGCTAACAATTCAAAAGTTCAGTGTACAACCAGCTCGCGTAACTGAGGGTTTCAGAGCAATCAGAAACACATCTCTCCACCATACTAGCCTGGCTAACGCGACTTATCAATGCTCTGCGAACATTGGTCTGGCCAAGCTGTGTTGTAAACCCATATTCTCAGAGGGCGGGCTTAACCCACGTGTGTGAAATGCCTGTGTTTGCTACTGGATGAAGCTTCGACCAATCACATTAGTGTCCATGTATAAGACAGAGAATAGTAACGTGCATATGAGTAAACAAAAACGTAACTGCACAAAAGCTCGAAATTCCATATGCTATCGCTGACAATGTAACGTGCAGCTATTTTGTCAGTGAAATAGCTCCACAACTTTGCAAGATATTACTGTGTTGTTCTGCTATTTACATACTGTAAACTGGGTTGACTTGGCAACACTTACCATTTATAAGTCAGATGAACCTCGTCGACAACAATGCCAAGGAGATTTTCTTTGTAGACTTCGTTGGCTAACATGTTAATCCAGCTTCCAAAACAGCAGCTACAGCTGCATTGAAATCTTGCCGTTGCTCCACGTTCGCCATGTTGACAGTGACTGAGGTAGATTTCCGGTCGCTAAACTACCGCGTCATTGCCTTTTTGAAATGCTAGATTTTCATTGGTCCCAGTTTCTCTGTTAATGTAGAAACGGTGTAGAATGGGAGCTTGGCCAGACTGACTTTGCAAGCGAAATTCAAATGCAGCGGCACAGGAAGTATGGGCGTGCCCAGGCTACCACCATACAGCTCTCCTGATAACTTCTTCTTCTTCTTCTTTCAGTTTTTATGGCGGTTGGCAACCAACTGGAAAGTGCATTACCGCCACCGACTGGGCTGGAGTGTGGAACAGGTAGACGTTGGATGTACTTGGTAGGGGAGAAAGAAAAATCAAATTCTCTGGGTTAGCCCAGTTTCCTTTAGGAACCTAAGGATGAAGTGATATACGTGGCTTGATGACTTCCTTAACAACCCTGGTAAGGTATGATTACTGTGCTTCACAGCTAGCAAGGACTGAAAGAGCTGGTTCCTTTCCTCCTCATACTGTTTACAGTGTAATAGTATATGTTCAACTGTTTCTAACTGATCACAATAATCACAACCTCCTGTTTGGTGCTTACCTATGAGCTTTAGTGACTGATTCAAACCTGTATGACCTATTCTTAATTGTGTGATTATGGTTTCATCTTTCCTATTCTCTATTCTTCCTCTCCCAAACTCTTTTTGAATTTGGTACAGGTGTCTCCCTTTTTCATTACCATCCCAGTACTCCTGCCAGACAGATTTACAATAACCTTTGATGTAAATCTTCGCCTCAGCCTTACTTACTCGGATCTGTAAGTCTACTTCTTTATGCTGTAGAGTTTCTTTAGCTAGCTTGTCCACCTGCTGATTCCCCTCCACATCTACGTGTGCAGGCACCCACAGAAAGTTAATGGTTACTCCCATTATTTCTAGCTCATACAGTAACACATAAATCTCATTAACTAGGTCACTTCTAAATGACTTGCTGGACTGGATGCTCTGTAGTGCTGAATAACTATCTGAAGCTACAAGAGGTTTAACATGACTATTTGCTTTAATCCACTGTAGTGCCAGCAGAATTGCGACCAGTTCTGTAGTATACACTGACAGGTTGTTACTTAACCTTTTCTTAATGCTTACACCTGTTGATGGTACGCATACCACTGCGCCCGCACAACCTTTCATTGGATCTTTTGAGCCATCAGTGAAGATGAGTGTGTGGCATGGGAAATGCATATGTAAATAGATTTGTACAACATCCTTAGCTGACACCTCTTTTGGTTTCTTTTTAATTCCAAGATGGATACCCAGATCTACTGATGGTAGGGGAAAAACCAAGGCTGAATAGGAGACAAGGGGACCGTAAGACAGTACTGCAGCTGATGTAACCCTATACTCCCTGCCTTGCCATCACCTACCCATCCAAAGCTATTAAGGTTAGTCTTTTCATATTCCCAACACTCTTTCAGCACGTTTTTTGCTGGATGGTCATCGTATTGCCCTATAACATTTACCCAATACGTTAACAATACTTGCACCCTCCTGAGGCTAAGTTGAGTTTCACCCATCTCCACCTGCAAGAATGGCACTGGGGAGGTCTTAAAGGGTCCACTGCAGATCCTCAGAGCCTGTGCTTGTTTAGACGTCTAGTGCTTTGGTATTAGATTCTGCTGCAGACATATGCTATGCAGCTATAGTCAAAAACAGATCGCATAAGTTCACAATATATGTTTGCCAAGGATACCCTGCTTGCTCCCCAGGTTTGTCCTGACAGACAATGTAAGATGCTCAGAATCTTTTTGCACTTGCTTTTCATTTTATCCGAATGAGCTTTCCATGTCAGTTTCTCATCAAACCATACCCCAAAAAATCTATCAGTTTTGACCTGCTCCAGCTGATGACCATAGAGTTTTAAACCCAGGGGAGTGGGTCTATGCTTCTTTGAAAAGCATATGGCTTGCATTTTAGACACTGACAGTTTAAAACCCCATTCATTTACCCATGCTTCCACTTTAGCTATTGTTGCCTGCATTTTCAGTTTAACATATGAAATATTGTGACCTCTAACCCACAGCGCCCCATCATACATACAAGGATGTACTTATACTAGGTTCAATGCTTGCAAATGTGTCATTAATCATGATATTAAATAATAATGGGCTACACACACTGCCTTGTGGTGTACCGTTCTCAATAGTGTACACCTCAGAATATTCTGCACCAACCCTTACTTGAATTCTCCTGTTAAATAGGAAAAATAGAACCCAGTTGTATACTTTACCTCCTATTCTCAGTGACTTTTTCTATATCAAAGAATACAGCTATTAGTTATTTATTAGTCTGTGCTTTCCTGATGTCTGACTCCAGACATAGCACTGCATCCATCGTATTACGGCCCTTATGGAACCCACTCTGATATGGAGAGAAGAGACCTTTACTTTCCATGTAATATGTTACCCTCTCAGTAACTATTCGCTCCATGACTTTACCCAGTTGTGATGCTAATGCAATAGGTCTATAGCTACATGGGTCAGAAGGGTCCTTTTACTGGCTTCGAAACCGGTACTATTATAGCATGTTTCCAGGCTACTGGAAGTTGCCCAGACTCCCAAACCCTGTTTAAAAATCGTAATACTATTTTAGTGTGTCATCCATCATCAGTGTGCCAACATTTTGTAGCACACCATATCTTTCCCACGTGCAGTCTGTTTGGCAGAGCTAATGGCCTTCCTCAACTCAAGCATAGTAAAAGGCAAGTTCAAGGGGTCCTCTGTGCACACTTTCTTGATTAGAACATTTGGATAGGTGAGTAGGCCTCTTCAGAGAGATCATGCTGCATAGTTCAGCCAAATTCACAGACCTTCCTATGGTGTTGCAGTATTCTTGCCAAAAACTACGCTTCTGTGTCTTGACTGTCTTCCTCACAGCTGCCTGTGCACATCTGTATTCTAACGCAACTTGAGTGTGGTGCCTTTTCAGATATCTAAAAGCTTTATTCCTTGCTTTAACCATTTTACAGCGGTTTTCATCCCACCAGGGTACATTCTTACCTCTCCTAATTACTTAAGACCCCGTTCACACTAGACTTTTCAAAATCCAGATTATCAGATTTTTCAAAATCCGGATGAAATTTATCTTAGTGTGAACACAAATTATCAGGATTTTCCAGGGGTTAATCCGGATTTTCAAAAAACACCTCATGAGGTGGTTTTTTAAGGGATCTTGAGGAGTTTTTTGGCCGAAAAACCTAGTCTGAACGCTAAGGGATCATTAATCATACTTCCGGGTTCACAGGGTCATCATCACGGTCATCATCACAGGGTCATTGGTCATTCCCGCAAGACAAGACCTCGACGTCTCGACCTCCAAAACTGTTACGCACGTTGTTTGGGTTTGTTGGTGTAACACACCTGAAACTATAAAGAGCCTAATCTGTGTTTATATACATTGTTTGTATTTATATGTTCTTCTAATGAGATGTTTAAAATTACTGCATTTGTATTCAACATTCTACGTTGTTTAATCTACTGTATGTATTTGTGTTTGGCCTTATCGTTTCTGTGCCAGCCTGACCTCTGTGTTCCATTGGGTATGGGGTGTCAGGGAAACGGAGGGAAGGGAGAGAGAAGGAACTTTGACGCGCAGAAGGGACAATTGATTATCTCAGTTTTGAGAGACAAATCTGTAAATATTACAACATGTAATGTGTTCGTGGACATTCAGGCACTGTGTCACACACTTCTATGTCGATTTTTAGTTAGTCCTTTTGTTTTGTTTTGTGTGATTTGTTTACTTGAGCGAAAAACTGTTTTCAAACAGCAGTCGCTAGCAGCTGGAACTTCACTAGCATGCTAGCATAGAAGCTAGCTGTTCGCTGGGAACAACCATAGATTGGAGTTCGTGTTGCCAGACTCGTCTGTGTCGCTGTGGACTGTGGCGGGGTCAAGTGGACACCGTTGACGTTTGGGCTGGAATCCAGCCGCTGGATGGCTTCTGCTCGCGGTGTCGTGAGTAACTGGTCTGTGAGTGAACTTTTCCATTAAGAGCTCCAACGCGCACAACTGGGTAGCCTACCCATAGCGACTGTTTTCCTTTTAAACCCCAGCCGGGTATTTTTCTTATATGTTTGCTGTTCACGATGTGTCTTTGCTGACATCACTCTATGAGATTTTTATTAACTACAATGGTTTCCAATAAATGTTAATAATTCATTTTTACAGGGTTCCTACGCAGTATGGAAAAGTATGGAATTTGATTTTAGCGTTTTCCAGGTCTGAAAAAGTATGGAAAATTGAAATTAGAGTATGGAGAAATATTTTTGTTTCCAGACGTTTGCCACTACATCGTAAAATGCAGCTCAACTTTCAGACATTCATCGAATTTTGCCTAAGAAATGTGCTGAAATGCCTGCGGAGGGACAGAGATTAACATTATGAGCAGCGTTGTTCATGCTACTGTCAGACTTTTTTGGGAAGATATTAGCTTCTATTAGGGTTTTTTGTAAGGGGTTGTTGTTGCTTACATGTTAAACAATTCATTATTAGGCCTACGAGTAATCACTGTTCTGACATGTGATTACTCGTAGGCCTAATGATGAATGTGTCAACATTAGCCAGATAGATTTGCTAGTTCAGTCGATTAGAGAAAACGACATAAGCGCAATGTAAAGTCCCTATCACCACAAAGTTCCATACAGTTCAGAAAAATATTCCTGTTGGTTTTGTAAAGTTACATTCAATAAATATGCTTCACACTCATCTGGTAATTTTAAAAGAAATCTGAAGTGAGACGCAGCGGCGGCCCTTTTATTAAGGGCGCACGGGCGCCGCCCTCCCAACGTGTGAGGGATAAAAAAAAATCATCATATTAACAATGACAAGAAACTAGAGATGCACCGATTGCAAAATTCTTGGCCGATACCGATTTCCGGTTTTAGAGGGGGTCTGACCTGTCAAAACCGTTTTTTCCGATACCGATTTTCTATCTAAGAAATCATTATAATCATACAATAGACACCATATTTGCTTGGCTTATAAAACATCAAAAATAAGAAATAGTGAGTTTCAACAGTGCCCCCTGAGCAGATTTATTTTGAACACTGACCATAACATTCAGTCCAGTGTACAGGTCAATCACTTAACTTACATTCAAACAGTCAGTTCAAATAATATAGGAAAAAACTAAAATATTAATACAAACAAAAGATAGTGCACCATACATACTTGAAAACTGGTTCTCTAAGTAAATACATCACATTTTAGGCCTTTGATTTCTTTTCACATTTCAAAATAAAAGTGCAGGATTTAATATAGGCCTAGGATAAAATAAAGTGCATTATATGTTCTTGTCAATTGAAACTGGTTCTCATAACATATTTTTAACATTTGCATTTGACCTCTCTTGACATCTCTAAATAAAAAAATAAAATTAAAAAAATTGAAATAAACAGGTAGCTTTAAGTTGTGAACAAAGTGCTCTGCCCCACTCCCAGTGCAATCACTTAACCATCAATGGCAGGTTCTTCTTCACAAACAGAAGCATTTCTGCCTTCTCCCCAGAAAGCCTGTTTCTTTTCTCATCAATCACATTACTAGCCAAGCTAAACAAGCACTCACTATTTGTACCGTGGACTCAAGTGTTTTATCAGGTTGACGAAGCCTTTATCCTGCACTACGCTGAACGGCTGGTCGTCCAGTGCCATGAACTCCATTATTTTTCGAGTGGTGGCTTTAGACTTCTCAACACTCGTGTCGAACATAGGAGCGACGGTGGGGTGTTGTAGTTGCTGTGACTCAGGTACATCCCTCTTAGCGGCCGTGTCTTCTTTATACTTGCTAAACAAGCCCGGGTGCTTCTTTTCCAAGTGGCGTATTAAGTTCGTTGTTCCAAACGTCTTAGGCGTTGATCCTCCACGGCTTACTTTACACTTACAACCATTACAAATAGCCTGTTTCGGTTCGTCCTGGCACACGGTAAAATATGTCCAGATCAACGACATCTTTTCGGCTGCTTTAGTTCAGTTTTGATCTGTCCGCGTTGAGCTGCTGCGCATGCGTGTCAGTGTGACCGGCCAAAAACCGGAAATTACGACAGTGATCGGCCGGTGACCGATTGGGCCGATTGGATAGAAAACCGGCGTTTTTAATCGGCGGCCGATTGACCGGTGCATCTCTACAAGACACCGTACCGTTCCACCTTAACCACCAGTGAGAGTGTATTGACTTTAACGTGAGATGATTGTTTGCTATTTGGTACGGTGAGCGAAAGCCCTCCCACTCCGGGGGCCTATTTCACAAAACCAAGATAAGGGATTAAGACAGGTTTACTTGGTCATCCTAGATGACTTTAGCCTTGAAGTCGTTTCACAGAAGAAATCGCATATAAGTTACCATGGGGATTTATACCTTGCAGCTAGCCTGCTCCCGACCAGGCTAAGAACCAGGATTAGTTAATTTTTGCCCCTTATTGGCTCAATGAACTGTCACTCAGAGTTGTCAGTGAACCTCAAGTAAAGAGACGCGGCCGGCCAGCCAGCAATGGTGTTAGCCAACTTTTAATGGCCTGTATGAAACACTTTGAATAGGCTAAATAAAACATTTTCTCTGTTGTTTATTATATTTGTTTGTCTGCTTATTATTATGCTTTTAATTTCTGAACCAATTGTAATCGAATAGTTTCTTTTATTTATTTCATTAATTGAATGAATACGCAAACCAACTTCACGTGTGTTCTCAATTAAGTCGGTGATCACAGCAGTATATAATGACATTGCAACTCATCCGTGCTCGGCGTTAGTGAAACGCATTCAGCGTGTTTACATAGACAAGGCTAGGTCAAGCCCCGTTTTCGTCACTTATCTTGGATGTGTTTAGTCAGGTTTTGTGAAATAGGCCCCGGGGCGCTGACAAAGCTTGAGTCTCTGGAAGCATGTGGAAAAAGTTTGAGAGCATTACAAATAAAAGATTTTAATTGGCCCTTTTATTTCGTGCTGCAAGCGCAGCACTGTAGCGCTGTGTACTTTAATTGTAAGACTACATTTCATTAGCACTTTGCAATTGTCATTTTACAAGTATTTATTAAGGTCATGCAACTGACAATGTAAGCTGAATCAGAATGGATTTTGCATTTGCTATGTGAAACAGACTACCCCAAAATGCACTAGAATGCAGGAAATTGCATCTAAGAAATCCAAAATTTTATGGGGGAGGACCCCCAGACCCCCGCTAGGGGTAGTACATATGCTCACGATGTCTACCTTCATGTCCCACCAAACATTTTTTCCACCAGCCGCCACTGGTTAGGACATAAAATAGGACACTGACACACATTCTAGGCCCTGTTAAATATGTTATAGATTTTGGTGGTATGCCACAATAAGAGTATGTGTTTAATTTATTTAAAAACATTACTATTTGGTGGTGCGCTGATGTCTCCGAAATCTGAGAATTTGAGTATGGAAAAAGTCTGGAATTTTTTATTTGAAAATGTGTAGGAACCCTGTTTTTAATATAACCTTTGTTTCCTTTTCATGCCTTATGTCTCGATAGCCTAATTGATACAGAAATATGTACGGTTTAAGTATGCTGAATGAATATCTCTGAAGTGTGATTCAGAGTGGGGGCTCAAAAGCATTAATATGTATTACAGCATTCATTAGTAAACTCTACCATAGTTTACCCCAGGCCTCCGCTGTGAGTAATTCATCCCTAGACGGTCAATAGTTTGATGCCATATTTATGCTGAGGAGCATGTATGTTACATTGGCACTGTTGTTTTTTTCATTTTCCGGTATTTTTCATTAAATTTGCGATGGAATCACAGTATGTTACTTGGTTGACAGAGGAGACCAAGCTCCTTATATCGATTTTTGGAGAGCATGCGATCATTCCCAGGGCTGCACAGTATTCTCCAAAACAGGAGCAACAAAAACGCGTGTGCATTCACCGGCATCTTGAAAGAAAGATGACCGTGCAGGGAAAGTTTGACCCTTAACCCCTGACCTCTAACCCCATTTTGCTTAGCAACATCTAGCGGTTTCTATTCGAACTGCAGTCATGGCCAATTAACCGGATATTCGCCGGACAGGATTTTTGAAAAACAGATTAAGTAAAGTCTGGTATGAACGCAAGAGGTTCTAGGATAAATTTTATCTGGATTTTGAATCCGGATTTTGAAAAACCCAGTCTGAACGGGGCCTTAGTATTAAGTATTGTTTCCTCAGCCGATTTTATTACCTTCTCAACCATCACCTCATTAAATTCATCTACACCACTTTCCTCCATTTCTTGTAGTCTTAAACACCTTACTGCACAAATAATTTGGAATCCCTCCCAGTTTGCATTTTTCATTTTCCAACTGGGTACCCTGTTAACCTTCTCATTACATATTTCTTATCCTACCCTTGTTAGTATAGGATAGTGGTCACTTTCTATTGTTGTTTTCTTTACATTCCATGAGCTGATGCCCGCAGTTGGTCTTGATAGAAATGTTAGGTCAAGCACTGACTGTGTTATTTAAACCATTGTATCTAGTACTTTTACCACTGTTGATGCATACCATGTCTTTTTGGTCAATTAGACAATTCACTGAACCAGCTGATCCTATGTAGAATAGATAATTAGTAAAATCACCTGTGTTAAGAGCACAGGCAGAGGGAATACATGGCAGGACTTTTACTTTCTCAATCTGCTTTGTCCGCCTATGTTAATAACTACTGATTCATGCTCTTTATTGACTTGAAGAACTCTATAACTTAGCCCATTTTGGACAAAAGTTACAACTCCTCCCCCTCAGCAATATCTTTGCACTTCTTAGTTGCCTAGTAACGGGGACGCTGGCAAGTTTAACGCCGCTCCGTCGGGCTTGTTTTTGTTCGGTATTTTTGATGTTTTTGGCGAATACACGGAATATTTTGTTGGGTTTTCATTTGTAATAGTTTAACTAAGTTTGGCGGTTGTATATAGTCAGTTTTTCTTTTTTGATGGTGTGCCAGTTTTTCTTTTTTGCGTGGTTTGCCTTGCGACTGGTGTGCTTTTGAGGTTGGTGGACGCCAGAGAGGTTTGGCTGTTCGACGTTGGTGTGGCTCGTTGGGACCTGACGACTTTGAGTCTTCGGATCACTCTGGTTTTTGAGCGGAACTGGGAGATGGCCCGTGCCGGGCAGACCGCCCGTGGGTCTACTGGAGGAGAAGCGCCAGGGAGGCAGCTGGCTGCCGGGGCAGCCGGGAGGAGCGCGCCTTCCGCCGGTGGAGTCAAGAGACCCCATCGCTGCAGGCCCGGTACCGTAGCTCTGAGAGAAATTCGACGCTACCAGAAGTCCACTGAGCTGCTGATCCGCAAGCTGCCCTTCCAGCGCCTGGTGCGTGAAATTGCTCAGGACTTCAGGACCGATCTGCGTTTCCAGAGCGCTGCCATTGGCGCCCTTCAGGAGGCTAGCGAGGCATACCTGGTTTTATCCAGCTGGCTCGCAGGATAAGGGGCGAGAGGACCTAAACCCGCCAGCCAGCCTCTGGGCCCTCTACGGAGGATGCTGGATATTATATTTTACACGATTGTGGACATTTTTATTTCTTGTACCTATTTTCTCTTCCTTCCTTCATATGTTTAATTGTATTTTATTTTAACATTTCTGTAAAGCACATTGAACTGCATTGATGTATGAAATGCGCTATAGAAATAAATCTGACTTGACTTGACTTGACTTACCTCTCCCATTTCCTTATTTAGGCTTTTTGTTAGTTTGATTGGATTCCATTCCCTGAAAGTGACACCCTCTTGCATCAATTTAATGAACAGCTCATACTCTCCCCCCACCATGTCATGAATCCTACTCAGATTTTTCCCTCTTTTTCTTTTTATTCGTTCTTCCAAAACATTGCTCTGCTGAGTCCCGCCAGATTGCTCAAAAAACTCCCCTGCCTTGTCACTTCCACTTCCAGTCACAGCCCAGTTGTTGCCAACCTACCGACTCACAACCTCCTTTTTGTTGTTAGAATTGTGAGGAAAAACACTGATCTTCAAAATGAGCTTTAGCTGTTCCACACTGTTCCAAACCGATTCCCGTCTGCTGACCTCTCACATTCACCGACGACTTGTTTGGTTATGAAGCAACGCAAACTAAGCAACAGCTGTCCAGTAGATCCATATATCTGCATGTATTTCATTAATCTGGGTTTCCTTGATTCCTCCGATTCTAGTCTGCCTACACTGCAGCCGGAAGTCATGCTAGATAAACTCCTCTCCCGACAACTGAAACACAGCCCCGTTATAAAGGGTACCTCAACACACCCTGCAGGTGGACCGTACCATACACAGCACTAAACGGGTGTTTTAGGCAATATTGAAGAATATGAACGTTTAAAATGGCGCCACAATCACCCACAACACATTAAAGTGGTCCTTTTATCGTTATTTTTATTCATATTTCTGTGTCGCCACTATGGTTGAATGCATTGTGCGTCATTTCTGTGAAAAATTATGTCCTAGTTCTCTTGCTTGACACTGTTTTCTGTAAGCTATAACAGGTCTAGTGGTTGAACGACTGGCTTTTCCGGTGTCCCTCGTGAATATCCATGACATATATCAATAAGGCACCTCTGATTGGGCAAATTCGCTGTCTTTCGCTCACCTAGCTTCTGTCCACTGTTCTTCCTTTGGGATGTTGGCGTGCCATGCGTGCCATACATGGCTCTGGGCGGGGCTTACGACCTCGTGACGTAGATAGGTTTAGCCTGCTCTGATCCGGTCGTTTTGGTTAGCTCGACCGCGAACGTGCCTCGGAATATAGCCCTCTCAGTTTAGGCTCACAGACAGGAAGCGCTGCAACGCTGGTAAGTTACAGTTTTTAAATGTTAAGTAAATACTGGTCAATGCTCCTAAACATTTTACCAATCACACCGTTGCATTCACCAAAGATACTTGCTGTACCCAGATGCTGTAAATCAATAAACAGGTATGTTGGCAAAAACTTGCGTGTTTGTTTGCGTGCATGTGTGTAAAATGGTATGCGTGTAAATATTGTTAGTGAACTTAATTACGTGTACCCATAATTAAGCAGCGACAACATATAATGCCACATACAGAGATGGAATAACACACAGCACTTCGACAAACACGTAGCACAGCTAGGGAAAAAGTTTGCATGAGGAGATGGCATCTTACGTGTTCAATGGAGCCCATAATTAGATGTGCTCTGGGGCTGCATCGTCACATGGAGTAATACAGAACAGCAAGTATACAAAAAGAAAACTGTCTGAAAGACGGTGTCTGAGATTTATCAGTGTGTTTATAAAATAGTTCATGTTGCATGGACTATTGCCTATGGTTGGACATAAAATGGGTTACACTTAGATTGTTCCTTAGACTGTCTACAGATTGCTTAGATTATAAATAAGATGTTGAAACTTTGCTGTGTATGCACAGTGTATTGTTAACATTACGGGTTATGGAGTGGTTCTGTGAATAACTGACAGAATAAAGTTTAATTTTGACAAACCATAACAGATCCGTAGGTGGACTATCCAAGTGTAGTGTTATCTAAAATATCTTGCATCCATGCCTCTGTCAACTCCTGGGTGCTGGGACTTCATAGCGTGTGTTTCACTCTGAAATTCTCTCTCAAATCCAAAGGGAGTATGAAATTTAGAGCCTGAGAACAGCTCTAACTGCGGCCTTGATCCTTAGCTGGCAGTAGTGTTAAATGATGACTCACTTGATGACTCTCCGCACCTACAACACACAGGTGGAACAATGGAGAGGGAAAAGCCACACCCCAGGCAGCACTAGTAACCAGGCAGGGTCATGACAAACAACACAACATAAAAGTCATCTTTCTGTATTTGTAAAAGACCAAGACAGGCTTAGTGCCTTTTGTGTGCATCTGTTTTTTTCTCAAAGGTGCAGTATTCAACATGCAATCCTTTTCAATATGCAAGAGAATTTCCCTTTATTTTCCTTGTCACTATACTGCATTGCTTTAAAATACCCCTGGGTCAGAAGAAGGCCTCTCTTCTCTAAGAAACACTATGCAGTACGAGAGCCCTGTGGAGTCTAAGCTATAAGACATGATTCTCTCGTAAGGAGGCTGAAATGACAAGCCTTTCTTTTCTGATACATATTACAACAGCTACAGACAGGTCTCAAGCTCCCTAAGCTCAGATACTCAAAGGAATGTCAGTGATGCACTGTCCTCTGTGTCATGATATATGATTTGTGCAAAATTAGACAGGGGATGTATCTGACAGGTATAGGAGATTCATTCTGAATCTCACACTCACTACATACAGTACACAGTTGGACACAGTGTGGCTGTACTGACCATTCGCATGGTCAGGATATACAGGCATCAATCACAGTACACTTCAAACTGTAAACAAGGACATGTTGCTCCCTCCCCTTAAACCTCTGATGCATATGCAATAACCCCAAAAGTTTCTGTAAACAATGTGCTGAGATTACTGAGTGTCACAAACACGGACTGGGAACCAAGAAAACAGACAGAACTGGAGAGAGGACCCAATTGCGTAGCGTGGCCCCAAAGGCCTTTTATTAACAGGTTCAGGAACACAAGGACAGAGACAGGGGGCCCAAAAAACTGGGCAGGCAGGACTCGGTGGTGCTCGCTTGAGCACGTAGGCACAGTAGAGGTAAGATCTTAAGCTCAAGCCCGAGTCCGAGCCCGACCCGACCTGAATTTCGGGCCGGGTCGGGCCTAAAATGTCAGTCATTATGTTCGGGTCGGGTCGGGCTTCTCTCTCGCTGATTTTTTTTTTTTTTTAAATAAATATATGTTTATAAAACTGTATACTAAACCGATGTGTGGATACTAAACTAAGGAATACTTGTTATAAAATAAATAATTAGGATAAAACAGAGAAGGCGCTGTAAGGTAATTGCTATTTGACTACTAAACAGGAGCCGCAGAGCCAGAGCATGCTCTGCGCAGGTGAACGCCGCCCTCTTTATAATCTTCCCCTCCGCAAGTCCGCATCTATTTTGACCTGGTATCTCCGATATGGAGCAGCAAGAAGTCAAGAATAAACTAAAGACAGGGGAACTGAAAAGGCAAACACGCACCGGTAAGAGTGAGGTGTGGAAAAGCTTCAAATTGATTGTTAAAAATGCTACAGAAACTTGCGTTGGCTTCGCTGAGTGTAGTTAATGTGGCGCTTTGCTTTCATACGAGAGCAAAAAGACAGGCACCCCGACGCTGAGCAGGCATTTAAACAGCTGTACTGGCAAAAGTGATGATCGTCAAACATCTATATTATCATTCGTCGCCTCATCACAACACGTACTGCACTAAACTCTTGCAATGACAATTCAAAAAAACTCCTTCATGTCTCTGTCTATTATCCACCCGTCATTGTTCTTCTTTGTCTCTCTGCCTCTCTCTCTCTTAAAGTGCCGCGCTAGATTCTTAAGGACGTACTGCTGTGGTTTATGAACCAATTTTCAACCCGTCAAAATGACGGACGGCCTTAAATTTTTCGTCAACTCTTATAAAAGATGTAAATGTTCATACAGTCTTGTTTAACTTAGATTTCGTTACAAAAGACATGCTTTAATTTGTTATCATAAATCACCCCTCCTCCTCCCTCCTCCTCACAAATAAAATATGAAATTTCGGGTTTGCTTCGGGCTCGGGCCTGCAAATCAAGTTAATTGGTCGGGCTCGGGTCGGGTCGGGCTTTAATCCCGCGGGCCTGGGTCGGGCTGAGCTGGAATTTTTAGGCCCGATCTTACCTCTAAGGCACAGACGACATGGGACTCGAACCCACGACTCTGGGGGTCAGAATCATGTGCTCGGCGCATCTGGGTAGCGTGGGGATCGAACAGACGACTCTGGGGGCCAGAGTAACATGCTCGGCGCATCTGGGTTGCATGGGGATTGAACCCACGACTCTGGGGACCAGAGTCTGACGCTCTACCGTCAGAGCCGACGGTAGTCGAGTCATCGCCGGTGAACTGGATTGGTAGGCGTGGCTGGAGACCGGAGCGTAGTCGGGGACGTGGTCGGTGAGGTAGCCATGGCAGAAGACTACGGCGTAGTCGGGGTACCGGTCCGGCTCGAAGCCGTGAAATCGGAAAATACTGGAGGCAGGACTGACAAAACAGGACAGGAGACAAGGCACAGGCAGGACAAAAACCAGGGTACAAAAACACGGCATGATACTGGCAAACACTGGGACTGGACTGGAAACTGAGAACAGGCAGGAGAACGGAAAACAAAACTGACAAGAACAAGACAGGATCAGGAGTCAGAATGCTAGAAAGGAAAAACACACCGCGGGTAGCAAACGAACCGACAGGGAGGGAGTGAAAAACCAGGGTTTAAGTAGGGGAAACTAAACGAGAGTAAACGAGAGTAAACGAGGCTAAACGAGGTAGTGCAGGTGGAACTGATTACAAGGGAACAAGGAGACAAGGCAGGCAGGTGGGGCAAATCAAGACGGAACAAGGAGACAAGACACACAGGTGAAGGAGATTATCGTCGCAGTGCAGGGTTTGGAGAGAATAATTGAAACTAATAACGTGATCAGGAGAAGACAAAGGAAAAACACAGCACTGCCAGAAAAACCCCAACGGAACACCGTGACACTGAGAACTAGTACTAGTGCAGTGCAGGTTGAAGACGTGCCTGGGTACTGTATGTTCTGTATACCTACATGTTTAAAGGGGTCCTTCCGTCAAAAACCACTTTTAGTAGCTCTATTTACAATGTGGTGGGTCACAACAAGCAGTATATGCACGCAGCATTCCAAGACGTGAAATTCGATCCTCATGGTTTTACTGGTCATTGAAGGGTCAAGCTAACCAAAACGAGCGGATCAGAGCAGGCTAAACCCATCTACGTCACTAGGTCGTAAGCCCCGCCCAGAGCCATGTATGGCACGCATGGCACGTCAACATCCCAAAGGAAGAACAGTGGACAGAAGCTAGGGGAGCGAAAGACAGCAAATTTGCCCAATCAGAGGTGCCTTATTGACACGTCATGGATGTTCACGTGGGACACCAGAAAAGCCAGTCGTTCAACCACTAGACCTGTTATAGCTTACAGAAAACAGCGTCAAACAAGAGAACTAGGACATAATTTTTCACAAAAATGACGCAAAATGCATTCAACCATAGTGGCGACACAGAAATATAAATAAAAATAACGATGGAAGGACCCCTTTAAATGGGTAATAGCAAATGATATGACCAAAAACTAATAATGAAATCATTATTAAAAAAGTATTATTTTTATTTGAACAGCAGAACAGATACAACTACAGGAATGAAAAACAAAATATGAACAATCTTCATATTATAATAAGGTGTCTTCAGTTTGCCTGTAGGTCGACAGATTTGTCAGTGTTTTAGCAGTGATTATGCTAACAGTTTAGTTATAGGCCACATTTTCATCTATGGCTAACTTCACAGTCATCACTGACATAAGTAGTCTATGCCCTCAATTACACAGGTGGGCCTTTATTTCGCATTTGGGAGATCTGTGCTTAAATGTTTACCCAATGATATGGACTGGTAAGGCTACATGATGTGTATGTAACCTTGCTTATACAACAATAAATTCCCCTCCGCCATCTGGGCCCACAGTAGGCATAGCATTTCTTCATCTGTCAAGTATAGCACAAGTGATGCCAACTGGATATGCACAAGTCACTGTACCACATTAGTCTGCTAACACAAATAGCACTTTATAGGATGGGTTGGACTAGGATTGCGATGAATGGTGTACATACATCTCAGCACACTCATTCTTCCCACTGCCATGGAGCTTTGAAGAAATATACATGACATTTTTCACATAATTCCTTTCCTAATTAATTTCCGCTCCTCTGTTTCTGTTTAGTGTGTGATGGAAGATGGGAAGCGCTAAGCTGTGTTGAGGCTGGATTGGAAGTGTGCATGTGTGTGTACTTGTACTTGTGTGTGTGTCTGTGTATATGTCATAGGGCGAAGGACACTTGATAAGTAAATATAGCTTGTGTGTGTGTGCGTGTGTGTGTGTGTGTGTGAGTGTGCATTTCTGTGTGCATGTATGTTTGTATGCATAATGAAGTGGTGTTGTCTTGGTGCTCACACCGGGCTAACACCTGCTCTGCTCTGCTAGCTTTCAGGATCACAAAAGAAGGCCGAAGATGGAGAGAAATGATGACGCAGGCCAAGGTGCCGAACTGTGTGTCCATAGAAGTAGCTCCGCTTTGGAGTCAAGGTTGTGGGGCTTATGAAGGGGGATTTCAGAGTGATCCAACAAGTGATTATTGGATAATGCTCCTTGAAACATTGTGGCATGAATTGGTCGTTGATCGGAACATTGGGCTGCCTGGTCACACAGCAGGGGTTGGTGAAGAGGTAAAGGCCAGTTTGACGCATAGCTGTGGCCTGACCTGAATGGATCTTCCCATTCTAATCCTGCATTGCACTGTCCAGTCATGTTACTGTGTGGTATGGCATCTGCACTGTGTCCTGTTGGAAAAAGATGAACAGAGTAGTGAGAGCAGTCGAGAAAAGCATGGGTGTCTCTCTCCCCTCCCTGCAGGACATCTACCGCACCCTCCTCACCCACAAAGTCCTCTGCATCCCACCCACCCATCCACTTCTGCTGTATTGCTCGTTGATGCCTCTATAATCAGAATAATAACTAAGTTAAAACTATGGCTTATCTATGTTCAAAAAAAGAAGGAAAAAGCAGAGGCACTCTGAGATTTAGGGAAATTATTAAAAAAGCCTTTAATATAACATGGCAAACTAAATTTAAAAGCACATGAGCCTACGTGTTGCGGCCATATTGGCCTTCATCAGGGCATAGACAAAGAAAATAGGTCAGAGGTTAAAATGGCACCCATGGGTGTCAGAGTGGGTGGAGTCACATCATGTGACTAATTTACCTGTGCAATCATTGGCTAGTATGACTGACAACTAACACTGATAAGAGGGAGAGATAAGCCAATACACTTCAAAAAAGAAAATACACATGGAGGAAAAAGAAAAACTAGTATACATCATAGGAAAGGGGAAAAGTCACAGTCCTCATTCAGGCCCATTCAATGAGAGACCAAGGAGGTCGAGATCAGTGTCATTCAATCTCCCTAGCTCTGATGATGGTGATGGTGGCTCAGTTACTTCTGGCACAGAACAGTCTTTTTTAGATGCTTCCACTCAGAGAGGCCGACCAAGAGGAGGCCAACGAGGAGGGGGAGGAAGAAGAGGAAGACAAACATCCCGGGGGACATACAATGGAGCTCCCCCCGGTACGAGGAGCAGAGCCAGGACACAGCTCTGAACAATACTGTGATCAATATCTCAGGTACTCCTCTCTCTGAATCCTGTATATCTCTCTTGTCTAAAGGACTCTCATTTGCCCCCACTTATAGTGCTAATCATTTCCACACACAGGTTGACCTATTCAAATTCTATCGGAATCTGCATTTAAAGGCATGGTACAGCAACCGTAGCATTCCCAGTACTGTAGACTCTCCCATAGGCACTACTCAGGAGCACTCTCATTCCCACTTCAGACCTAAATCAACATTTTTTCCAGTAAGCAATAATGCCTGCTTGATAGCATTTACTAAAAAGGTCTCAAGAGAGGTGGATTTACTTTTTCAGCAGGATAATCCCACACATTCTAATCTAACCAAAAGAGAGCATGAAGCATTACATCTGCTACAAAACAATGATGAACTGGTAATAAAACCTGCTGACAAAGGTGGGGCTACTGTGATTTGGTCCAGAGAGAAATACACTACAGAGGCACGCCACCAATTACAATACCAACTTCTATGTTCGTTTGATATCTAACCCACTTGACAAACTAAAACAGGAGCTGAATGACTTGCTCCTAGGAGCCTTGTCCAACAATTGGATCAGTAAGAAGGAATATGAGTACCTCTGTCCATCTGAACCATGTCTTGCAACTTTTTACATGCTACCTAAAGTGCATAAAGATTTGGAGAACCCACCTGGCCGCCCCAACATTAGTGGAATTGGCACAATCTCAGAACCCCTTTCAAAGTTTATTGATTTTTTCATCAAACCTTATGTGTCTACTCTTCCATCATTTGTGCAGGACACAACGGATGTACTAGTGAAATTATCCATGTTGAAGAACATTGGAGGTGCTTTTTTGGTAACCTTGGATGTGGAAAGTTTATACACCAATATAGATCATAACGAAGGCCTCCATGCCATTAAGCACTATTTAACATTAAGAGAGAGTGGGAGTATGCCACCTAATGATTTTATTTTACATCTCACTGAATGGACACTTACAAATAATGTATTTTGTTTTGAAGATGACATATACAGACAAATTAAAGGAACTGCTATGGGGGCTTGCTTTGCTCCAAGCTATGCCTGTCTCTTCCTGGGTCTTTGGGAGAAGGAATACATTCACAGTTCATGTAACCCCTTCCGGGAGAATTTGATTTTTTACTGTCGCTTTATTGATGACATATTTTGCTGCTTTAAAGGCACAGAAAGCAACCTGCTGGAATTCCATATGTATGCAAACTCCATTAACCCCAACATAAGACTGACACTGGAGTACAGCCAAAGAGACATTTCATTTCTGGATCTTTTAATCAGTAAAGAGGAAAATGGGGATTTGCATACATCTATTTTTAGAAAAAACACAGATCGCAACACTATTTTAAGAGCTGACAGTTTTCATCCACAACATCTAATCAAAAACATTCCATATGGACAGTTCCTTCGTCTTAAGAGAGTCTGTGACACACAAGAGGACTATCACTCAAAATCTGTGGAGATGGTAAAACGGTTTGAAGATAGGGGATACAAGAGAGAGGTGGTTCGACAGGCCCAAAGGAGGGCCCATCAATGCAACAGAACTGACCTACTGATAAAGAAACACAAAACAAAAAGCAATCATCAGGTCTATTTCTCCACTAGATACAGTAGAACAGCCATGGAAATAAAGAAAATAATAAAGAGTAATTGGGCCATACTCCAAAGCGACCCTTCATTAAAAACAGTCTTCTGTGAACCCCCCTCATTCTGCTTTAGGCGTGCACCTACATTAAGGGATAAACTGGTACATAGTCACCTCACTGTGAAAAAGAAAAAAACATTGGTTACAAAAGCTTCAAGGCAATCACAGATGTGGTAATTGTAATCACTGTGAGAATATGCTCAAAACTTCCACTTTTGTGGATGTGCTCTCTGGTAATAGCTTCACTGTCAATGCCTTTGCCAATTGTAACACCACTTTTGTAGTCTACAGACTGGAGTGTGAGTGCGGCTGTTTTTACATTGGGAGAACAAAGAGGTGTCTGAAGGACAGAGTGGCGGAACACAAGAATGCCATCAGGAAAAAAAATCCCGCCTATCCCATGGCGGTTCACTATCAACAGGCTGGACATCCCTTCGTTTCCTCCCTAAAGGTGATGGCGATAGAAGTGGTTCCCAAACCCCCTAGAGGTGGAGACCATCTAAGGACCCTCCTCCAGAGAGAAACCTTTTGGATCCGCAAACTGAAGGCAACCTCTTTCCCGGGCCTGAATGAGGACTGTGACTTTTCCCCTTTCCTATGATGTATACTAGTTTTTCTTTTTCTTTTTTCTCCATGTATATTTTCTTTTTTGAAGTGTATTGGCTTATCTCTCCCTCTTATCAGTGTTAGTTGTCAGTCATACTAGCCAATGATTGCACAAGTAAATTAGTCACATGATGTGACTCCACCCACTCTGACACCGATGGGTGCCATTTTAACCTCTGACCTATTTTCTTTGTCTATGCCCTGATGAAGGCCAATATGGCCGCAACGCGTAGGCTCATGTGCTTTTAAATTTAGTTTGTCATGTTATATTAAAGGCTTTTTTAATAATTTCCCTAAATCTCAGAATGCCTCTGCTTTTTCCTTCTTTTTTTGAACTTTGACTTCACCTGGTACAGAAGAGCACCTGAGTAATATTATTTGCAAGTCTCCTGAGCGCTCACAGCTCTTTTGTGTCTCCTCTATGGCTTATCTATGTTTTGTGACTCACCTCTTTTACCAGTTATTATAGCAACCACGGACTGCACATGTAATACTACTCATTATATCTCACTTGTTTAGACCCGTGATAGGAATGGGAGTCAATGAATAACAATAACAATTGCATCCCCCTGTAACCATGAAGAATAGCGTAAATGGCCATCTACTGAAGCTCTGCGCTCTCTTGCCAATTCAGGCAGTGTGTGTGTGTGTGTCTGTGTGTGTGTGTGCGCATTGGAAGTGATGGGGAAACCTTTTTTTTTGATGTGGTGAGTGGCTTAGGGAAGGCATCCTCAGTGATGGCCTGAGAGAGAATCACTGCAGCGAGATGATGTACTTGTCTCTTGTTTATTGGCCTGTTTTCTTCAGCAGTTAATTTGAGGAGACCAATATGACATCTGCTCCTGCCTTCAGTTTATACTTTCTTATTTTCATCCAACACACTCAGCGTGCTGATTTCAATTAAAACTGCCACCAAAGACAGCAGGTAGGGGTTGTTTTGTGGCTATTCATCTCCCCAATAATAGTGCTGATTGTGCATTTCAATATAACAAAGTGAACGGCAACCACTGCAGACATGAATTAATTACAAATGAGCATAAACAATGTGAGAATGGAGGACTCTAATGAGCATTTTGTCTGCTCTGGATGAAATTCTGGAGTAATGTCTCCTTTAAGTGGCAAATGCTTCCCTGTGAGGGTGTGAAAAATCCCTCACCCATAGTTAGAGAGAGAGAGAGAAGAAGAAGCAAGGAAAGGGTATTGCACTCGATACAGAAAAATGCGATAGCTGCTTTAAGTGTTGTGGTCTTGGTTGGTATGCTGTTTGAATGAATGTGAGGTTAGTGGTGAGCATCCGGTCGTCTCCATGTCTGTGTGGCTCTGAGTCTTTGTGAGGACACGTTACACACAGCACTGCTAGTGTGGGGAGAGAGCTCGCCATGGAGAGCAGCAGCAGCACCACAAACACATGAGCAGGCTGCTGTGGAAAAGGGATAGCAGACTGTTACCAGAACGCAACACACACACAAACATATTTCCACACACCCACCCACCCCTGCACCCCCCCCCCCCCTTCCCCCCCCCACACACACACACACAGATCTATAACCTTCTCCTTTCCACAACAACAACATACCTTTGTGCTGATATATTGAGTCCACTGGGAAATATAAAGCTGCTCTTAATTCAAGCTACCGTCTCCTCTCTGGCTCCCTCACACCTGTCCTGCAAACATCCCCTGGCACCAAGACAACACCACTTCATTATGCACACAAACATATATGCACACACGTGCACACACACACAGAGACACACACCATGTGTTCACACGCAACCACACATACACACACACACTCTCATAAACACACATACACACACACACATCTACACATACACGCTTGCATGCACACACACATACACACAGGCATTCACACATGTGCACCAGGGATGGAAATTAACCTTTTGTTCACCTGCCCCTTGACAGATAGATTCTTAAACCTACCAGCCACTCAACATTTTTACCAGCCATTTTATATATGCAACCCTTCCATACATTTTAATGCCTAGAAATGTAAATATTTTCCAATTCATAGTTTGGTACAGAGCTGATTATTCTGTTATTGTGTTACAAATACATGAGATAGGCATAGCCTAACAATATCTCTTTTTGGTCATAATACATACTCTGTCCAAGGGTTACTGGCAAGGTTGTGAAACAGGAAATAATGCCAAAGTGACTGAAAATGATGGCTTGAAATCAATATCTTCCTGTAATTACAGAAGTTTACAGTAATCCTGTTTCAACTTATTTGTTTAATTGAGCACTGGAGACACAAAGTGAAAACTGCACCATTAGGTGGTTAGAAATATATGTCAATATCTACCTGCAACTGCAGAATGTGCTTTATTAGCCTATTCCAACTGCATTTAACTGCTCTGGACCTCTGGACTCACCCAAAGAAAATAGAAATTGTCACACCATCCAAGTTGCTTTATGATAAAGCCTGCCCCCATACTGGGGTACCCTCTACTAAGCAGTAATAAGACGTTTTAATCATTACTAATTTCACCTTCTGAGCAATTTTAAAATATCACACAATGAAATTCATATCCGAATGTAAACACAAAAGTGCATGAAAAAATGACTGATGTGTATTTAAAAGTCATTTTTATGTAGGCTACCGTTAGCAAAAAGTAGCATACTTAAAGTTTATTTTATGAAGTATACTTCAGTATAAGTGTTGTAACGTTGCTACCGACATGAAAGAAAAGTTTAGTTGTTTGTTGGGCGTCAGGCAGCCACCAGGACTGCCGTCGGTGAAGCACTCGTCCATAGGCGCCGGAACCGCTGGTGCGGTGGTGCAACCGCATCCCCACATTTTGGCTGACTGACTACCTTAATTTTCCCTCATTGTCCACACGATAAACAGCAAACCAAACAGCGACGCCATTCGGCAGCAATAGTTAAAATATGAGGAGGCGAATCAAACGTTGTGGCTGCGTAGTTGTTGGGGAGGGGTATTATGACAGAGAATACAGCGAGCAGCTGTCCACATTATCAATAGATCTACGTTTAACGTGATACCGATACGTTGAACGTCAGTTCTAGTTGGCCAATCAGGCGGCTTTACTCAAGATGTTCTAGTTTTCACCATCTCTGTCTTTCTCTTTACTACTCCACTGCCCTTGCTCTTTCTTCGAGCAAACTATAGTTCGCAATCTGCCGACTGCCACCAGTGTGCTGGCTTGTGAAATGCATTTACCTTTAGGATCAGTCCGTCTATCATGGAAATCAGGACGTAAATCCGATGTATGGCTGATTCATGGTATAATCCTTGACCTTGCGAACTACCACCTCGGCTCATAACGATTTATCAAGTTGTATAGGATGAGCCCCCCAACGCAGTTTAAGATAGCAGCTAGCTTAATCTGCGTCGGGGGGCTTAATTGCTAGCTCATCATGCAGTAAAAAAAATCAACAAAGCAGGCTTCACTACGTATTAGGCTACAACAGATATCACCCCCGATCATCCCCGTGCAAAGCAGTTCATTTTGCAATCGCATGTAGGCTATATAAAGTTATGCTCATTTTTGCACTGGCAATTTCCTATTTAATTACGTGACTCGAAGGCGTAGGCCTACAGAGTAAATATATTTGAATCATTGACATTACTGCTGTTCTACGTTTATTGGCGTTAAACTCATTGTATTAGAGCTACCAATTCCCCCCAATCATCCCAATCACCTGTCGGCCACTCACCAGCACCTGAAGCTCATCTCCAGTTCCCTTTAAAAACCCCTCACAACCTGCACTCTCTGTCTGGCCTCTTCTACGGAGACGCTTACTCCATGCACACGGACTCCACTTCTCTCCAGTGCTGTGTTCTCGCTACTTCTCCTACCAGGTTGTAGAACTCTTGTTGAAGGATTTGTGTCTACTCTCTCAGTTGGACTTTTTCTGTTGGACATTTATCCCCTGAGAGTTTAGTACCTTTTCAGTTGGATTACTATTATACATCTCCTGATCTTCTGAGCGTTTACCCTTAAGTTTGTCCCTTGTTTCTGCCCCTGTTTGAGTTTGCAAATAAACAACCTGATTTACTCCTTACTCCTGCTTCCTGAGTCTGTGTGCCCTGACAGAAGGCCAGACCAGGCGAATGGAGCCTCAACCATCGACTGCACAAAACGTGGACCCTTTCCAGGGATTGGTGGACAGTGCACGTCGAACGTTCTCTACCCCAGCGTCCATGGCTGCTGCCGCTCCAGCTACCCCAGCTCCAGCGCCAGTGAGGTACCCACCGCTGAATCAGGGGAGGTCAGTGGTGAATCCAGCACCATATTCTGGGACTCCAGAGGCCTGCAAGGGGTTCCTGTTACAATGTTCACTAGCCTGGGAGATGCAGCCGCACCTATTCCCCACTGAACGCTCCCGGGTAGCCTACATCATCTCACTTCTCTCCGGATGTGCCTTGCAATGGGCAGAAAGCATCTGGAGACAGAACGGACCCACAGTAGCCTCAGTGGATAATTTTGTGGCTCATTTCCAGGAGGTCTTTGACTTACCTGCAGGAGATTCCTCCACCCAAGCGAAGCTGTATGCACTAAAGCAGGGGAAAGGGTCAGTCACCGAATACGCCATCCGATTTCGGACCCTTGCGGCAGTAAGTGGGTGGAATGAGCCAGCACTACTCACAGTCTTCAGGCAGGGGCTGGAGCCCTCACTCCGTCTCCATCTAGCCCCATATGGCGATGCGATTGGTCTGGAGAGGTTTATTCAACTGGCTATTCGAGTAGCTAATCGCCGTGAGTGCTGCCTCCGCGATCTTAATCAAACCCCAGCATTGGTCCAGCAGATGGGTGAGGGAAATGCCACTGTTCCGGAAGAACCCATGCAAATTGGCTCTTTACGACTCACTTCAGCTGAGCGCCACAGACGCCTGACTCAGGGTCTGTGTCTGTACGGTGGGACTTCCCGCCACCTCATCGCTCAATGCCCCACACGCCCACCAAGACCCATGGTGGGTACAGTGAGTACTCCGGTTATCCACTGTAAACCGTTGCTCATTGAAGTTGTACTGTCTCATTCTGTGTTCTCCCTTCCCGTGTCTGCTCTACTTGATTCAGGGTCCGCGGGGAACTTCGTTTCCGGGTCGCTCGCCCAGCGTCTCCGGCTCTCGAGGACCCGCTGCACTGCCCCCCTCGATGTCCACTCAATAGTGGGTAAGCCCTTGACCCGCAAACGGGTCCAACATCACACCAATACCCTAGAGATGCGAATTGGCAGTTTTACATGTTGAGAAATTAGCCTTTTTTTATTTTGGAGGACTCCACAGTTGATGTAATTCTAGGACGCCCATGGCTCATACAACATGGCCCAGTGATCTCCTGGTCCACAGGAGAAATTCTCCGATGGGGAAACAACTGCCACACCAACTGCTTCCCCAAGCTCCCTCGCCCCAGAGCGCAGGCGCCTGCGATGTTCATCAACGCGACCACCATTGAGAGCCCCGAGCTGAGTCGTCCTGCTGTCATTCCGCCTGAATACTCCACCTTCAGTGACGTTTTCTGTCCTCGCCGGGCTGCTCACCTACCTCCACACAGACCGTGGGACTGCGCAATCGACCTCATTCCAGGTCAACCCTTACCGAAAGGAAACGTCTACCCACTCTCTGTCCCTGAGCTTGAGGCGATGAAAACCTACATAGAAGAAGCACTCCAACAAGGGTACATACGCCATTCCAAATCCCCAGCGGCTTCTTCCTCCTTTTTCGTCACCAAGAGGGATGGAGGTCTTCGACCCTGTGTGGATTACCGAGCACTAAACAAGATCACTGTAAAGTACAGATACCCCCTGCCTCTCGTCCCGGCAGCCCTTGAACAACTGCGCGGTGCCAAGATCTTCACCAAACTGGACCTGAGAAGTGCCTACAATCTTGTCCGCATTCGCCAGGGGGACGAATGGAAGACTGCTTTCGTCACTCCCACGGGTCACTACGAGTACCTAGTCATGCCTTACGGTTTGTCCAATGCACCCTCAGTGTTCCAGGGTTTTATGAACGAAATCTTCTGTGACTATCTCAACCTGTTTGTAATTGTTTTTATGGACGACATTCTCATATACTCATCTAACCACACAGATCACGTCAAGCATGTCTCCCTGGTCCTGGCGAAGCTGCGAGAGTTCCGACTGTACCTGAAATCGGAGAAGTGCCTCTTCCACCAAACCTCTGTCCAGTTCCTAGGCTACAACATTAGCCGTCTGGGAGTCAGCATGGATGAGAGGAAGGTGAATGCAGTTCTGTCCTGGGAGGTTCCACGCACCGTGAAGGCACTTCAACGCTTCCTGGGATTTGCCAACTTCTACCGGCGCTTCATCCATGGTTTCAGCCAGATCGCAGCCCCCCTCACATCTCTACTCCGCAAGAAACCCAAGAATCTCTCCTGGAACCCCGACGCGGCAGAGGCTTTTCAAAAGCTGAAGAAGGCCTTTGCATCTGCTCCAATTCTCCGCCACCCGAGCCCAGAGAAAAAATTCATTGTGGAGGTGGATGCGTCCACAAATGGAGTCGGAGCTGTCCTCTCTCAGCTTCAGGAGCTACTTGCCATCAAGCTTGCCCTGGAGGAATGGAGGCACTGGCTAGAGGGGTCAAAACAGCCCTTTTTAGTTCTGACGGACCACAAGAATCTCCAGTACCTCAAGGAAGCCAAACGACTCAACCCTCGCCAAACCAGATGGGCCCTCTTTTTCACGCGCTTTGACTTTACCATCAGCTACAGACATGGATCACGCAACCCCCGGGCAGATGCCCTGTCGAGAATCCACCATCCCGAAGAGTCCGATGAGCAGCCAGAACCCATCCTCCCTGCTGACACGATTGTGTGTCCCATTCTGTGGTCCCGGGATGAGCAGTTGACTGCCGCCAGAGAATCCGACCCAGCGCCACCTAATGCACCCCCAGGTCGGGCCTACGTTCCTCTTCAGCTCAGGATGAACCTTACCTCAGCACACTGCTCTCCGGGCACAGGTCATCCGGGGGCCAATGCCACTCTTTCCCTGCTCCAGGATCGCTATTGGTGGCCGGGGATGGCTCGGGACGTTGCACAGATTGCGCCATGGCGAAGACTCCTCGCCATCTCCCAGTAGGAAAATTGGTCCCTTTACTGGTGCCCCAAAGACCTTGGTCACACCTAGGTGTCGACTTTGTCACAGACCTCCCACCGTCCAACGACAACACCTGCATCCTTGTGGTGGTAGACCGATTCTCCAAGGCCTGCAAACTCATCCCTCTCAAGAGCCTCCCTACAGCAGCAGAGACCGCTGAGGCCCTTTTCGCTCACGTGTTCAGAAACTTTGGCATTCCCGAAGACGTGGTTTCAGACCGAGGACCCCGGTTCATCTCCCGCTTCTGCCGAGCCTTCCTCCGTCTGATGAACGTAACCGTGAGTCTGACATCGGGCTATCACCCTCAAACTAATGGACAAACAGAAAGGAAGATTCAGGAGATCAGTCGTTTCCTCCGTACTTACTGTCACCGGCATCAAAACACCTGGAGTCACTTCCTACCCTGGGCAGAGTATGCGCAGAACTCGCTCTGTCAACCCACCACTGGCCTGACTCCTTTCCAGTGCTTCCTGGGCCACCAACCCCCGCTGTTCCCATGGACAGTGGAGCCTTCTGATGTTCCTGCAGTGGACAGCTGGTTTCGTAAAAGCGAGAGGGTCTGGGCCGAGGCGCATCACCATCTGCAACGCGACATTAACCGCCACAGTCGCCATGTGAATGTCAGAAGGTCCTCAGCACCCGATTACGAAGTGGGTCAGAAGGTGTGGTTGTCCACCCGAGACATCAGAATGCGCCTCCCTAGCAAGAAGCTGAGTCCTCGGTTCATTGGCCCCTTCACTGTCACGCACCGAATCAACCCCGTCACCTACCGCCTCCAGCTCCCTGCGGACTACAAGATCCATCCCGCGTTCCATGTTTCTCTTCTCAAACCCTTTCACTCATCTCTCTCTCTCTCTCTTCCACAGAACCGGGTGTTGCTGTCAATTCCCCTTTGCCGCTTCTACTGGATGAGGGTCCTGTCTATGCCGTCCGTGACCTCCTGGACTCCCGGCGTCGCAGAGGTCGATTGGAATACCTGGTCGATTGGGAGGGCTACGGTGCGGAGGACCGTTCCTGGGTGCGCCGAGCAGACATCCTGGACCCGGATCTTCTCACTGAGTTCCACCGCACCCATCCTAATCGACCAGCGCCACGCAGTCGTGGCCGACCGCGACACCTCGGTCCCTCATTCCAGGAAGCAGCTCCTGAAGGGGGGGGTACTGTCATGCTCCCACCTGCTGCACAGCCTGTCACGCCCCCTGCTCACTCTGGTTCCACATTCTCCTACTCAAACTCCCCTGTTTACTGATTCCCCAATCATCCTCAATCATTCAATCACCAGACTGTCACGCTCTCACCTGCTGCACAGCCTGTCACGCCCCCTGCTCACTCTGGCTCCACATCTCTCACCCAAGCTCTCCTAACTACCAATTCCCCCCAATCATCCCAATCACCTGTCGGCCACTCACCAGCACCTGAAGCTCATCTCCAGTTCCCTTTAAAAACCCCTCACAACCTGCACTCTCTGTCTGGCCTCTTCTACGGAGACGCTTACTCCATGCACACGGACTCTTCTTCTCTCCAGCGTTGTGTTCTCGCTACTTCTCCTACCAGGTTGTAGAACTCTTGTTGAAGGATTTGTGTCTACTCTCTCAGTTGGACTTTTTCTGTTGGACATTTATCCCCTGAGAGTTTAGTACCTTTTCAGTTGGATTACTATTATACATCTCCTGATCTTCTGAGCGTTTACCCTTAAGTTTGTTCCTTGTTTCTGCCCCTGTTTGAGTTTGCAAATAAACAACCTGATTTCTCCTGCTTCCTGAGTCTGTGTGCCCTGACATTCACACTATTAAGTCGTTGATGTGGAATTGATTTTGTTGTGTAGGCTACTGTTAAACGTTTTGTGCTTCTACTGTGCGTTTATGTCCAAGGTTGGGCTATCATAAGCTAAAGTGTCAAAACGATGGGTTAATCCTCTAAGGCTATGTGTTTCGCTAAGGGCCTTGCATGGTCTTGTCAGACCTACCATCAGTCATGTATAGGCTTATGACAGTTTTCATGCATATGCACTCTCTTGTCTATCTCTCTTCTCTCAATATGGCTGGCAAACTCTATTATGGAGAGGTAGGTTTGACCTTGTGGGGAAAATAAACTAGTGTAGAGTCCAACAGGCAGCACATGCACACATGAGCTTAACAGGCTTTCACAACGGTACGTCTCAAACTGCTGCAGGACCTTTTTTGTGAGGGCCACAACTAGCTGTTTGGTCCCTTGTGTCAATACAAGGAAGAAATTGTCATGACCACAAAAACACAAAGCATTCTGGATGGCACATGAGCGCACTTGCGAACACACAGGTATACACTGGCCTACAAAGCCAAAAGGCAGTATATTTTGTCAAATTAAGTTTAGACTGGAAATAAACTTCATAACACCTACTTTGTTTTGTGACTAAATCTCTTGCTTTGCAAGTACAACAACGTTAGACATTTTTCTCAGTTTCTATGTTCACAGTTACTGCCTTTGTCTTTGTAGGGTAGTACACTGAGGAACACATCCATACCTGACAGTCATTTGCTCAAGAGCCTGTACATAATCTGTATTTTTACCTCCGCCAAGGAGGTTATGTTTTCGCCGGCGTTGGTTTGTCTGTTTGTCTGTTTGTCCGTTTGTCCGTTTGTCTGTTTGTGAACAACATAACTGGACAAGTTATGGATGGATTTTGATGAAATTTTCAGGATAGGTCAGAAGTAGGCTAACTTAGAACTGATTTGTTTTTGGTGGTGATCCGGATAACCATCTGGATCCAAGAATTTTTTATTCAGTCAAGTTACCAGTGTAGCATGGAATCTACAGTGACTTTTATTTTGAAAGGAGGGAATATAGGTTGGTACGGAAATGAGGCTCCTGTTGCAGGTCAAGGAGTTGTTGAGTTTTTTGTTAGAGGGTTCAGTGAAAGACAGAGGAGAGTTAGAGCGGTAGTGGTGAGCAGCCCAGTAATTCATGTTGGCAGTGGAAATTAGATAAAGTACTTTCCTGCACTGAAGAGCCAACCAAGTTCGTGTGAGCATGAGTGAACAATCCCACTAGTTAACTATTACATCAGTAATAAAATGTTTCAACATGATTGATGTCTTTTAATGTATAAGGTGAGAATGACAATAAAGTGGAGACTTAAGCTGCCTTGGCGGAGGTCTGCGCTCTCTGAGTGCTTTTCTAGTTACAAATTAATCTGTTTTTACAATTTGCACTCTAAGATTTAGTGTAAATGAAGCCCACTGTCAAACCAATGTTGAACTGTTACGGGGTAGAGTGTTGAGGGGTTTTAAGGTGATGGCACACAGATCCAGCAGAGGCAGGAGATGGAGTTTGCCTTCTTATTTTACACGCCACAATGAAAAACCAGCGAGCCAGTAACAAAAAGAAAAATTAATCCAAACAAAAGGGTAAAAAAATATATCTACACAAACACTACTTACAAAAGTAAACAGGCTATGAGAAGCTAAAAGAAACACAACTAAGCCAAAGGCTCACAAGGCACAGTTCAATAGGTAACCAACTCACATGACTGAGGATTCAGGAGCATGTCCGCATGTCCTTCCACCATGTAGCTCTCTAGACAACAAAAGACTTAAAAACACACACACACAAACCCCTCTGATGCTAGAGCTGTAACCTAACCACAGTTGACGCACTACAATGCTAAATGAAACTGTCTGACTCATACATTTCCTCTAAATGAATAATTGTAATAAATACATAATAATGTTGTACTTAGAATAACTATAATTATGCAGAATGAGGGCTGTCGATTAAAAAAATAAATATTTATGCTAATTATAAGCCTAATAATTAATTAAATGTAATCGCATAGATCAATTTGCAAAGCAATTATAAATCTATCATATTTTCTAATGATGTCAAGTGACAAAGTAAGCATGCTTTGGCAGTGTGTTGTGTATAAACAACAAACAACTGATAGCCTCCCTCAGTGAACTGTAGTTGATGCATACCAGCCCAACAGATCCTGTTCATCACTGAAGTTTAAATGATGAACATATGGTCTTTATTCCTGATCAACTTACCTTAAACTTTGCATAAATCCAGCCAGCTCCCTAGTTAATTAAGGTGCTGTCAGATGACACGGCAAAGACTAACCGTGCCTGTGTCGGTCCTTATTTACCCGTGTTGTAGGGTGTAGCTTGCAGACAGGTGCAGGTGACTTTTCTGGTTGGCTTACCAGGGCTATGAAGAATCTACCAGGCAGGACACTGCTGTTCCATCTCTCCTGTGGGCATGACTGGACTCTCTGCATTAGAACACAACATTAATACTTCAACTTTAGTTTTGTTTCTTGCCACATTTATCCTGGAGTGAATTTGTTTACATTACTTCTAGTTACCTCAACAAAATTCTGTCGTGTTCACTTACCCAAGAAGTCTGGTGGGAATAGCACTAATATCTTGGTAATGTATGTTACCAAAAGACAACAATAAGCCTTAAATCTTTTCTAACACTGACAAAGTGTCTTTTTGTGTTATAGAGTAAAATAAATGTGTGTTTTGTTTAAAATGATTTACAAATTGCCTTTGGGAATTTCCAAAGATTCCAGGTTTTTCTTGAGAGTATTTCTAAGAATGTGGACTTTTTAAATAAATAAAAATAAAATAAAAAACAGGACATTGACACTAGCTCATATCCAACTGACACTGACACTGGGTATTGATACAGATTGCACAGTCCTCAGTACTATCCTCATTGTACCAAAGAGAGACATCTAAGCAGGCATGTATTATTTTGTATTATTGCTTTTGTATTGGCTATTCTCTGGCGAATTAGGTAAAGTGTACTATTGAAGTATGGAAGTACACTATACTGACAACCATGCATGATACATTATGTAACAAATTAATGTTTCTTTTTGTGACTCTCCTTCTGCAAATCCAATGATGTGCTCATTAAGGATGTCAAATGGACTGTCTCACATAACCATCTGCTAAACATGTCCTACTTTCACTCTGCACAGTCTCTGCAGAGTCTCAAAATTAGTGCTCAACTGTCTAACACATGCTCTCTCTCTCTCTCTCTCTCTCTCTCTGCATTAAGAACATATAGATAAACACATGGACCACACAGACACGTTAATAAATAGTTTACACACAAGCACATTACTGAAGTGGATATACAACCCCCCCCCCTCAGCTCTCCTATTGATAAAGGAAAGGCTGACTGAGCGAGAGGGAGGGAGAGGAAGAGAGGAGGTGACAGTGCTAGAGAGAGAGACAGAGAGAGAAAGAGACAGAGAGACAGAAAGTGAGAGATAACAAGAGAGAGAGAGACAGAAAGAGACAGAAAGCAACTGGTCCAGGGAGGAGTCTGTGTGTGTGTGTAAAACAGGGGCTGTTGGAGTGGGGTTCTTCTGAGTAATATGAGAAATTTTAAATTGTGCTAATCAGCTTTGCAACCCGGAGGGGGCCATGGCATATATTTGCGCTCATGCCTTCATTTTCCCTTGACGGCCACATCTGGTCCTCACACACACACACACACACACACACACACACACACACACACACTTGCACACAGATATACAAACTTATCACATACATGCACATGTTCACATCATCCTCACACACACACACAAACACATAGAAACACACTGCTCATACAACCCTCACTCACACATATTTACAAACACTCTTAACATATAGACACACACACACCAGCGTCCCCTCAGAGTTGTTAATCACAGAAGGCTCCTGGGGCTCTGAACGCACAACAGTGGAGAGACATAGAGCTCCTACAGATAATGCAAACACTTCAGCAGCCTGACACCACAACAGAGGCAGCATTCACAGCATAGCACGGCACCTAAGGTGAAGAGAACACTAATGAGCAAATGGGTGGAGGAGAGAGAGAAGAAGGGATGGAGGGAGGAAGGAAAAGACTGATGGAGAAAGAGAGGGGGAAATAAATGGAGGAAGAGGGAGAGGGAGAGAAGGAGAAGTGATGTTCATCTTTGATGGAAATTATGGCTGCAAGGGATACTCTGGTAGTAGTGGGGTTGATGAGAGCTCTTGCCTTATACTGCAGGAGCTTGTGCCTTATGCTGCATCATAATGAGTGAAATATATCATGATCATTTTCACTGGTTATATTTCCTAGGAAAAAAAGTCCCTCAGCATCACCTGATGGAATGTGACCTGCACTGGCTGCAATTTGCTGATGTTATTCATTCATAGATCAGCCAAAAGGACCATGGGGCATGGCGGCGAATCACATCTGGTTGCAGAACCACTATAAATTCCTGTTACACACACTTGAGGACATGTTTCGTAAGCATAGTGGCCATTCTGTGTATGGTAGTTTGTATTAATGTCAGCAAATTGCAGCCGATGCAGGCCAACTTCAAGTGACTTACCATGTTTTCCATCAGAACACTGGGGACACGTCCTTAATCAGACAATATCAAAAGAATGTCTAGGATAAGACATATGAAGTGAAGGGGAAGAGAAGTCCAAGGTACCAAACTGCTTTTTGACAGCAACACAAAAGAGGCAGACTTGCTGGCACAGTAGTCAGAGCACATCCTCAACCATAGTAATGGTTCACTTCATCACAACATACCTGAGGAGATGCTTTAAAATTCTTTGGTCATGGTAGCCAGTCATATAAGCCTGGCCATGTGTTGTATGTTTATGACATGATTGCTCAAACTGTTGTATGAAGCTCATGACAAAGAGTTTAAGCAGAGCTTTTCTGGGAAAAAGAGTTGATCTTACCAGTGACCATGGATAGAGGTGTAATGTGCCCAAACAAACATGTAAAAAATGAAATGGGCTGATTTTAATTTGACTTATTATTATGCTGGGACCATTCCCTTACTGATCACCATGATTGACTACTCATCATTACTCATATGTGCCCTGAGGAGGGCAGGCATGCAGAGCTGAATAATACATGACTACCACCTTTTTCTCCCTCACATACACACATCAAGGCCACACGGCTAATTTCACATGGAGTCTCCGAGAAGCCTGGAGCACACAGGATCAGTCTGATTGCACCATCATATGCATGCAAATAATCACATTCATAAAAACTAGTCAAGGCCCTTTACGAGTGTGAGTTTGAAAAGGTCACTTGTTGCGCGTCCTTGACAGGTGCATTTTTAAAATTGAAAACAAATCGAAAACTTCTTCCTTCACTCCTGTTTAACACGAATCCCCAGGGTAGCATCATAGATCCACTTATTCCATCTCTCTCTCTCTCTCTCTCTCTCTCTCTCTCTCACACACACACACACACACACACACACACACACACACGCACACACACACTATCTCTCTCTTTTGGGTGCTGTGCCTTGTCAGACTGAACTGAATGTGACTTGCTTTGATTCCCTGTGGAGTGATCAAGTGTGGATCCCGACTCACAATGATGTCGTTGTGCTCAAAGCTCTTATCTCTCTGACAGAGGCTGGCTAAAACAGATCCACCCTAGAAGGACTGGGTACATAAAATATTACAGTCTATTCTCTGAGAGACTTGTTTTTGTGCTGTGACTGTGGTCAGTGTCACTCATGCTTACAGACAAAACATACTTGACCGCTGAGCATAGTCACATTCTATAAAATTGAAAGAGGTTTAAAAGGTATTTATGCATGATATATAAAAACATACACCTGCCGAGATCCTGCTGAACATGTTGAATCCACACAGCAAGACACCCTGGTCATTCAGGCTTATACATGTGTATACACACATACACTCTAAAAAATAATGGGGTCAGTACCTGTTCATTAATGCCATAGAAGAACCTTCATGCTGTATGCAGCCATCCAGAGATTTGAAGAACCTTTATTATTATGTGAATGGTGATTCAGAGCCTCAGATCATAATGGGATATGTCATATCGATGCCAAATGGTTCTTTAAAGAACTATTGCCTCTACGCTTCTTTGAAGCACTGAAAAAGGTTCTTCTACTATGGCATCAGTCTGAAGAACCAGTACTGGCCCCATTATTTTTTAGAGTGTAGGAGCACAAACATAAACACACAAGTACACACATCTCACAATAATGTATTCACACACACACACAGACACAAACACGCACACACACACACACGCACACACGCACATGCGCATCCCTGTAATTTCTGTACAGCAAGGCAAGGTGTGAATATAATGAATGTTGAAGGTGGGAAAAAGTGTCAGACAAATTCCTGCACTAATTAAATCAGCTTCCTCACAAGGCATGATCTAAATAGTCATATTAACCTTGAACGAACCCAATAAAGTTCTGAGCTATTTATTTCCCATGTTCCCGCTGTAATGAAGTGGCTGCCGTGTAGATGGCCCATACAATGAGGAATGGCACTGACAGGCTCCTGTGACCATGTATCATCTTTAATGGTGGGAACCTCACCTGTGAAAGACACAACCAGGTAAGAGGACTTCCATCACACCATTACTGGAACAATGTGCACACTGAAGAAATCACTAAGTGGGTAGGCATTCACTGATTTTCAGCTCTCACTGTCCTGACTTGTGTGTCTTGCATGCGTAAATACTGCTAACAATTTAGTATTTGTAGTTCTTGCCATTTTCAGATGAAAAGTGTGTCTGTAACAATCTTTTCGTTGTCCTCCACCCATTCCCCAACACCACCCCCTCTCTTGCTTTCTCTCTTTGTCTCTTTCACTGTCGCTTTCTCTCGCTCACCCTCACATAATTTATTTGTCATCTAAACCTGTCTTCAGGATAACTTTATTTCATCACAAACATTTCCCTTATTTCCGCCACAATATGCTGTAGAGCGTACCATGCTGCTTTCTGCCAATGTGTGCATTTATTTCACTGTTCAAAAGAGAAAGTTTTGAATAATAATATAATAATAATCTTTGCTTGTATAGCCCATTTTATACAAAGGATGTAGCTCAAAGTACTTTAACAGTTTGGCAAAGGGACACAGGACAGAGATAGACATGGTATGCTTTGTTATAGCCCAGTAGTGCCAGAGAAATCCGCCAAGCTGTTGTGGGAACCTCCACTAATGCCCCCCATGCTTCCCAGGGGAGTTCAACTGCGGTAGAGGGAAAGTCTCTGAATGGATCCTCTGATATAATTAGTAGCCTGGTCAATAAATGTCTCAGCAGTCTTCCAATTTCAAAAGCAGCTTCAGGAATGAGTGCCTTTCATGTGGCCAACCAGGCAGTCAGAACAGAGTTGGGATAAAATGAAATGTCTGGCATCAGGGCTCCCTGGTGTCTGTGAGCTGCAGCCGGCTGTGGCTGCTTGAGAGGGCTGTCACACACCTGAGAGGCCAGGCCACTCGCTCCACCAGCTCCAGCTCCTCTGCTTGGGCTTGAAGGCTGCTTGAGGGATGATTCATTGGGTCCCTTATTTTACTCCCCTCTTCTTTCCTTTTTTGCCTTCCTTCCTTTTTTTCTGTCTGCCTCCTGTAAACCTTTGCTCAATGAGAGACACCTCAGATTTACCCACATGGCCTCATGGTTTACCCACATGGTATCTATCTATCTATCTATCTATCTATCTATCTATCTATCTATCTATCTATCTATCTATCTATCTATCTATCTATCTATCTGTCTGTCTGTCTGTCTGTCTGTCTGTCTGTCTGTCTGTCTGTCTATCTGTCTATCCGTCTGTCTGTCTGTCCGTCTGTCTGTATCTATATCTAAATCAATTTCTGTCTCTCTTTGTCTCTCTTTCTCTCTCTGTGATACACACACACCCCTTCCAAGTTTTATGCGGCAGCACTGTATGTTTTCTCTGGCGCTCCACCACTCCTCCACTCAGGTGACAGGTGAGTCAGCTGTATTTTTCTGCTGGGTAAGCACCCCTGCCCTACAAGTAACACCTGTTCCTTCACCATTCATCATCTTAACTCAGCATGTCCCCACCTCGCCAAAACCTGTCTACTGACCCATGATTTTTACAATCTCACTGCCATTATCAAACTGATGATGCAGCATGCTTTCCATTAAAAGGGCCACTTTTGGTGTGTAAAAAATTACAAAAACAGATGTTGGTATGGCCTAGAAAAATGCAGTGTGTACTAAAACAAGAACATTATGGTTCATAACGGAGCCTTTTGGCAAGAACATCCCTGTTAGAAAGCAGCTCTTTGTCTACTACACCATATCCATTTAAGAGACAACTGTTATAGCTCAGGCCCTGCTCTTGGCATAAATGCATTGATTATCACCCTGTATATATAGCGCATAATCAACTTTGAGTGGTTCTGCAGATGTATTCATTGATCTGTTTTTGCTCCTCTGGGTCATCCAAGCTGGGTCCCCAGATGGACTGAGCAAATTGGACTGAGCAAATTCCTTCCGATTATAATGGCATTCACATTCAGAATCGGAGTGGCTATTAGCTTCATGGATATTTGTGTTTTTACTGACTAATCAGATGCAGTTTTTGAAAAAAAAAATGAAATACAAAAAAAAAATGAATGAAAAATGAAAATGAATACATACATCTTATATGTACTGTTTCTCACCTTAACTACATACATACAGTATATGAACTGCAGTGGGTGCTAAACTGCCATCTGAGAACCATTAATTAGGATCTCTCACCTTTGACCTTCACAGAGTGATGGCAACTGCGACACTAAAGGGCAGCTGAGCCTCTGTAGCAAGCACTCGTTGTGTTGATTTCACCTTATGTTTTATGGGAACACGGTAATGGGCATGGTCCTTTGCTCACTTGATTACAATTTCAACTTTAATCAACTGGATTTCAATAGCAGAATTTTAATCAACGGTGACCTTGGCGACAGCTAATAACCAAAGCTCTCTGTGGCAATAAACATTCTGATAATGAAAACAATCCAACCTGGGGGCCTGATGTTTAAAGCAACTAGTGCTTTCTCAATTATAAGACATGGAGGCTGTTAATTGCTGGGCTATAAGTTCCGGTAATGGCTTTTTTCTGATTTTTTTTTTTCTTTTTTCTCCCACAAGGGCAGGGGAACATGATTAGCATTCAAGTCATACAGGACATTACAAGGGAGTCCTGTAAGAATAGTAGGGTCTAGTTGAAATTCTGAAAGAGACCTGCTATAGAGTGGTTACTCACTTTCACATTTCACCAATCCATTTTAAAAAGTAGTAGCACTGCGCAGAGAGGGATACCATAATAACCTTGTAAAACAGCCCCTCATACTTAACTTCATTTCGTTTCGAGTCTGGCTGTGGTTTTATTGACATGGTTGTCTCAGGCAGCATTTTGACTGACCCATCAGTGAACAGAGGGAGTCACGACCAGATGTTAACGATTGGGTAAAGGCAGATCCAATTGTTTTAAACAGCAGAGTCTACACCTCCAGGAAGAAACTGTTCACTGATTGGTCAGGCAAGATGCTCAGCTCAGGCATGTCAAGCACAGCTAGACCTTTATACAAAATAAAGCAAAGTACGAGGGGCTGGTTTACCAGGGTAATACCATAATGCATGATGACATAACACACTGAAATAATTTCAAGCAGATGATGTTCCTAAAATGAAGTTCCTGATGAAATTTTATGATGTGAAGCTCTGGTGTCGCTGGCTGCAGGGGTGTAGCTAGGAATCATAAAAAGAGTTAGCCCAGAAAACAATCCTAACCCAAAACATACAAGTTACGATTATTAATTAATCAGTCAATCAAACAAAAAGAGCTTTCTAATTGGGTGGGTCTGATTGACAAGTGGGTGGGCACAGGCCCCTCCCAGCCCACCAGTGGCTACTCCTATGGCTGGCTGTGTGATGGCACCACTGATGTCGCCACTGTCATTAATCTCCTCCCGAGTCACCATCTCCAGCACATGCATGCACCTCCCTCCCTCAATCCCTCAATCCCAGTGGCCACTCCATTGCCCTGTCATGGGGAACCCCAATGAGCCTCATTAGGAAGTAGAGAGAAAGAGTTAGCGAGGGAGCTAGTGAGCGAGCTAGCGATGGAATGAGCAGTGCATTTGCTTGCCGTTCCAGTGTTGATGCTCCACACTTGATGCCCTTGCTCTCAGGGTGGTTCCAGGCTAATCTACATCATGAAAAATGACGCCCCTCTCACCACCATGTCCATTCCACTCCCTTCTGGCTCTCTGTTGCAAATTGGATTTAAAGAGAAGGCTTGTTACCAGGCGTGTTTGTGTGTGTGTGTGTGTGTGTGTGTGTGTGTGTGTGTGTGTGTGTGTGTGTATGTGTGTGTGTGTTGGCAGGTGGGGCTGTTAGGGTTGACACCCAAGTTCCAATACTTGACTACGTAAAGGACCATCAGGTCATGTAGAATACAGGGGAGCTGTTACTGGCTAGTGATGAAAAAAAAATCTTTTATTTTAGTCATTGCTGTGCTTGTTCATTCTGCTGCCCTCCCCAATTTCACAATACTACAAGTTTTACAGCCACTAATGGCTGAACAGTTCCTCACCCAACTTTAATGGGCATTAAGCATTTCATTCTCAGAACACTATCAGGGCAACTGCCCGAGGGTAATGGAGAACCATTTGAAGGTCATGCAAACCAAATATGATTCTGAGGGAGTGTGTGTGCGCGGATGTGTGTATGGAGCGGTTGGGGGACATTACTACTGTAAATAAACTTATTGCATCTGTATTTGGCACAGAATGTGGATATTCTTGCATGCATTCTCATTGGTCTAAGACCACCATGGTGGTTTTTCATGGCACCCTGCACAAGTGTGTTGCTCACAGGATAAAGTGGATAATCACTTGCTTGACAAGGTACAGCTTCATCTTTATACATGAATGCACTTTAAACCCAGAGGACTTCCCATATATTTTTATTAGGAATTGCACTCAGCCACCCAACCCCCACTTCATACATTATAGACAAAACACTTAGTGTTGAATGGAGGACATATGTGCCGTGATTTAACATTCCTGCAAAATTAAAGACTCTTGTTTTAGCCCCTCATCGCCCCCCCCCAGGAAAAAATAAGTAACACTGGCACCCATGGAATCAGTGTCTTTGTAACCCACACAAGTCCCCTTATAGATAGTGTATATTTTAATGAGCTTGCACACACAGGAAAGAAAAAATAAAACACTTACTGCTATGTAAAACATTGACTGAGAGACAGAGAGAGAGAGAAAGAGAGAGATAGAGAGAGAGAGAGTGTGAGAGAGAGAGAATAAAATCAGACAGGGAAGGTTAAGAAGAGCACGTCCCCCAGAGCGCCTGAAGCATGTAAAGTCTTAATCAACAACCAAAGTCACGGGGAGCCCAAAAAAAGGTCGAACATTAATCATATGGTGGATTGGCTGGATCATCTGTCACCACCACTTTCTTCAGGACCTGACAGACTTAAGCTCAAGGAATATATCACTCTGCTTCATGCTCGAGAACCGGCCTGTCACCCAGCGAACAGCTCATGAATCCAGAAGCTCGTGTGCCAGCAGCTATCAACTGGGGATGTTTTTTTCTCTCCTTCCTTAACCTTAAGATACCGTTGAACACAAGATGTCTGCAACCTTTAGCATTTTTCATTTCTTTTGCTTCTTGCTACTATCCTTGTTTCTGGCCCCTTTTTCTTTCCTTCTGTCAATGACAGGTTGGTTGCCCTCTGATGATGGGGGTTGAAAACACAGACCAGCTTTTCAGACATGAAAGGTTTCCGATATCTTGGCTGTTCCAGACTGACTTTCTCATTGAGTGGTTTATTCGTGCATTGAGGGTGGAGATGATGACAAATCAAATGAAAAATCCACCTACAGTGGGGATGATCACTTCGTTAGTAATCACAAAGTAAGGATTCAGTTGTCATTACAAACTTAACATGCAGATTAATAGTGTGAAACAGAAAGGCACTGAGTTGTTAGGAACTCTCTCACACACTCACTTATCTAGGAGTTACTCATCAAATCACTGAAGTCAGCTCAATAATTATGGTTATTTTGTGCCCTCTGTAATTACGAGGCCATTTCTTTACAAAGTCCTTTTATTCTATAAAAGTCCTGTATTATACATTAATGTGCTGCATTTTGGGTGTTCATTACCTCTCTGAATGCAGTTCAGGGCACATCATTCTCTTAAGCACATAGAGGTTTTAGGGGAATTTATGAGAACATGGCAACAGACCAAATTGTAGTTATGAATAATTTGTAATCATTTTGAATTCTGAATGGCGTCATTATCATCTGTGTAATGTTTGTGAGGTACAATCAAATAAATTATCATTGTCTGTGTTTACTGATGGCAAATGAGTTTCAGCACAACCACAGGTCTGTGGCATGTTAACTGTGTGAAAGCATACTAATTGGTGTCTTTGTTTTGTTTCTTTGAAAATAATAGTCCTATTTGCTTTGCGTTAGATAGTCACTTCTCTACCCCACCCCAGAAAGTACAATCATTCCTTTCAATACATCTCCACCGTTGGCATATTCGTTAAGCTTCTCTGACAGACTGACTGTTATGAGCTGTAATGAGAGTACTTCATTATGACCTGTGTGCTATGCACTGCACACCATAGACAAATCTCAAGGCCCAATGAGAGAAGATAACGTTTGGCTCTCGAAGGACTAATGTTGTTCTCCTGCTGTTTTGTTTTTCTCCACTTAGCCTGATTTACAGTATAAGAAGCTCGTTTCTTGTGAAAAGAAATGACACACTCCATTGTTTTAGCCACTGCATCACAATGGCTACTTAAGTCTTTTCCTTTACTGATTTGACTACACTGCCTGCCTTTCCCTGGGCGGAAGCATTTGACTTGGCAGTAAGAAGACCTGATATATTCCATCTTGTGCCCGCGTATGGCACACTGTTGTTTGGAGTGAGTAATGGGCTTAAGGAGTTTCTTCCAGATATTTTTTATTCAAGTCAGTTACATTGCTCCTGTGCCCTCAAAATTTCCTACACAAAACCCCTGGAGCCTCCATTTCTTTACACCAAATTTCACCTTGATAACAATGTCTCGTTAATGCTGAATAATGAGTTGATTTAATTAAAACTGCAGGGCAGAAAGTATTTTTTGTCCCCTTGAGAAATCTTCCAGGTAACTGACATTAAAAAACTGTTCTAGCTTGGGGCTACTGTAAGGCTTTCGAGTTGTTTTGGCTTAAAAGCTTGTTGGTGACAAAGTTGGCTTTTGTTTAAACGTATTATTAAAATACACACGACTGACAATTGTTGAAAACCCACAGGACAGTTAAATAGCTATTGCTAGTGTAAAATAAGGATGATTAAAAACATATGGTGGTTACTTGATAGATAAGTTTATCAATTTGAAACTTACAGTAGGTCTAGTTGGATTAGTTGGAAGGGATATGGCAATTATTAATTCATCTCTCAGAGGTAGCTTACATCAAAAACCTGCACTTTCAAATTAGTTGTTGTCTATTTCAGGCCAGTTGAGCACTATAATTCATGGCAATATTATTCAGCAAATTTAAGATGTCCCATAACATTATATGATCATGCCCTGACTTTAGAAACCCAAAAAGGCATAGGAAAAGCAATAGATTTTCCACCTGAGCTCAATGTGTTGACAATGGTGATGTTCTTGTCTGGGGTTTGCGGTCACAAAAACAGTATGCCATTTTCCTGCCTCAACAATACACAAGCAATTTAGCACTTTCAAGGCAAGGAAAGGGCAAACAATAAACAAGAACAGACGAAAACTAAAAAATATGTTCTGAGTAGTATGTGAAGGCCTCCATCTTTGGATCCATGATGTTGAATACAGCCATAGTCTGTATTTCCTCCCGACAGACACATCAAAAAATCCTCTGAAAGTACAGCTGACTCACTCTGTTCATATCAACATGTACATGGCAGCTGCTATATCCATCTGAACTAGACATGACATCCATTTGGAACTTGACATCCAAATGAGCAATTCAATGTCTCCCCACTTTTTATGATACAGAACACGATACAAGACATCATGAACTGCCATAATGTATGAATTTATGTCACTGTCACTACCACAGCATTCAGACATATTGGACACTGCGCTAGCATTGTCTGCTTGTTACCATGCCTGCAGCACACTGGCCTACCAGCCATTTTGTTTCATATATGCCATCCCTAAATGGCACCAGTAACATCTGGGTAATGGGCCGTCATAAGACTGGCCAAAGCTTAAATTCATGTTTGGCTCTGGAATGAAATTTCTCTGATAACTTGGTCAATCAATGTCATGGTGATTCTATGATTTAATTCAGTCATTATTGTACTGTGCAATGAGCACATGCAATTTGAATCCATGTATGCCATTTCTAGTGTTTAATATGATTGTTTAATATGAGCCAGTGCTTCATGGGCTTCATGCACTTCATGTGCTTTCAGTACAAGAAAACTTGTCTCCCATATACTGCTTGCCTCCTGGGTTTAGAGTGTAAATGAGCTCCAAATACAGAGCTCCAGTAAATCCAACACTTACTGTTTATATGCCATCTTTCTTTATACCTTCTAACACTGACTTTTTCTCCTACCCTTAAGCGGATTTAAGCGTTGTTGTGTTTTACTTTTCTTTTAAAAAAATATTCTTTGTATTTTCATTCTGCCCTTGTTTTTATCTGTTCCACTATTATTTAGTTGCTTGTGTGTGTGAAATTCTCTTTATAAATAAACTTGTCTTTCCTCGCTTCTGCCAACCCATTTACATTCTGAGGTTTCCATCTGACCTGCATTTGTGGTATGAATTCATTATGACTGAAGAAACAAAAAAAAACAACACTGTTAAAATGGGTCAGTATTTTAATGTAGGCAGCAGGTGCAATGAAGTCCCTTTACAGAGATGGGAAAAGGGGAGGTACAAGGATCCAAAATGTGCACACTTTATCTCTACAAGACGAGGCTTCAGTTCAGTGTCATGACCATTAACATCTGTCAGGGAGTGCTTAATGGTCCTTCGGGAGTAAAGGCTCAGGTATGGGGGGTTTGTCCGACATCAAGGTGGGCAGATGGAGGTGCAGGATCTGGTAGACACGGAGACTCTCCTCGCTGCAAGCCGTGCCAAGCCAAGGGTTGGTGCTAATCCAAAACACCAAACACCCAGCAGGTGAGAAAATGAGAAAAAGGCTGATTACATCTCATAGAGAAAGACTTAATTTAGCCAACACTCTGGATCTGCAGAGGGGGTGATGTAACCTCAATCACAGGATGGGACTGGACATTTTCGGCCATTGACAATAGAGCACTGGGCATTTTTTAGAGCCAATTTGTAGGCATTTGGAAAAGTATAAGCCTTGCTGCATAGTGCATAAATTCTCTAATATTGACTTAACAAAAATGTTGAGCTGAAGTCAGGAAATTGCCATAATAGAACATGTCCAAAAGAAAATGTATAAAGGCCTGAGGCCAAAAAAAACTAAAGAGATTTAGCTTAATGTCTCTACACTGAGTGCAATGAAAGGGATATACTGAAATGAAAAGCGCTGAAAGCAATGTGAAAGAATTAATTAAAAATGTAGGAGGGATGGTTTATTTACATACCGATCTTTTGTGTTCACAGTACCCAGTCATTGAACCTCTTCCCAAACGCCTCTCCCCAAACACAGAGACCTACATACTGTTGCTGTTAGATGTGAGTACTTTAAATGGGTGGTTTTACTCATCAACAGAATCGTTATTCTCCAGATGTCTGTCTATTCCTGCTTATACATTTCTTCCTCCTCTTGCTCTGTTTCTCTCTCATGCATGCAGGCACACACACACACACACACACTCAGACATGCACATTATCACATGAGCTTCTATGTTTTAGTCATGAAATGACTGATGATGGCAGCTTTGTGGGCAAGTTTGGCAGAGAGCCAAAAAGAAGGCAAAGAAAAGAAAGTTATTTTTGATGACAGAGGCAGAGAGGAACCTCTGTGATGTGAGTGTTGAAGGAAAACTGAAGCAACCCATTCCCCTGTTCATCTCCCCTCTGTGCCTATGCCTGCATATCCATGCGTTTTAATCCTGCCTATGCTGTGCTCGACACACATATAAGGACTTTTTTTTGCTTTTACATTGACATTGTTTTTTTCAGAACTTTCTCAAATGATAATTCTGTACATGTATGGTGCTGGATAGGGGGGTTGAATTTTTGATGCGGCTTTTGCCATGTGGCCTGCATGTGTGTGTGGGGGGCGGAGGGTGTCTGCCCTGGTTTGTGCGTGTGTGTCCAGAAGTCACTGTAGTGCAATTGCATAGGGCCACTCCATTAAAGAGATGCCTCTTTATTCTCATCCTCTCTCATACACTATATCTTTCATTCTCTTCTATTCCTTTCGCGGTTCTGCCTGAGGTTTCTTCCTTTTTTTTTATTTCCGGTTCAATTCAACCACACACAATTCAGGGAGTTTTTCCTCACCCCTGTTGCCCCTACGGACACAAGCAGGAACTGTCAACAGTGCCTGAACAAGCCCCCTGCACCACCAAGATTCAACTAATGTTCTATCTGTGTTCACACAAGAGCCAGCATCAGCAGGGCATTGCGTTGCTGTGACAACACCACGTCACTCCATTATTGCATTCAATTACTCCGATGCCATTGGACTGCAAGAAATGCTGTTTTGTTTGTGACCTTGCCAAACTGTAAAGCACTTTGAGCTGCATCTTGTATGTATGAACTGTGCTATACAAGTAAAGGTTATTATTATTATTATTATTATTATTTCTTATTCCTTAATCTTCTATTCCTTCTTTTCATCCTCTCTTACACACATACACATCACATATACATCTTTGGCTTGGTCTTTCTTTCTGTCTCTCTTGCTCTCACCCCTTTTATGTCCCCCTTCCTCTGTCTCTTTTTTTCTCTCTCTCTTTCTGTGTGTGTGTGTCTGAGAGAGAGAGAGAGAGAGAGAGAGACACAGAGAGAGAGAGAGACACAGAGAGAGAGAGTTATATCTCTCTGATTCCTGGGCTGAATAATTTAACCCTACTGTGATATGAGTGTGTGATGTTTTATTGAGGACTCTGACCAGAGGCATAATAGTGTTATCATAGGGGGATCCCCTGGGTCTTCCAGTGGTCGGACTCTGAGAGCCGGATACAGTGACTGAGTAAGTATTTGTGTATGTGTGTGTCTGTCTGAGGATGATGTAAGTCAATGTGATGTTTGTGTGTGTCTGCAGGTTGCATATGTGTGTGTGTGTGTGTGCGTGCGTGCGTGTGTGTGTGTGTGTGTGTGTGTTTGTGTATGTGTCCACTGGTTCTGAATGCAAGAAGAATGACCAGAAAAAGTCAAGCCAACATGCCAGAGCATTTATGTTTGGAAATATTTTGTGCCCAATGTATGTATACATTAATCAACCAATCCAACAAGCAGCCAGGCAGTTACAGAAACATTTTTAAGTGCTCTACAAACATGTACTATAAGTACTTCTGTCACGGTGGTCAATAGGTGTTAACAATGTTGCCCGTGACCAGGCAACTCAAACAATTAAGAATGTGGCAGGCAGAGAAATGACTAGTTGGACATGAATGTAAAATTAAATATAATTTATTAAAGACAATATAAAATAAAAGAAATTGGTGAAAGGAATTAAAGTCCTTTGGGCTAGACCCAGTCCACGCCAAGTCCTGTAGGTAGCAGAAGAAGCCTCGCTTCCCAAATCCGCCCCCACACCAAGGAGCAGCAAGCGGCGGCAGAAGAGGCAAGTGGCAGCAGCAAACAGGGCAAGGCAGGCGGGCAAGCAAGGCGGGCAGCAGCAGCGAGCACGGCAAGGCAGGCAAGCAAGGAGGGCAGCAGCAACCACGAGCAGAGCAGTGCAGTCAAGCCGAGCCAGTACTGCAACACAGGGAAACACAGCGGCAGAACAGAGCGAGCGGACCACATACGTAGCAGGCACGGTGCAGGCCTCAAGCACTTACTTCTGCCGGGCACAGATGAAGTCTGTGGCCCGGAATTGTTGTGTGCGCCTGACCTCGTTCACGGCTGCCGGAGTCCTGGCCAGCCTCTTTCCTCTACGCAGGCAAAACCTGGTGATCCGCCGTCTGGTGCCGTCCCTGCTCAGTTCTCCTCCCGCTGCGTCCGACGGCTCAAAGACGTCCCTGCTGCCTTGCCTGTGGACTACCTGCCCAACAAATAGACAACCCAGCCCGCACACACCTGGCATACAATTAAACACAATCAGCTGTCCTTCCCTTAGCAAAAAGTAGTATACTTAAAGTTTATTTTATGAAGTATACTTCAGTATAAGTGTAAGTATAGAACAGAAGTACAGAGACCATGTACTTTTAGTGTACTAGAAAGTATGCTAATTTAATACTTTTTTTATATTAAATTGGAACACTTTAAGTTTATAAAAGTATTCTTTAAGTATATTTTAAAGTTAATTTTAAGTTTACAAAAGTACACTCTAAAATATACTTAAAGTATTGTCACGAGGGGGGTACAGGAACCGGGGAAACAGGACAGAACAGGAGAGGACCCAATTGCGTTAACGTAGCCCCAGAGGCCTTTATTGACAGACACGTAGACAGGGTACACAGGACAGGGCACACATGGGGCAGAGTCAGGGAACAGAACACAGAGCTGGGCAGACAGGAACAGAGTCAGGGTACAGGGCGGACAGGACTGGAATAGAAGCGGCCGCCGGGTCAGGAACAGAAGCGGCCGCCGTCGGCCGCCGGGTCAGGGACAGAAGCGGCCGCCGTCGGCCGCCGGGTCAGGATCAGAGTGGACAGGGACATGGAACAGAGACAGGGGACAAAGGCAGGCAGGACTCGGTGGTGCTTGCTTGAGTGGGGAACGAACCCGCAACTCCGGGGGTGGTAGACAGCAGCTCTACCACCTGAGCCGCCGGCAGCTCGAATCGTCGCCGGTGAGCCGGATCGGTGGCTGTGGGCTGGAGACCGGAGCGTAGTCCGGGATGAGGTCCACGTTGACGCCGGGAGTCAGTCCAAGCAGACACAGAGCACACAGGAGGCAGGACAGACAAAAACAGGACGAGAGACGAGGCACAGGCAGGACAAAAACCAGGGTACAAAAACACGACATGATACGTGGCAAACAAGGAACTAGACTAGGAAACTGAAAAACAGGCAGGAGAACCGGAAACATGACTGAACAGGACAAGACAGGGTCGCGAGTCAGAGTGCCGTGAAACATACCGTGAGTAGCAAACGACCCGACAGGGAGGGAGTGAAAACCCAGGGCTTAAATAGTGGAAACTTAACGAGAGAAAACAAGGCTAAACGAGGTTGTGCAGGTGCAGCTAATCAGGGAACAAGGAGGCAGACAGGTGAACTAAATCAGGACGGAACAAGGAGACAGGATTCACAGGTGGGGCAAATCAGGACAAAACAAGGAGACAGGATTCACAGGTGAAGGAGATTATTGTGGCAGTGCAGGGTGTAGGGAGAATAATTCAAACTAATAATGTGATCAGGGGAAAACAAAGGAAAAACACAGCACTGCCAGAAAACCCCAATGGAACACGGTGACAAGGATACCACAAGTACACTTATTTATATACTGCCATTGTACTAGTTATGTACTTCAAGTTCCTATTTTTAGTTTATTATAAAGTAATAAAATAAATGAAGCGATTCCCATTTGTCATTGTGATCACACAGCACACACTGCTTTTAACCCATCACACATGTGACCATGCTCAGGGTACCTGAGTCACAGGGGAGGATGGAGGAGAGAGTTGATCATTCATGGCCTGTTGGTGTCAGGAATTGAACCTGTGACCTTTTGGCTACCAGTGCAGTGCCTTAGCCGCTAGACCATGGCTGCTGCAAGAGTGTGATGCATTTACAAAATCAAAAGACATGTTGAAATGTCAAAATGTTGAAAACAAGTTTGATATATTTTCAAACATACAAACAAAAACAAAGACCACCCTTAGCAAAACGAAGTTTATTAACTTTAATAAACTTCTTTTTGCTAAGGGAAAGTATAAGTGTAAGTCTTCCCTTAGCAAAAATAAGTTTATTAAAGTTTACTATAAGTATACTTATTTTATGCTAAAACTGAGGAAGTATACTTGAACTTGACTTCTATAAACTATATTTTATATACTTATAGAATATTATAGTAAAGTATACTTGGCTTATACTGAAACTTCTAAACAAGTTTAAGACTAAGTACATTTATACTAAGACTTACACTTATACTTTAAAATGAAAACATATACTTTTCCTTTAGTCAAGTCATTGACTCGTGCTTAGCATTTAATTTATATATTAATATAATATAATGGTGGAGTTAAAAACTAGTATGTGTGTTCAATTGCATTGTCTTTATGTACCTTAAAATCATACACAAAAACAGAAAAGCATTTGAATTGACTTTATTGAGCTAGCTACTTGGTAGTCCTTGTTATCTCTGCTGCGTCATCCTCCAAATACCTTCTATATGGTCCGTTTCGCTATGTTAGCTCTAACGAGCTGGTTGTTCAGCTTCTTCCAGCTGACTGGGTGGTATCATCTTGCACTTCTGTTTTTGTGTATGAGATTAAGGTACATAAAGATAATGCAATTGAGCACACATACTATATACTGTTAAGTTTTAAATTCCACCATTACATTATATTAATATATAAATTAAATGCTAAGCACGAGTCAATGACTTGACTAAAGAAAAAGTATATGTTTTCATTTTAAAGTACAGTATGTGTAAGTCTCAGTATAAATGTACTTAGTCTTAGACTTTGTTTAGAAGTTTCAGTATAAGCCAAGTATACTTTACTATATTATTCTATAAGTATATAAAATATAGTTTATAAAAGTCAACTTCAAGTATACTTCCTCAGTTTTAGTATAAAATAAGTATACTTATAGTAAACTTTAATAAACTTATTTTTGCTAAGGGTTGCCATGATTGGAGGAGGTTAATTGGGTTGGTTATCAGGTTGCAAATGGGTACACCTGGGGGAAGTTAAATCAATAAAGAATGTGACGCGACACTGCAAACAAAATAAACCACAGCAGTCCAAATAACACTGCAAACCAAATGACAGTGCAAACCAAAGTACACATATCAAAATTTCACACTGTGACATCTCCTTTCGATGCAGACATGAGTCACTACCAGGGAAGGAATTAGAAATACTGGTATACATATTGCATGAAAAAAGTAAGACAAGTACTGTAGAATTTTGCATGATTTTCTGTATTCTGTCAAATTAATAGCTTTCAACTGTACCCTGATTTTCTCTCTGTGCAGTAAGGGTCTGTGCTAGGCTGTTGTCAGCAGAATAGCCACAACTAAACTGAGCTGGTGCCAGGCCAGTAACTGATATCATGAACGAGCGCAGGTGCAGGGCCTAGTAGATGCACATATTTGGGTTATTAGAATGTTGACTCTATCCTAAACTGAGCACTACGAGTGTCCGTGAACTATGCTCATACAATGTGTGCCCTTCTGTTCTAGTTATTTTCCACTGTTTAGACAGATTTACAGTTGGTGTTATGAGTATATCTACCTCACGTTGTCTTGTCCCGAGGGAGACAGATCGAACCAGCATAGAGACAACATCTTACAGAAAGCTTAGCCTGCCTGAACTTTGCGGTGAAGGTGGAAGAGTGTTGTAAGAACCAGAGCATAGATAGACTCTTAGTCTTCTAAACTTTGTTTTGTTACCATCAGTTTATTTCATTTTCTCTATATTCCATCTATTTGTAATAAATCATCGATCCTGATCCAAAGCAACGAGTCCAGACTTCTATCTTGACCAACGAAAAACACAACACAACCTAAAGGTGATTAGGGACTTTGGGTGTAAAGTCAAAATCCACCAAAATATGACAGTACTTAGACATGAGTATGCTATGGTTAAAGATTACAAAGAGAGAAAACAAGGGCCGAATCAGAGAAAATTATGTTTTGGGCTGATCATTTAACACAGAGACCAGGCTATGTCTTATCTTAAAGGTGCTCTTCCACTGCATTTAAAACCAAGCATTCTCTCAAGAGTTGGATTAGATGTATGATTCCATCTGATACGTTAAACCTAATTCATTTTTGACTTTTTCTGCCAGTTTATCTATGAACACAGTTCATTTATCTTGTTAATTACAAAGCGCTTTATAAAGTATTAAAAAGCCAAATTGGTTTGCCAGAATTGCTGCGGAACATGGGAAATATCTAATTGATGACCTTTGCAGGAAATGAAAGAGGACAGGGAAGTGACAAGCCAATTCAGTATGTGAATGTTTACTCAATTTCCGAGCCCGCAACTCCAACAAATTACATGGCCTATGCAGGATCAATAATGTTTCCACATAAATCTTTTATTGGTTTGTCTGAATCACCTTTGCGTATAAGAAGACTCAAGCAATATTCTCATCTCATCTCACATCTGTTATACCTTATTGTCATAGAAATGGCACAGTATCTTATAAATGGTACAATAGATCTTGACCAGTGTGTATGTGTGTATGGTTGGGCTGGTTGAGGGCTCATTTGACATGTTGAACACCACTCTTTCGTCACCACCTCCCTGGTGTGGCAGTGTAGCCTATTACCCAGGCCTTTGGCAAGGGCACCTGCAAACTTTGAATATTAAAGTGTTTTCCAGCCATGCTCCTGCTGCAAGCCCTCTCACATCACCTCTGTGTATAGGACAGACCCCTGCCCATCCTTTTCATTTTTTCTATTTCTTTAATTTTTCCCTCCTGTCTCTCTCTCTCACACACACATAGTTGTTTTCTCACTTTCTTCCATTCCTCCATTTCATTCAATTTTTCTCACTCTTATTCTTTCTCTCACACACACAAATGCTACGCCACCTTCTCGTGATCATTCTCTCTCTCTCGCTCGCTCTCTTTCTCTCTCTCCCAATTTCTCTCTTTTCCCTTCTGGTCAAAGACCACAATTCCCCTGTCAGCTGTCCCACAGGCAGCTGTCTCCTAACGACTCTGTGATGGATGAGAGGGAGCATGGAGGTGTGTGGCTGTGGGCCGCAAGGCCACCTGAGATAATGCAGACCACCCCAGCTAGCACTGCTAACTGCTAATTTAGCTAACGCTTCCAACTTAGCTGACACTGCTAATGCTGTGCTGGTCATACTGTCTTTCTGCAAGAGTGACTCAGGAACAGAACTGCTCAAAATACATGCTGTATGCATGCTTAGCGTTAAATTTTAGTTTTTGTGTGTGTGTGCATCATTTGACAGTTCAGAGATTTTTTTTCACCCATCACTATGTAGACAGAGGGAAAAAATATCTGTGTGCATGTTTGAGAGTCTGCATTTGTGAGAAGGCAAGTGTGTGGGTGTAAAGAGACACTGGCGTTTTGGGTGTCCAAAAATGGTGTTTTTTGAAAACGGGTTCCAGAGTGGAGAACAGTGGCGGTTCTATAGTCTTTTACGCCCCGGGCGAGACCACCTCTCAGCCCCCGCCCCCGAAACAAATACACCAAACATTAAAGTTAAAAAAATACATTATTTAAAATGGTTAATAAATAAATACCACAACCATTACTAAACAAAGATTTGTGCAATGACTGCAGACGGCTCTACATTCAGAATTAAAAGACAAAATATATAGGAATTCTACTGAAATACAGTGTTGAACTTAATACAAAAAACTGCATATATAAATTAGGTTTATGTAGGCCTACGTGTAAATCACTGGTACATTTATAATTCACTCTATTTTACATTTATAAAGGTTTCATATGGGAGAACAAAAACATTGTGTACACAGTTTGAAATAAATACGAAAAGGGAAAATCTACGTAACAGTAAGATTGTTTCTTTTCATATTAGTTTCACCAGCAGATGTTGCCCTTGGCCTATGAACCTGCAAACCGACGAGAACTATGTAGGCCTACTTGTGACTGAGGGCAAACGCGGCATAGCTAGCTAGCAACCTAAGGAAGAAAGTGCTAGTCTTATCCGAACGTTAACTGAAAACAGTTGAGTGACCATGATGAATTGCTTTCAAATATCCATATCCATATTTATATCCACAACCTAAACTAGCTAGCCAGCATCAATCATTTACAACTTTAATCATTTGCAACAGTTGTTAACACCGTCTGAACATTGCTAGTAGCCTGGGAGCTAACGTTACAAAGTTTGTTGACGGTAACGAGCAAGGGCTACAAAATGAACTTTTTATTATTATGATTTATTTATTTAAAACACTGTCTTATCTGCAAGCGTGAGATTCATCTCGCTTTCTATTCTTTTTTCCGCTCCCGACTTTAGATATCTTTTCAAGGCCCTGTCCAAACATTTGGCTGCCAAACTTAAACTAAGACTGAGCAATAATCGACCAGACCACTGAAAGGTGGGGGAGGGGTGCACCAGGAGGAGAATGGAGAAGGAGATTTACTTTTTTCTGGAGCAAATTGACCTATGTTGCTTTTGTATTGTTTAAAAATATTAACATGCTTTACACATTTTAAAAATATCCTTACTAGCACGTACCTAGCCTATTGTGATGATTTTTTCACGAGCCAATTTTTTTGGTGGTGCCCCCACAAGCACTTGGTACGGAAGCCGAGAGCGGCCTTCATATAATCTTTTTTAAAACTCATCATTATACCGAGATAACGGCATAATTAATTAAAGATCACGAAAAAACAACTGAGATTTCTAGCAGAGCTTTCTCGAGATCACGGAATAATTGTTTTGATTTCTTGAGATCTCGAATTAGTTTTCTTGTTTTCTCGAGATCATGAATTAATTATGCCGTTATGTCAAGATAACGGTGGATTTTTAAAAAAAGATTATGAAGGCCGCTCTCGGCTTCCGTAACTTGGTGCCCTACGCACTCTGCGTTATGTGCGTGTGCGGAGCTACGGCACTGCCCCCGAGACAGAGAGACACGCTGATTCTGTGCATGCCACCTTCTCAGCAAGCAAGGGCGCCTGCAGTTCGCCATTGTGCCGATTGCAGCATTACAGGGGGCGCCAATGTGCCGGTTGCAGCCATATGACAAACGAAGCTTTTTATTATTTTTTTTTCCCCAAGCGCTCGTGGCGCCCCCCACGAAATGGCGACCCGGGCGGCTGCCCGGTTCGCCCGTGCCTAAAACCGCTACTGGTGGAGAAATCTGAGAATGCTGCCATTTCGTTGTCATACACAAGAAAACTGCAACTTTTTGAAAACAGTGATGTCAAGTCAAATCAAGTCAAGTTTATTTGTATAGTGCATTTCATACACAAAGGCAGTTCAGTGTGCTTAACAAAATTAAAAGCAGAGGACAATATAAAAGAATAAAAGATAAAATAAGTGTAAATTATGTACACTGAAAAAAAGGATTTGTTAAATTAACTTAAAAAAACCATGGAAAGTATTTATTTCCAACATTAAGCAACTCTGCATGATGTTCACCTTTCTTTAGTTTCACTTCATTTAGTTGGGTTGATCCAACGTGTTAGAATTAGGATATCCAAATCCGATTTCATCTAGTTGATCCAACAAGGTTTCTTAATGTTGAAAAAAGGCTATTGAATCATGTGGAAATACTTTCCATGTTATAATTAAGTAATTTCTAAGTATTAGATTAGAGCTCACATCGAAAAAGATTAAACTTTGCAAAACATAAGGAATAAAAGTTAGAACACCACAAAACCAAGATGTTGTCAAACTGTATTTCAGAAATTACAATTGAACTTTATTTTAAAAGCAAAACACGCACATTCAACATCCAATTCACATTGAAGTTCAAGTGTTTTTTTATAATACATTTCACACTGGCACACTGAAAAAAATGACTCTTAAGATTTACTTAATAAAATCCTAGTAAGGATTTGCACTATGATTTTTAGGTAAATTTAAATGCTTCAAAATTAGGTAATATTTACCTGTCATGGTAAATTATTTTTTACTTTTCCACACAAATTAAGTCTTACTTAATTATATTGGAAAAAGTGACTCATAACATTTACTTTAAAATCAGTGCAAATACTTACCAGGATTTATTAGGTAAATTTGAATGCTCCAAAATTAGGTAATACTTACTTTTCAGTGTAAATTTCTTTTTCTTTTCCCCCCAAGGTAATATTTACTTGCCAACGTTAATTTAAGCTTATTTAAAATCCACAAAAAATATATTGAATATTATTTAGAAAATTAGCCTAAAATTAGCCACACCAAAAAGATTTTGTCAATACTTCTTTATTGAAAAAAGTGCAAGTGCAAGTGCAAAAGTGCAAGACACCAATAGGTGTATAATATTGCACCAGGCCTCAAACCAGGCACTGGGTCTGAACATCATTGTCCACCCCAGCCGGTGACACCTCTGGTCTATCTCTCTGTACTGCTGCTGCACCCAAAGCAGGAGTAAGGCAACTCTAGAAAAACACATATAGACAAGATTCAGAATCATGTACACGATCACATTAAAGAGATGGGCAAACTAGCCATTTTTAACAAGTATGGGAGTATGTACTAGCTCTTCTTCAATAAAAACGCATAACTGGACAGGATTTGTCTGATTACAAGTCACGGAATTGGGGGGGGGGGGGGGGGGGGGGGAATTACATTTTCCACATACAGTGCACTTAAACTTCCAGTTTCCACTGTATTGTACAATCAGACAAATAAGTACATATAGCGCACTGGATGCGAACAATAAAAACCACCATCTTATGACAAGTTTGAATACTCAATGTTGTTTACCTACCAGATGTTCTGCCGGTGACACCGCTGACATCTCTTTCTACTGCTGCACCCAAAGTAGGAGTAAGGCAACTCTAGAAAAACACACACGGACAAGAATCATATACACAATCATATTGCAGAGATGAGTAAACTAGCCATTTTTTACAAGTCACGGAATGAGGGGGAAAATAATGACATTTTCCACATACAGTGCACATAAACCAGTCGACAGTGTCAACATTCCCTCCCCGGTCATTTATAGCACATCGAGTACAAACAAATCACTACTATGGTAGTGCTATTTTAATAAATTACTTACATCCACAAGCTGTCTTCTTGTAGCTGTCGTCTTCTTCTCGATCCGTGTGTGTCTCCACTGACCGCAAGTCCCAACGGGTTTGTTGCCCGGTGCGCATGCTCCAGATTTTTAAAAATGACGACTCAGATTTACTTAATATTTTAGGACTTCTTTGCAACCCGTCAGTGTCATTAAGATATACTGGTAATTATATAGCAGAATCTACTCAATTATCGCAATATTATGTCTGTACAACAAAAGCAAGTAAATGTTACATCTTTTTTTTAAATACACACCAGCTTTCACAGAATTATGACATTTCTGTGTAAAATTTACAACAGCTCAGTTAATACATATTACCAACCCCCAGAATCGTTTTTTTCAGTGCAGTTGAGGATGGTGTTCATTTTAATGAAAAACTAGGACTCGAACTTAAAGTGCTTAGTGTGTGTATTAACCAAATAAATCAAGTACACCAGCATACTTTATATTCAAAACAAAAAAAGAAACACACAGCTCAACGTCTACTTTTGACTGCCAAAAGAATAAATTCTGACCTCTAACTCCAGTGTACAGCTTTTATTTTGCAGATTGTGAATGAAGTAGAAAAACATCTGAAACAGTAACACTGCATTTAATGCAGGCATGAAAATATGTCACGTTAACAGCTACACCCAATTTAGTTGTAAACTGAAAGATTAGGAAATTTCCTGTGCTGGAAATTTGTTTCCGTTATTTTTGCCTTGCATTTGAATGGTTAAAACCACCATCTTAGTCATGAATGTAAAATCCAGGTAAAAGATTTATAAAAACAAACGTTTAGTGTGCTGGGATGCTAGGCAAACAGATTTTGCCTCCGGGCAGTAATGATTCTCAACGGGAAAGAATAGTTTTTAGAGCCTGCACTTTAGTTGATAGCCTGTTTCCATCCAAATCTAGGATTATTTTCTGTAGCGCTTCAAACGTATACTTGTGTTCAGGAGGGTAACATAAGTTCAAAGAATACACAAATGCAAGAAAAATGGCCATTGCAAATGGAACACTCTGCAACTCGCTTAGTACTGTCACCCCCTCCAGGATTACTCAGACGTCCTCAGCTGCATCACCAGGTTCTGCACCTTCATGTCGTATGACATACATGCCATAGGTGTTCTCTGCCATGGCTGTGTGACAGTGTAGATTGTGTGACTATATAAAAAAAAACAGTTAAAGAGGTTAATTTTTAACAATGTCTGGTGAAAATGTAATGGCTGTAATCCATTGGCTGTGAAAAAATGCAGAAACATTCAATACTCATGAAGAATTGTATAATCTTAAAGGGGTCCTTTCATCGTTATTACCTCCGCCAAGGAGGTTATGTTTTCAACAGCGTTGGTTTGTTTGTCTGTTTGTTTGTTTGTTTGTTTGTGAACAGCATAACTCGAAAAGTCATGGATGGATTTTGATGAAATTTTTAGGATAGGTCAGAAGTGGCCTAACTTAGAACTGATTTGATTTTGGTGGTGATCCGGATAACCATCTGGATCCAGGATTTTTTTATTCAGTGAAGTTACCAGTGTAGCATGGAATCTACAGAGACTTTTATTTTGAAAGGAGGGAATATAGGTTGGTACGGAAATGAGGCTCCTGTTGCGGGTCAAGGAGTTGAGTTTTTGGTTAGTTCAGTGAAAGACAGTGAAAGTTCAGTGAAAGACAGAGGAGAGTTAGAGCGGTAATGGTGAGCAGCACAGTAGTTCATGTTGCCAGTGGAAATTAGATAAAGTACTTTCCTGCACCGAAGAGCCAACCAAGTTCGTGTGAGCATGAGTGAACGAACCCACTAGTTAACTATTACGCCACTAATAAAATGTTTTAACATAATTAATGTCTTTTAATGTCTTAAGGTGGAGACTTAAGCTGCCTTGGCGGAGGTCTGCGATCTCTGAGTGCTTTTCTAGTTTTTATTCATATTTCTGTGTCGCCACTATGGTTGAATGCATTGTGCGTCATTTCTGTGAAAAATTATGTCCTAGTTCTCTTGCTTGACGCTGTTTTCTGTAAGCTATAACAGGTGTCCCTCATGAATATCCATGACGTGTCAATAAGGCACCTCTGATTGGGCAAATTCGCTGTCTTTCGCTCACCTAGCTTCTGTCTATTGTTCTTCCTTTGGGATGTGGGCTTGCCATACATGGCTCTGGGCGGGGCTTACGACCTAGTGACGTAGATAGGTTTAGCCTGCTCTGTTCCGCTCGTTTTGGTTAGCTCGATCCTTCAATGACCAGTAAAACCATGAGGGTCGAATTTCACGTCTTGGAATGCTGCGTGCATATACTGCTTGTTGTGACCCACCACATTGTAAATAGAGCTACTCAAAGTGGTTTTTAGCGGAAGGACCCCTTTAACAAACAGACTAACCTACCAGTACTCAATAAAAACAATTACGCAATAGAGCTTTATAAGAGAGAGGGTTTATAAAATACCATATATTCCTTTACCAGCTTCCCAGGGTCTTCATTGAAGTAGGTGCAAAGTTCCTTCAGGATGCATTCTCGTTTGATGTCAATGTCATTATTCTATAATAAACACAGAAAACACACATTACAACCACACCCCCATGCAATAACTTCCATTTCAAATTGCACCCAGCTTTTGCCAAAAACATCATGAGTTTTTCCTCTACACCTATTGACAACAGGCTTTTTTGAAAACTATCATGAATCTGCCTTGGTTCCACATAAATGGATCTAACCAACAGGATTTTTAGGATGCCAGACTCAAATTATCCATCCTGTCTTTGAAAGCACGAAGTGAGGAAAACACTGTGTACACATCTCCACACAAAAGAGAACACACTTTTTGGGTAGAAAATGAAGCTATCAAGGTTTAAACTCTTGAAGTTTCTCTTCATGTATCATACCTGGGTCACAGGTACCATGATGTTCTTGAGCTTTCCACCAATCATTCCACCTCTCTTCCGAAAAGCCTTCATGAGTTTGAGTGAGCATCCAACTGGGAGAAAAACTTTGACTGCAAATTCACAGTTGTGATCCTTTTGAATTCAGCACAGAGCTGTGAAATACAAAACACACACACACACACACACACGGATAATTAATGCACCCCATTGCTCTGTCCTGTTTCCATATACAAATACCAATATACACTGCAAACTCCTACAAAAAGGAAGAAGTTTCACTTACCTCACGAACACTGAAGACTGCTGGCCGCCTGGTTTTGAATCCTGCTATCATAGGTTCCTCTTGAACTACTTCTTGCCTTCTTTGGGAGAAGGTCTGTTCCCTTATCCACATTGTTTCTTTTCTCCACTTCTAAGAGGAGTGCCACTCTTTTCAATTCCTGTCATTTGTCTCACCAGCTGGACAAGCTGCTTTTCTTGGCTTCTTCATGCTATAGGCAGGACTGCATCCATCATCAGGTTTGTTTGTCAGAGAATTTACAGAAACTTCTGGGCATCCAAGTCTTCTGAGTTTTCTTCTGTAATTAGCCAATTTATACATCAAGCTCATCTTCCACCCTCCATATCCAGTGACCAACCCAGGCTCTTTCAGACAAGGATGTGCTGATACAAGAGCTTCAGCAACCTCACTAAACTCAGCATCAGAGAGGTAGACCTTGTACTGAACAATTGCCTTAATCAAGAAATCAAGGATGGAAGACTTGAGTTTGGTACCAGGGTCCAACAAAGTGCCAGTCTCTTTGAAAGCAGTTTGGCTCTTTCTAGCTGCAATTATGCATCGTAAGGGAAGTGAGGGACCCTAAAGACAACAGGCCATGCAAATAACCTTGAGGAGCTCGGCTCAGGAGAAGATAAGATGTCTGTGTCACACAAGGCAGTAGATGACATGTATGAGGAATCATGTGAAGAGTTTGATGGGTCAGGAGATGAATAGGGTGGTGGTGGACAGCTGGAATATGGTGGAGGTGTCATCAAGCAGGGTCAGGGTCAGACAAGGCACGGCAAGCGACTTGTAGATGACTTTGGTAGTGCTTTTGTCCTGAATTTCAGATGTTGAGATCAAATTGTTGAATTCATTACCAAAGTCAGGATCCATGAATTGCAGTCTGAAGTCACCCTTTAGTCCACACTGGTTCTTGATGTGCTCTTTAAGTTCACCAACAGACTCAGGTATGACATTTTGAATTGTCAACCTCTGAGAGTCGTTGTCGCCAAGAATGATTCGGAGCTTCATTGCAGATGGGAACAGCCATAGCACAACTGTGAATGAAGAAAGAAAACATCAGATGTAGACAAAACAAGAAAAACATAAAAAATAACACATTCAATAAATTACCTCTCCTTACAGGATTATATACAGTATGTCACAAAAGTGAGTACACCCCTAACATTTTTGTACTTTTTATTATATCTTTCCATGGGAGAAGTCTAAAGATATAATACTTTTCTACAACATAAAGTAGGCAGTGTACAGTTTATATAACAGTGCAAATTTGGTGTTCCCTCAAAATAACTCAACACACAACCATTAATGTCTAAACCACTGGCAACAAAAGTGAGTACACCCCTAAGTGAAAGTGTCCACATTGTGCCCAAAGTGTCAATATTTTGTGTGACCACCATTATTTTCCAGCACTGCCTTAACTCTCTTGGGCATGGAGTTCACTAGAGCATCACAGGTTGTCACTGGAATCCTCTTCCACTCCTACATGACGACATCACGGAGCTGACCTTGAGCTTCTCCACCTTCCATTTGAGGATGCCCCACAGATGCTGAGTTGGGTTCAGGTCTGGGGACATGCTAGGCCAGTCTATCACCTTCACCCTTACCCAAGGCGTGGTCATCTTGAAGGTGTGCTTGGGGTCGTTATCATGTTGAAATACCGCCCTGCGGCTCTGCTTCAGTATGTCACAGTACATATTGGCATTCATGGCTCCCTTAATGAAGTGTAGGTCCCTAGTGCTGGCAGCACTCATACAGCCCCAAACCATGACACTTCCTCCACCATGCTTGTTAGTCATCTTTGTAATCCTCACCTGGTTGCTGCCACACACACCTGACACCGTCTGAACCAAATACGTTTATTTTGGTCTCATTAGACCACAGGACATGGTTCCAGTAATCCATGCCCTTGGTCTGCTTGTCTTCAGCAAACTGTTTGTGGGCTGTCTTGTGCATCATCTTCAGAAGAGGCTTCCTTCTGGCACAACAGCCATGCAGACCAGTTTGATGCAGTGTGCAGCGTATGATCTGCGCACTGACAGGAGTTCCCCCTACCCCTTCAACCTCTGCAGCAATGCTGGCAGCACTCCTACGCTTATTTTGAGGACACAGCCTCTGGATATGATGCTGAGCACATGCACTCAACTTCTTTGGTCGACCATGGCGAGGCTTGTTCTTAGTAGAGCCTGTCGTCTTGAAGCGCTGTATGGTCTTGGCCACTGTGCTGCTCAGTTTCAGGGTGTTGGCAATCTTCTTATAACCTAGGTCCTAGAACATCTTCATGTAAAGCAACAATTTTCTTTTTTAAATCCTCAGAGAGTTCTTTTCCATGAGATGCCATGTTGAACTTCCAATGACCAGTATGAGAGAGTGTGAGAGTGATAACACCAAATTTAACACAACTTCTACCCATTTACACTTGAGACCTTGTAACACTAATGGATCAGATGACACCAGGGAGGAAAAATGGCTAATTGGGCACAATTTGGACATTTTCACTTAGGGGTGTACTCAGTTTTGTTGCCAGTGGTTTAGACATTAATGGTTGTGTGTTATTTTGAGGGAACAGCAAATTTGCACTGTTATATAAGCTGTACACTGCCTACTTAACGTTGTAGAAAAGTATTATATCATAATCTGCCAACAACATACATAATCTACATAACATAACATAATCTGCCAAAGGATAGACACATCTGCTAATTCATCAAACTGTAATAAAAACATCAGTAATTGAGCAGATTATAAAATTACTATTTATAGTTCACATTGATGATGATTAGCCTCTTAGATTCAAAATGGTGAGAATGGGATAGATGCTATGATACGAGTACACATGGCATAGGCCTAGTGTGGGAACATTTTGTGTTAACCCAGATCAAAACAAGACTATATGTACACATTTTAACACGTTATGTAGCCTACCTAATGGAATACACCACAACATAACTGGACATCTGACATTGTTAATTTTAGAATAAAATAATATTTTCTCCTTAGACCATAACATTTACTGTTACTATACTTATTTGAACCTGAATATCAAGGAAAACGTTTTGTATATCATTAATTTAAACTTTAACAATACATTATCCCTGCTTGTGCAAGCATGCCACCTTAAACAGAAATTGTGTATAACATTTAGCCTACTCCTGAAAACCTGACTGTAGCGAAGGGGAGGAGGAGTCGCCCCACCGGGATTCAAACCCGGGTCTCCCGGGTGCCAAACGTGTACTCTGACCGCAACGCCAAAGAGCCAGGCTCGTTGGGATGGCAGTCAGAGCACACCCACAACTCTAGTGATGGTCACTCCATCACACTACCTTCCCCTTCGGGAAGCGCAGCCACGTGCTTCACACCCACAGGGTGTCCCTCACGCCATGCGCTTCACACACTCACGGTGTCCCTCACGCCATGCGCTTCACACACACAGGGGGTCCCTCACACCATGCGCTTCACACACTCAGGGTGTCCCTCACGCCATGCTGCGCCTCCGATGACCTCACGGCAAGCCATCCCACTTCTGACACCATTTGTAGCGAAGGGGAGGAGAAGTCGCCCCACCGGGATTCAAACCCGGGTCTCCCGGGTGCCAAACGTGTACTCTGACCGCAACGCCAAAGAGCCAGGCTTGTTGGGATGGCAGTCAAAGCACACCCACAACTCTAGTGATGGTCACACCATCACACTGACGACTCGACTGATATCTTCATGCCATTGTAAATAGCATGTTCTGCCAATTACTTTGATGCATGATGAACACCTGTTCGCAAACACCACTACTACAAAGCCCACATCGGTAAGTTTCACATGAGACGCTCGACGTTCTGATAGCCTAATGTGTGGTAAAATTCTGTGAGCAATTTAACCCAGAAAATAGTTTGCATTTCCGATACACTTTGCAGGGATCTTGGGTCAATGATAGCACTGAATAGTCTAGGTGCTGGGCATGTCGCCACTTTTTATCCTAATACACATGAATAATATCAAACACTGCAACTATCACGCGCAAGTGCTTCATAAGATTATGACATTAACACACTGTATTTTGGTCAGGATTTTCATTCGTTTCATAGGTGGATGTTCAAGGATTTGCTTACCTTTACATGTGCACACTAATCCTCCGGTGTTGCTAGTCGCAGTGTTGGCAGATGAGAGAGTGACAGTTTCCAGCCCAATCACAGTTTGAAACCCGCCCAATCCAATAAAATCCCGCCCAAAGGCTTAAGTTGCCAGATCTCAACGGCGTTTATTAGTTATACATGCGTAGGATCGCATAGGCTGATATGCTATCAGCACGTACAAGAGAATATAAGCACAACAAAGAGAATGGAAGTCCGTGTGGCAGGGGAGAACCAGATAGTGCATACACGATACAAAAAAGTAGGCGCCACCCACTTGTGGCCTTACTTGACACTGCAGAAATATCTAGACTGTTACAGATAGCACATCACAACCAAAAAGAGCATAATAAAACAATCACAGAACTTGAGAAATACACCTCATGTATCCCAGTGCCAGGCCCAAGTTAACGCAGCAACAGTAACCACCTGCCATTTACACGTAAAAAGATTACTATGGACTATGGAGACTATATTTACATGAACAGTCACTCTCCACCAGGGTGCTGAAAGACGCACGGCGCTACAGCTGTTAGTCTACTACAGTATGACAGCTAACATGGATCAAGAGCACACAACGGCGTGAAAAGTTATTTTAAGCCAGTCAGTAAATACATTAAAACAGTGGACGCAATTAACAAAGCTGTCATGGCGTAAATAATAAAAATCAATTACCCTTACGCAGAATCAGCGTCTTTCATTTGAAGAACTTGAAGAACTATTGATTTGAAGAACTATGCACAATTACTTGAAGCCAGGTCAGCTGGCTAATACATGGATGAATCAAATCTCCCCAACAACTGCCGGGGAGGTTTGAAGGTAGCGGATGTCCATCCATTTCTGCTCAGGCCAGAGCGCACATCCATGAGGCTGGAAAGGAGCCGTAATCCCATGCGGTTTCTTGTGCCATCCTTCAGGAGTGTCACTTGGGAGAATGCTCTCTCAACGTGAGCATTTGAAATTGGCAGAGTGAGCAGTCTGATCACACCGAGGCCTAATTCTTTAAAGCACTGGTTTCCACCAGCATCTTTGAATGCTTCAACTTGCAGCCAAAATGCGTCAATTGTCTGATCACCTGAGAAGCCGGCTGAAGCAACGTTTCTCCACTGGCACTCCAAGGTGTCGTATGAGCTCAAGAAAAAGTCAGTGGGCAGATCTTTAACTCCTGGCTTATTTGTCGCGGACATCACACAGCTCCAGTTTGCAGCATTTCCAATGATGCAGGAAGGCGCATTTGATATTGCACCAGCACTTCCTTTAGAAAGTCAAAACACCGAGATAAAATCCTCTCCTTCACTTCTGGTGCTAATGTACTGGCCTCTAACTGCTGCTGGAACTCATAATGCAGATCTGCGTCTTGGGGTGTAAGGTAGAGGCTTGATGATTTCAGCTCAAGCTCCCTGAGACGACTGTCATTGTGCATGCGTAGTACGCTGGGCTTCACAATTCTCCTCAGTGTAGACATATATATTCTGTCAAGGTCTCTGAACTCACCCAGTGAATTGCCAGTTTCCAGCTGAAAATATTTGTTCACAGTCTTGATCTCAATCAAGACAGGCCGGAGAAAGCGCATGTATGTAATCTGCGATGTACATGTATGTAATCTGCGATCACCAACCATCGGGTTGAGCTGGGTGATATTAATTTAAGCGGACAGCCGCCATCATTAATAGCCCGGTAGATGCTGTTATAATCACTCTGGCGTTTTGCAGAATGCGCAAACCAATTGTACGTTTCCTTGATCATATATTCCAGGTTGCTTGGGAGAAGTTGCATTGCTTTATTAGCAACAATGTCAAGTGAGTGGCAAACGCAGCGAATAAGCTGCAAGCTTGGCTGCTTCTCTTTAAGAGTGAATGAAGACTGAATGATTTTTCCCGACCATAACACTTGCGCCGTCTGTGGCAATGCCCACCATATTTTTGATGTCCAGTCCGTACTCACCGAGAAAAGTCACTATTGCATCTGCTATGCCACAAGCATCTGCACTGAGCAGGTTGATTAGCCCCAGGTAGGTACTTACAAACTTGCCGTGTTTTTGTGAGCGGTACTTCACACACATGCAGAGGAGCTTGTTCACTGATATATCCGTGCTCTCATCCAGGTAGAGAGAATACGGAGACTCACCGATATCCTCCTTTAACTCATCTCTGAAGTGCCAGAACTGATGTTATAACGGCCGTACATTTTGTCCTGTGCATTTTGAATGCACCCATCTCCTCTTGGAGTATATCGGACAAATCATCGACAGCATTGATGGATGTATGGCAGGTTCACAAGTTCACAACGTTTTTGATAATCTTTGATTATGGCTTGTCCTGCACCAAATCCCGCTGGGACAGCAAAAGCTTTAATGCTGGGCTGACAGCGGGACTTGTGCTTTTTTGTAGCACCATGTTCTTTCAAGTCGTTGAGGTGTGCTCTTAATTCAACGTTACAATACCTGCAACGAGCCCTGCTGTTGTCTGCTGGGACAGGCGCGATCCAGGTTTTTAATTCAGGGTCGGTCTCCCATTCCTTCCTGTAAAGTTTTTTATATTTTCCCCACTTTGGCATGATAATTATTTCGCTTCCAGCACATAGCCTAGAACGACTACCAGAGTTGAGAGAGAGCGCGGGCTTCTACCTCGGGCTTCTGCCTCAGGCTTCTGCGTCGGCGCACTACGCTAGTTTGTAGAGCGCAGGCTTCTGCCTCAGGCTTCTGCGTCGGCGCACTATGCTAGTTTGTTGATGTGATGTGACGTTGTGATAGCGACTGAATAACTGTCACCGCAATGACCATAATACGAGTGAGTGATGTATACTAAATGTTGTATTTGTATTGTTTTTAAACCATAAAATAACGGTTTGTTGTGCAGTTTTCACAATATTAAAAAAACGCCAGTTGTTGGCAAAAGCAGCCCAAATTGTATATACCCGCCCAATGCATTTTTACCCCGCCAGATGTAATCAAAAGTAGCCCAATTGGGCGGAAAACCGCCCAATCTGGCAACACTGGCTAGTCGTCTTCTTGTCACGTCATCATTCTGCCATATGGAATCAGATTTGTGCCTTTTTGTTCAAAGAAGACTTCTATGAGCTCAATTAAAAAAATGAAATCCAAAATACCAAATAAAAAAAAACAACCAAAAAAATATATTTCAAATAAAAAATACAAGATTGCAAGGAAAAACTTTGTACATTCGCGTAAAATATTTGCCCCCCTCTCTTAGTTTTGTTTGTTGTCGTTTTCTCACGATTCCAGCCTTCTCGTTTGCGTTCCCTGATTTTTTGTTTGCGGTTTTGACACAAACCTGCCGGGTGGGTGGGAATTCACTGGGTGCAATCCCATTGGCTTATTCATTTTTGACGGACAGCTAAGCAAGCCTATGACGCGGCTCTGACAATATGCCCCCTCCAAGGATATACCCTTCCCCAGCTAAGGTAGATGGAACCTTGGTGGTGACTTCTTCCTTCTCTATGACCTTCCCAAAAGCTTTTCCCAGTGAGGCATCATCTCTGTGCAACTGCTTAATGTCTGTAAATAACTCTTCGCAATCTCCATCTGGCTGAGTGAGCTGCACTACAGTTTGGTTGCTCCCGGTGTCTAGCACTGCCATGGCCTCTTTACCATTCACCATCACCTGCATGGTGTGCACCCTCCCAAGGACACTCACTGCTTCCCCCTCTGGTCATGGAAGACAACTGTAGCTGGCTCCCTTGGGCTTTCTTACAGGACAGTCTCTTTTGATGTGCCCCTCTTTATTACAATAGTGACACACTACAGGACCCCTGTTCTGGGCTCTACAGGATATATGGGCTTAAAAGTGACAGCACGGTCTCGAGGGCGCTCGCTAGGTTGTTGACCACCACCTTGACCAAAACCCTCAGGCCTACCTCTGGCTGCTGGCCTGCTGCTGAGGTCCAGGCAAAACTTGGTGTGTCGTTGCCAAGCAGAGACAAAGTCCTCCATTAACTAGGCTGCCCTTCGGCCAGTTTGCGGGTGGTGCTCCTTCACCCACATTCTGATGTCTGGGGCCAAAGTGTAGAGAAACTGCTCCATTATCAGCGTCTCACAGATGTCTTCAACCGACTTCATTGCCGGTCTAATCCATTTGTGAAACAGATCTTTCAGTCGCGTGTACAGCTCATGGGGTGTTTCTCCAGGCCTAATGTCCGGCTCCAGAACCACCGCCGATACGTCTCCTCATTGATCTCGTACTTGTGAAGGATGGCTTCCTTCACCTGGTCATAATCCAAGGAGTGGTCTGGATCCATCGCCACATAGGCACCGCAGGCTGGTGTCAGAAGTGGGATATGGCGCTGAGAGACACTGGAGGCAGAAGGAAAGAAGCGGTACTGGACCCCACAGGAGATGGCGTATCGACGGCTGAACCGAGCTGACCTGTACGACGCGGTGGATTCAGGAGAGGACCAGGCTGAGACTGGAGCTGTGTGTCCGGATGGGGGTCCTCCTGAGCGGTCTGACCTGGCTGCTTTGCACCTTCTCCTGGTAAAGTCCTTAAAAACCAGGAGAGGGAAGCCTACAGGCAGGAGCAACGCTGGAGGGGTATACAGATCCAGCTGAACCAGTTCCGTGATGACTTTGAGACGAAAAAGAGAGAGGAGCTACAGAGGCGAGCAGCACCTGCAGCAGCAGCAGCCGCACCACCTGCAGTGGTGGCGCTACAACACCAGCCACCAGGGGGAGCAGCAGCAGCAGCACCTGCAGTTCCAGATAACCACCACCAGCAGCAGCATTCGTGAGCGCAGCCGCAATGCTGGGCCAGCCACCACTGGGAGCACCAGCTGGCATCCTGCCATTGAGGGGCCCAACAAGGTCCCTCACATTCAACGTGTCAGTTGGTGGCAAAGGTTTTTGCAGTGTACCCATTGCTGATTTCGAGATTTGCAGTGTTATACTGTGTTTCAAATATAACATTTTAGCATTTTATTTTGTGTACAGATTCAGAATGGATAGCATAAGAGACAGGTGGACAGTGTTGTTGCCTGATGAGTTTTCTTTGCTTTTGTAGAATTTTATTTTCGGATTAAGTGTTGCGTTGCAATTAGTATTTTGATTTAGTTATTCTGTTTACTTTGTGGGAGAACAGCACATTGTTTTTGTAAAATAAAAGGAAATATTTTTTCTAAAAATGCTCTTGGACTTTTTGGAGTTTTTTTTTGTACCCTTCACCCCTTCTTCCAGTCTGCTGGCATCCTGCTATTGAGGATTCATGTGAGGGAACATACAAACATCAAAGAAAACATGGAAATGATCAGATCTATAACAGTTGTAGAGACATTAAGACCTTTTGTGATGACAAGGTCAAGGGTATGGCCTTGACAGTGTGTTGGTCCCTGTACATGCTGTGTTAGGTTAAACCAATCAATCAGTGTCAGTAATTCATTGGCATAGGTGTTTTCTGCATTATCTACATGCAAGTTAAAATCCCCTGATATAATAACACTGTCAAATTCTAAACAAATGTTTGATAACAGTTCTACAAACTCCTCCAGCAAAAGTGTTGCTGACAATCTTGGTGGTCTGTAGATAGTCAATAGTAACGTACTAGGAGAACACTTAACGAGTGCACTTAAGTACTCAAAGGATGTAAAGTTGCCAAATGTTGTCTGTTTGCACTGAAAAGATGCTTTGAATATGTTAGCTATTCTGCCTGACCCATCTATTAGCTCTTGTGACGCTCATGAAATCGAAATTTGGGGAAGCCGATTCGATGAGGGTAGTAAAGCTGTTTGCTTGATCCAGCCAGGTTTCAGTAAGAAGCGAAAGATCAAGTTTGTGTGTGCAAATCAAATCATTAATTAAAAATAACTTGATAGAGAGTGATTTGATATTCAGAAGAGCTAGTTTTACAGTGAGCATATCCACTGATGCTTTCTGAGGTTGTTTAGGAACAGGCAGGAGATTTGACTGCTTTACCCCATTCAGAGGATGCACACGAATTCTTCTTTTTCTTGTAAGCACAGGAATAGAGAATGGCCTTGGCATCCTGGGTCCCAGCTTGTTTTTAAAACTACCCTTAATGCAGGGCCCACAGCATATCAGACAGTACACTTATCAAGGTTGTTCCTACTGCCACTGTTAGTGCACTGAAGCTGTCCACATTCCAAGCCGTTAGCTTGATCAGGGGATCTTTCTGCAGGCAGAGGGGGTGGTGGTGCCCTGCGGTTTTTGGGTGCTGTAGTGTATGGTTATACAGTTGACAGTTGTGGGCTCATGAAAGCCTGTCCATAGGTGCTCGTTTTGAGTGTCTCGGGCTGGAAAAATTGGCAGCAGTCTCCGCATACTTGCAGGGCACTGCAGACGGGGTGGTGATGAACATGGTACAAAATCAGGGGTTTCGGGTAAAGCAGTTGTGGTTAGCGTTTTGTCAGTCATGCTGAGTGGGGAGGATGTTCTTGTGTTATCCTGGTGCTGCGTGCTCATAGTCTCCATTTGATGGCCGAGGTCTAGGGCAGCCTGATAGTTGGTCGCTCCAGTAGTGTCCTTGTCATCATGCTCCCACAGGGGCAAGGAGCTGGATGGTGGTGCGTCAGAAGTCGGATGATTTCCTGGAACTGTATCAGATACAGTTGTGACGGCCAGAGGCATATCCAAGGTCTCAGCAGAGGAGATGATTGGACCTCTCTCTTTTTTCTGCTTGTGAGGGCCATTGTTTTGGCTCACCAGAATGTTTGTTGATGTATATGACTGTTTCAGTTTGCACCCCAACAGAGTCTTTATCAACCATGATTGGTTCTGTCTGCACTGCTACAAAGCGCTTATCAGCAGGTTGACCCAAGGTCGGGGAAGAAAAGATTGCATGGTAGAGAGAGAGGCGATAGCTGGATTGTGGTCCTGGCTGACCACTAAGTTCTGTGCTATTTGGTCTGAAGAATGCGCTGCAATTCCAAAACAGGTTGAAATTGTCTATAAAATTCATCCCAAAATGTCACCGCCCCTTCACCCTCACGTGCACGTCTCACAACAACAACTTAAAACCTTTACAAACGGTTGTTGTTGAATGAATTGTGGTTTGATTACCCTGCAATGTAGGCTGGCTATTATGTAATTGTTTCTATCTATTCTCATTAAACAGCATGGCTAGTATGGTAGGCTTTAACAAAGACTTCTGGTAGGCTTTCATTATGCTTAATTAATTAAAGAGCAAGTGTCGCTGCTTCCACATCCCTAAAATATTAACACACATCGCTAAAATCAACATATGACATTTTTTAAGCAAATCACTGCGCAGTTGCTTAAGTTTATTTGCAGCCCCTTCTGGGCTATTTTTGTACCTTTTCTGTGCTGTGTAGTAGGCCCTCACTTGGAGGTGGGTCAAGTTAAAGACGTGACATCTCGCAACAACTTCAAACTTTTACAAACTGGTTACTGTGGGATAATTTGGGGTATATTGCTAGCAGTTCATACCGTAGGCTATAGCCCAGTGGTCCCCAGTTATTTTTCACAGAGGGCCAAATTATGTACAGCAAGTGAGGCTGAGGGCCCACAAATCCACGGCCATAGATAGCGCATGTCTGTTTACCTTTGTTCAGACGCCACGTGGCGGGCCAAAAATGATCTGTGTTGGGCCGGATCTGGCCTGTGGGCTGCCATTTGGGGACCACTGCTACAGCCCAACAAAAACTTTTTGTAGGGTAGGCTTATTAAATAAAAGAGCAACTGTCTCTCAACAACACAACAACAACACACATTGCTAAAAACAACATATATAACATGTTTAAAGCGAATCACTGCACAGTTGCCTTCTCTACCTGCCCCTGTGCACACGTTCCGGCAACAACGTTCTCGTCTGGACGTGAATATTTATTGATCAGACACGTGTGTGGATGCGATTTGTTTTTTCAACCCACCGAAAAAAATCCAGGAGCGTTGTCATGTGGATGTAGTCTTAGCGGTGTAGAGATTTTTTTATCCGCCACACTGCAAAAAATAACACCGGCCAGATTTTTTTTCTGTATTTACACACCCACAAACACACACACACACATAAACTGACACAGAAAAAAATACATGCATACACATACACAGAGAACCAATAGCACACACATACACACAACCATACACACATTTATTATTGTTTCTGATATAAGGTGTACATTCTGATGACCCTGATAGTCAGATAAATATTTAGATATGTGTGATATATAAAACAGCTCAGCGAATATGAACACAGTGGAAATGAAATTCAACATCCCACCCAGCAACTCATGACTCTCCCTCTCTCTCTCCTCTCTCTTTTTCTGTGTTTCTCAAACTGTGAAGTTTAATATGTTCTCCACTAAAATAAAATTGCAAGTGATAAATGAAAGCATATTCCCTTGAAGTGCTGACAAAGTTCTGCCAGTTGCCAGTCTATTTAAAAAGAGCCATCCAAAGTTTAACAGCTCGGTGTCACTGCTATCTCATTACCCCCATCCCGTGAAATATTGTGGTAATCTCATAGAGGCTGGAGGTGATGGGGAGGTAGAATGGCTTGGGTGGGAGGGGTCGTGGGAGGTGGCGAGGGATGGTGGATCGAATGTGGCAAAATATGGCCGATTTGTGTTTGCGTATATGTGTGTGTGTGTGTGTGTGTATGTGTGTGTGTGCTCTTGGAACCCATGCCTTCTTATTCCACCTTACCCCACCACATTACTCTTCATAGCAAACACACTAGGATGACTGCTGCTGTGAATTTAAAATTCCTCCCTTGGCCTGCCCCAGCTGAGAAGTGTGTTAAAAGGGGAAAAAATGGTGGTTGGTGCCTCTCGGCATTCAATACACTCGTCTTCATCTTTTTGTTTCCTTGTGGTGTGATGATCCATTTCAGCACTTCTCTACTCCCTACTGCAACCCCCACAACCCAGCAAATTGTTTCATGACCCTTTTTAACTGCACTGTCATCCAAAGTAGGAAAAGGCATGACAGACCAGTCAGGGTAATCTACAGAAGCCTATATAGGTCAAACCACAATGGCATTTTTCCCCTCTTGCCCCCAAGCAGGAGCAGGATGAATTTGCCTGTGATGGTGCAATAACAGCCTTTCAGGTCACATAATGTGTACATCCTGAGTTTGTGTTTTTCTTTCAAAGCTTCACTATGTTTTAATGACAACGTAAAAAAAAACTTGCTATTGGTATGCCAGTGAAAGAACATGATAGGTTTAGTTTAGTGGGCATGCAGTTGAACTCAAAATTATTAGCCCCCCTTAAATTTTGGAATATTTTCCCAAATATCCTCCAAATGTTTAAAGCATTGATAAAAATTGATATACACAAACAATCACCAGTGCTATTCAGATGTTTTTGGTGCATTTTGGAATATGGAATTTGATATAAAGACAGTTTTAGGCTGTCTTTATATGAAATATGGTAAAAATGAGTTGGTCAAAAATATTAGCCCCCATGTGGATTCTTGCTTTTAAAACACAGTTAATTAACCAATCAGCTTTTAAACAACACCTGTGCAATCAATTGGCTTCCTACCAACACCTGCAGTCAATTGGCTCCATTCAACAGTTGAAAAGGACTCCAAGGAACAGGGCATTGGAATGCATGAGGAGGATTACCATTTGTCACGATGCCAAAGACTAAAGAAATCAGTCTTTAACTCTGACAAAAGATTGTGGAGGCTCATGACAAGGGCCAAGGCTACACTGCCATTTCAAAAAGGTTCACGGTCTCCAGAACTGCAGTTCGCTGCATCATTGCGAAGTACAAAAAGACAAATTCGGTCAAGAACAAACCTGGTCGTGGACGCAAGCGTAAGATCACAAGAACTCTTGAAAGAAAAATTGTCAGAGATGTCCGTAAAGACCCCCGTACATCTGCAAAGGTAATTGTTGCTGACCTGGCCTCTTCTGGAGTTTGTGTGTCAAGGAACACTGTTGTGAGGGCTCTTCATCGGGGTGGGCTTCGGGGCTATCGTCCCAGAAGAACCCCCTTACTAAAACAGCGTCACATCAGAGCCCGACTAAAGTTTGCCCGTGAGTACTTGAAGAAGAAAGATGACTTTTGGAAGTCTGTACTTTGGTCAGATGAGATGAAATTGGAGCTGTTTGGGCATATGGACATTGCTTATGTATGGCGAAGAAAGGGAGAGGCCTTCAACCCAGTGAACACAGTTCCCACAGTTAAACATGGTGGTGGCAGCATCATGCTGTGGGCCTGTTTTGCAGCCTCAGGTACAGGCAGTCTGGTTCGGGTGCATGGCACCATGAAAAAGGAAGACTACCTAAAAATTCTGAAGGAAAACATGCAGAAGTCTGCTCGCACTTTGCGCTTAGGTCGTCGCTGGGTCTTCCAACAAGATAACGACCCAAAGCATACATCTAAAATAGTCCAGCAATACTTCAAGGATACCAAGACCAACGTTATAGAGTGGCCTGCACAGAGCCCAGATCTCAATCCAATAGAAAACCTGTGGCAAGTGCTGAAAAAGAACGTCCATGCACGAAAACCATGCAATTTGGGCCAGTTGGAAAAGTTTGCAATGGAGGAATGGGCCAAAATTCCTCAGGAGACCTGTGCCAACCTAGTGAAAAATTATTCAAAGAGGTTGTTGTCAGTTGTGGGTCAAAAAGGGTACACAATTGACTACTAATGGTCAGGGGGCTAATAATTTTGAACGTCTCACTTTTGCTGTTTTTGGTTGAAACTCAGTGTGATAATAAAATATCCTAATGAAACTTGTTGGACAATGTCTTCATAGTGCATTTATTTCAAGAATAAAAAGCATTTGTTGTCAATGGTCATTTTCATGGAGAAATCAAGAATTATGTTCAATTTCACAAGGGGGGCTAATAATTTTGAGTTCAACTGTACATACTTTCAGACTTTCAGGGCAAGGTTACTTAGACCGCATTTTTAGGCAAAATGTAACACAGTTGTTTGAATAAATAAAACACAGGGAAAAAAACAACTTCATAAAGACATCAGTGGTATACAAGGGAACCTTTGTATATCTGGACTGTAAAACTACAGTCTTCATCTTCTATTCTGCGGCACTGTGGTCTGTATGGCAGAGCTCCCACCAGTTATCTGGCACTGATTGCTGCTCGGGATCGTATCATTTCAGCTGTGGCTCCTTGGCGAAGCTCCTCACAGGACCGTTGCACTGTTTGGCCTCCGGCTCTCTTCTGGTCCGTGGGCATGCCCACAGCACCCTCTCTGCATCTGCCAGCACCGCCTCACTGATTGCATGCCTCACATCAATGGCAGAGTCAGGCTTATACTGTGGGCCTTTTGATTTTATTTTGGCTAAGTGGGTGTAGCCTTTGACAACAATACTTTGGTGTGTTATGTTGATGTGTCATGAGCTTAAGTGCCTGCGGTCAGACTAGGTTAGGGATAGAGTAAGTGTCAACTAGCAGTCCTGTACAAGTACATCAGCTGATTAGTAAAGTTATTCATGCTTTCCAAGATTCAGACACACGTGGTGGAAGTGCTACAGGAGGGGCTCTCTATTCACTTTACATGGGCTTATGCTTGCATTGCTGAAATGCATTTTGAATCTGATGGGTTATGCTAAATCACATGCCTCTTAAATTGAAAATGTTTGATGAGCAAGGAGTTAGTCAAAGGACAGCTCCAAGCAGCAGATGTACATCTACCAATGTATGACTGCCTGGGTTCCATCTCAGCCAGGACAATTTTGGTCATTTTTCATACATTACATTTTCAGTAACCACTGACATCCTGGTCTGCTGTAACCCCTATTGCATGCTTATGCACTTACAGTAGCCCCATAGCCTGCTTCCTGACCTCCTGTACCAAAAAAACAGTGTACCTCGCCGGGCCCTCACCTCACAACACACCCTGGGCTCTGTCACCCGGTGGTCTGTCAAACAGACAGGTTGGGGAAGATAACCAGAGGAAGTGGACCAGAGGAAGACACACACACACGGTACTTCATGCTGAAAACGCACTGAGTTATTTATGGTGTCAAGTGAGTCATGGAGTCAAGAGAGGTCCAGAACCCCCTTCTCACACATTTGCACATTTTCCTTTAGGTTTGAAAACAGAACCACAGAAACTCTTCAGAGCAGCAAAGTGCTTTATTTCCAAATGAGAGGAGAGGGTAGCACACAGGTGTTATGCCAGTGGGACTGCACTGTGAATCATGTGAACCCCCCCTCATACTGCTTTCATGTTAGGGGTTCTGGGCCCCCTTCTGTTTGCTATCTACACCACCTCGCTGTCTCATGTTATCCGCTCACATGGCTTCTCCTACCACTGCTATGCCGACGACACACAGCTGTACCTGTCGTTCCAACCAGACGATACCACGGTCTCCACACGCATCTCCGCCTGTCTCTCTGACCTATCCTCCTGGATGAGAGATCATCATCTCCAGCTTAATCTGTCTAAAACCGAACTCCTGGTCATCCCTGCCCATGAGTCAATCTACCACGACATCACCCTGAATATTGGCGATGTCACTGTTGCCCCGAACAACGTGGCTAGAAACCTAGGTGTCATATTAGACGACCGTCTATCTGTCTCCAATCACATTTCTTCCGTAGCGAGATCATGTCGCTATGCATTATACAATATTAGAAAAATCAGACCGTACCTGACCCAATATGCTGCTCAATTGCTAATACAAGCATCAATCACCTCGCGGCTCGATTACTGTAACTCTCTCCTAGTCGGTCTACCTGCCTGTGCGATCAAACCATTGCAAATGGTCCAGAACACGGCAGCGCGACTGGTCTTCAACCAACCCAAAAGAACACATGTTACCCCACTCTTTAGGGATCTTCACTGGCTGCCAGTAGCTGCCAGAATTAAACACAAGGCTCTGACACTAGCCTACAAAGTAATTTCAGGTTCCGCCCCCGCCTACCTCAATGTCTTATTACAGGCTCACGTCCCGTCCAGGGCGCTGCGCTCCGCTCACACAAATTGTCTATCGGTACCCTCACTTCTCACAAAGAGAGGTCACTCTAAGCTCTTCTCCGTGGTTGTCCCCAAATGTCCCCAAACATCCCTCCCTATCTTTAAAAAGCTTGTAAAAACCCTTCTCTTCCGAGATTGCTTCCCTTCCTAACAAAACTAATATAACTAACAAACACTAATCTAAACTCTCTCTCTCTCTCTCTATCCCTATGCAGAAGTACATATGTCTGTTGTGTCTCTACTCTGTGTCCTCCTCTATTGCTTATGTCCCCCTTGATTGTAAGTCGCTTTGGATAAAAGCGTCTGCCAAATGCAATGTAATGTAATGTAATGTAATGGTTAACACAAAAATAATGGCATTGTGTAAAGTGCTTTGTGTGTGTGTGTGGGTATGTGGGTGCACAGGGGTGTATAGACAGGAGGTACATACAAAGTCTGTATATTTACACATACACAGACACAGACACGTGTCTGTCTGTCTGTGTCGGTGTATGTGTAAATATGCAGACGTTGTATGTACCTCCTGTCTATTCTGTGAGTTGCAATCTATGTAAAGTGCTGTATTCCAACATCACAATCTGCAATATGTTTCTATAATTACAGTTTTTTTCAATTGCTTAGAAGCACTTACCCATATTTCAGACACTTTTTTTAAACTCTTAACAGACACACACCTACAAAGCACAACTAGCCAAATGGTACATTTTGTTCTCAAGAGCACATTTTGTTGAATATACAGTATCTCACAAAAGTGAGTACACTCTTTAAATTTCAACAAAAAATGTGATATATCTTTTCAAAGGACAATGCTACATAAATAAAACTTTGTGTTAACTTAATGTTTTTGAGTAGTCAGTGTACAGCTTGTGTAGCAGCATTCATTTACTGTCCTCTGAAAACAACTTTACACACAGGCATTTTTGTTTAAATAGCAGGCCACAAAAGTGAGTACACCCTCAATGACAACGGTACATATCATTCAACCCTGAAAAGCCGCTTGTTCAATTAATCATTTTTGGGTTTGGGTCTGCTCAACTGGACCATACAATATGTGTGTCATGTAGGAGAGCTATTCATTTGAATGTTTTGGCTATAATTCTCTCATACTAGCTCCTAGGCTCCTCATGGCCAAAAAAACTGTCTGGGGATTTCAGGAATGTAATTATTTGCTTTACACAATAATGGCAATCTAAAGATCAGCAACACCATGAAACTGAGCTACATCATCGTTTCCAGATACATTAAGTGGTTTTCCAAAACAGGTTCCACTTCCAACAGGCATTGACAAGATCAATCAAAGAAGTAAGGTACACACAGTCGGTGTCAAATGCAGAAGTTGTAAAAAAAAATAAATGCATGACTGCAGCCAGCATTGCTGCAGAGGTTGCAGACAGTAGCGGTTTTAGCATAGACAGTAGAAGAAATGGACTGAGGTTTGGTGTCGTTTTCAATGGGGACCGGATGAAGCAAGTACAGCTCGCTGCGGCCCGCGGGAAGGCGCGGCTTGACCGTCAAGCCCCGCCCACATCAAGTAGTAGTGCATTCTGGGATTGTGGCGTCATTTTTCGTTCCTGTTGCCTGATATCAGTGAGATTTAAGCCTGGTTATGCCCAGTTAAGGCTGTTGCTTCAGTGTTTTGAATGAACTAACATCTCGAGGGTTTAGATAAGTATTCCCCAATTAATTTCTTTTAAGTTAAGTAACGTTTTAACGACAGTTTTCACAAGCACACACCCGTACTTTCGCATAGCAACCCTGGTTGCTATGGACTCAAATGCCCTCGTTGTCAGTTTATGTCGTTATTTAGGAATCTCTCGTCTTTTGAGTGTGACAAAGTTACCTTAAAAACATCAACAATGGCTTTGTGTTACAACCAGATTCGAATTACTTCAATAAACGAAAATACAAGGGTACAGGAGACGTTTTTCTCCACGTAATGTAATCTGAATGGACTTCCGCCATACACCACGATATATCACGTGGTCTCGATGACGTACATGCCGAAGGCCAATAATTAGTACGGTGCACTGTTTACTGAAAAGAGATTATTGCTGGAATTTGATGTTAAAATTGATTTTAACATAAAAGAGCTTAATCTATATATTTTCTCGAAGCCTATAGTCTGCACATGTGATTTAATATGCACTGAAACATATCCCACCTTCTTCCATGCCATGGACAATGCATAGTCCTTTGTAGTACTTGCATTATATTGAAATGCATTGATTGTTTAATATACACTATGGGGCTTTAAAAGTTAGTGTATTTTAAAACAAAGTAAAATATCAAGGTAACTTTGTCACACTCAAAAGATGAGAGATTCCTAAATAACGACAGGGTTGCTATGCGAAAGTACGGGTGTGTGCTTGTGAAAACTGTCGTTAAAACGTTACTAAACTTATAGGAATACTTATCTAAACCCTCGAGATGTTAGTTCATTCAAAACACTGAAGCAACAGCCTTAACTGGGCATAACCAGGCTTAAATCTCACTGATATCAGGCAACCGCTTGACTCGTCTCATTGAAACTCATTCATTTGATTCTGGCGTTTGGTACACAGCCCAGCACGAACGAAAAATGACGTCACAATCCCAGAATGCTCTACTTGATGTGAGCGAGGCTTGACGTCAAGCCCCGCCTTCCCGCAAGCTGCAGCGAGAGAAGCCTCGGATGAAGCCAGATTTTCGATTTTTCAAATTGGTCACCAGGCTACTGCGCAAACTCGAGACCCAGCCTGGTGACGTTAGCCAACAAACCCGAATACAATAAACGGAGTAGTAGATGCTCATTCACAAATCAGACGACATACGATCATTTTCTTAATAAATATATTTTTACCATCATCAGTACAATCACATTAACTTAAGTGGAGGGCTAATATTGTACTTCTGGACTTGATTCTTTATCTACTAACTTTGATTCCAATCTTACACGTTAGCATGTCGAGGAAGCTAGCTAGTTAACATGTACATACAAGGCTGGCGTTTAGCTTAGCTTAGCCATCTTTCGTTGGGCTTCACTTGCATCGAATGGTAAAGATCCATAACTAGATAACGACCCCTCTTACAAAAAAAATACAAACTCAATGCTACCTTTGTGGCAAATGTTACTGGAAATGTTTTCCTGACATGAACAGAAAACTAAACAGGCATGAGTATGGCTACGGCTTGTTATTCAAAGAGTAGGCCCTACAGCAAGCATGTCAAACATACGGCGCGCGGGCCGGACCCGATGATTTAATCCGGCCCAGCATAAATTTCTGAGTATGTCAAAAAAAGAAGCGAGTCTCTAGCTCATTTCTATCAAAAGTTGTGATTTTTTTTTAAAATAAATACAAACCAAATGCTCCTTCCGGCCGCTAGAGGGACGTAAATGTGTAAAAGCGCTCACGTACAGACGTGATGGTTTTTTATAACAGAAAGAGAGAAAAAAAGCCTTCCAAAAAAGCACGGGGGCGGTGCCTAGCAGCAGACCGTAAACGCTAACGGTTAGCCTAGCTTGTGGTGTGAGCGGATGAAAACAACTGAAATTAATACCTACAGTTGTGTCCCAAAAGTGCCCCAATCGATCTCCAAACGGTCTCCCTGTGTAGACGTTATGGTATAACTTATTTGCCATGTCATATAGCTCTGTGTGTTTACTTATGAGTACCACCAGTTGTTCGGTTGGAATTTTGTTTGACTTGAGAGACTTTGTTTTCGCCGCCATGTTTCTTCTTTGAAACTACAGAATTTCAGTCGCTCATTGGTCAGCTGTCAAAAAAGCACCTGACGTATTGTGTTTTTTTCGTGGTGAGTTCAAATTTCTCAACTTGAAAACCACCCGGGGTGGGTGGAAAAAAGCACCAGCGGCGGCAGTTAGAAAACCACCCAGGATGTTTTTTTTTAATAGGAAAATAAGGTAAACTATCCACCGACGTCTGTAAAAAAAAACATCACGTCTGAACGTAGCCTACCATAGGAAAATAAGGTAAACCATCCACCGACGTCTGTAAAAAAAAACATCACGTCTGAATGTAGCCTTAGTCACAGAATGTAAACATTCGCAACGTGATGTGTCTAAGTAAAAATAAACCGGTGTTCTGTCATTCTGTCCTACATTGTCAGAAAATCCTACGGTAGGATGTCTCGACAGACATAATCTGTCAGATTGTTCTACATTGTCAAAGCATCCTACGGTAGGAGGAATGACACTATCAGACACGTCTTTACCATAACATGTTTTAGGATAGGCTACCTACCCAACATTTAAGGATAATGTAGACTTCCGAGTATTATTTTAGCCAACACACGAATGCAGGACGTCATGAAAATTCAAGTTTACCAGCAATTTAGTCTACGTGATACGCAGGTAGTATACCCACCACGCCACCAGTTTGGCGTTTTCTATACACACCTAAATAAATGATTTGCGAAATGAAAAGTTGAAAAGTTAAACTGTTTAGGGAAGATATTTTTTGTATTTCAAGACTCGCTCACTTTTTTTAAATCAGAATTATATTACATTGTGTGGTTAATATTGAATTTACGTCATTAATCTACCCCGCTTGCTCTGCAAAGTTTTAGTAACAGCTGATGTAGGACAAAATGATGTTTAAATGGCGGGAAATGGAGTATCGTGATCTGCTCATGCGCGCGCATGTGCCGTGGTGTTTGTAGGATAAAATGATATGTAGGATAGAATACCGGCAATCTTGCTTCGCCATTCACCACTACTAAACAAGTTATCGGTCAACACACCTACTACTACTTATCTGTGTTCTCCGTAATGAACAATAATAACACAAAGCAGCGCTCAAGGTTAACAAATAAACACTTGAATGACATTGTTAAATGTGCTGCTACTCAGGATTTGACACCTAATATCGATGCACTTGTGAAGGCAAAACGATGCCAAGTTTCAAGAGCGCCAGCAGCAGCAAGTAGACTGCAGGAGTGCAGTGAGAGAGAGAAAAAAAGTGTGATGACACGAAATTTGTTTGCACTCATGAATACAGATCATTAAAAATAAGATTCATCTGGTTTCATATTAAAGACAATTAATATTGTGCAGTATGTTCTCAGCTTCAGTAGGCCCAGCCTAGTAGTTTGATGTGATGTAGTCTAATCTTATTGCCCATGCACTGCTATAACTTTTATTTTGTATTTCTTTTTTTATTTATTTCAAAGCAGTATGACCATTAAGGCGAAAATATTTTTTTCATAGCTCCCACTTGAGTTTGTTAATGTGGTGAGTTGGTTCAGGTGTAAAACTGCATTCACTCAACTGTTAAAATAGACCAGTTGTTAACACATTCACCGCCAAACATGAAAATCATTTTTTTCATTGTTTGTGAATAAATGTGTTGTGCTTAGAAAAGATCCCTTGTCATCCATGATCATAATAGCCTATGTAGGGTAGGCTACAAATGTAGGCTGAATGATAAAGCATAGTAGGCCTACTGAAAAACAAAGCTAAATATTTGGAGTTGACAATAGCCGTGTTTGGATAAGGGTAGACGTCTACAGACGGCTGTAGTCAGCGATGCATTGTGGGATGAAAATGTTGCATTATGGTTAGACTTTGTGTCAGAGTTGCCAGAAAGGCGTGGCGCTGTCACAAAAACGTCACAAGGTCAGATGACCTAAAAACCCATGTGATGTAGCTGCTTGTAGCCGTCTGTAGACAAAAGGTGCAGCCGCTTGCAGTTGCTTTTCCGCGGCTACAATCGTCTAACTAACGCCTCCGTGGTGACGCAACTTTGCCCTGGTTGGTTTAAAGTTCATTGACGTTTGGACACGGATGTTGTGTAGCGCTCTGTCACGGAACTTCTCATCTTATATGTACGTTATTTTAGTCCAGTTTGAAGACATATCTTTTCTCTCTCTTTTTAGCTTGTTCTGGGGCGTGTATCTGATGCTGTCAAGCTCAATCTTTTATTTATTTATGTATTTGTTAATCTCGTTTTTATTGTATTGCTTTGTGTCAGTAGGCTACCTATTAATGATCTTTGGGTTATGGTTTTGCCGTGTTATTTTTCATCCTTGTGTTGTGCAGCACTTTGGGACATCTCTGTTGTTTTGTTTAAATGTGCTATTAAAAAAACGACTCGACTTGACTTGAAGTCTCAATGCACCCTACTACAACCGCCCGCCCCTCCTTGTCCCTCACACACAACACATGACTTCTCCGCCATCTACTACGAAGATCAGGTGGTGTAAACAAAAGACTTGTGTCCGACTTGACCGCCGCCTTTTAAACACCCGCCCATGCTGCGAGGCGGAGTTCTTGCTGACGCATGTAGCCGAAGTTAGACAGACGTAGACAGACCGGTGTGCTACTCAAACGAGCCTATTCTTTTACTGATCCGGCCCACCTGAGAACAGAAAGTCTGGATCCGGCCCCAGAGCCAAACTGAGTTTGACATGCCTGCCCTACAGTAAATTTTCTCCTGTGCGACAGAAAGTTACTCACCGTCGCTTAGTTAGTGACGACATTTTTAGCACAATTTCTGAAAAACTTTTCTTACAAGACAATGACATGACAGATTTCCGATCGAGGAAAATATGTTTTGCAGTGGTTTCTCCGGTGTCTAACGATGCCAACATCAAGGTATGACGTGCTTCCTATGTAAGTTATTTCGTGTCAAAGTGACGGTAAAATGAATGGAAGTCTATGGCATGCTAAAGGCTACTGGGCCCTTTCCGGGTTTTTTTCGCCCCATGGGTGTTTCAACTTCCGCGTCTTTTTTCCCTGCCCCCTTGGGTTTTAGGCACGGGCGAACCGGGCAGCCGCCCGGCTGAGAGGTGGTCTTGCCCGGGGCGTAAAACACTATAGAACCGCCACTGGTTGCAGAAGTGGGAGGTCAGCTTGTCAGAGCTCAAATAATATGCTGCACAGTGCAACAACCCAGTCTGCATGATCATCCTCTGAGAGGAAAGCATTTTGTAAAGCTTGATCACAAAAAAAGCCTGAAAACTGTTTGCTGAAGACACACAGTCTAAAAGCAGCAATTCCTGACACCATGTCCTATGGTCTGACTAGAATAAGATAAACTTGTTTGGCTTAATAGTGTCAGGCATGTGTGGCAGCAACCTGTTAAACAGCACCATTATAAGTGTGCCTTGCCTAGTATCGAGCCCAGTGGTGGTTTGGGGCTGTTTCAATGCTGCCAGAACTGAGGAACTGCAGTTTATTAAAAGAATCATGGATTGTGACACGTGCTGTGACATTCTGAAGCAGAACATGACCCCCCCCCTGTAGTAGAAAAAATCAAAGAATGCATATATGTTGTAACGTGTCTCTATTACAAACGTGTATCTCAACTTCCGGCCAGACAACAAAGCCGTGACGAAGTCGCCAGCACAATAAGCAACTCCACAGGGACTCCGAGTCGCCCGCAAACCCCGCGCAACAGCTCCATAAGGGACTCTGTAGGGGCTGGGGTCGCCCGCGCGCCTCATGCACGAGCCCCATAAGGAACTCCATAAGGGCTGGTGAATCTCCCGCCAACCACGAAACAAAGACCCTCATACCTGTATAAAAGCAAGGCGATGTGCCCCAATTGATTGAGTTTTTATGGTGGCAGCCTTAGGTGTACACTGTATTAAGCTCCCGGATTCGTTATAATAAACCTCGAAGGTTTTGTCATCTACCACTTCTTGGCTTGGCATTGTCTCTATTTTGTCGGTAACTAATTTTTGGACTACGTAAAGATAATGGAATGGCCAAGTATGTCTCCAGACCTGAAGGCTATTGATCACCCATGGGGCATCCTTAGGCAGAAGGTGGATAAGTATGTGTCTAACATCTGCCAAATCCGTAATGCCATCATGGAGCAATTGAAAAGGATTACAAAAACAACCTGTGCAGCTCTGGTGAATTTCATATTAAGGTAGTGCTAGATAACAATGGTGCTCACACAAATTAATAATGATTTCGACACAATTTGGACATGTTCACTTTGGGGTGTACTCACTTTTGTGGCCTGCTATGTTTACAAAAATGATTGTGTCTTGAGTTATTTTCAGATATATACTGCTACACAAGCTTTATACTAACTACTCAAAAACATATCCAAGTTTCATTTGTGTAGTATTGCTCCTTACAAGCACATTTTTTGTGGGAATGTCAAAGGGTGTACCCACTTTTGTGAGATACTGTATAGTAACTCATCTTTTTCTGCACACACCAACTTTACCAAAACCCTAGAAATCTGATACAAAATCAACTAATTCTGTTTTCGTTTCAAAAGACACATTCAGTCAATCAAAGTGCAACAGGTTTGAAAATACTGGCAATAAACTGGGATAAAACCACTTAGAATGCCGAATCCACCCTTGACAGTCTTGAACTGTGATGTCCCTACAGCCAGCATCCATGGCTTCGAGGAGGGACATCTGGTCATGTGGCTGATGGTCATCGATTTTACACCTCCATGCAGAAAAGAACTCCTCTATGGGATTGAGGAAAGATGAATAGGATGGAAGGAAGAGATATACCAGTCTTGGGTTTTCTTTAAACCACATTGTCCCAGGTGATGACAGAGACCTTAATGTTTTCACCCTCCTAATCCTGCAGTAGAACCAGGTGCTGGTGAAAATCATTCATAAAAGCAAGGAGGTACTCAGTATTGTAGGGTCCAACCTGACATCACATTGTAATGTTTGCCCATAGTTGTGCTTGCACTTAAACTTTTTCCTACTATATTCCACTCTATTCTACTGTGCTGTAACCTATTATAGATTACCAATATGTATACTTTCAAAGTGGAAAGCTTTACATATTGTCAACAGAGCATCTTGACCCACCCTTTCTTACTCTTGCTTTTCCTTGTCCAAACATTACAGTAGTATTTGTATTTTCTGTTTTTCTTTTCTGTTTCTGCTGCCAAAAACGTCAAATCCATACTGGAATTAGCTATGGTTGGCCCAATTTATCCATCATAAATAAGCTGTGTGTCAATTATTGAATTGATTGGTTATTATCAGTTGTTTAATATTGTGTTTGAGCTGATATTTTTGCAAAAGTAGAATTTGGTTTGAGTACTGTGTTTTTTATTTTGGTATGTTGTGTGTTAACATTCGTAAATAAAACAAAAACGATCCATAATTTTGGTGGTGGATATAGGTTGCAGAAATGTGTGAATGGTATGGCCACAACAGACAGATGTTATGGTAATTGTATTCAGAGTTTTAAAAATGTGACAGTTGTTTGAACAAATGCTTGTTAGCAACTGAGAAACTTTAAATCAACAGTAGACTGACACACTATTTACCTGAATACTTTGGAGTTAGAGTCATGGTTGGGGTTATGTAAAGTACAGCTGTGTTGTCTTCCACACACAATAAGCATAATTTTAAAGGCATTCATTACACAGTATAATAGTGTGTCTGTATGACTGTTAAGTACAATGTATGTGCACTCAATGACAGCACACTGATATTCCTATATTTCACAAAATGCATTTCATGGACGAAAGGCATTTGAAGACTCATGAGATGACAGATTGAGTTTGCAGATCTGCTTTGGTCCACGAAATAGATTTTGTGAGTCTGCAGATGCCTTTCGTCCACGAAATGCATTTTGTGATTCACGAAATGGGTTTTGTGGACGAAATGCATTTTGTAAATCACGAAATGGGTTATGTGGACGAAATGCATTTCGTGATTGACCATTATATCATTTCGTGGCATGAAAGGCATCTTGTCCACAAAATTAGGTGTGTTACACTTGCCACCCAATAGTAAGCGTGTGTGTGTGAGAGAGAGAGAGAGAGAGAAAGAGAGGGTGAGTTTGTCAATTTGTGTTTATTCATATTTCTGTGTGTGTGTGTGTGTGTGTGTTGTGGCTGCATCCTGGAACATAGATATATTCCAGGGAGATGGCTGCAACCTCTGCCCGGTCCGGCTCCATCTGCGGGCGGAATGGTGAACTGCACCTCACCTCGGGGGTGCAGCACGCTGGCAGCCACTGATTGCAGCGTGCAGGTGAAGTCAATTAGGGCATAATGGTCAGAGGGACTTGAAAGGAGCACTAACCAGAGACGTTGGTGAGAGGGAGTTGGAGGAGCAACACAGAAGGCTGTAACCTCCTGTTCATGTGGATTATCTGGAAGAGCCTGCTGGAAGGAAAGACCTGCCTGATTGGAAGAGTTACTCACGGATTGGATTTGCCTGTTGGATTTACCTGCAAAACGCTGTGTGGATTACTGGCTGGGGTAAGAGCGTGGACTCTGAACATTGGGGGAATTGTTTGTGCATTGCGAGAGAAAGAGACTCTATTTTGAAGAAGACTTTTCTGTTGCATTCAGAGACATTGCTTAAGTTGAAGTTGAAAAGAAAAATCCTTAGTTTGCCTTTTGAACTTGAATGACTTTTTCTGTTAAACTTTTTGGTACCACATTAAAAAAGACTTGAATTTGAATGCTGTGTCCTTGCACTAATTGAACTGCACCGCTCAAACCTCTCATGGTGTCACAGTGTGTGTGTGTGTGTGTGTGTGTGGCAAGGGGTTGGAGGGCTAGGTCAATGCCATGCCACCCTCTTGTTTCGCATGGTGCCAATCTCAGCTTTGGATACACTTCCTATCACATACACCCGAGCCAGTACACACACACACACACACACACACAGGCACACCCCAGCCAGCAGTCAAACTGTCACCAGTGCTCTCACACCCTGTAAAAGAAGATTACCTCCTCCTGCCACCGTCCAGCAGTGAGTCAGCTAACCTCCGTCAGACCAAGGTTAGCACCATTATCGCTTGGTGGAGGTGCGACACATAGTTATAGATATTGGCGTTCTCCTTTGCCACTTATCACCACAGAGCAGCACTGGAAAAGATGAGCAAAATGTGTGCTTATGCACATAACAGGAACAGACAGACAGACACAGACACACACACACACACAGAGTGAGAGGGAGAGAGACGTGTGCATGCAAAATAATAATGTGCTGACTATATCTGCATTCAAATAGGTATTGACTCTGGGAATAATGCCTGTTCCTGAGGGATTGTTTGCCATCATCTCTGCAGCTCCTCGACACGATCCCTTTCAGCTGACACTGAAGAGCTTTTCAGCGAAGCACCATCACTACCACCGCCCCCTTCGCCATCCTTCCCTCCACCACCGCTGCTGCTGACGATGGGCTGTGAGGGATAGGGCTGATGGCGGCAGAGCAAATATTATTTAGGAGGTAATTACGGAGATGTGACGCACATGAAACCTCGCTCTTGCCAGTCACACCGATGCAGGAGAACACAGGGGCACATTAAGCCCCCTTTGACATTCAGAGGAAGTGGATTAGGCTTAATTCACATTATCGCGCAGCCTCACTAACAGAGGAATTACGAGGCTCTCCTTTGTCATAGTGTGTGTATTAGGATGTGATTTCTATTGCCCCCTTCGTTGGGGCTTTTACAAAGTCTCTCTCTAACACACATTCTGGATGCTCAGTTGGAGCCTTCAGACCTGGGGGATTTTATTTGGCAAGGCTTACCTTCAAGGTTACAACTGTTTGGTCAACTGAGATACACTGGAATAGAGAAAACAACAGATTCTCATAGTGACTGTCAATCAATCATTTCCTGTTGTGTATTAGACTGCAGAGCAACTCATGTGAGAGATGGGAAACAACATGGAATCATGTGAAATGTTTTTTTTTTTTTTTTCAAATTGTTTTCATTCATCTTTTGGAAAATCCTAATACCTTGCTTTGATTGTCAGGTTGTCAGATAAACATTAACCTCTATTACAAAAAATAAGATATTTTGTTTAAAAAGTGCCCTCCTAGACTAAATCATATTCTGGCCACAGTTAGAATGGTCCCATGTCTGTGATTTTATACCAATAGAATGATGTCATTCACCAAACATGTAGTTTAGCATGGGCTGTACTTGTTCATTGTATGTACATTGCCATATTAGATAAACAATATTGTGACTTTGAAATACTCTCTACCGGTCAGATAGTGTGGGTGTGTGTATGTGTATCCTGGAGTGTCAGTTCTAAACTTATTCAGCTCGAGAGGCTTTGATTTCGTCTTGTTCTGGTGATGTCGTGCAGAGCCACTTGTAAATCATGGCAGTCAGCAGGGAACCGAGCCAAGGGACTCAGGGAATCAAAAAGCGTTGCACCAGTGTGTGTGTGTGTAATGTGTGTGTCTGAGTGTCAGTGCATGTGTGCGTGTGTGTGTCTGTGTGTTTGTAGCTCTGGGTGTGAATAAATGCCTGGGTTTATGCATTTATTAACTTGTACAGCATGGAAGATGAGCTTGAATTTGTCCACACGGAGCCAAAAGATGAGTGCAGTGTCAGGCAGATGAACTCTCTCCAGATTTATGTGCATATGCCAGTTTGCTTAGCTCGTGTGTGTGTGTGTGTGTGTTTATGTATCCATGAGTGTTTGCATTCATGTATGTGTGTGTGTCCATGCTTGTGCATAGTGTTCTTGGTCTCTCTTTCTGACTCTGTCTCTAGTCTCATTCTTTGTCTCTTTGACCCCCCCCCCCTTTTCTGTATGTGTGTGTTTGGGGGGGTAGGTTGCTGCTTTGCTCAGTCAGGGGCAAAATAATGAAACAATGACACCGGCTCTATTGTAATTACTGACAAAGCAGATTCCTCAAGCATTATTACTAAGTAATTCCTGCAAGAACATGTACAGTATAACACCTCTACGTTATTACATTCTAGCACATTAAGTATTTAGGGGTGAAGAGGCATCAGGAGGAAATAGTTCCAGCAGCAGACCAATACTTTAAGTTTCCTTTTGTAAGTCGCTTTGGATAAAAGCGTCTACTAAGTGTGATGTAATGTAATATAATGTAATGTAATTATTATTATTTGGATTCCTTCACCCTTCCTTCCTGGCTTTGATCTGGTTTCAGAAAGGGAAGTCCACTGGTGGATAAGAGTTTGTGTTTTGTACACTCCGAGCAGTTTTCTTTAGTGATGAAATGTGCAGGAGTGTGAGGTTTTATAATAACAGGAGCTTGTGTGGTTGGGTACTAGCATTGAAGAGGAGTTTTTCTGTTTGCATTGAAGTGAATCAGCACATTGCTATGTGCCTGCTTCCTACCTGATCTTTCTTTAGAATTATGTGAGCTCAGGCAAGCAGCTGCTCACAGAAAAAGAGGAGCCTTTAAAAAAGATTTTGAAATCCATTTATACCTCCAGGTGATGTTTTCACAAATAAATAGAATCCATTTGTTCTCAAAACATAGAATGTCAAATACCTGTATGCTGAATATCACAAAAGTTTAGGCATTCAAGCATTTCTGCAACGACTTTTAAGAAACAACATTCCTTTTGAGTATCCTGCTACATTACCCCAGATTAGTGAACCCCTTCAAAAATGGGTGAATTTACAGTGGGTATTACTTTGTTGTTCCTATCTCCACTTTTTACTTTTTGGCACCCTCGGGAATATGGCATTCACACACACACACACACACATTTGCACCAAATGTCTCGTGTACATTCTTGTTTCCATCCATCTCTTTCACTTTGGTATGTAAGCCAGAGCACTTTTTCTAAATAAGAATCCACTGTTTAGAGTTTCTGTGGCTTACTCTCTGGACTAGTTTGTATCTGGGGTATGTCAGGATGCAGGCAAATTAGTTTGGAGTAGGCTTTGATATCACCTCATTTCAGGAGCACAAGTGACATACTGTATCTCCAGGCATCAGTGCACAGGTCAGACAGGATTTCGTTGTGTCTTTCGGAGGAGCTGCAGCCGTGAATTATGCCAGTACACAGCAGCAGCTGAAAGTAGGTTGTGTTTGGTTCGTGGCCATCACATCCTTTATGTGTTCCTAATATTGGGTTAACATCATACATGCACAGTTACAATTGTTGTGTTTCCAGTTAAAATTGACCAACCTTACATAAATGTTAATAATGCATTTTGTGAAAATTTGAGTTTCATTCCATTACATAAACATTACGAAATCCGTAGTTGTAATATAATATTTACCCACCCTACCTGTCACCTTGATCAAAAATGGGCAGTGCTGTTTCATGAGGAAAACATACCTATCTATAATTAGAGTCTCTAATTAACTGAATTTAACTGAACTTTAACTTTGACTTCCACTCCAGTGTCATCAAGGAGAATGAGGCAAAAAGTGAATCTGTTTGGATGCGTGTGTGTATGTGTGTGTTATTACATTGACATTAACATAAAATGGCATTGTTACATCATTTTAAAAGTCTATGATGAAAAGTTTATGATGGAAAAAAAAAATTAAAAAAGAACTTAGAGTTTCCTTACAGAGTGTCCATGTATGGCATTAAACTACACCATTTACCAGAGATGAACAAAGTCCTTATTTACAGTTATCAAAATGTAAATCTACAGCTTAGCCCTGATGCAAAATAACCATCCTCAAGTTTAAATATGTATGTACATTTTTGCAAAAATAAGCCTTCATAATCAGCCTTTCCTTTTCTGTGCTCTGCAAAATAAGTACACAAAGTGCCTTGTTTGTTGTGTGTGGAGAACAGCTATAACCCGCCACCCCCCATCCTTCCCGGTGTGTCGGTAATTAAATTAACCGTGCGTGTAACTGATGTGACGTCCCTTCGGATTTTGTCCTGTCTCCTTTAAAGGCAATGTGAGTAAATCAGCTCGGGCCTCTTTGGGTGCAATCATGGCTGTTAGGCTTCGCTGGAGTTCGGCTGATGAAGTTCTCCCCAGAACATAGGAGGCTGAAGCGGTTCCGAGCCAGAACTGGTACAGGTCCAGACCACAGCGGTTCCCCAGCCAGCCCCCTTCTCTGCATCTGCATCTCCACTAACTTCAAAGCACTTAAACTGATTTAATTTTCCTTTTTCCTGCCTCTTGTGTGCTTACACTGAATGATAATGGGTGACTACAGTCAACCTTGTTAAAGTTTTTCTTTACTTTTCTGTCTTTTTTGGGTGGAAAAAGGCTAATCAACAGAGCACACAATATAATGAAATGCTGAAGGCTGTGTAATCTCCTTAAAGTGGTGATGATACAGTTGCTCAAAAGGTTAATATTTCATCCAACATCGAACCATTCAATTATTAAATGTGAAATCACTGTTTGTTTGAGTCTTTGCTCTTTGAATTATCAAATTTGATTTGCTCTGTGATTCTGCGAGTAGTTAGAAAGTCTGGGATACACAAAAAAGAAAAAAGAGAGTTTCAGTCGCTGCTACTGTTGGCACACTTAGTAAAGCACAAGAAACAGGGAACAGATTCTGTGAAGATGTCTGATCTGATGAATACAAACATGACAACGTCCTCTTCATATAGCATTTGATAACAAAAGATCACAAATACGCATGTTGTGCATAATGTGTAAACAATGCATACAAAAGATTATAAAAAGCTCAGAATCACAGCTATGCATGAGGAAAAGCCATTTCTTTTTTGTTGTTATAATAAGCCTAAAGTGATCATACAGAAATATTCAAATAAACACATACATTTTATATTTTTCAAACATGTACATTTCACACTTTTTATTTTCCAGCCACGTATAAAATGCTCTCAGAAAGGAAGCTGCTTAAAAATGAGGTCTCGGAATATAATTTTGTCCACCAGCCACATCTCACCTTGTTACACCTGCAGGCTTGATCAGCTGCTTCAGACAAAAACCAGATGGATCACAAACAGGAAAATCCAGATCATTATTTAGACACCACATCACAGCATCTCCCGGCCTCACCCCACAAACACACACTGTCCCTTTCTTTCACACTTACTTTTCCTGCGTATCTCTGTCATTCTCTCTCTTTCTCTCTCTCTCCCTCTCTCTCTCTTTCTCTCTCTCTCTCCCTCCCTACCTAGTCTGGTTAGGAGTTGGCAGTCTCAGTTCTCACTCCAATTACAGGCCTGTGTGTCGGCTGTATGTGTCAAATACTAGTGACAAGGACCGTCTCCAGGGAAGCTGTGGCTTGCTCCTGGCTGTCGGGGTGGCGATTGTGCATCGTACACTGCTAGCAGCGTCACACCTGTGACAATGTCAGTGCAGCCTAAAGTGACATGCTGTGCAATGAGGCAGCTCGGGGTGGTGTGTGTGCGCGTGCATGCATGTGTGTGTGTTACCTTTTTACAGACATCAGAGTTAAAGGCCTTGAAGTCATAACACTGCCCCTGGGAGTTCCTCGTTTGCAAGAGTGGTCTGAGCCACGGCGAGTGAGAGGGTAGGACATGGTAGTGTGTGTGTGTGTGTGTGTGGGTGTGGGTGTGGGTGTGGGTGTATGCGTGTGTGTTTGTGTGTGTTTGTGGGGATGGGTGGTTCAGTATTGTTGTAAAATGCCCCCCCCCCCTTACCTCTGCAGAAGGCTGTCAGGTGAGGAGGTCTGGAGGTGAGGAGTGCTGCCTCCCTTGTAAAAACTGTTGAGGGCAGAGAACAGCCCAGGTACTCCTGTGCTTTTGTCCTGCTTTTGTCTGTAGATAAAGTGTTGTAAATTAAATATATACGAAAAACACTGGCAATGCTAGTCAGGGCATATTGTTGCTTTGCTTGGTAGGTGTGTAGCACAGACCTTAATGCAAAGTAGCAGAGCTGTCAATGTCAGGAATGAAACTGGTCATGTGTATTACACTTAATACAGCCGCACACTACTGCTTGTCTTAGCTCAGCCAAAGCAGTAATGTGACCAGAGTGGGTTAATATATTTGTGTGGATGGATGGATGGATGGATGGATGGATAAATAAATAAATAAATAAGCAATATCCTGCTGAAATTGTGTTTAGTTCCCTATGACAGAGGCTCTGCGATTGTTGGGGTCATGTGTTTTTTCCCCATACATGTGTGCTGCCAGGTCTGTAATGCATGAGGACTTGCATACAGGAACAGCTATAAAAATGGATGAGGCTTTCACATACCACACAAGAATGTGAATGCAGGGAATTTAAAAGTGATGCTATGGGCAACAGATAAAATTAACCCCACTGAGGGAGGCTTGTTTCTTTAAATGTATTCATATTAATTGATGTTGATGAAGTCAGCTTGGGTTTTTAATAGCTATTTAAAATACAGAGTATAGAAGTCGTAGTGAGAGTTTTCTCTCATAGGGTGGTTGACATAAAAGAGATTTTCCAAATGCTTTTTCATACAACATGTGTAATGTCATACAGTATATTACCACTGCAGAAAACAATAACCTGTTCTTTGTTCCTTTGCAAAAGCTTTTGGCTGTTATGATGTGGTGAGCCAGCGCTTCTGAGTGATGAATGGTGCTATGGTGTTAGTCAGTCACGGGGGGCTTTGAAAGGTCAGAGTCTGTCGGGTCCTGTGACCTTCACAGACAGTATGGCCAGCTCTCAGGAAGTATACAAACATTTCTAAAGTAGGATTGTGTACTGCAAAATATCAACACATTGAGTTATAAATTACACTGCTATTCTACTTGCTCGCTTTCTCTCTCTCCCTCGTTCACACTTTTTCTGTCTTTCTCTCTCTTTGTCTCTCTCTCTCTCTCTCTTTCTCTACCTCCCCGTCTCCCTAAAGGTTTAAAGGACAGCATAGTAGTGAAAGGTCCTGCAGTACTGTCAGTGACCTTTGGGCTAGTCTTTGTCTGCAGTTTATCTTATAAAGTCCAATTTGATGGTGGTAGTGGTCAAATGCCAGAAATGGACTGGAATCACTTTGACTGAATGGTTTCAGGCAGCAGGTGTGTGTGTGTGTGAGTGAATGAGTGAGAGAGAGAGAGAGAGAGGGAGAGAGAGAGAGACATATAAATGGACTCAGGATAGTCCTGAAAAATTTCTAAATGCCCTAAACGCTACAATTCGAAACAATTTGAAATTAATGAAGCTGGTGTTAATAACGCCACCAACGAATTAAACTGGATATTCCAGAAAGCACCAGAAGCAGCTGGTATGAAACAAACGAACAAAAATCAAGCAAAAAACAAAAATGAGGAAGTATGGTTTGATCAAGAATGTAAAGACCTTAGAAAAAAATTGAGACATCTCTCAAACCAAAAACACCACCAGCCTGAAAATGCATATTTCAGGAAAAACTATTTTGAAACATTGAAAAACTACAAATGGCTGCTGAGAAAGAAAAAACTAAATTACACCAACACAACTCTCAACAAAATTGAAGAATCTTTAAAGAACAATCAGTTTTGGGAGATGTGGAATAGTTTGAGTAAAACAAAAGCACATCATTTACCAATCCAAAATGGCAAAATTTGGAAAACACATTTTGAAAATCTCTATAAAGACATTCGACCTGAAGAATTACAATCCAATTATGAAACAGTCAGACAAAAATTACTATCTCTTGAAAACACAATTAAAGATAAGCAAAACCCTCTTAACTTTCCGATTACACAATTTGAACTCGAATCGAAAATAAAAAACCTAAAAACAAAGAAATCTTGCGGCCCTGATAACATTAGAGGAGAAATGATTAAAAAACGCAGCGTTGAACTGCAAAGGGCCATACTCAAACTATTCAACCTCACCCTAATTTCGGGCTGTTTTCCTGACATCTGGAGCCAAGGGTACATTACACCCGTATATAAAAATGGAGATAAATTGGATCCTAATAACTTCAGAGGCATCTGTGTGACCAGTAGTCTGGGGAAGGTATTTAGCAGCATCCTTAATGATCGGATCGCTGCCTTCCTTAAGGAGCACAATGTCCTGAGCAAAAGCCAGATTGGATTTCTCCCAAATTTCTGCACTACGGACCACATTTACACCCTACACACCCTCATAACTAAACATGTAAAACAAACAAAAAAAGGAAAAATATTTGCCTGTTTCGTTGACTTTAAAAAAGCATTCGACTCAATTTGGCATGAAGGATTATACTATAAACTTTTACAAAGTGATGTAGGGGGTAAAGTATATCAATTAATAAAAGAAATGTATTCTAAAAACACAAATTGTGTAAAAATTGGTGACAAAATTACAGAGCACTTCCCTCAGAGCAGAGGAGTGAGGCAGGGCTGTAACCTCAGTCCAAAACTGTTCAATATTTACATCAATGAGTTAGTGGTGCAGTTGGAACAGTCTACAGCTCCTGGCCTCACTTTACTTGACAAAGAAATCAAATTTCTTCTCTATGCAGATGACTTGGTGCTGATGTCTCCCACTGCACAGGGACTACAGCAGCACCTAGACCTGCTAGAGAGTTAATGTCAGAACTGGGCCTGACAGTAAACCTAAAAAAGACAAATATTACGATATTTCAAAAGAAACCCAAATACTGTTTCAATCTAGGTAGCACCGCCCTACATCACACGATGCAGTACACTTACCTTGGCTTAACCATGACTGCATCAGGGAGCTTCAGCATGGCAGTGAATGCTCTAAAAGAAAAAGCTCACAGAGCTCTATACGCAATAAAAATAAATCTCTGGAAACATACCAATTAGGATTTGGTGCAAAATATTCGACTGTGTAATTCAGCCTATTGCGCTGTACGGACGTGAGATATGGGGTCCACTCAGTGAACACAGCCACACTAGATGGGACAAGCATCCTGTAGAAGCTCTACATGCAGAATTTTGCCGATTTATCTTGAAAATTCAAAAGAAAACACCAACCAATGCACGTAGAGCAGAATTGGGTAGATTTCCATTGGCCATCAAGCTCTAAAATTCTGGATGCATCTTCAAACAAGTCCCACAGACACACTGCATTTTATAGCAGCAAAAACCCAAGATCTGAATCCTAAAAAGAGTCCTCTAAGCCAGCTTGTACTGAGACTAACCAATCCCCACCTTACAAATACTAACAACTTCTTTCAGACAAACACTGCTTTTAAACTAAATGTCAACAAAATTATCCAAACATCTAAACAAAAATATCTGGAACATTGGCAAAATGAAACAAAAACCCAAAGCAAATTAGAATGTTATAGAACAATCAAATCTAATTACGAATTGGAGGAATATCTCTTTACTGTCAGAGATATAAAGCAGCGGCAGATCCTGACCAAATACAGACTCAGTAACCACAGCAATACAGACCATAGAAAAAGGCAGACAACGACAAACATGGCTGCCAAGAGAACAGAGGATATGTGGTCACTGTACAACAGGTGAGGTCGAGACAGAGGTGCACTTTCTCCTTCAGTGTGAGAAATATTTAGCTATAAGGAAAAATTACTTTAATAGATTTACAAACATCATACCAGGATTCCAAGACCTGTGTGAACAGGAATTACCATCTATATTACTTGGACAGCAAGGACAGACAGCAGCTCTTGCTGCTAAATATATAACCGAATGCCATAAAGCACGGGACAGTGGGTAGACACATAAAGACACACATATAAACAACATAAACACATATGTACACCAATTCACACCATTTCAGGACACACCACACCCACACACTAACACATCATCATATATATACACAGACCCCATCCACACCTGCACACACACACGCACACACACACACACATGCACACGCACAACATACATGTATGTTTTTCATAATGTATCGTTTGAATGTTATGCTTTGGCAATGCAATGACCCATTTGTCGTGCCAATAAAGCTCACTTGAATTGAATTGAATTGAGAGAGAGAGAGAGAGAGAGAGCGAGCGAGTGGAGAAACAAACAAACAGAAAGAGATGGAATAAGGAGAGGGGATAAGGCAACTGGCCACAATCCCATTAAGCACCCATGCAGGCTGCGAGCTCTGTCTTTAAGCATGAATGTGTACAGCCACTGCCCATACAGCACATGTGCCAGTCTATTCTCAAGAGCCACACAGGGCATACAGAGCTACAGTTCACTAATGCTGGAACATTATGTGTATCACACAGACAAGGGCAGATAAACATGGAAATGTATTCTCAGATGGGGTTGTTACTGGCATCGAGGCACATTCATTACATTACCTACTATGCTGTATCTGAGAATCTCCATCAGATTCAAGTCAAGTTAGGAAAGTGTCTTGATGTAAATTTCTCTTTTGTGGGAAAAGGAATTTCTCAATGTTTTTCTTATCACTTCCCATCCAGGTTTGCTTGTCTGAGGCTCAAATCTATCTGCTGCTGTCCAGTCTCCTCTCCTATCGCTCTCTTCAGACAGAAATTGGGAAATCCTGCAGGACAGTAAGAGCAGCTCTCTTATGTGCTGCATTAGCCAGCAAGGGCAGACGATAGCAATCTTCTTCATTATTCCTTTTGAGTTGTGCGTGCACGCGCACACACACACACACACACACACACACACACACACACACACACACGAATATAAACTGATAAACTGATCCACAGTGCCATTTCAATAATGCAAATGCTATACACAGATGCGATGCAAACCTTTCAAACACAATTTGGATTTGGTGACATGTCAATTATTCTCATGTGACCATTACATTTTGGATAGATTAGCTCCAGGAATCTTAAAAAGTTAGATTCAACCTTTACTCCCAGAGTGCACATATGGTTATTGTACATGAATACTTATTGTGGATCTTTAGTGTGGCAAGTTACAGACAAACCTAATAGAGTGATGAACCACAAGCACATACACGGATACTTTGTCATTGTATACATTTCTTAAATCAAAATGTTTTTCTGTAAGTGACTTTGTGAATGGCTTATGCCTGTGTGTTTGCTTAACACTATTTCTGCCTGACTGTTTGCCTGTAGACATCTGTGACTTTTTGTTTATCTTGTTTTTGACTTGAGCATGCCACCTGGAACAATTATTACACTTTTATAAAAAAGTGGAGTATCAAAGTCAATCATTCATTAATAAATATGGCAGAGTAAAATCAGAGTATATATTCTCAAGAAATGTTATGTTATTGTTTTTGAAAAACAGAGCTGACCTTTATGTCTAATTTATCACTAATTAATGTAGAAGTGTCAATAACAATACACAAAAAACTTAAAAACATATATATAGTGAGGAGAAATGGTTCAGGTGTCATGGTGACTGCATGTTCATTTGGAGCAGCTGCATCCGTCTTGTGTTTACCCCTTTCAGGAAACAAACCCCCATTGGAATGCAGCTCTCACTCCACCACGTCACTGAAGCGGCTCGGAGGGACAGACCTGCGTTTGTGTCAGCTTGTCTGTGCTGCCAGGCCAGTCCAGGGCAGATGGTACATTAATCTGAGAGACGCTAAAAACCGCCGGGCTTACCCGCTGCATATCAATGTCTTGGGATGAGGAGTCCAAATCAAGGCGCTTTCGCTTTGATCATGGAATGAGTCCTGTCAGCATTCCTCAGCACCGCTCCCACTTACGCCACAGTGGATGGATGATGTGCTTTGTTTCAGAGCAGTGCTTAATATCTCATGCAGCAGCTTATGCGAAAGGAGCGTCATCTCTCTAAAACAGGAAAACAAACACACAGTAACCAACCAGACAAACAGACAAATAAAACTAGCCCAGGAGTGACAGTGGTTCACTGATTCGCCTTGTAACAAAAAGCTCAGCTCCGCTATGCACAGCTTGAATGGAGGAGGTGACAATGGCGTAAATGCCGCCATTTGCAAGCTCTACCTGTCAAAGTTTAGAACATGTGTGCTACTCGCCTTGGGCGTCTGTAGCCTTTGTGAGATGAGATGAGCTATCTAAATCATAGCTCCTAAGTGCAACATCAACAGCTAAGAGTCCCCGCACAGTCTACCACCACATTACCTGTGGAGTCAGCCGTCCCACCATAAATTCCCAGCCGCACAGCACTATGGCCCACATGTATGACAGGCTTGCAGGCCTGGACTGAGGATGATGATACGTTGAGGGCACACTACATGGCTGTGAGTTTACTGCAAAACAAAGAGTGAGAGGAGTAGAGGAGGAAGAGTGTGTGTGTGTGTGTGTGTGAAGGGGGGGGGTCTGTGTCCCTTTGTGTCCCTTTCTCTGGCTTCAGAGAAGGTGAAAAAAATAGAACAAAAACAAAATAAATGAACTAAACTGTTGAGAGTTAGTGCCGTTTGCCATCCATTTCCAACAACTGCTTGACAAGGGTTTTTAGCAGCCTTCAAAAGACATGGAGAAAAGAGGGCATCTGGGTTTAAAAGCAACAACACTGACAGAAATGTGAAACAGATGGATAAGGCCTCTGTTTTTTGCTTTTCTGCCATAATGTTTCTGTTCTGTCTCCACTTTTGCGCTGGTGAATAAAGCGTGACTAACTGCCTGATTTTAGTTGGGGTCTTTCAAAGAGTAGCGTTGAGGTGATGTGGCCAGGATGTGGGTGTCTATGTGGGAGTGAGGGAGGGCTAAATTTATATGGCTAAACACACTGAAACGGAAGTAGGCTCTGCTGAATGCCCAGAACCCGGCCGCCATTCCTCCCCTCAGTGTAACATTGCCCCTATGCCTGTGCTTGCTTAATTCTCTTGAAAGAATTCTGTCTGGCTGATGCAAGGGGTGCTGGGTAGTGTTAAATTAAAATTCTCCTTGGCAGAGTAAAGTGTTATTGCAAACATTATGTCTGCTGTGATTTATGTAAATACAGTCCTATGCCATCATGCATAAAGCTGTATGAGACCATGTTGATAACTGTTAGTATGCCACATGCGATGACGATATATTCATCCTTATTTGGTTATAATCATGTGCAATTTGACTAACAGAAAGACATACTTACTGTGAGTCACACACATAATTACTACATAGGTATCTGAAACTTAAAAGTGAGTGCCCTCTTTGAATACGTCATGTGGGGAAAAAAATAATGGTCAATGAAATTCATGCTGAAAAAACAATGTTTTATTTGATTCTAAAACGATCCGCATGACCTAACTGGATATTCTCTGATGTTTAAAACACAACATTGACCCATTACTTTCAAAGCTGTAGTTCACCTCCAGACCAGTTTGGATAGATATTACTATTAAACTGCCAGAAGTGATTCAGCAACCACTAAGGCAATAAAGAAGAAAAGCTTTTTCCGTTCCAATAATCTATAAAGACAAATAGTCTTTTCCTTTGCTTTTAACCAGAACCTACATATGCTGAGACATTAAGTTCTAGTCTTCTCCTCAACTTTAGAGTGGCAATTACAGCCTCACACAGGTCTACTGTCTACTGGCAGTCTGCAAGCCTGATTCAGGGGGCCCACAGCTTAACAGAGGACTATGATAGGGTTGGGGTGGGGGCCGAAACTATTTTATTTCAGGGAGCTCACAATTTGTAGTGGCACCCCTCGATTGAACCTGTCAATCATGCAGGTGATTGGTTTCGTTAATGTTGGGAAGTGGAAGAACGACAATTGTGTGAGTGCCACAAAATAAACTATGTGGTTAAATATACAGTGATCCACGATAGCATGTACATGATGCAGTGCACAGCCTTTCCTCATGTTATACAATATCTTAAAAAAATGACAGTAGCGTTACTTTAAGTCACTGAGTTTGAGGCTCAGTGAACACCTTTCTACTTCTTGCCATGTCAAGCTGAATGTCAGGAATATATACATGCTACTTGGATGAAAATACATTAATGTCGATGTTAATGTCATATATGCATGTACAAGTGTGACAACATTTGGCTGTTCTTGACTGCTCTTCAAACCATCTTCACACATCAGTGACTGTCATTTGAAATCTGGGCCCTGGCGAATTCAAACATTCTGATCCATCTGCATCATTAGCACACCCTGGAAGGCTAAAGATGGAGACAAGAGCTGCTTGGTTCTGCCATTTTGAAGCCTTGTCTGAAGACGGCTCCCTTTGGCATGTTTCTGTTCTACACAGGTGTCCCATGGTCCCTTGCTGCACATTATCTACTCGAATGTGTGTGAGGAAAGAGTTCTTTTCCCCCATCTTAATCACTTTTTCTTTTCTCTTTCTGTCTCTCAAAATCTCTCTATCTCCCTGTCTCTGTATCTCTCTTCATTTTTTTCTCCTTTGTCCTCCCTCCTTCTTTGTCTCTTTCTTTCTGTCTATTTCGAAGGGCTGTGTAGGCAGGTGAGGCGTGCATCAGTTTTTTAATTTCCCCTTAACTTCCTCCACTGTGCTCAACATGCTTCACACACCTTGAACTTAGGTCAAATCCACAAGCTCTTGAATAAATGAAAAAAAGAAAACAAAAGACAACAAAAACTTCCTCTTCTAGCAATGCTCTTAAACCTTGGTGTGCATAAATGTGATGCCAAACCTTAGCAACTGCTAACAAGAAAGCTATCATACACAGCCTACACCATTGACTATGAAGAGGCAACTTTTGCACACAGTGCTCAGTCTCTCAAGATGTTACACTATGTGAGTATTTGCATTAATGTTAAACCGCTTGTCTTGAGTATTTGTGTTAATTCAATCAGTTTGGCATTTTTTAAGTTCTTTTTTGATCCTGTAATTAGCATTTTACTTCTTTTTTTATTGGTTGGAAACTGGGATTAGAAACCAGTTAAAGTAGAATAATAACAATAAAAATAATTTAAAAAATGTCAATATGACAATTTACCAGTGCATAAGGTAAGGCAAGTCTCATCCTCAAGTTTTTAATGTTATGATTTTTTTCTGTGTTTACAGTTGTGCTATGCGCTTCATTAATTACAACCTCCAGCTTTGTCTTTCCCCCTTGAGTACTTCAAAACCTCATCGTGTTCAGCCAAGGGCAACTGGAGTTGTCGAATTATGTTTTTGTGCACAACCAACCATCACCATTCCACCAGGCATACTAGATGTTAAAAGGGATTAAGAAACATCTCTGATCTGAATTGCAAACATCAAACCAGTCTAGTATATTGTAAGGACCCCGTCTTGTGCTGGATTGGTTGTATAAATCCATCTTGGCTAACACTAGTCCCAGGACCAATTGCTGTGTTCACTGCTACAGAAAGAACAGGACGTAGTGTCTAATAGTAATGTCTCTTGTATACTTTCATACAACCTACTGTGAAATGAAAGTATGTCTTCCTGTTGTTTTTTTGAACTAAATTACATCAGGAACGTATTTTACTTAAAGTAACCCGCGTCTTGTTGAAAAATACTACAGTGTATATGGTGCAGAATAGTGTGTAAAGTGTACCAACTGGAAGAGTCAAAACATACAACTAAGATCCATTTATTGATTATGTTATTTTGTATTTTAGTACAATGACAAATCTTGTCTCAAAATCAAAATCTTGTAGCACAAATGTGGGGTCTGACTCTTGGTAGAACACAGAACCAGCTTAAGAGTATTTTCATTCTTATTTTATATTAAAATACCAAACTTTTAAGAGAGTATTTACCAAACACAGTATTCGGCCCTTGTGTACTGAATGTGCTGCATTAACAGTCCATGACACCGAGTTCTGTATAATTAATGTCACATTCGCTTTAGCTCTCCTTTGAGGTGGTGTCTAAGAACACAAAGCAGAGGAACACGTCATTTGGTGTGACCTAAATCTGAGCTGAATTTTTAGGCGCAGTCATGTCGCTCCGAGCTGAGGCTCTGACAGTATGTGTAAAGTGTTTCTTTTCCGTTTTCTCCCTTTTCTTCTCAAATCTGTCCCGCCACCAGCCCAATGGACTGCTGCAGTTATGTCTGTCCAGGGCATTCTGGGAGGCTTCTACTTGTTCTTCCTCTTCTCCTTTGTCTTCTTTGTCATCATCCACATTTTCTCAAAGCCACAATCATGTCTATGACTGCATAGCTGGGGAAAAAAGAACTTGTTTATCTGTGCCAGCTACACCTCTGTAAATGAGTACCACGATCGAATCATAAGTAATAGAAGGCTGTAGGATTAGAGTGTCTGTCTCTCTCTTTCTGCCTCCCTCGCTGTCTCTCTGTATCCTTCCATTACTAACAGAAGTCAATGTGTGGCACAATTGAATCATAAGTGATAGAAGGCTGTAAGATTTCAGTCTCTCTCTCTTCTCTGTGAGTCAGGAGGTATGAGATTTTGTCAAGAGGGCAAGGCCACATTTATCATTCAGAATCCCTCACCCACACCACTGCCCACTCGGCTGGTTCCACTCGGCCCTAGGGGTCATATAATGCTTTTTCAGGGGGAAATTGGTGTAAAAGATGCAAAAAATAGCTTAAAAACTTCACAGATGAAACCATTTTATTCCCATTAGTTTTGCCATTTGTGTCTTCCTTTATTCACTTGACCTCTGTTCAGAGCATGATGCCCCCCCTTTGAAACTGGGCCGCAGGCCGGTATTTCAACATGGTAACGACCCCAAGCACACCTCCAAGATGACCACACCTTGGGTGAGGATGAAGGTGATGGACTGGCCTAACATGTCCCCAGACCTGAACCCAATTCAGCATCTGTGGGGCATCCTGAAATGGAAGGTGGAGCAGCTCAAGGTCTCAAGCTCAAGGTCAGCTCCGTGATGTCTTAATGTAGGAGTGGAAGAGGATTCCAGTGACAACTTGTGACGCTCTAGTGAACTCCATGCCCAAGAGCGCAGTGCTGGAAGTTGCAGTGCTGGAAAACAATGGTGGCCACACAAAATATTGACACTTTGGGCACAATTTGGACATTTTCACTTAGGGGTGTACTCACTTTTGTTGCCAGTGGTTTAGACATTAATGGTTGTGTGTTGAGTTATTTTGAGGGAACAGCAAATTTGCACTGTTATATAAGCTGTACACTGCCTACTTTACGTTGTAGAAGAGTATTATATCTTTAGACTTCTCCCATGGAAAGATATAATAAAAAAAGTACATGTTGGGGTGTACTCACTTTTGTGACATACTGTATATATATATATACAGTATGTCACAAAAGTGAGAAAATTAAAAGGATATGTTGTTCACTTTTAAAGTAATGTTTTTTTCTTACCACACAATAAACTGTTAATTAGTCTAGTGCTTACCAGGACTTGTCATCATGACAGGAGTTGTTGCCAGAATGTACACTTTTAATTATTTTATGTGCCTTTAAAATAGTAATTTTAAATGATGACTAACACTAAACATCAGACAGGCCGTCAAATCTATTCTGGAGTGATATCTGGCTCTTATAAGTGTGATTATGTGCACGCCACTGACTGGATAAGGTTATTTGCTGTTATAAGGTTGTTTATTTTGTTATTGCATCATCCAGCTAAGATGGTTCTATTCAGTATCATTTAGCAAGAAAGTAATCAAATGCAATTCTTTTGACTTCTTTTGACTGTCACACTGTGAGACACTTGTGCTATTTATAAGCATTTGCTTACGTTTTTGTATGTAATGAATAGTCAGAAATATGAGTGCAAGTGCTGCCTAATGCACAGTTTACCTCCACTATATATATTCAGAAGAAGAAATTATCCACAGAAAGTAAACTAAGGTCTCAGTATGCAGAAAAATAATTTCCAATCTTGCAGCTTTCCTTTTTGGAAATGTCTTGTGAATGCAAGAAACACTTAAACTCTAAAATCTAAAGTTTCCTACAATTTATGAAGTCCAACACTCAAATAAGAAAACCAGGTTGGCAAGAAAACCAGGAAGCACATTTTCTGCTTCACACTTTTTGCAAAACATCCCTTAGCAAAAAGTAGTATACTTAAAGTTTATTTTATGAAGTATATTTCAGTATAAGTGTAAGTATAGAACAGAAGTACACAGACCATGTACTTTTATACTAGAAAGTATACCAATTTAATACTTTTTTATATTAAATTGGAACATTTTAAGTTTATAAAAAGTATTCTTTAAGTATATTTTAAAGTTTATTTTAAGTTTACAAAAGTACACTTTAAAATATACAAGATATACACTCATCTATATACCATCAATATACTTGGTATATCCCTCTAGTATACTTAAAGTATACCACAAGTACACTTATTTATATACTGCCATTGTACTAGTTATGTACTTCAAGTTCCTATTTTTAGTTTATTATGGAGTAATAAAACTAGATGTACCGCATAGCGGTACATGGTATGACCGCCGCAGTGTATTGAAGTGTGGGAATCATAGGTATGGTGAGTTTGTGGTAGGTCAGTGTTGTGAGGTGAGAGTTTGTGTGGAAATGATTTGCTGGAAGTGGGCATGGATGTGGGTTTTGAATGAATGACATTCTGTGTGTTTGTGTATATTTTGTGTAGTTCCCACCTCCTCGGTCCAAGATATTGGCAATGCAAAATCCTTATTTTTGCATTTAACTCTATGACTAGGTGGCGCTATTCCTTCAAGTGAGTGTTTATAGGATGGGTTGATACGCCTCTTTAACACTGGCTTGCTAACACAAAATCATTGTCTTGGGCAAAATTTTGAAAAGTTATTTAATAAAAACTGTTTTTGTAGCCTACACCTAGGTTTGACCGGAAACATTGCACCCATGTGGTGAAATGTCACAAAATTTGGTGCACATGAAAAGAAAGCGGTTCAGAGTTGTCATGTCAACTTTGACCAAATATGAGCAATTAGAAGGCGAGATATGGACTTTTGGAGAATTTTAAGCTATGTTTTGAATTTTGATTGACATGTAACTTTGAAACAGTCCATCTCAAGATAAATCCTTTGATAACTTTTTGTCACCATTGTCTGTAGATAACATGTACCAAATTTGGTGAGATTCACATGAACGGCCTATGACGAGTTCGTTTGGTTTCGCTTTCACAATGTTAAAATTTGACGGAAATTCTTTTTGTTGGAAGTGGGAGTCGACCAGTGTTTTCAATGCGGAAGGTTCAATAGATTTCACAACAAAAAAGAAATGTAAGCGTAGCGTGAAGTTCTGCCGGGAAGACCTAATGCGCGTCACCTATTTACTAACGACCAATCAGATGTTAACACATGCCTTATATTACGTCACCTCACTAACCTGCTTTGCTGCTCGTAGGTGTATTTCGCGTTCGCCCTCCTCCCTCCCCGGCAACCATCCATGGGTCCTGCCCTCATCCGGGGATCCTGTCGTGTCTGGGAACGTGCCTCTCCACTCCGGCCTCGTCATTCCCGGCTCCTGTCGAGGTCCTCCAAGCTCCTGCCCTCATCAGGAGGATCCTGTCGTGTCCGGGAAACTTGCCTCTCCACTCCGGCCTCGTCATTCCCGGCTCCCGTCGAGGCCCTCCAAGCTCCTCCACCTCGTCCGCTCCCGTCCTGGCTCTACTCCCGCTCAGGCTGGCTGTACCCCTGCCCGGGGCAGGTTCCGCTCTGCAATCCTCGGATCGCGGAGCTTCGGACTCTACACGGCGTCATGGACTCTCGTGCTCATCCGGACTGTGTCTAGCCGAGGCAGTAGGCTTCCCCCCGGAGTCGAGGTTCTGCCCAAGGTTTCTTCCTAAATTATCTGTCCAAGGGAGTTTTTCCTTGCCCCAGCGCTCCCGGCGGAACCGGATCATGATGGAGTCCCCCGATTACTTCGGTTTCCCTTTGTACTATTCATTCCATGTTTTGCATTTCTTGCTTCGTCTGTATGGTACCCCTCTCGTAATGTACGTTAATTCTGACCACCACCAGTTGGTCCCTGTCCTTCTGTCCGGGGGGTTAATATACCCTACTGTAATTACTAAACTATGTACTGTTAATTCATATCGAGTAGGACAAAGGACAGGACCTGCGCCAAAGTCTTATTGTGCCACGTCAATGTTATCAAATAAATATCATCATCAGCTTCAATCTCGGGGTCTTTCTGGTTGAACTGCTTGTAAACATTGCTGTTCTCTAGATAATAGGCAAAATGACATTTTGTACAATTACAGCACCCCTTATGGGCCAAATTGTATGGCATGTGCTGTGCTTTTAGAGGTCTTTGTGCTGATTGTGCTGTGACATTTTGTGCAGTTCCCACCTTCCCAGTCCAAGACATTGGCAATACAAAATCCCAATTTTTGCATTTACCCCTATCACTAGGTGGCGCCATGCTTCAAGTGACAGTTTATGGACTGGGTCAATGCGTCTTTGTAACCCCGACGTACTACCACAAAATCACTGTCTTGGGAAAAAATGTTGATGAGTTTTTAAAATAAAACCTGTTTTTGGACTCCTAGCTTTGACAAAAAACATTGTCCCCTTTGACAAAATATCACAAAATTTGATGCACATGAACAGAAAGCTGTTTAGAGGTGGCATGTCACTTTTCACAACATTGGAGAAATTAGAAGCCAAGATATGGACTTTTGAAGAATTTTAAGCTATATTTCAAATTTTCATTGACATATAACTTTTAAACGGTTTATCTCAAGACAAATCCTTTGATAACTTTTTGTACAATTACAGCGCCCCCTATGGGCCAAATTTGATGGCATGTGCTGTGCTGATCTTTGTGCTGATCGTGCATGACATATTTTGTGCAGTTCCCACCTTCTCGGTCCAAGATATTGCCAATATAAAATCCAATTTTTCGCATTTACCCATATCACCAGGTGGCTCTACACTTTAAGTGAGTGTTTATGGGCTGGGTCGATACACCCCTGTAACACCGACATATCACAAAAAATTCATGTTGTTCGGTGAAACATTCACTGAGTTATTCAGCAAAAACTTTTCGGTGTCTCCCCCTCTTTGATGGACACTGGCACAGCGGGAGGGGAGGTGGGGTGGCCCTTGGGGGCCAAAAGCTCCTATTCGCTCAAAAACTTCTAGGGCTACATGCCTACAAAGATTCATCTCCCCCAGAGTTACAGTGTCCTGGCAATCATTGACGAAAAATCGGTAAAAAAAAAAAAGGGAAAAAAAGTCTCGGCAACACTATAATGACCGCTTTCGCTAGCTTCGCTAGCGGCGGTCATAATAAATGAAGTGATTCCCATTTGTCATTGTGATCACACAGCACACCACAGCACACAGTGCACGCAACAAAATTCAGCCTCTGCTTTTAACCTATCACACATGTGACCATGCTTAGGGTACCTCAGTCACAGGGGAGGATGTAGGAGAGGGCTGGTCATTCACTCCCTCCACCCACCTGTCGGTATCGGGAATTGAACCTGTGAACCTGACAAAAACAGAAAAACATTTGAATTGACTTTATTGAGCTAGCTACTTGGTAGTCCTTGGTATCTCTGCTGCGTCATCCTCCTCCAAATATCTTCTATATGGTCCGTTTCGCTATGTTAGCTCTAATGAGCTGGTTGTTCAGCTTCTTCCAGCTGACTGGGTGGTATCGCGTTGCACTGTTTTTGTGTATGATTTTAAGGTACATAAAGATAATGCAATTGAGCACACATACTATATACTGTTAAGTTTTAAACTCCACCATTATATTAATATATAAATTAAATGCTAAGCACGAGTCAATGACTTGACTAAAGGAAAAGTATATGTTTTCATTTTAAAGTGTAAGTCTTAGTATAAATGTACTTAGTCTTAGACTTTGTTTAGAAGTTTCAGTATAAGCCAAGTATACTTTACTATATTATTATAAGTTTATAAAATATGGTTTATAAAAGTCAACCTAAAGTGTACTTCCTCAGTTTTAGTATAAAATAAGTATACTTATAGTAAACTTTTTTTTGCTAAGGGATTACACACAGTGATTTGCAAAACATTAGGCACACATACATGCTTTACACACATGATTATATTGTAATGTCACCTTTTTCCATTTCAAAACACTAGCCATCAATTGACCACACCTTTGAACATACGTACAAACATAGTCACACAGGCAAAATCAAACCACAACTTGGATGGTTTTCCCTCAGTTAAGACAAACGTCAACCAAATGGAATCATTTAGTCTAATTGATGTCGAAATTCTCAAGAAAACTGTACTAAGTCTTAGCTCCTCTACATCTGACCTAGACGTTCTGCCTACAGCCTTTTTTAAATCCACTCTACACCTGATATCACATGATGTGATTCAGATTATTAACACTTCTCTGTTGACTGGACTTTTTCCCTCTTCTCTAAAGAAAGCAGTGGTTAAACCCCTGTTAAAGAAAAATAACCTTGACCCTCTGGTGTTAAACAACTATAGGCCTATATCTAATTTACCATTCATTAGTAAAATAATGGAGAGAATAGTTTTTAATCAATTGAATACATTTCTGACATCAAATGGTTGCCTTGATGATTTTCAATCAGGCTTTCGTTCCAATCACAGCACAGAAACAGCTCTTACCAAAGTAATGAATGACATACGACTGAACTCTGATGCTGGCAAATCCTCAGTTTTGGTGCTCCTTGACCTTAGTGCGGCATTTGCCACTGTTGACCATGACATCTTACTGCATAGACTTGAGCATTGGGTTGGTCTTACTGGTATAGCTATCAAATGGTTTGAATCATACCTAAAACAAAGAAGTTTTTATGTTTCCATTGGATGTTACACCTCATCAGCTATGCCTCTGAACTGTGGAGTCCCCCAAGGTTCCATTTTAGGGCCACTACTCTTTAACATTTATATGCTGCCACTTGCACAGATTATTAGGAATAACTCAATTAAGTACCATAGTTATGCTGATGACACACAGTTATATCTAGCCTTGTCACCTAACGATTTTGACCCTCTTAAATCCCTCTACAACTGCATTGACCAAATTAACAGCTGGATGTCTCAAAACTTTCTACAGCTCAACACAGATAAAACTGAGAGAATTATATTTGGGAATAATCAGCAAAGGCATAAGATTGACACAATACTTAAAACTAAAGGACTCAAAGCAAAGGACACAGTCAAAAATCTTGGTGTCCTTATTGATTGTGATCTCACATTTAACAGTCATATGAAAGCCATCACAAAGTCCGCATTCTACCATCTCAAAAACATCTCCATGCTTAGGGGTCTAATGTCTAAGCAAGATCTTGAAAAGCTGGTACATGCCTTCATCTCAAGTAGAGTCGATTACTGCAATAGCCTCTTCACTGGCCTTCCCAAAAAGAATATCAAACAGCTCCAATTAATACAAAATGCAGCTGCAAGAGTTCTTACAAGAACAAAAAAAATGATCACATCACCCCAATTTTAAGGTCTCTGCACTGGCTCCCAGTGAGATACAGGATTGACTTTAAGGCCTTACTACTACTGTTCAAGTCACTTAATGGGAAGGGTCCCAGTTACATACTTGATATGTTTCAGCCATATACCCCATCTAGGTCTCTGAGATCCATGGATAGAAATCTATTGACCATACCTACTGTAAAAACAAAGTGTGGTGAGGCAGCCTTTAGCTATTATACAGCAAAGTTCTGGAACCAGCTTCCAGAGGATGTAAAGAATGCCCCTACTGTAGAGAGTTTTAAAAGCACACTCAAGACGAAACTTTTTTCTGATGCCTTTTCCTAATTTTTATTTTTATGTTTTATTTTTTATTTTATTTTCATTCTTCTTCTTCTTCTTCTTATTATTATTATTTTAATGGTTTTGCTTTATTTTAAATTGTATTTTACTTTTTAAATCTTTAATTGTATTTTATTTTAAAATTTGTGTAAAGCGCATTGAAGTGCATTTATGTATGAAATGCGCTATACAAATAATTTTGACTTTGACTTTGACTTTGACCCTTGCAACCAACTGGTTAAACCTTATTGCCATGTGCCAAAACACCAAGGGATAAAATGCAAAACTCAGCAATCAGGCTTAGACTCAGAAAACAGGGGAGTTACCCTGACTTGAATATAAATGTAAGGCAGTGTTGTAGCAAGAGGAACAGAAATAGATACAGTAAAGATGAGTGAAAATGAGGGGTAACAAGAGCAAGAGTTAAATACGGTCACTGCAAGGTACAATGGAAGTAGAGCAGACAGAGAAGACAAAGACGAAATTGATGCGAATGACATTGGTTGACTACCTTGAAAACCCTAGGTTGAGACATGCCACCAAATTGGGCAAAGATTATTATATTGTTAAGTAACAATACTTGACTGTGTTTTGTAGAAAAAGTTTTCAATATGCAACCATGCATCAAGCAAACACTTAAGCATATTGACTGATTTTGCATGACATAAAAGTAAAAAAAATCAATTGAAATATATTTGGTGAACAGCATTAGTTATATGTTGTGTTTCATGAATGTATTCATGTCATTAATCAATATGTCTGAAAAAATGAAACCCAGATTAGGTCATTAGAAAAGTCAGAATATTACAAACTGTTTAGGATTGATTACCACAGTGTGTAACTTACTCAAACACAAATAGATCATATGAATCATGTGTGTATGATGTGGCACCAAAATTACATTTTTATAAGTAAGTGTACAGTTTTGTAAGAAGTATCATTTTGCAATAGGCCAGGGGTGTTCTGCTAATTGAGTGTATGGTTGCATTAACTGTGTGTAGTGTTTTGAAAAAACTAGCATAGTTTTCTTTTTTTTTTAACAATTGTAAAAAACTGTAATAAAAGGTACCTGACTTCATGCCCTGAGCAAAACAAAGGCATAGTTCTTATCTTTTCTATTAGTAGATTTACCACTTGCTTTGAGTTAACATACCCAGGTAAGGGTAGATTTAGCCCAAGTTCGTCCCAGTTCTGGCTTACTGCCAAACCAGAGGCGGCTCCCTTTCATCTGCTGTCTGTGGCCGAGAAAAGCCGGGTAGGTTCGCCTCGGCCTCGATAAGTTAAGCATTAATCTCGATGACTAAGCATTAATCTTCCCGACGAGCCACTAAGCCTGGGGACGGTCCTCCATGGCCTCTGTTGGTGCAGCAATCCTCTTACGCTGGGCACCCTGGGCAGCTCATTTACAGAAATGGGGGGAATTTTCTGTGTGGGACTCCAGGGAAGAACGTCCACAGACATGCCTGCCCAGCCAACGCTGGAGGACTTAAGAGCTACTTAATTTTAAAAAATGTGCACATGCACGTACACACACGAACACACACACACAAGCACACACACACACAGCTGCTCATTGACACATGCATACTCACACGTACAGACAGATGCATACACACACAGACAGTAGTTCCAAAATGGGTACATTTAAGCCCAGTATTTTGCATTTTCGAATTCTTTCTTGGCAGTTCTTATCCAATTTTTTGGTCTTGCCAAGGCCCAAAGACAACCTTTGAACCTGGGATGCCATTACCATAGGCATTCTGGGTGTGCCTTTGAATTACCTTTAGCATTTCCCAATAACCAGTTTCTCCTGAGTGTCCATTCAGGGGTGATTCTACAAGGGCTAGTCAAAAAGTAATGTATTTTTCATTATAGTGGATTTAGTCTTTTATGGAATTATTTGAAATTTTGCACAGAGGTAGGGCTGGCAATTGCTATAGGTGACCTAAGCAATTGCCTAGAGCAACAAATGTGTTGGGGCCCCCTCTAATATCTAGCATAGTAATTTCCACAATACTAAAACTAGAACATCTCACTAAATTAAACAAACATCAAACAAAATATGGGCCAATATGATGGGGTGGGGTGGCGCAAAACTCAGTCGCGCCTAAGGTGACCAAAAGGCTAGAATCGGCCCTGCACAGAGGTAAATGCATGCGTGTTCTTGAGATCACAATTGACTGACAGCTTTATTTTAATGTATAATACAGTGCTTTTTGTTTTCTAATGCTCTTGCGATAAACCAAAAGGCATTACTTTTTGACACTACATTACTTGTAGACTCCATTTGGGCCTCAGGCAAAAACCTACCACCTTCATTGAAAACTGCATAGCCACTGCTGTAGTTCACAGGTTGTCAACCCTCTGACGCCCTGTAGTGGGCTGGGGGCCCCAAGCATTTTCTTGTATTACCTGCTGGCTAGCTGGTACCCAGCGCTGGTGACGCTTAGTAAAACATTGATGTTGGTGAAACACAGAGACCCTGCTATAGCAGTTAACTCTACAGGGAACTGAACAGACGGGCTTACGGGCAGTGGTGGCAGACAACAGCAGGCCTGCTGCAATCCTTTGGCAGCAGACAGTAAACACACACACACACACAAACAGCCACAGCCACAGGTCAACGCGTCACTTCTGATTAGGCTGAATGGAGTCAGGAGTTCAACAGTGAGGACAGGGGTTATAATGTGAGTACACACCAGCACCTGCAACTCGCACGATCAGGAGTTGGACAAGGATCACTACACATCCTTCAGGGAGAATTAGTGTTTAATTGAAGTATGTCTTGGCAAACAAATGCTCATTTGAAACCAAGACACATCAGGGCAATTCAAGTGTGCCAACTTTAAATGAGACTTCAGGATAAATGTTTTTTGCCGTCAGATAAAACTGTACTCCTCAACAGATCTGAATGTTCCTGGAAGAAAGTTTATATTTACAGTATATTTACAGTAACTAATATCAACTATCTAAAGTGTAACAGCCTTTCCGGTTTGCACAGACTTCTCAGTGTCCCAGTGAACACACACACCCACACCCACACCCACACCCACACCCACACATACAGATGATATGCTGCAGATTCACATTTTATTATATACATGAACCTGCAGCGGTACATATACAAAGACTTTTTCAGACATGCCCCTACCCTATACTTGTACAAACATGCATACATAAGGTACACATGGCCAAGACAGACCAAAATGGTTAGGTACAGTATGCCACTTGATTTCCCACAGGGGCAAGAAAAGCGATGCCCAACCCCACAAAGCCCAATGTGTTGTCAGCTCCCTGGGTTGCGTGTGTCCAAAGGTGTAATCTACATTCACCAAAGGCACCTGACGGTATCGTAGAGTGGGACACTAATGGCAGAGCACACCTGTACATTCAGCAGGAGCAGCTAGGCATGAAGGAGACGGCAGAGACAGAGGGAGAGCATAATGGGTGAGGGCTTTATGCTAGCTTCTGGTAGCTGGCAGGTGTTTAATGCTATTGAATTAAGCCCCGTGAATTACATATTTGACGACAGAGGAGTAGATATAGAGGGTGAGTGAGAAAGAGGGCAAGAGAGAGACAGAGAGATGGAGAGAGAAATTGAGAGAGGGAGGTCTGAGCTGCTTGTAGACTGGTGTCACTTAAAGCGAAGCTAATGGTTGTTAAGCTGCTATTGGCCCCTCTCATCATGTACCATTCCAAGCCGCCACTTCTCTGCACAGGGCCAATTAAATGACAAAGTGTTGCGCTTACGAGTGAATACACAACGATGCTGTTTTGACACTGTTATTTATTGGTATGTTTTTGTTGTGCTTTCCAGTGTAGTATAAATGGAACTATGTAGTTAAATCTACACAACCTACTCTCAAACAGCCAACAATCCAGGTCATTCCTAGGGTGAGAATTGAGTAAAATATTCTCTTTAACACTTACAGTACTGTAGTGTCTACTTTCTCATGCCATGCTATAAAAAGGTTTCAATCTAACTGGCTTAAACGATTTCAGGATGATTCAGTGCTGACAAGAAAATATGCTCAATATCACTAAAAGCAAAGAAAATATTAGGTTAATTAGCCGGACTCAAAGCTTCAGTTGAAGCTTTTTTGGATGAATTTGAATTGATACAGAAAATTGCATAGTATGACCCCCAGTTGACTTGTCATTTGTTTGTTAATTTTAAAAACTTACCTTTTTCTTTTCGTCCCTTACTGTTGTTTAAACTGTAGCATGTCATAAATTAAACTTTAGCAAAGGATTTACATATTAAACAGCTAAGCCATCCAAATAGTAACAGGCTCTGTAATGGACAGTGGAGTCAGATCTAGCACTAATACAAATGCCCTGTGTAGAAAACAACAAAGCATTTTTTATAATAGCATTACTGGTTGTTTCTGTTATTTTGCTTGATCTTACTCTATATTTATTTTTGTTGAGTGGTTTTTTTTGTTTTGCATGGTTTCATGTCATATTATTTGAACTAAAATATAAATAAAAAAGCAATAATATTAATAAATATAGCTGCAAGCAGCAATGCGGGGCCAAGCAGTGACTCGGCCCGTCCCAGCCCAAGTCGCCATGGCAACAATCAGATCCGACAAGGCAGAAGGTCAGAGGGACGCGCAGTAAGTGTTTGCAAGCAGAAACGCTTGTCCAACTTTACAGTGTACCAAATAAACTGCTGCGACCATCATCGGTGAACTATGCCGAACAGTGCCCAGAGGCAGCAGTGCCTAATGTCTCAGTCTGTTCATTTGATTTGAAAATCAGACCTACGGTTCAAAAGTTACAAACAGAAATGTACCTGCAACTTGGCGGGTGGCGCTAGAGGGTTGGGGCTGGGCACCTATAATTGGTTGTGGGGAATTCTGATGCTGTCTACAATGTGCGTGCCAAATTATAGCATTTTCCTACTTACGCTTCTATGGGCTAGCCTGGGCACGCCCATACTTCCTGTGCCGCTGCATTTGAATTTCGCTTGCAAAGTCAGTCTGGCCAAGCTCCCATTCTACACCGTTTCTACATTAACAGAGAAACTGGGACCAATGAAAATCTAGCATTTCAAAAAGGCAATGACGTGGTAGTTTAGCGACCGGAAATCTACCTCAGTCACTGTCAACATGGCGAACGTGGAGCAACGGCAAGATTTCAATGCAGCTGTAGCTGCTGTTTTGGAAGATGGATTAACATGTTAGCCAACGAAGTCTACAAAGAAAATCTCCTTGGCATTGTTGTCGACGAGGTTCATCTGACTTATAAATGGTAAGTGTTGCCAAGTCAACCCAGTTCACAGTATGTAAATAGCAGAACAACACAGTAATATCTTGCAAAGTTGTGGAGCTATTTCACTGACTAGCTGCACGTTACATTGTCAGCGATAGCATATGGAATTTCGAGCTTTTGTGCAGTTACGTTTTTGTTTACTCATATGCACGTTACTATTCTCTGTCTTATACATGGACACTAATGTGATTGGTCGAAGCTTCGTCCAGTAGCAAACACAGGCATTTCACACACGTGGGTTAAGCCCGCCCTCTGAGAAATGGGTTTACACCACAGCTTGGCCAGACCAATGTTAGCAAAGCATTGATAAGTCGCGTTAGCCAGGCTACTATGGGCTGCCATAGACATCCAATATTTTGAGAGATTCCAAAATGGTGGACGTTCTCTTTGAGTAAACATGACATCATAGGGTGCGTTAGATTTGCCTTGGTCCAAGGATTACATACATACAGGATTTATGAAAATCGGTCATACGATTCAAAAGTTACAAGCAGAAAAGTGTAGAGTTTAAAGTGCCTAAAAGTTTGACCTGTTGGTGGCGCTACAAGGTTTGAGCCAGGGACCTAATTTTTGTTGTGTGTAGTAATGAGGTAGACTTGTATGTCTAAAAAATGCATGCCTCGGCAACCCCTTGTTGAATTTTTCTAAGATTTGTCATAAAGAGCTGTTTAGCTCAGGTGTTGCTGCTGTTTCAACCAATGTACCAGTTGCTGCTGTTTCAACCAATGTACCAATGTCTGAAGATGGTTCATGCCGAGTTTTACGAATGCACAAATTGTGGGAGGTGCATCTTTTCATAAGCATGATATGCATTTTTAGGCATTGCCTCGCCCCCTCTGGGCCGATCTGGACGGAATTTTGTGGAGAACCTTGCAACATATGGATAATCCGGTGTTCTGAATTTCGTTACAATCCATGTAAAGGTTTTTGGAATATGACCTCATTTCCTGTTTGGCGACTTTTAAGATGATTTTGATTGGTTGTCACGGCCAAACGATGAAGAGTATCAAAATTCCATTCAATAACTTTTGTGAGGCTCGGGCTAAAGATGCTATGTACTAGATTATAGCTAAATCGGGCAAAGGTTGTGGGAAGAGTAGTGTTTTAAGTGTTTTTCACACCATCCAAAATGGTGGACAACCGTCATGGCGGAAAATAAAGTTATTGGATGCGTTGGATTTGGATCAGCCCAAGGACTCTAGAAATACCAAGATTTTGAAAATTGGATGTACAGTTCAAAAGTTACAAGCAGAAATAAACCTCTAACTTTGACCTGCTGGTGGCGCTAGAGGGTTGAAGTTGGGGGCCTATAAATTGGTGGGTAGAACCCTGAGACCATCTAGAATATGAATATGAACAGCTTTTCATGAAAATTTGAATTGATTTGGAGCAGGAGAAGAATAACATTGATTTTCATAAAATCCAAAATGGCGGATGTTCTATCTAAACAAATCAAACATTTTTGAAAATCCGTTGTAGGGTTCAAAAGTTACAAGCAGAAAAGCACCTCAAAATTTGACCTGTTGGTGGCGCTAGACCGTTTGAGCATGGGACCTGTCCTTTCTTGTGGAATCTCATGGGATAGACTAAAATGTGTGTGAAAAAAATTAGAAGATTCCGACAAAGAGTTGCTTCTTTGACGACTTTTAGGACGACTTTGATTGGCTCTCACGGCCAAACGATAAACGATATAAAAAATCTGTTGAATTTTCTTGTGAAGCTTAGTCCAAAGATGCTATGTACCAGATTACAGCAAAATTGGTCAAAATTTGTGGGAGGAGTAGCATTTTAACTGTTTTTCACAAAATTCAAAATGGCGGGAAAAGTATCCTGGCGGAAAATGACGTCATGGGGTGCGTTGGATTCGTCTCGGCCCATGGATTCCATAGATACCAAGTTTGTGAAAATTGGACATATGGTTCAAAAGTTACAAGCAGAAATGTACCTGCAACTTTGACCTGCTGGTGGCACTAGAGGGTTAGGGCTGTAATTGGCTGTGGTGAAAGCTGATGCTGTCCAGAATGTGTTTGACAAATTTCAGCATTTTCCTACTTAAGCTTCTATGGTCTGCCATAGACTTACAGAGGAGGATGCTAATCATATCATAATAGGAAAACTGACAAAACCAATAGGGGCCTTCGCCAGCTTCGCTGCTTGGCCCCTAATAATAATAGGAAAACAGACAAAACCAATAGGGGCCTTCGCCAGCTTCGCTGCTTGGCCCCTAATAAAAAGAAACTACTATATGCATACATCTCTCTACACACAGAGAAACAGACAGACACACACACACACAGATACAGACACAGACACAGACAGTTTTAACCTGTGTTGCTAAAGAGTGTGTTAAGTCAACAGTAAAATTTAGTAAGATGGATTATCTCTTTTGGAAGCAAGATGTTTGGAGGGGAGCCATAACATTTTCTGAGCCGATTCTGGCCCCTGAATGGTGGGTTATGGATCTGGGGCAAAAGAAACACATCTGCCAAACAGAGAGAGGAAGCATTTAGTTGTGTTTTGGGGGGAAAAGTTGGTGTACCCAGGTGAACAAAACATAATACAATTCTTGTGTATATTATAAACATACTTTTTTTAACTTTTGTCATTTATGTACAGAGTTTTTGGAGTCATGGGATTAAGCTTTTTACACACTGTTTTTTGTGTGGCTCGTGACTGTGGCTATGATTCTGCTGCTGTCACTTCCCTTTTCCTCCCTGCTGTCTCTTTGAGGCGTTATGGTGCAGCATGGAAATTTAAAGCTTCTAATATGGAGGATTCCATCCAATCCATCTCCCTGCATGGGGAGGTGTTTATTATCAACAGAAAAAATAATTTGCATGAGCCCTGAAATGAACTCTGGGAGTTTTAAGAGCAGCATGTCTCCATGTAGTTTGGGTAACCTAGTAACTGTGAGTGATGGGCCCTCACATGAGCGTTTATGTAACCCATTAATGATTCCACTTATCAAAATAGGCCAATAAGGTTTTACTCTGCCATCACAATGTCACAGGCACGCACAGGCAAAGCCAGCAATCACACCATTAATTAGGGTAGTTGAATCCCACATTTTTCATCGCGTTAATTCAGATTTTACATTTGAGCGTTGTAGCTTTGTACTGATGCATGGTAACGTAAATGCAAAATAAAAAGTAAACACAAATGGAAAAAGGCAAGCTTTCTCCCCTGTTCTATTTTAATTCCCTTTCTGTTCATAATATGGAAATAGCCATTTCGAACTGGCTTGTAGATGTAACCATTTCGAAGTAGCCATTTCGAACTGGCTTGTAGATGTAACCATTTTTAATTAGTATACTAAGGCAGAGAAAAGATGGACATTCGTACCCCAAAATATGTTTGACCCTAATGGGTATTACCTCATGCATTTATACATTAAGTATGTTCAACACTAGAGCTTCTCATATATATGAGGCTGCCTAGAATAAACTTGTTAGGCCTAACTTTTGTCACGCTCATGGAATGTGTTTTTTACAAGTGTTCATCGGAATTTAGAATTATTTATTCTAGCACCAGGTAGAGTTCATTCTAGTTTATTTCTTGTGCATTGCCAACCTCAACAGTATGAAGTTTCATGACAGTTTGACATCCCAGTGGCTATTGAGAGGTCGGAACAAAGGAGCTTTGGAGAAACAGGCAGTTCCTGATTTTACTGGGGCACATGTCCCAGTAAAAAATCAACTGTGCAACAGTATGAAATGTTGAAGGATTTTGGTAACAAACTGGTTTGTTGGATAAATTAAGATCAACAGTAGGCTGTAGGAAAGAGTATTTCTAACTTTTATCACATCTACTTTCTTGATTGGTGTGTGGAACATTCTCATATTCTGACTGTAACGTTCGCCCAGTTTAGTGCACGATACTGAAGAAATGAGGTGTGGTAGCACAGTTTCTGCAACAAAAGCATACAACATTTTAATGTATGTTCCGCATGTTTACCAGTTTTACTATAAAAGAATATAAATGTTACACTAAATATAAATATTTATTATCTTACCTTATTGTAGAAAAATAGAATATAAAATTTACCTTGCACATTTAAATTGACTAGTAGCTGTACAAATTTAGCGTTAAGCAACTCCACTATCAATCGATTCCAAGTTACCAAACTGTCTCTGTTTCTAAATGCAAACAGCGCAATGAAATGCAACCTGTGCCAGGCCATTAACTTATAGAAACATCAAACTAGTTTAAAACCAGCACAAACGCTGAGGCAAACAATCACGCCGGGCATAATACAAACGTGTTATGATTCAGCCAACTCCCGCTGCTTGAATTACTAGAGCTGACTCGCGCTGCTTAAACACCATCCTTTTTTTTCAATTTTCTCCCGTGCATTTTTGTTCAGTGAAACTAAAACACATGAAGCACTCGTTTGACTTCACATCTACTGAATGTAATTGATTGGTTAGGGTTAGTTTGGATGTAATTTTCGGGACATTTAGGGCCGGATAACCCAATCGCTGTTTATTTAAAACGACAAAAGAAACTGCAGAACATTGCTATAAACTGCAAAACATTGCTATACTCGTATTATTTGTGCTTGTTTGCTTACTAAAACATAAAAATACATGGCTATACAGGCTATACATGTTGCAACTTTACTGCCAGTTCAGCTCGCCTCTCTGGCGCAGCAGCAGGTAGGTACATGGGGTTCAACGCGCTGTGCGCCGAAACCAGTACAACGTTAGACGACGGGAAACAAAGCCTTAAACTCAAAGGAAACATCAAAAATAAACGGAAGGTATAGGTCCATCAAACCATTAGTCCACTATTTTTTTTTGATGATTTGTCCATATTATTTCTTACAACTTGCCACGCTGTTTATGTAAAATGACAAAAGAAATCGTAAATAAACTGCAGAACATTGCAATCGCTGTTTATTTAAAACGACAAAAGAAATTGTAAATAAACTGTAGAACATTGCTATAAACTGCACAACATTGCTATATTCTCATTATTTGTGCCTGTTTGCTTACTAAAACATAAAAATACATGGCTATACATGTTGCAACTTTTCTGCCCGTTCAGCTCGCCTCTCTGGCGCAGCAGCAGGTACATCGGGGTTCAAAGCGTTGTGCGCCTCTAAAATAGCTTTTCAACAATGCGCCAGTGACGAAAAAGCACCTTTTTATTGATCAAAAGCGCAAATGGCTTATGCGTTCTCATAATAGCATCTGGTGCGCTTTGCGCCAGACCACACCTCTTCTTTTCGCTGACTCGCCCGTCACGGCGCAATGTCATCTGCTATCTAGACAACGTGATTTTTTGCCTGAAAAAATGAACGTTGCGCTGGCACAGAATAGCAATGACAGCATGCGCATGTCGCGAATACACAATGCGCCGCGGCAAAATAGGGCCCTATAAGTCATACCTCCTAATAATTGTTCTACCCTTCTTTAACCTCTACTTTGACTCTCACACATACCGTATTCAACTGCCACACTCTTGTGCACAATGGTTTTAAATCAACCAGTGCATGGTGGCCTTCTGCCAATTTCTGTTGCTGTTTATCATGGCATATGCCTTCCTGGCCAGCGATGACACCCCACTGTGTGCCCAACCCAGATGTCTAATTCAGGAGATCGATGCATTGGGTCTGGCATGACCCTACTAAGGCCAAACCTTTTAAAACATGATCCATGTGTCAACGGCACCCTCAAGGCATGTATTTATAGCAGCTGAGGCAGAAAGAGAGAGGAAGAGAAAGAGAGAGAGAAGCAGAAGGATGGAAAAAAGTGACAGAGAGAAAGACAGAGAGCCGGTGTGGGAGAGAGAAATTGCCTGTGACCAGACAAAAGTGTCATTCCCTAATGAGGAAAACTGGCCTATCTCTGAGGCACTTCAGTGAGTTTCGTCTCTCATCTCTCCTTTCCTCTCCTGTCCTGTGCCGCGAACGCAGACAGGGCCCAACGTTGGTCGTTCCCACAGCCAGCCGTATGAAGAGCCCTCTGGAGAAAATACTTAAACACCTGCCACCCTCTCCTCCACAGCCTGCCAGGCACTGCTGTTGCCACTGCCAGCGCTGCCCATTTCTGATCTGAGCTCCAGTTGTAAGGCGGAAAGAGAAGGACCCTAATTAAACAGACATTTTTAAAAATTATTCAGAAAATATGTAGAAAACGCTCTCTTCTCCTCTTGTGCTTCTTTTTTAGTGGCACACTACACAGATGCTCTTCTACTCTGGCTTTTGCTGCTGCCATGTGTTGCCACGACGATAAGCTGGAGCGAGAAAGAGTGTCTGTCCTTTTGTCTTGTAAATCACATACGAGTCGTTCAAAGCTGCTCTCTCTCTTGGCACCAGAGACAATCTGCAGAGAGTGAGGAACGCAAAAATTGAAGTGTTTCAAAATACAGTATATGGCGGGTTCAAATACTTGGCAGAAGACAGCTCACCAGGGTTACTTCACAGAGAAAAGGGGATTTGAAAACCAGTCCTTCGGGTATTTTTCTTTTTCCCCTTTTCTTTTTGCCGCTGTTCTCGGCCTCATTTTGTGTTGCACTCCAAATCTTTCAGTAGTATTTAAAAATACGTTGGCAGAGACATTTATGTTGTGTTGGAGAGAATTGACATTCCTTACACACACATTGAGGGCAATTCAGAGCTTTCAACGGCTTTTTGGATGCACTTCAGATTATCAATTCTACAGCAGCCTTCTTACCTGCTGGACCATTACTGGACAAGAGGTGCGTTTGTTTGTATGTGTGTGTGTGTGTGTGTGTGCACATATGTGAAAGAAACCATTTGCCTTAATCTTAACTTGCCCACCCCATGTCTCCCACGCTAAAGATTTTTTTACACTACCACCACTTTTTACACCACTAGCTCAGATGCCCACCAACATTGCATAGCACTGTGCAATGTGTAGCATATCCCTGTCTACTTTTAACTTTGCCTAGATAAGTATTGTTGTATTGTATTGTATTGTTGTTTTAATAAGTAAGTAAATCAGTAAGCGTTTTTTTCTTTTTCTTAAGGTAAAGGCTCAAAATAAGCCTAGTCTGCTTTCTGTCTCTCCCTGCACTGGATTTGCATTCTTTTCCTTTCTCATGTTTCTATTTAAACTGTGCAAAATAAAAACATAACCTAAAACATTACTCTACTATAGCCTATGCAGGAATGTCCTCGTTCCAGAACAATCTGACTCATTACCCAGCAGCCTGCCTACATCAGTGTACAACCCCAGCAGGGCTCTGGCAGCCACTGTGACTGGGGCAGACTCAAAAGTGGGGAATGAGGCCCCATCCATCAGACCTCCCCAAATCAATCAGGCGCACTCCTGTGCCTTGGGGGTACGGAGCCAGGAACCCACGCCTAATGGGGGTCACCTCGCGGGGACAACACCGCTGAGGCAATCAGGCAGGACACCTGTGAGTCTGTGCCAGTGTGTGTGTATGTGCGTGTGTGTGTTTGGGTGGGACAGAGCGCGATCGAGATAAAGAGAGTTTGTAATGTATATGTGTGTGCATAGGAGAGAGAGAGAGAGAAAGAAAGAGAAGGAAAAAGCCAGACTGAGAGAGAGCAAAAGAGAGCCTGTGTGTGTGTGTGTGTATGTGCAACTGTAAGAATGAGAGTGTGTGAGTGTTTTGGGTCACTGACTGGCGGCAGCAGGCATAGACGGACAGGTGTGTGTCACCCTAGGTAAGGGCAGGATCCAGCCACTCCTGTCACATTGGGTGCATCACAGCTCAAAAAAAGAATCTTTTATGCACATAATATATCATACAGGCCACTCTTCACACACATACACTTCCTCGCAACACAGCGAGACCCTGAAAGTACCTTATGGTACATTAAATCGCCTCGCTGCACTTTCATATGAAAGTAGGAGTATTAAACTTAACCATAACTAACCCCTACCCTTAATAGTTTGTGAAGTATATATTGTAATAATGTGTACTAATCCAGAGCATATAGTTGCTTTGAGTAAAGCAAATGCAATATATGCTTGTTTGCAGTATTTTTACGTGTTTAAAATATGTGTACCAGGAGTTACCGTGCTATTTGTATCTGTTTTGTGTACTGATATTTTCAACATAGCTGTGCTGTAACACAAATTGGCTATCAAGGACATAAAGTCTGTCTAAAGTTCTGTGTACATGAGTGCTGAGTACATTGCATATGAGTGCATTTGAACACTGTAAAGTAGACTCCAGACCCTAAAAGTACCTTACATTAAATCTCCTTACTGCACTTTCATATGAAAATAGGAGTATTAAACTTATCCCTAACTATCCCCTACCCTTAATAGTTTGTGAAACATATCTGGTAATGACGTGTACTAATGCAAGGCACATATTTGCTTTGTGTACAGGAAATACAATATATACTCAATCCTACCATATTAAATTTTTGTATGTGTTTAAAATATGTGTGCTTGTAGTAGCAATAGTGTTATTTGTATTTATCTGTGTTTTGTGTTCTTATGTGTCTAACATAGCTGTGCTGCAACACAAATTGTCTCTCAAGGACATTAAATCTGTCTGTGGCCATGAGTTAAGTGCTGAGTAAAGTGAGTGCATTTGGATAGTCTAAAGTAGACTCCAAACTTCACAACAAAACCCAACCTGCATGCTGCACTAGCATTGCCAAAACAATTACGTGAGTTGACATGATGCTTAGCAGAATACTAGGACACTGTCCTCAGTCCTCACGGCCTCTTGTCAGATTATATAAGAAATGTCTTTGGGGACATTATATATGGAGTTAGTGTTCTTTTCTTTCATGTCTTCCGCAGCCCAGCAGGGCCACAGAAATCAGTGTTTCAGACAGGCAGTCACCCTGATGGCCTGGTGGCACTGGGCATGGGCACCTCCATGAGGACCCCTGCCCGTGGTTAGCCTAGCCGCTAATCAAAGGGGCTAACTCTGCCCTCCAGGTGAGATTGGGGCTACACTGCCATCATGTCCCCCCACCGTGCCATCTGCCAACATATTCCCAAGATGGGCAATTATCACCATTTGTTTATTGCGACTGTGTGTGTGTGTGTGTGTGTGTGTTTGTGGCAGTCTGTCTGTGTAAGCATGTTTGTAAGTGTATGTGTGTCGATGTGTGGATGTATGCATGTTTGTGTGTGTATATACTATATATGTGTAAATGCATGTGTGTTTAGCAATTTATTTATTTATTTCTGCATTTAAATGAGATTGTCAGGAAAACAGATCATCAGTATGATCATTACTGCACCCTAATTATCTGGAGCTACACATACTGAGTATGGGGTAACCACTGCTCTTATTTTACAGTCTCTAGACACAGTGTGTGTGTTTGTCTGAGAAGGTAAAAAAAATATTATATATAAATATAATAAATAATGACCCAATCTTCCCAGAGAGAGCACATAAGAGAGAACATAACTAGTAATTGCCATAAAATCCTTTTAACTACTACTTGTATTCATAAAAGTTGTAGAAAATGTGATATTTAGTGTCCTAAAGCACTGATATATCCTTGGAGATTACAACACGGTGAAGAATTTCAATAGCAAGATGGAGCACATTTTAAATTGTGCTAAATAAAGCTTTGTGCCAGTCTCGGTGCTTTACCAATCTTTTCTGCTGATAGTCATGATGGTTCACTATCATTCTACCACACACATACAGTTCTCAGCCCTGCCCTGCACACAAACAGTTGACTTTGCCAAACGCTTAATTAAATGTTTATGTAAAAGGCTGCATCTGCTTTGATTAGTGCAAGAATTACTCACCCCTTTCTCATTTGCTATGTTAATGGAGATTGGTTTTGTAAGCTCTTGCATCCAGACCACAATGTAGCAGTTGGAGTCATTTTAATGCCTGTTAAAATTTACTTAGCAAAATTTAAATTATTCATATAGAATGTGACATAGGATTGACTTTAATTTATCTGCAGACGTAAATGGCCTCTATGTATAGAAGAGAGCTCAAGTATAAATACAACTAAATTGTATTAGCGTCATGGAAAAAATACTTGATGCGCTATATCAGCAACAACTGGTAAATACACCTACATTAAACACAGGCTACACCACAAAGGTAGCATCTAAAAATATTGCATGTTTTGCTCTTGCCACATCTGAAACACGTAACTATGATTGTTTTTCCTGCACACAAGGTAATTTTCAGTGCCTTCCTCAAAGGTGTTCAAGTAAATAGTATCACATCTTTAATGATCCTGGTCCTGAAGTGGGAAGAGTGAGCTGTTGACTAAACCCCAGTGTTTTCCCACGAACCGAAAAAGATTATTCCATGTAAGCCTGCGCAAGTTCAGCCAGGAAGACTCTTATGTCACGGAAGCGCTATACCCTTCGGCCAATCAGCGGCCGCCACCTGCCTTATAACCTAACTCACCTTTTTCGCTGCTTCAGGTATCGATGTAAGCAAAGTCCCCTCCTCCATCCCCACCACCACCAGTTTGGTCCTTGTCTTCCCATCCGCCCGGGGGTATCTCTGGTCCCTACTACATGGCTGCAGCAGGATCTGACGGATCCTTCAACCCAAGACCCGGGCCGATGACAGGACCTACGCCAAAGATCATCTACTTCCACTACAATATTGTTAAATTCTGTTTTATTAAATCGCTTAAAACGTACTCCTTTCTCTGAGTCTCAGTTCCATATCTTCTCTTATAGGCTGATATCATAGGGATGGCCCTCCTCCGTAACCCATAACCCAATGTCAAATCTAGAACCTTCTTCCCTTTAGACCCTGTATCCAGTGATGCTACACCTCATGATCCAGCTAATGTACATCCTAATTATTATACGACTCCACTGCATTGTTTAATTCTACTCCCTGGCCACTGGACTGTGGCACTACAGTATAAGCCCCATTAAAACTAAAGCCCTCTGGAACTCATTATGGGCTACAGGAAGGAAAAGGTGTCCCCTAGTGAAAACAATTAAATGAGACAGTCACCACTAATCAATTTTACATAAATATTTTAAATTAATTAATTTATTTATATACATTTTTTTCATTATATTCACTTAATGTTTCATGTATGTGTTGTGCTTTTACCACCCCACCTTACATGATAAGACACCAAACATGGAGGCATCTCAGAGTTCCAGCTGTGCACTCTCGACTCTCATTTGCTTTTGCTTTTCTACCTGTCTCGCTGTATTCCTCTCTCCCTCTATCTCACTTTAAGCCTCTCTCTCATGCCCAAAATCATTCTTTTTATCTCTCTGTTCATTTCTTCTTTTTATCTCTTTCCTTTTTTCTTCCCTTCTCTCTATCCCTCTATTTCTGACTGGCAGCACAAATGAGAAGACAGCCTCTCGAACACACAGATGTTTCACAGACGCTCACTAGCTCGTACACACTCATCACAGCTGGCTCTCACACTAGGACAAATGAGGAAGGTCAGCAGCAAAACTGCACCAAAACTCTGCAAGTTTAGAATGCATTATGCATCATTACTATAACACCGGCAAAGACGGGATCGGAGGAAAATTGTGTCACCATCAATTAGGGATATATCAGGAGATGTTGGTTCAACAGTGCTGTGCAGCATTCCGTGCTGTGAGAGGCAACATATCCTTACAGTGAAGGATTTAGCAAGAGGGTGGGCATTCTGTACAGGTGTGATAAGGTGATTCTCCCCCTTTCTCACGGCTACGCTGGGAACTCCTATTTAGAGTAGCATATGCGAGTTTAACTCGCGGCAGGTGCCCTGCTGATTGCCTGAGTGGGGAGAGAGAGACACGGTGCTACTCACACACACACACTGGCACAAACCCTACCGGAACGCTCTTGGACTATGCTATGTTCATTACTGTTTGCATGTTTGTTGGGGACAGGGGCAAAGCACCGGGACTGAGGAGCAGGTTTGTGGATTTGTGGGGGGAGTCAGGGAAATGTTTGGCGTAGCCTACTGCCGCCATTACCAAAGCCACGCGCTTTGGCGTTATAGACACAGCTCTGAAACACCCTCATTAATCATTTCTCCCTCCTGCCACGCAGTATCTTTACACAATCACCCCCATGTAGTGAGGGCCCCACTACTATGTCTCATTTTACAAACATATCCCTCTGTTAGCCACAAATACAAACAGTAACAATTTACCTGACCGATGAGGCCTCCTCCACTGCCCGTATGCGAAAACGCGCTCTCTGTGAGAGCAGTGGTTTTGAATTCATCCTCGGAGCTACAGTAGCAGGTATTGTGCATGATGGGGGTGTATTGTGTGTATAATGTAATAATATGAGTGTTTATTTGAATTTGGTGGTGGTATTATGATTATACGTTGGTGCTGGGTAATTGACCTTGTGTTTATTGTGAGTTTGAGGGGTGTATAGTTATTGTAAATACTTTTACCTGAGTGGGGAGGTGGGGTGTGCCCAATAGGCAATGATTGGTACAAATTGGCTGTAATGAACAGCATTATATAATCGATCTCATTTTGTCTTTGGGTGTGAAGGTGTAGGCACATGCTTGTGAGGCTGTGTAGCTAAGTAATTATTGCGGTTATCCTTGCTAAGGCTATTGCTAATGCTTATGCCATTGCTAATGCTATTGCTAATCCTGCTGTGATTACCAGTGCTAACCAGAAGCAATTAGCATTTCGGTTTTTTTTTTTAATTAATAAACCACCCGGAATGTTTCGCTGCCTGCCTGCTTCCTTCAACCTTCAATTGCCCGGTTTCACAACAGGTTAACGGGCATAGTGCAGAACGGGGGCCTAAGTATATACCACACAGTTTGTATAGCAATACATCCTGACAGGTAAGGATTAAACCATCGACTGTATATAATTAAACAAGGAGACCCATCCTACAAAGGTCAAAGAGCGCTGAGTAATGCAGTATATGTAATGTACATCACACAGTGGAGATGGGAACTGCTGAGGTTACAACACAATACCATTGTGACATTTTTGCCACAATTCAATGCAAATGCATTTTATTATGATTTGCAGTAGAGTTCAAGGTACAATGATCATTTTACAGTAGTATCACATAAAAAATAAAAAAAATGTAATGCATATGTGACTAGGTAAATATTACAATACATGCTGTCAAACAATATGACACATCACAATAAAAAATGTTACAATATGTGTATTGTGTGACTATGTGAATGTGTATTGTATTCCCACATCGAGAGATACAGAAATAGAGGAAGAAAGCCCAGGACCTCATGTAATACGGTTGTGAAGGCTCTACATTATTCAAACCTCCTTCAGCTCTTCTAAGCCTTCACAGACCACAGGCTCATAAGCCTTCATCATAGGCCATCACCAGCAGGGGGAGCTGGACCTGAACCACAGACCCTACAGCACCACAATAACTACCTGTCAAGCACGTCTTTTGCAAAGCCTCATGATGGGGTGTGGTGTGACATGATGTAAGATGATGGGTGCTGGGGGAGATAAGGTTTAGGATCAGGAGACTGGGACTGGAAGATAAGGGGAAGGAGCTAACAACACTACACACCAACAAAGAGCTTTCACACCTGCAGGTACAAGCTATTGCTATAGCAACAGCACAGAGACTATAAAAAATACAGCAGAGTATACACAGACAGACAGACACAAACACAAACATGCACTAAGAAAAACCTCAGCTGAGAAGTGTTTTTTTTATTATTTCACTGTTGGTGAATGTTTGGTACATCCCTGAGACACGGTAAACATCCTAGACTATCTTATAAAGATGCTATCAGGTATTCAGAAATCTATGTATTATGTTAAGATAGCTTAGCTAGCTAAGCCTACCATAATACCATAATGTGTGTTTTATGCTAGGCTTTATAATTTATCCCCCATTGCATTAGTGACAAGCTATTCATGGAAAAAGGAGGAGCACACATACACACAAATGGACATGTATATTCTGATATATTTACACACACACATGCATGCATGCAGTCTAGGACACACACACACACACACACACACACACACACACACACACATACAGCCATGGCATATTTTCACTCTCACCAACGACTTAAAGGTCACCCCCCCTACACACACACACACACACGGGGAGCCACTGAGAGATAATCAAAAAAGGAGGAAATGTGTCGCACATATACTATGATCTCCTGCTGTTCCATCCTCTCTCAAAGGATGCCTTTAAATTCAGTGGCAACTACACACACACACGCACACAAACAGATACCAGCACACGCACACACACACACACCACATCACTAACAGGCAAACTCTCACGCACAAGCTGTCAATTTTAGACAGATAACGCATCTCCCTTTGATGTACTCAACTAAAGAGAAACTCTGAAAGACAAAGAGACAGTGACTTAAGGCCTCTCATTAATCACTCATTTTAAAAATTTAGAAAGAGGGCAGTTGAGTGAAGACAAGCACAATACTCCTCCAACACTGCCAGGGTTCATCTGGGTGACGTGTCACACCAAGGGTGTGGATTGTGAGTGTGTGTGTGTGTGTGTGTGTGTGTGTGTAACAGCACTGCCTCAACCTTCTGATTCTGGTCTGACGTCCCCTCTGCAGCAAGATATGTAGGTCCAGGGTTGGATTTTATGACCACATGCGTTGGCATCACAAACAGAAAAAGATCATTTCTTCCCTTTTCTGTGTGTGTGTGTCTGTACACAAGGGTGTGTATGTGCATGTGTGTGTGTGTGTGTGTGTGTGTGTGTTGCTATCTCAATTCATAATGGGCTTGTGGGTCTCATAAAAGCTATCCATACAAAACACTAGATCTTTACATATCTTTACATAAATGTGTATGTGTGCTTATGTGTGTGTGCATTTGTACTGTATGAGGGAATGTGTGTGTGTGTGTGTGTAAACACTTCACTCTCAGAGGGCAGTGGTATTGGCAAGCAGATACTAACCAACCAAAACACTGTGTCTGCCCCTTCACTAGACCACCCAAGTAAATGCATGCTATAAAGGGCACTTATGCCTATAGTAATTTCTACAGCACATATGTGTCTATGTAGCATAAGGCTGCAACAGAGCTGCAAATTTCCAGAAACTTTTCATCAGTAATATTTCATGTTAGCATCTTGACAACTATCCTTCATCATGGGATTTACTAGCTCGACAGTTACTGTATGAACACACAAATTCAGTGTTTAAACCTAAGTACCATATCTCAAAAGTATTTACCCCAGTAAAGTCACTGGGTTGGATACGATCCTTGGTGTCTGTGATGCTGCGGTTTATACGTGCGTCTCACTGCATCTTGATGATGGCCGCAATAGACATTCTAGCTGAGTAAAACTCGTGTTGGTATTTTCAAATATGTTCTGGTTGTCCTTTTCATATCTGCCCTGTGTACAAAAACATCTCTATGAGAAGGAATCATCATTCCGGGGAGGTCTATAGGTGCGCCTCACTGCGTCCTGATGATGGCTGCAATAGACATTCTAGTTGAGTGAAACTCACTAAATATGTTTCTTATTTGCCCTGTGTACAAAAATGTCTAAATGCATACTGGTTTTCTTTCATTGTCATGTGTAAAAGCTGATGGGTGCACACAAACATTTTAAGCATATTCATTCATTCACGATTGCAGCATAACTGAGTAACAACAGCTGGCCTTTATTAAAAACCCTCTCAGTCTTTTAAAACATTGTTGATAAATGTATCGGTGGGAATCATGTATCAAAACAGTGTACAAGTGTCAGGTTCTTAAACGATCAGACCCAAATGCAGCAAAATACAGTCACACACAGTCTTTGATCAGTAAACAGGCAGAAGACAGTTCAAACAAGCTGTAACACAAGGCAGTCCCATTATGTTTCATCCCAAAAGTATTTTCAGAGGAATGCAAATGAGATCCAAAACACAAAAACCCAAGGCACTTTTGAAAAAAAAAACAGAAACTTCAGGTACAGTAATCAGGAATGCATAGCAAGATCTACAGAGTTCAAAAATGATGATCAGTGATGGGGGAAGCATGAGTATGTGGGGCGAAGTATGGTGGTAGATGTGTGAGGGACACCCTAGTGTGTAAAGCGCATGGCTGGACTTCCCGAAGAGGAAGGCAGTGTGATGGAGTGACCATTACTAGGGTTGTGGGTGTGATCTGACTGCCACTACCAACAAGCCTGGCTCTTTGGTGTTGCGGTCAAAGTACACGTTTGGTACAACGGAGACTCGGGTTTGAATCCCGTTGGGGTGACTTCGCTACAACCACAGAAGAAAGAATCCAAGAAGCACACAGTAAAAGTCTCTAAAAATAACAGCAGAGCAAGAAAACACACAAAGCACATGGCAGAAGGGGAGAGGACGACTAGACAAAGAAGCACACAAAGAGGCAAGAAAAAAGGGCAGAAGATGAGGACAAGCTGAGGAACAGGTGGAAACAATGAGAGAATAAGATTCATTAACGAGGTGGCAAGACCAGGGGAAAGGTGAAAACAGGACAACAACAAAAGCACACGACACAAACTAACAGGGGAAACAGGGGTGTGTTTCCCAAAGCCGTTGTTGCTAACTTCCGTAGCAACTTCGTAGGTTTGAACGATAGACTAACGATACTGCTGTTTCCCAACAGCATCGTTCAAACGACACAACTAACGATGTTTACAACGACGCAGGTGCTTCCCAACAGCAAAGTCTGGACGATCCATCGGAAGTTCCATTGTTAAACGGTGTCGTTCGAACGGTTAGCATGGACCTGTCGTTAGACCATTGTTTATGTCGGTTTCTGTACACGTGACAATGTGGCCTCAATAGCACTGCAATTATTTGTTGTTAGCATGCAGTAGCGGTTTTAGGCACGGGCGAACTGGGCAGCCAAGACCATGTGCTGGAATGTTCCTCTCTCTGCACCAGTGTCTGGTCAGTGAGAGTGGTGTTCCTGTGATTGCAGTAAGGAATAAACAAGGCAGACTAGAAATTCAATTGGATTTAACCAAGGTAAAGGCTAACCAGCAAATGTAAACTTCCAGTGTAATTCTCAATAAGTCCCTTGTAATCCTATTAGTTCCATAGGGGAATTCTGTAACCCTTTTAAAAAAAACACACACACACACACACACACACACACACACACACACACACACACAATCAGTGCCTGTTCAATCAGAGAGGTGGTCCTGTTGTAGTGAGGTATTGTACTGTACACAGGTCAGCTTGGGGCCACCAGACTGCAGCCATGATGTCTCCAGACAAGCCATGATGTCTGGTTCAGTGCCCTTTACCCTCCTCTCTCTGAGATCCCCTCCCCATACACACCCACACACACACACACAACCATCATACACACACCCACAACCACACCACACACACACACACACACACACAAACACACAAACACAACTACACATACACCACCACCTCATCCCCACTGCATCTAATCTGCTCTATAAAAGGGTCACGCACACACCAAGGACACCCTTCTCAACCTCCACTAACCCCATCCCCAAACACACACACACACTCCGGCTGACGAGGAGTAGATGTGAGTGTGGAGTGTGTTATATGCATAGTGACAGAGGGTAACCAGCCGTGGCCCCCAGGAGAGGGTCAGAGAGGCAGGTGATAATTGAATAAGATTTCATGCTGGGGCCTGACAGAGTGGAGTGGACCCGTGTCTTTGTCTGTGCTCTTAAGGTCCCTGCTGTGGCAGCCAAGGCCCGCCTATGCAGACACGGCTCTCAGCCTCAGCTCTCAGTCTCAGCGGTGCTAAGTGAAGTATTTCCACTATAACCTGCATATTTCCGTGCACATATGGTGATGATGATGACATGATGATGACTAATGATGAGACTGTGAATCAGGTGCAGACATATATAGGGTGGCAAGTAACACACCTTATTTCATGCCTTTTGTGCCACAAAATGGTAATGAAATCATAAAACACCACGATGCCTTTTGTCTACAAAATGTGCAAATCAGTTGGCATTGTGTCCACAAAATGATGAAAAGAGCACATAATTTCGTGGAAATATACAAAACAGCTTAGTCATTATGTGCACGAAATTTACTGACTGACTTTTCCTTTCATGGACATAAGGCTGGATTCACATTTCACTTTCGTGGACAAAATACATTTATTTTTGAAAAAAGTAATTTTGTCCATGAAATGAATGATATGTATGCTTATGTGCCACAAAATGCAGAGTGTTTTCCCTTCATGAGTCTGCAGATGCATTTGTGATGTACGTCATCTGCAGACAATGACCTGGAAAAATCTTAAACTTTTTCAAAAGTTACAGTTTTTTATATTTGCTTACACGCTAAAATCTAAAGTTTTCCACAGTTAATGAAACCCAATACTCAAATACCAAAACATCAGCTCAGGTAGGCACCATTCTAAGCACATTTTCAGCTTCACACTTTTTGCAAAACAGTGATTTGCAAAACATTGATTTGCAAAACATTACACACACTTACATGCATTACACACATGATGCTATTGTAATGCCACCTTTTTTCCATTTCAAAACACTAGCTACCAATTCACCACACACTTGCAACCAACTGGTTAAACACAATTGTCATGTGCCAAAACACTAAGGGATGAAATGCAAAACACAGTAATCATACTTAAACACTGTAAAATAGAAAACAGGGGCGTTACTTTGACTTGAATATGAATGTAAGGCAGTGTTGTAGCAAGAGGAAGAGAAAGAGAGACAGTAAAGATTAGAGTGAGATGACATGTAACAAGAGGAAGAGGTAAATACTATCACTGCAAGGTACAATGGGAGGAGAGCAGACAGAGAAGACAAGGACTAAATTGATCACATTGGAATGACATTGGTTGACTACCTTGAAAAGCCTAGGTTGACACCAAATTGGCCAGAGATGATACTTAGAGTAACGTTTTGTCTCCAACAACACTTCACTGTGTTTTACTATGTTTGCTGTGAATATGGTTCTTTGGAGAAATTGTTTTCAATATGCAACCATGCAACAAACAAACACTTCAGCATATTGACTGATTTTGCATTATATAAAAGTAAAAGAAATATATTTGGTGAACAGCATTAGTCATATGTTGTGTTTTATGAATGCATTCATGTCATTTATCATGTCTGAAAAAATGAAACCCAGATCATGTCATTAGAAAAGTCAGAATGTTACGAAGTGTTTAGGATTGATTACCACAGTGTGTAACATACTGGAACACAAATAGATCATATGAATCATGTGTGTATGATTTGGTAACAAAATCAAATTTTTATAAAAAAGCGTATAGTTTTGTAAGCAGAATATCATTTTGCAATAGGGCAGGGGTGTTCTGTTAATTGAGTGTATGGTTGCATTAACTGTGTGTAGTGTTTTGAAAAAACCGGCACAGTTTTTAAAATTGAGCTTAAGCAATCGTAAAAAACTTTAAAGCGTTACAAAATTACACACCTTCTATACTTAATGGGCACAACATTGTTAAAGACCACACCACATTTTGTAAAATTTCACGTGTCTGGGGCGCCGTTCTCTTACCAAATGTGAAGCTTGACTTTAGTTTTTCCTGAGGAACTTATCAATCATTGCAACCAAAAAGATAAACATTTTTTTTTTTACCTTGGGCTTGGCTGGAAAAAGATGGTATCGCATCAAGTCATTGGCGAGGATTCAGGCACAGGCTTTGGGCATATGGAGATCTAGGGGTGGAGGCAAGTTGTAGCTTAGGCAGGGCCTTGATGAATATTCAGCGAAATTATACAAATATCACCAGTCAAATTGATCACCAGCTAAGCTGGAATACTGGCACTTTTTTTTCACTTCAAGGACTGCTCTCACATGTTTCCATGTGTGTGTGCTGCATCAGCAACATATCTGCTAGATAATTTACTTTTCTGAATACCTAAAATCATGGGTGCCGCTACAAATTGTGGGCCCCCTGGAAGAAAATCATTTTGGGCCCCAATCCCAATGATATGAACCATATAATATAATTCTGCTTGGGCTCCTGTAAAGCTCTGGGCCACCTGGATCGTCCTGATCTACTCCCGCTTAGCGGCGCCCCTGCCTAAAATACTTAGGCTACTTCCAGCAGTGATTGCCTTTGGACTACCGGTACATTGTAAACAAACTTTAAAACCTGCTTTTCCATTTCCAAAACAGTCTGCATAGACATATATTGTTCTCAGGGCACTATACTTACTTGGTTGAATGTCATTGTTTGAATCCTCTATGTTCATTACAGAGCATTCACACTAATTATTCTTAGATGCCATATAACTCCAATAGGAGGTCTGACGTCACCTCTATTCCTATCTGCATCACATTACATAACACTTAGCTGACGCTCTTATCCAAAGCGACTGTAAATTAGGTACAGGGCAGGACAGACCACATGGAGCAATCTAGGGTTAGATGCCTTGCTCAAGGGCACTTGAGCTATGGGTGAGGCTGTAGAAGAGTGCTACTTATTCAGTCTTCTACTCACATTTTTCCTACTGGTATGGGAATCAAACCTGTGACCCCAAGACCAAATTCCTAACCATTAGGCCACAGCTGTTTACAAGTGTCCATCACCTGCACAAAGCTGATTAAGGTAAAGTCAGTTAAGGGAAGGTATACTTTATTGTCCCACAGCGGGAAATTTGTCCTGGGCTAAAGCCATTGCAATACATAAAAAAGACATGACAATAGATATTACACAACCGGGGCACACTGACCAGGGCACCAGGTTGTTTACTAAAATATGAACACTTATTTTGTAGCTGTGTTTTCGCATCTTATACTTATACTTAGTGTTTGGTTAAGGGGATCATTTAAGACCTTGCAATCCGTAAGTCCTTATCATGTTGCCAGCATTATGCTGACTGATTAATATGTGACGGCTACAGACACACCTGCTTGTCTTACAGTAGTCACCAATTTTGCTAGCAGTATTCACTACCCTTCTTTTTTCTAGGTGATTTAAACTCTTCTTACCTGTTCGCTATATCACATGCTCTGACGCAATTACAGTTTTTTCTGATCGCTTAGGCATATTTTTTGCACCTATTGGCTGTTTTTGCAAAACTTTACACACAAATAACAAAACCTTTCACCAAATTAGCAAAACATTGTAGATACCTTGCAAAAGCTAACACATCTGGCTTAATTCTGCAAACCTTTGAAAAAATGGTGTTTTTGTACCAAACAGTTAACACAAACCATCATATTAATTGGCACACAATGCAGCAACTACACACTAATGGTATCAATGAAAAACACATCTGGCTTTTGGTTTCTGTGTGCACAAGATATTTTCAGTTTGAAGTCATGCACAGGTATCCTACTCAACACACAGGGATTCAAAGTTCAAGTATGGATGTTCATTTACACACATCAATACAAACCTTTTTTCCAAGTGAAAACACAAGAAAACATACAGTCATTTCACTGAGATAAAAAAAACAAACAAAAAAAACAAGAAGTCTACATCTTGTTGTCTCTCTGAGTCCAGCCACAACATTTTGTCAACATCAGCTGTAATGTTTTCTAGTCAAAGGCACTACTCTGGAGTGCAGTATCAAGGCCTGGCATGAGGCCTAGTGAATGTCTGTGATGGCATGCCATCACTAGGTTTGTGTGTATGCTTTGACTACCATACTAACAAACCTGGCTCTGTGGTGTTGTGGTCAAAGTGCATGTTTGATACCCTGGAAACCTGGGTTCAAATCCAGGTGGGGGGACTCCCACTTTACTACAATATCCCTGTATGCCTCCTCCATTGCCTGTAGAAGGGCCATGCATTGATGTGGATGAGGGTCATAGACCTTCTAGCGCAAGGCAGAGAAGAAGAACAACACCATCTTGACTTATAGCTGCACACATAGTTATGCTACCATGTTGTCTGACATTGATTATGGCATGGTGTCCAACAATGTTCCTCGTTATAGTGAGGCTGAAACCTGCCTCATCCACAAGAATCAGCTCATGACCTATGGCTTCTGCCTTTAGCTCCATCACTCTCTGGAAAACACAAAACAAATGCAGCACAGCAGGCCCATGCACAGCCCTAGAGTATGCACGTCCGGATTCAGTACCAATGATACTATAGCCTTATGGTTTATGATGCTTGCTACACTTTAGCGGCTTAGGTTAGGCTAAACCCATTGGCCAGCTTCCCTCAGGGTCATTCCACTGTCCACTAAAGTAGCTCTCATGTCATCAAAAATTCTTACTCTTCTTCCTTCCCCTTCCTCTTCCCTACCTCGTCCTCCTCTTACTTTGTCACCTCCTCATCCTCTTCCTCTAACCACCTCCTTGTCCTCGTCGTCCTCTCCCTCTTGCTTTTTCACCTCCACATCCTCATGCTCCTCTCTAACTCTCACTCTTCTTTATTCCAACATTGTACTCCACCTCAAAAGCCTACCTGTGGCTTACTGTATTGCTAGTGTTCAGGCTGATTGCAAAGTGAATTATTTATATAAAAGAGTTTTCACACATGACAGTGTGGCCAGAAAGTTGGCAAAATAGTTTAAATAATAGCCATGATTGTGTGTAGTTTTGCTAAGAGTGTGTTGATTATTTGCAAGTTGTGTGTAAAGCAGTGAGTTGTGTTTACAGTTTTGCAAAAAGAGTGCTGTGCAGTGGAAGTGTGTGTTACAAAATTACAAACTGAGTGCAAAGCAGAATTTGTGCTATTAGTTTTGCGAACTCAGTGAGGGGTTTTGCTATAAGAATTAGTAGTTTTAGAAATTGTGCTACAAGAATCACTATAAGTATTTAAGCATTCAGAAAAAAAACTGTAAGTACCCTGCTTATGCCTACTCTCCTAATTGTCACCAGTGTCACTATAAGTCTGTTTTCATAGTGGGTTTTCAGCAGACATCTATAGCACAGGATAACTTGTTTGTGGATGTCCCAGCACCAGTCTATTTATCTACAGGCCACTGTAGTTATTATCAATGCTCTAAATCAAGCATTCTCATGGGCCACCTAATAACAGATTAGACCACACAGTATAGTTCAAAGCTATGTTGGAGTCATCCCTACACTTTCACCTCTCTTATTCTGCTGCTAGTGAGACTCTTTGATTTTTAATACGCTGTAAAAACCAATTTTACCCAGAGAAAGCAGGAAATAGAAAGAGAGAGAGAGAGAGAGAGAGCGATAGAAACATAGAACTAGAGAGGGAACTAGAGAAAGAAGGAGACAGAGAATGCTATTATGAAAACCATATGATAGAATAGGTCAGAGCAAAGAGAAAGCTCCATCACGTTATCTTGCTGTTCATTTCTGCTTGCCACCTGATGACCACATGAGAATTCTGAAGGTCAGACCTCCCCCTTGAGTTGAGCCAACCCCACAGTAAAACTCCCTGAGATGATGACCTTCAGGACTATCATTTATCATCCACTGTAAAAGGGGATATGGTCTGTTTCGGTGCAAATGGAGTTGTTATTGAGGGGAACACACCACTGAAAGCATATCATGTTGTCATTAGGCTGCGCAACCTTGAGTGCGCACAAATTAGGCTGACAGAAGCGCGCTGTGAGAAATACGCCACCATGCCTACTCACTTTAATCGGCTACAGAGCCAGATGGAGGGAGAAGTCCATCAGTGGGTAATGTTTACTCCAGAAAAGCCACACCATAACTTCCTCTTTTTTTCCTCTGCTCTATTTCCCCCTGTTGAACACCCCTCGTCGTGGCAATAGGCTCAGAGGATGTCATGCTGATAGTGATATAGGTGTGGCTCCTCTCATAACTGCTTCGGATGCACTAAATTATATGGTTATTGACTCCCCGCTGCCTTTATTGTCAGCATTTCTTCTCTGACCTCCTTTGGTCAGAACAGGCTACCAAATGCACTGTTGTCAGCGCCCCCTGGCACCTTGAACTGACCGCCGTCCGCCCATCTCTCACTGAGGGCCTTTGTTAATTCCTCAAGTGGGATAGGGCAGCTGGCTTCATCTACTCCGTCCAGGACATGGCTCGCCAGTTTACCGGGTTCTTCTATCATGAGGCTCTTTATTTTTGCTTTAGCGTTCCAGGCCGCCCTCCTGGCCGCCTTCTTGGCGCTTTCTGGACGCGCCTTCAGGGATACCTGCGGCTTCCGGGGGTGAGTGCGCTTAACACCCAGTTGTTTGGATTGCTTCAACTGTTGACGCACCTGCTCTGCGGCAGCCTCGAGCATGGAGTTGGTGTTTTCTTTGTGCATGCTTGCTAGAAGGAGGGCTTTCACCAAGAGATTCCCCCTGTCAACAGATTCCCTGGCGAGTTTGTGGGCCGTCCATCGTAATTTCCTGCCCACATTCTCTACCGCGGGAAGAGCTGGGCTGGGGTACTGAGGTTCATTATACACTGAAAAGAACCTGGAATGGCGACATTGCCTCTCCTCTCCGACTGCTGCAACGTGAGTGCTCTGAATCTGCTGCGAATCGACCACACTGATTTATTTGTCATACTGGTTGCCAGGGTGACCACCACTGTTTGTGGAGAGTCGCCTCTTTCCACCCTTTCTCTCAGTTGGTCGATCTCCGATACTAACCAGCGAGTCCTGGTCCTGGCACAGCTGCCAGTAATGGCAGCATCACCTTCGTGCTTTCTGGGAGAGGTCGAGAAAGATGATCTAATGGTGCGGAGATGCTCCGCTAGAGCCCTGGCGCTCGAGATCTTACCATGCGTAATTTCACAGTCCTTCCTATGAACTAGGAAGACTTTGACGGATGGGCTCTCAAAGCGGCATCTCCTACATTTCACTGCAAATGCCCTGCAACGTGCCACCAGGCAACCCCCAGCGACCCCAACACTTTAAAGCACTCCTTGCACTTCAGCTTTTGGCCGGCGAAAAGAACCTGAGTGGTTTCGGTGGCTTACCACCCAGCCGTCGTCGTTCGAGTGTATGGGCCAGGACCCTGGTAGGGGTGGTTATCAGAGGTCCTGAGCTAGTGCCCGATGTAGATGTAGACTGTCAGCCCGCCTGACTCGCTTAGAGTGCTGACTGGTTTCTCTATTGGTGTCATCTATGGGAAGATGATCCTCCATTCAGGCCAAGTTTTAACACTTGAGTTAGTTTTGCCAGACGTTTACCATACCGTAATCATTTATAAGTGTCGCTATCGTATGATTTTAACAAAGACAAATACATGTCTTAAACAGAAAATAGCAGTGTCATGGCATGTGCACAAAGAGTTTGCCTTTTCTTTTCAATTATCTGCCTCTCTCTCCTCCGCTTTACTGAAAAGTCCTATGAGCTATATTATAGGAACCTCTACAGGGGTCATCCCTACAGTATGTTCCCTGGTCCTATGGTCCTATGTTCCCCGGTCATTTTTGAAAATCCCCGGTCCTATGGTCCTATGTTCCCCGGTTTTACTATAAAAACATATAAAGTCTACCGTATGTAAATCCTTTCCTCAGGAGATAGGTCTCAAGAAAGAAGTGATTGCTCCAAAAGTGGCAAGTCCCACCATGACTTTCCCACAACCAGCAGTTGATTTGGCAATACTGGAACACGTGCATGAGAAAACAGAATCAAAGTTCCTGGTTGGATATGTAATGTGGTGTACATATAAAGAAGAAACTATCCAACATGTATTGTTCGAATGTCCAAAGTACCAGGATGAGAGGGACCAGTAGAGAGTGGAGGTGCAGAGGGATGGTAGTATAGACTTAAACCAGGTTGAAGTGCGGGGAAAGAAGGCTATTTGCGGTGCTTTACGGTTGCTTGTAGACACTCATTACTGTACTGCTGTCCAGCCCTTGGACGAACAAACTGCCTTCTGTTTCAGGTAAATATTTCAGATTTTGACTCATCAGTCCAAGAACTTTCTTCCATTTCCTGGACCCCTATATTTTTGTGCATAGTTGAGTTGCGTGGCCTTTTTTTCTGCAACTTTTCCATGAAAACCACACCAGACGCAGTTCTGAGCTCATGGCATTCCTGGACATCTTCTGATTTTGAAGGAAAACCTTGATGTGTTTTTCCTCTGCTGCGCTAAGTTTTCTCTGACTGACCACTGCATCTATGATCCTCAACACTGCCGTGACTTTTTGCAATCATTATATGTATTTTTGAAAGCTTTCTTAGTTTACAGCCTTTTCACACCTGCCTAAAACCTTTGCACAGTACTGTATATTACAGTTTTTTTCTGAATGCTTAAACACTAACAGTGATTGCTGTAGCACAATTTCTAAAACTACTAATTCTTATAGCAAAACCCCTTACTGAGTTCGCAAAACTAATAGCACAAACTCTGCTTTGCACTCAGTTTGTAATTTTGTAACACACAATCCACTGCACAGCACTCTTTTTGCAAAACTGTAAACACAACTCACTGCTTTACACACAACTTGCAAATAATCAACACACTCTTAGCAAAACTATACGCAATCATGGCTATTATTTAAACTATTTTGCCAACTTTTTGGCCACACTGTCACATGTGAAAACTCCTTTATATAAATAATTCACTTTGCAATCAGCCTGAGCACTAGCAATACAGTAAGCCACAGGTAAGCTTTTGAGGTGGAGTACAATGTTGGAATAAAGAAGAGTGAGAGTTAGAGAGGAGCATGAGGATGTGGAGGTGAAAAAGCAAGAGGGAGAGGACGACGAGGACAAGGAGGTGGTTAGAGGAAGAGGATGAGGAGGTGACCAAGTAAGAGGAGGACGAGGTAGGGAAGAGGAAGGGGGAGGAAGAAGAGTAAGAAATAGAATTTTTGATGACATGAGAGCTACTTTAGTGGACAGTGGAATGACCCTGAGGGAAGCTGGCCAATGGGTTCAGCCTAACCTGAGCCGCATAGTAGCAAGCATCATAAGGTATAAGGCTATAGTATCATTGGTACTGAATCTGGAAGTGCATACTCTAGGGCTGTGCATGGGCCTGCTGTGCTGCATTTGTTCTGTCTTTTCCAGAGAGTGATGGAGCTAAAGGCAGATGCCATAGGTCATGAGCTGATTCTTGTGGATGAAACAAGTTTCAGCCTCACTATAACGAGGAACATTGTTGAACACCGTGCCAATCAATGTCGGACAACATGGTAACATAACTGTGTGTGCAGCTAGAAGTCACAATGGTGTTGTTCTCATTCTCTGCCTTGCGCTAGAAGGTCTATGACCATCATCCACATCAATGCATGGCCCTTCTACAGGCAATGGAGGAGGCATACAGGGATATTGTAGTAAAGTGGAAAAAAGGTCACCCCACCTGACTTTGCACCCAGGTCTCCAGGTTATCAAACATACACTTTGACCACAACACCACAGAGCCAGGTTTGTTGGTATGGTAGTCAGAGCATACACACAACCCTAGTGATGGCACGCCATCACAGACATTGACTAAGCCTCATGTCAGGCCTTGATACTGCACTCCAGAGATATTTTTTGTCAGTGCCTTTGACTAGAAGACATTACAGCTAATGTTGACAAAATGTTGTGGCTGGACCCAGAGAGACGACAAGATGTAGACTTCTTGTTTTTTTTGTTTTTTTTCTCTCTCAGTGAAATTACTGTGTGTTTTCTTGTGTTTTCCCTCGGAAAAAAATTGTTTGTATTGATGTGTGTAAATGAACATCCATACTTGAACTTTGAATCCCTGTGTGTTGAGTTGAACCCCTGTGTATGACTTCAAACTGAAAATATCTTGTGCACAGAGAAACCAAAAGCCAGATGTGTTTTTCATTGATACCATTAGTGTGTAGTGGCCGCATTGTGTGCTAATTAATATGATGGTTTGTGTTAACTGTTTGGTACAAAAACACAGTTTTTACAAAGGTTTGCAGAGTTAAGCAAGCTGTGTTAGCTTTTGCAAGGTATCTACAATGTTTTGCTAATTTGGTGAAAGGTTTTGTTATTTGTGTGTAAAGTTTTGCAAAAACAGCCAATAGGTGCAAAAAATGTGTTTAAGCGATCAGAAAAAACTGTAATGGAGACAGACACTAAATCCTTTATGTTGCTCATTCATCATTTCACATTCTTCAATTGTGAATATGTTCTATTTTCTAGATCCTATTTTCAAATGTTCTGTCACAACCATCTGTATGAACCTTAAATGAACTCCACATGAGAATAAAATTTTATTTCCAAAACAGGCCCACAAGACGATTTAGACTGGGCATACTGATTAGTTGCTGGAACAAGTCATCAAGGGCATTTTCTCCCAAAATAGGAGCTGAGTGAAAACGTGTTTTTCAAACGTTGTCACAAAGAAAGCAGAACTCGCTCTAACTGGCCTCTTCAGGGCTTTGTGACCATAAATAATTACGTTTGTATTTTTCAGTAAAAATAAATGGAGACAGAGTTAATGAAATTAAATATATCAACCCACTTTGGTAAAAAAGTTTTGGTGAAGATGGAAAGGTTCCCCTAAAATTAGACTACTCTGAATGTCCCGAAGCATATAAAACCCCTCCACTGCTCCTGCGGCTGAGGAAAATCAATCACTTTTACTCCTGGGCGAGTTTGGTGGCTGCATATAAGCAAGGGGCCTATAGCAGCCGTATATCACTGTAAATGAAAATAGATATTACCATACTTTACATTTGAATTACTCCATGTTTCTTTGCACCTTTTTAAAAAGTTTTAAATATGTGGGTTTGGTAGGCAGTCTGGAGATGTAATGACATTTTAAAATTAACTTTAAGATCAAAATTGCCTAAGTAAAATACAACCAGCAAAAAAGTGAAGAGCATGGTATTATGTAAGACACTGACTATTTAAAAAAGAACCATTGAGCTGTCAGCTGATTGCACCTGCAGAACAGAGTATGATTTATTGATGGTGGCTGATGGAAAACCTAAGTCATTTCTCTCAGTCCTCAACATCGCACCGCTTTAGTGTAGGCACTGAGGACAACAAAGGCTGTTCACTTGACTTAACAGAATTGATTAAAACAGCACAACTCACGTCAGATCAAGTCATTCAAATACAATTCACAAAATGTCATTAACTAACATAAGCAGGCTTTTTATACGAGTTGTACGTAGTTAATTGTCATCAATGACTTCATTAATTAATAGATGCAAGAGAGAGAGGAGTTATTTTCCATGTTAAGCTCTTATATAGACAAGACCGTAAACATATCTGTGAAAAATCCGTCAGCCAAAGCCTAAGGTGAGGCTAAAGGTGGTAATTAATTTCAGAAATCAATTTCCAGGTCAGCTCTCTCTCATCACCGACATAACTGTGTGCCCTTGGGCCCAATACTACTGAGGCCCTGAAGTAATGAGTTTCCGTGTTGTTATGAAATTGATCATCTGAAGTTGAATGTGTTTCGACATTTGGCATTTCGACATTAGCTTCACTCAATGGAAGAGGGGGCTGTGTTGTCAGCATCACTGTTTTTGACCAATGCTGTTTTACTTTTACATATTGTTACAATATGTCTAGCAGTTACTAAGCTTTTAGGCCCAACTATGATATTTAGGCCCAAATATGATATTTTTCTGTAGACTGACATTGTCAAGTTCAATTTAAATAACTGTATTCATCCTTTAGAACATTTAGGGGCACAAAGACACTGAAATAAATCAAACATTTGAAGCCATAAAATAGAATAGAAATAGCCATCTGTATTGTGAATGAGCATCTACTTGTCAGTTTATTACCTCCGCCAAGGAGGTTATGTTTTCGACGGCGTTGGTTTGTCTGTTTGTTTGTTTGTGAACAGCATAACTTGAAAAGTTATGGATAGATTTTGATGAAATTTTCAGGATAGATCAGAAGTGGGCTAACTTAGAACTTATTTGTTTTTGGTGGTGATCCGGATAACCATATGGATCCAGGATTTTTTTATTCAGTGAAGTTACCAGTGTAGCATGGAATCTACAGAGACTTTTATTTTGACAGGAGGGAATATAGGTTGGTACGGAAATGAGGCTCCTGTTGCGGGTCAAGGAGTTGTTGAGTTTTTGGTTAGAGGGTTCAGTGAAAGACAGAGGAGAGTTAGAGCGGTAGTGGTGAGCAGCCCAGTAGTTAATGCTGCCAGTGGAAATTAGATAAAGTACTTTCCTGCACCGAAGAGCCAACCAAGTTCATGTGAGCATGAGAGAACGAACCCACTAGTTAACTATTACGCCAATAGGCTCGTTCGGATGAGGGTAAATGTTTGCAGACGGATGTAGCCGCATGTAGTCAGCGATGCATTGTGGGCTGAAAATGTTGCATGATGGTTAGACTTTGTGTCAGAGTTGCCAGAAAGGTGTGGCGATGTCACAAAAACGTGACAAGGTCAGATGACCTAAAAACCCACGTGAGTTAGACGCATGTAGCCGCATGTAGACAAATTGTGCAAGCGCTTGCAGTTGCTTTCCCGTGGCTACAATCGTCTAACTAACGCCTCCGTGGTGACGCAACTTTCCCCTGGTTGGTTTAAAGTTCATTGACGTCTGGACACATATGTTGTGTAGCGCTCTGTCAGGGAACTTCTCATTTTATATGTACGTTATTTTAGTCCATTTTGAAGACATATCTTTTCTCTCTCTTCTTAGCTTGTTCTAGGGCGTGTGTCTGGTGCTGTCAAGCTCAATCTTTTATTTATTTATGTATTTGTTAATCTCGTTTTTATTTTATTGCTTTGTGTCAGTAGGCTAATACCTATTAATGGTCTTTGGGTTATGGTTTTGCCGTGTTATTTTTCATCCTTGTGTTGTGCAGCACCTTGGGACATCTCTGTTGTTTTGTTTAAATGTGCTATTTAAAAAAAGACTCGACTTGACTTGAGGTCTCAATGCACCCTACTACAACCGCCCGCCCCCTCCTTGTCCCTCACACACAACACATGACCTCTCTGCCATCTACTACGAAGATCAGGTGGTGTAAACAAAAGACTTGTGTCCGACTTGATCGAAGCCCGCCCATGCTGCGAGGCGGAGATCTTGCTGACGTATGTAGACGAAGTCAGACAAATGTAGACAGACCGATTTGTTACTCGTACGCGGCTAGTAATAAAATGTGTGAACATGATTAATGTCTTTTAGGGCCCTATTTTGCCGCGGCGCATTGTGTATTCGCGACATGCTCATGCTGTCATTGCTATTCTGTGCCAGCGCAATGTTCATTTTTTCAGGCAAAAAATCACGTTGTCTAGAATAGCAGACGACATTGCGCCGTGACGGGCGGGTCAGCGAAAAGAAGAGGTGTGGTCTGGCGCAAAGCTTTGAACCCCGATGTACCTGCTGCTGCGCCAGAGGCGAGCTGAACTGGCAGAAAAGTTGCAACATGTATAGCCTGTATAGCCATGTATTTTTATGTTTTAGTAAGCAAACAGGCACAAATAATGAGAATATAGCAATGTTGTGCAGTTTATAGCAATGTTCTGCAGTTTATTTACAATTTCTTTTGTCGTTTTAAATAAACAGCGATTGCAATGTTCTGCAGTTTATTTACGATTTCTTTTGTCGTTTTAAATAAACAGCGTGGGAAGTTGGAAGAAATAATATGGACAAATCATCAAAAAGAAAACTAGTGGACTAATGGTTTGATGGACCTATACCTTCCGTTTATTTTTGATGTTTCCTTTGAGTTTAAGGCTTTGTTTCCCGTCTTCTAACGTTGTTGTACAGCTTTCGGCGCACAGCATGTTGAACCCCGATGTACCTGCTGCTGCACCAGAGAGGCGAGCTGAACTGGCAGAAAAGTTGCAACATGTATAGCCTGTATAGCCATGTATTTTTATGTTTTAGTAAGCAAACAAGCACAAATAATAAAAGTATAACAATGTTTTGCAGTTTATAGCAATGTTCTGCAGTTTCTTTTGTCGTTTTAAATAAACAGCGATTGCAATGTTCTGCAGTTTATTTAATAAACAGCGTGGCAAGTTGTAAGAAATGAAATGGACTAATCATCAAAAAGAAAACTAGTGGACTAATGGTTTGATGGACCTCCACCTTTTATTTTTGATGTTTCCTTTGAGTTTAAAGCTTTTTTTTTCACGTCTTCTAACGTTGTTGTGCCGCTTTGGGCACTGTTCGAAAGTTCTCTTCTTGCCAAAGGACACAATTATTGAAGATATTTCCTCCCATACTTCTATGGCCCGCGGAGGTTTTGGGGGATTCTTTCCATCCCCGAATATTAACTACTCATGCGCTTTTACTTGACGCACGAGCAGATCGGTCTCCTCCACCGAAAAGCTCCTCCCGTCCGGGTAAATCCGCCATGGTAATAGCAACAGGCTATGGACAATGCGCCCGCTGGCTCTTAAAGGGAATGAGAGTATAAATTCTCATTGGTTAATTGTATGTTACGCAAAAAAAACACACCCATGACTAATGAAGTAACTTGACCCAACCCTTTTGAACGATGCGCCTGGCGCAATGTTCGCTTTTTCCGCTGTGAAAATACCAAATTGAGTTGGGAACGCCCCCAAAGCAACTTGCGCGACAGACCTTAGACAATGCACATATGATCGTTAAAATAGAGCCCTTAATGTCTTAAGGTGAGAATGACAATAAGGTGGACACTTACGCTGCCTTGGCGGAGGTCTGCGCTCTCTGAGTGCTTTTCTAGTCGTATTTGGGTTCGTTGGCTGACGTCACAAGGCTGGTTCTTGAGCTTGCGAAGTAGCCTGGTGACCATTTAAAAAAATCGAAAATCTGGCTTCATCTGGTCACATTGAAAATGACACCATCCCTCTGTCCATTTCTTTTACTGTCTGTAAGCGACGCTCCATATCAGTGCACCATGTTGAACTACGATAAAGGGTCTGGGACACATACAGCTCCAAATTTCGCTCTGACATGATCAGCTCATCAGAGCAAGAGTCTTTTTCATCCCGGAAAAGAAAAAGAATATTTAAAAGAGTAAGACGCTGCAGTATGGAAGCATATCTGCATAAATATATGTTTAAATGTGTCATGCAATTTGAAGAAAATACTTCAAAGTTGCAGTGCAATCCTTAATTCAGTTTGAAATATTTCATTGATATTTATTAATAAAGGATTACTAAACAAAGTTCATATTGCCATGGTATTTTTGCACATTTGTTTAAATGTCAATTCATTTCACAAATGGCAATTCAGTGTTTAAATTTGTCATGAAATTTGAAAAAGTGTTTTGCATTCGGCAGTTCAATATACAAAATGACAATGTATGTAATCCTCACATCACTTTGGATCAATTGGTTTATAAAAATGCTATGAACATTTATTGTATTGCATTTCTTTTTGTGGTGTTTTGTCATTAAAATATAGCACCTCCGTTCACTGCATTATGTTTTGCCATGCTTCTTGTGCATAAAAAATTAAATTTGAGAATGCAATCTGTCAGACCTCTCGTCAAGGCGGGTGCTCCTGAAAGACGTCACTTCCATGACACCGTAGCTTTTTGAAGCGTGAAGGCAACTGTAGCTTTAATATGTACACTGAACTGGGAGTCGGCTAAATGGGAGAAATCCTACACATTGGACGTTTAAGCGACACAGACACAAACCAATATCGTAAATCTCATGTTGAAAAGTCAATATTTATTGTCATGTCAAAATGTGCCTTTAGCCACCCGCGCTATGCATCCATTTGGTACTTAATGCTGTATTGACCCTGTCTGCTTGCAGGAAGATACCAACACGTTGCCTGTTGAGGGGAGGTGTCCTTAATCTCTTTGGAAACTTTATGACTCTCAAAAGGCATCACAAGGGGATGTGTTATGTCCATAGACGGTGACCCAATGAATAACTATTACACTGCAAGCAAGGCAATAAGCAGAAAATGATTAGATATATAAATATATAAATGAAATAGAGAGTTCCAGAGTAGCTGCTTTGCATTACAAATTGCAGATTGGAAATCAATATAATGAGTGTTATCAGGCCTGCAGTGGCTAAAAGGCTATTTTTCATTGATCAATAAATCAAATTTGTGTAATCAGACAAGAGACAGGGAGTCATTGTCAAGTTGCACTGTCTCACCTCACCCATCCATCCATCCACACACACACACACACACACACACATAGAGACACACACACACACACACACCTACACACACAGAGTGGAACGAGAACCCCCTGCTTCTCACCGTGACCCTTTTCAACTGCCCGACCTCTGAGAGAAATAATCGATGACCCTAATTAAGAAACAGTCCGACAGGCCCAATAAGACCATCCCTCCTCTCCTCCTCTTTTTATTCCCTGCTCAGTAACTCTGACAGCCACCCCAGTCAATGGTGTGCTCCCTGTAATTGGGACCACCTCCTGGACAGGCTCTCCAGCCAAGACTTTAACTGGCATTAATATTAAACAAGTGCCGCTTCCTTAAGTCACTGGCCCTGGCGAATTACAGAGAATAATAATTGGACATGTCTGATAAGAGGGACTCTTTTGCGTGCTGAGGGGTTGATCTGGCTGCTATATAATTTATGGAAAAGGTCGGCAGACATGAGGCGGCTTCTTTTTGACATAATTTTGCCATCAGTGCTGATAAAAATGTAAACATGCCTTTGTTAACATGCAGGCCCTAATTGGCCCTAATATAAATACCCCATATTTATTAAATGTAATACTCTTTTTAATCATTCACTTCTGCATACCTGCCAGTAACCATTCCGAAAGGCACAAGCTGTGGAGCAGGCCCAATTCATATTCATCCCATGATGGTTCTATAAGTGCTGAGGCTATGACATGCTGTGCATTCAGCACTTCTCTCAGCATCTTACTGTGGTTCCCATGGGGTGCTTGTATGGTTATCTCTGCTCTATATGCCAGAGGTCAATAGCTGTAACATAAATAGAGTGAATATATACAATAGCTACCTATGGTCCTACTTTTCAACAATAACAAGCCCAAAAAAGTGAGAAAAAGACAGAAATAGAATGAAATACCCTGTACTCTATACTCATTGTCCCCAGTTGCGGATCATTAGGGCTGTAGACTCAGGTTTAGCCATACTGTCTCTTGTGTTCCTGAAAAACATGAAAGAGCAGCAGTCAACTTGTGAGACACTGTTATCCTTACAGGTTCAGTACAATAAAAATGGCCACTTTAGGGCACATTCTAACAGGCCTTGTGGGAGAAACCCTCTGCTGTCTAAGCCATGCTTCCCTCTAGCCACACACATACACATATTCATAGACACCACACAGACACACTCACACACACACACACACACACACACACACACACACACTGCAAGCGCTTATTCATGGCTCTCACCGGATTTGCATGCTGACAGTTTAATCCTACAAGATATACTCTAGTCCAGCCTATCAGGGGCTTGGGGGTCCCACCTGACCACTTTGTTACTGTCAGCAATGAGGTCACCTTCATAAATATGCTCTGCCCTCTCAAGAGTGCCAAACCCAGACACTTCCAGTCACCATAGCACTCTCTCCTCTCGCAGTCAATTAGCAATCTTCCAAGGTACACCAGTGTTCTGTCAAGTTCAGCTACTTTGTCAAGATGAGTTATCCATAGCCAAACTCAATAGAATGCTACAACACCTACGACAAAACCTAACCCTAACTTTCCCCAACTTGTGCATTAGCCCAACTCAACAAGTTGTAGGAAAAATATGGTTACAGTGGGAGGTGTTAATATTTGCTTTTATGTGCAGTAAACAATAGATATTACATGTGTGAATTCAACTTAGGGAAATAAGAACATCTCCTTCTTAAGAAGTGTGCAGAACTTAATTTTCTTTTTGAGGATTGTGTGAATTCAACAACATGTATTTCTCCTAAATGGTTTCCTTTCTCAAAATTATAGCACTGAAAATACACTGAATGTAAGATAGAGTGCTGTCAGTACAGCTTTCTGTGTAATCTGTTTCCTGTGAAGTTAATTTATTCCTCAATTGGATAATTAAGGGAGTTCTGTTTAGATGCAACAGTTTTTGAACCAACTTAATCAGATAGTTTAACAAGCAATCATGTGCATTCATTAATTTATAGGAAATGCTTATTGGAGATGGAGTGTTTCAATGAGGCTTTCAATAGCTAAAAGCACCTACAATAGTATGTAACTTTTGGAGCATATAGCAAGTTTTAAAGCAAATCTTTTATTTCATTATTTATTTATTTATTGCTAGAGCCCAATTTATGCTCCAAAAAAGCCATTGCTCTGTATATGCACTAAATGAACTCAACTACAAACCCTCCTAGCCAATAAAGTTGGGGTTTCAGTGTCATGACAGGGAAGATTGCAATTTGATTGGGCCATTGGATCACAAGCTCTGTAGAAAAATCAAACAAATAAATATAAACCAATTGTGTTTTAGATCGTACAATAACTCAGGCAGACAAATAGATAGATATTGCATGTTAATGGTACAAGATCTGATAACACTTTGTTTGGATAGTTGGATACAGCAACATTACATTTACATTATATTTTATTTGTTTAATGACCTGTTACGTTAATTAAATAAACCCTATTAACGTCACCTTAATGAAACACATAATTTCAACAAATGGTTTATTACGGTAAAAGTATCAACATTTGTAGACAGTCTATGCACTCATTTATGGGACCATCTAAACAATACCTCACCCAAGATCTACCCAATACATTTTCTGTTTCATACTGCTGTGGAATAAGGTGTGTGATGGGAAATATCCTAGACCATATGCTAGTCCCATGTCAGAACCCCCTAAACAATTATTCATTTAGGATGTTAGATGACATGAATACACCATTGGCAATACATTGAATTACCTAGGGTTTTTTGATGTCAACGTTAATGATTTGCTAACATCACCTTTTGTATCATTTAAAGCGCAAGGTCATGCCTAATGCAAAGTGTTACATGTGAGATGAGGCAAACCAACCATGGACATGTGCACTTGACACTTGGCTCAGTGTTTCTGTCTAACTAACAGTCAGGGAATCACTCTGAAGACATTAGGCACACATGCATGAAATGTCCTCCATATTTAATAGTATTAATTATTATGACTGCCACTAGCAAAGCTAGTAAAAGTGGTCATATTGGTGTTGCTGCAATTTTTTTTCTTTTTTAACCGATTTCTGTCAATGATTGCCGGGACACTGGAACTCTGGAAGACCTGAATCTTTATAGGCATGGAGAAGGGTAACAACGACAAGAAGCTTTTGGCCCCCAGGGACCAGCCCCCTGCCATTGTCCAACAAAGAGGTGGAGACGGCCAAAGGTTTTTGCTGAATAACTTAATGAACATCTTACCCAACAACATATGTCGGTGTTACAGAAGTGTATCAACCCAGCACATAAACACTCACTTGAAGCATAGCACCATCCAGTGATATGGGTAAATGGAAAATTGGGATTTTGAATGGCCAATATCTTGGACCGAGAAGGTGGGAACTGCATAAAATATGACATGCATGATCAGCACAGTACATACCATAACATTTGACCCATAGGGGGCAATGTAATTGTACAAAATGTAATTTTGCCTATTATCTAGAGAACACTAACGTTTACAACCAATTTATTTTTGTTGTCTAATCTGTTGACCCTCACGCATTAAAAACATTGGTCGACGCCCACTTCCAACAAAAACAATTTCTGTGAAATTTTAACATTGGGAAAGCAAACGAACTTGTCATAGGCCGTTTATGTGAACCAAATTTGGTATATGTCATCTACAGACAATGCTGACAAAAAGTTATCAAAGGATTAATCTTGAGGTGAAAACATTTCAAAGTTCCATGTCAATGAAAATTTTAAACGCAGCTTCAAATTCTTCAAAAGTCCATATCTTGACTTTTAATTGCTCAAATTTGGTCAAAGTTGACAAGCCAGCTCTAAACAGCTTTCTGTTCATGTTCACCAAATTTTGTGACATTTCGTCACAGTAGGTGGTGTTTCTCGTCGAAGCTAGGTGTCCAAAAACATTTTTTTGCTAAATAACTTGTAGACAATTTTGCCCAAGACAATGCTTTTTTGTTAGTATGCCGGTGTTGCATTTTGATGGAATTTTGCATTGCCAATATCTTGGACTGAAAAGGTGGGAACTGCACAAAATATGTCATCAGCACAAAGACCTCTAAAAGCACAGCACATGCCATAAAATTTCGCCCATAGGGGGCGCTGTAATTGTACAAAATGTCAATTTGCCTATTATCTACGCTAATGTTTACAGCCAATTTTTTTGTTGTGAAATCTATTGACCCTCACGCATTGAAAAGACAATTTCCGTGAAATTTTAAAATTGTGAAAGTCAAAGTAAACAAACTTGTCATAGGCCGTTCTTGTGAATCTCACTAAGTTTGGTACATGTTATCTACAGACAATGCTGATAAAAAGTTATCAAATAATTAATCTTCAGATGAAACAGTTAAAAGTGACATGTCCATATCTTGGCTTCTAAGGGCTCATATTTGGTCAAACTTGACATGCCACCTCTAAACAACTTTGTTTTAATAATTACCATTTCTACACAGACAGCAGGTGGCCAGGGTTCACAATAACAGATTTAGCCTACATACATACTATGACAACATCTATCCCTTTCACAAATCACTCGTGCACACTACACACAGAATGTAATTCATTAAATACCCACATCCATGCCCACTTCCAGGAAATCATTTCCACACAAATTCTCACCTCACAACACTGCTCTACCACACACTCATCATACAGTACCAACAGCTCTCACGTCAATACACGGCGACAGTCACACCATGTAACGCTATGCGGTACATCTAGTTTTTCTACTCATATGACTGCTAATGCTGTTGTCCACCTTTTGTGCAATACATTGCACATACATTTGTGCAAACACAGCCATTGCAAATCCTGCTGTTACTGCTGCTGTCTCTAGCATTGCTAGCAATATTTGCACAGAGACTTTTCCTGCTATCTCCACATTTACTGTTACTACTCAGACAACCACTCACTCACTACTCAGCCTCCACACTTCACATTACACGCCCTTTATATAACTCCCTCGTGGCGCCATATGGAGACACTACCGAAAGTATCATTTGCATCATTCTGTATGAAGGCCCTCAGGTGCTATAGGTATGCAGACTGTAAAACACTTTGTCTCCGTAATGAGGCAAAACAGTGTGCACTAGCGGACCCCTGTGTTTGTGTTTTCTATATGATGATGACAGCTCTAATTTGTCATAAGCACACCCACACACATATTCATACACTCACACATGGTGAAGGGAAAGTTGTCTCCTGAGCAGCTTAATGCATATTGCACATGCATATTGTATATTTGTAAAGGCGAGATGCAAATATATATATATGGTATATATATACTGCTGGTAAAAGCTAATGCATTGGGGTTTATGAGGCATATGAGACATTGATTGTAAAACAAATATGGCCACATGAGCAATGTTTTTGTCTACTTCTCGAACACTCAGAGACTTTTTCTCTACCAGCTCTGCAGTTAAACTCCCCTGGGGACCACAGGTGACATTAGTGGAACTCTCCACAGTGCACTGGCAGTTTTTTCTGGTGCTACTGGATTATAACAAAGCCTGCCATGTGTATCTCTGCCCTGTGTTCCTTTGCCAAACTGCTGAAGCACTTTAAGCTACATCATTTGCATGAAATTTGCTATACAAGTAAAGTACCAGGCATGGCTGCTTCATGTGGGCAGGTGGGGCAGAGCCCTCCCAAAGATTCCTCCACTAGGAAAAGTAGATCCACTTATTAATTGTAAATAAAATGTTGTTTTGTATGCAGTGCGAACGAGAATCTTGTTGTGTTTTGTTATGCATTAAGAATTTGCAAGAGAAAAGTTTGCCGATTTTCTCGCATGTCTGAATCACCTCCACTGTAGCTGTCATTACGTTAAATTCTATTGATGGGGCAGAGGATCTCGCTGCCCCAGAGAAATCCCCCGCTTCCTATCGTTGTCATTCTATGTACCGTAAATCTGTGAGCAGAGAACACTACAGAATAAGCGCGGGTTTGTAGACGTCCACGGGGCAGACTTAATTCTGCCCTGCCTGAAAAGATCCTTCCTACTGTACGTCAGCCTATATTACTCCACACGTCACCCAGTCAGTAGTATAGTTTAAACCATGGCGACCGAACATGCGTGCAATAGCGTGGAGTTTCTCTGGGAGAACTCTTTTGAGCGAATCGATATAGGAACTAAATTGCCAATAAGAAGTCTTGGACCCTATAAGCCAGACATACATATCGGTTAGCAAACAAAGGACAAGGGTAGGTCATTTAATCAGACGTTTTCACGTTCATGGTATGATAGAAAGCCTTGGCTCTATGGTTGTCCCGACTTTTTTTTCTACCCACGAGCTGCTACTGTAAAGTACAAGTATTATTATTATTTGCCTAGTGATTGAAAATAGTGAGAGGAAGAAAGAGTAATGGCATCATTTCTCCTTCAGTGTTTCTGATGTTGACCTGCACTTTAATCCTATCCCCTTTGTCAGTAATGACGCAAGCAAGATTTTGGCATTGGAAAAAGGCATTTGGTTAGATAAATACATGACCAACTTGATTTCCAAAACTAAACAAGGTCATGGATGGTATTTTAATTTGCTGATTAGAGTTGCAATTTAATCAGATTATATCTACATCTTACCTCAGAAGCTCTCAAGTCATCTGATTTAGCATTTAGCTCCATTTAGCATAAAAGTCTTAATTTTGACCAAAAGTCAGTGTTTCCTTTTTCATTTTAAAATGATCCAGGATTTCAGCAGATGCTAGCTAGCCTGTAAATAGCTATCCTTGTTTTAAAAGCATTCTTGATACTGCAGTGCAGTTTTTGACAGATTGGTGTGTGTCTGTCTGTGTGTGTTGGTGTGTATGTGTGTGCGTATGCCCCTGTGTGTGTGTGTGTGTGTGTGTGTGTGTGTGTGTGTGTGTGTGTGCGCGCACAAAAAGCATGGTGTTGCTAATGGTCAACTGTTCCAACTGGCCATCATAAATCACATCATCCTGTCAGGTAGCAAGAAGCCTGTTAAGCCCAGTGAGTGCTCTTGCATCAGACAACATCAGAAGCTTCTCAGACATGTTATGTAGAAACACATGCGCACACAGACACACATACACAAACAAACACACACATGCGCACATACACACACGCACACACACACACTGACAGAGAGTTAGTTGATGTGAACCCAGTGCAGCTCATTATCGTTCTCACCTGTGGCATTCGAACAGGCTGACAAGAGAGGGAACATCTGAAGCAGGCAGGTTTATCCAGCTCTCTCTCAATGCTCTCTTAGTGACCCACTGTATGAGGAGAATGGCATCTTAGAGCCTACTCATTTAAAATAATATTTATATGGCATTTGTTATATGTATATATATATATACACTGGCCATCTTATATATATATATATATATATATATGAATAGTCTGAGGTAGGCACAGATTTCTTACTACAGTTCCTGAGGTGATTGCAGAATCAGTCTAATAACGAACTGCTGCCCTGCTCATAAATTCACAGCGAGTCTAGACATTCAACAAGCGAAAATCCACCTGTATTAACCTTGTGAGGGAGTCCATTAGGCAGAGGTAAGGAAGTTATGATGACATAATTAAAAGGGGAGATGGAGTTGTGCGCATTATGTGCCTGGAATATCCTTGGACCAATTACTATACATTGACAGCGCTACGTACTGTTTAGCGTTCATAAGTGCATTCATATCAATTTCCAGAAAATTTAGACACAACACACTGACCTCCTGCTCAGTAGGAGCTATGTGATAAAAAGATCCAATCACTTCTGCCCGTTGTATTAGTGTAGGGCTTTCTATTTGTAATAACTAAAATGAACAGGATGTCCACCAATATGATTTGATGCTATCACTGGCCATCTTTATAATGCTAATCAGTGGAACTAGTGCATAGCCCCTTTGATGTAGCCGTGATGTGTGAGAGGGGGCTACGGTGCCCAAAGTGACACACAAATAAAAGGCTGTTAAAGTTTGTTTTACAGATATATCTGGCATTTTTCGTTTTAACAACATGAATCTTGGCACTGCACTTGTATGCAATTAGTAAGACACCTACCAACTATGAACTCAGTAGAACAGTGGTTTGATACATGTGTATGGAACAGACAGAGTGACCGGCAGACAGATATTCCTTGCATTTATGGATAGATTAGCATAACAGTCTAGTTTAGCCTAGCTTTTTAAACAAGAGCATATACAATGATAAACAGTAACAATAGAGTTTGAGAGTGACAATAGAAGCATTGGCCTAACGCCAGCAGCACACTCTTTATCTCTGCAAACAAGACTGTATGTGGGTGCCAAACTTGCGAGCTTGCAGGAAACATTTAGCCTAATTATTTCACACCTACTCCCCTCCACCCCATCCACACACACCCACAACCCCCACCCATCTGCCTGTTGTAGGCTACACTTTCTTTAAAGAATGGGACAGTATTACTCATATAACTGAGTGTTATATCCCGGTTATTTTTGTATGTGTTGTTATGTGAGCCTTGAAGTTGGCCATATAATTCTGGTAACCAGTGTGTGAGTTAATGAAGTTGACGGTTTTAAATAAATGTTCACTATTGATCTTTTCATATAACACCTTTGAGCTTCATGGTTCGTCATCATTGATTAATAATAGATCCTAAATATTTCAAGTATAGCCAGGCCAAATGATAGTAAGTTTATCTTTGAGGTGTAGCTCAGAGTTTTTAGCACAACATAGCTCAGCATTCAGCAATAGCCACTTCCACAGGCTTCCCCAGGCATCGTTTAAGTGAGAGATCAACCCTAGACCATTCCCATCCTCTCTAATTCAGTTCTGATGGTATGTATAGTTGACAAAGCCGATTTATTAGAATGTTAGGCTGATGACCAGGCTTACATATGTATGTACATAAATAGGGCTGCTTTGCACAGAAAATGTGTTTAATTATTGCTATTACTAAAAGTAATTTTCTCTCTTTTCATCCTTCAAACTAGATGATCATCTGAGATTGCATGTTGTACCTGAAAGATGAAATGGAGCACAGATCCAGCAAGCACTGTCTTTCTTGTAGCGTGAGCCCTTTAGTGAGGCAGGAAGAAATAACACACACAAGGTGAAACTGTCATTAAAAATAGAATCATTTTAGGCATGAAGCTGTGGTGAAGCACATTTTTAGATAACAGCTCTATGTTGTGTCATCAGGTTCATGTGGCACAAACACAAAAATGCATGCAAACATGTTCAAACATTGAACCAGACAATTTTAACTGGTTCCCACCATACTCTAACTAAAGACTACCAACCACTGCCAAAACCAAACACTATTTATAAGCATAACCTTAAATAAAGCTGTGATTTGGCACAGTGGAACAATGTACCTGAGAAAAAAACAATAGGTTCTCTTGAATGTAGCAAAACCTATTACCACCATCACAGTTTTCCTCCATGTGCATACACACACACACACACACACACACACACACACACACACACATACACACACACATACAGAGGCATGCACTCTCTCTCTCACAAACACACGCACACACATGCACAGACATATGCACATACACAAACACCCATCTTGAATCCATCTTGTGGATGTAAGAGAGCAACACTCCTTCTGTGGATCTATGAAAAGTTGAGGAGACAGATACAAGCTCACTTGAAAATGCATCTCTTTAAGCATATATCATAAATTTGTTACGAACAACCCGTGTTTGTTCTCATGTCTCTCTGTTTGTTTGTCTGTTTATTTATTTGTTTGTGACAAGTCTTCCACTTGGAAAGTGTGTCATAGGTTCAGGGCTCTTACCTGATATCAGAGGAAAGACCACCCGTGTATTGATTGTAGCCCTCACTATAAATACCACTCTATGCCTTTACAAAGAACAAAGAGAATCACAAAACAAGAGCTTGAGTCTGATACGCTAGCAGTGCATAGTCTCTATGGATACGCAACAATCTTCTTTTTTCTCATACCAGACTAATACAGCCTCTTAACTGTTGCAGGTAGTGTTTCATTGTTTGTAATGCCTGCATTACATGCCTTAATTCGTTACCCCTGAATTAGTGATTCACCTCGAAGAGATAATCAACCTCGTGTTAGAACAGGGTTTAGGTGTGCTTGTTCTCATTAATGAAGATCATCACACTGTTAATGTTTGTGACAGAACCAAAGGGTGAACAGTCTCCAGCTGAAAAGGTCAAGTTTCTGTTTGTGTTTGTCTAATTGGCCTCGTGATTAAATAATTAGTATTTGTTGTGTTAGCAGGCAATGTGTTTGCCATCTGATAATACTGATTATTTTTAGACCATTATGTGTATTGCCAACAGTGTACTGCAAATTTTAATAGACATATCTGAATTGTTGTATTTAGGATTGATGACAGTATTTAGTAAATGAAAAAGAATGAACTATGTTCTAAAAAATTAAGGCTGTAAAATGAATATTGGCAAATTGTAGCCTACAGTTTATCGACATGTTTCAAAGCCATGGTCCATCCAAAAAAACACACATACACACACACTTCTTTAAAATGACCTCTAACTTTGGTCACTAAAATAAATTACACCAACTGTCCAGTATTTTTCCCTTCCAAATAATATTTTACATATTTTTTATATTTTACCCATTATTCTCTGTAAACATAGACATGTGACTACAACATTTTGAGTGACGTGATTCCCATTTTGTCATTGTGATCACTCAGCACACCATAGCACATGACATAATTGCAACCAGCATTTAACCCATCAGACAACTGAGCGAGGCAGCCATAGCAATGGCACGCGGGGAGCAATATTTGAAGACAGTACCACTTAGTGGCATCTCTGGCAGTTGGTGGATTTGAACATGCGACCCTCTGGTTACAAGTCCCACACTATAACTGCCAGGAAACCACTGCCATCTTGACTCATACAAACAAAGTTAAGAATTGAGTTGTTACTGATTGTTTCAGCTCATCTCATTTTTCTCCTCTTATTTTAGGGGGCATACTGTGACTTACATTTAGTACAGCCCAGGCCTTGCTCCCAACTTTGCACATAAAATGGAGAATGAGGAACAAACCTCCATGAGAGAGAGAGAGAGAGAGAGAGAGAGAGAGAGAGAGAGAGAGAGAGAGAGAGAGAGAGATTTTGTGCCAGTTGTTTGAACCTTTTTGGGACAATAGATTAGCTGCAAACTTTTAGAGTGTTGTGTAGGGGGTGAAGTATACGACATGATCAAATCAGTGTATTCAAGGCGAGACACTACAGGTGAATAGGGTAAAATTTTAAAATAGGAGATATCACCATGAAACTTTACCAGTTGATTACTTACATAAGTATGAAAAAAAATGTATTACAAGTTTTTGAAATTTGCATATTTAATTATGCAAATGATGCATAATCTCATTAAATATGCGGTATTTTGTATATATTTCCGGTGCATAAATCTGAAAGTGTGATGAAGCCAGGTGTAAAATTCTTTTTTCATTTTGTTTATATGTAAGATAAAAAAAAAATTACAGAGGGATTTAAGGATATCTGCTTTCAATACCCAGGAAATCAAAATATACTGTCCATAGCCTTAAAAATCCTATTTTCGCCATGATTTTGTAGTTAAAATGATACATAAATCTGGCCAGGAACAATATATCCACAAATCCTTCTGTACATATCTTCAGAATACTGATATGTGTATAACTGGAAAGTTTGGTGTACCTAGGTGCTACATAGGCTGAGAAATGTGCACTGAAAAATGACAGAAAACTCATTTTGAAAAAAACGGCCCTTAAAGATTTGTATGGCAAAATTCCACAAATTTCTAATGAATGCCATGAATTACAAACAAACTATGCTTTTAGGTCCAAGTAAGATCCATGTGTCACACTGTATAACATCTAAAACGTATTATTACTTCATCCATTACTGATCATAACATCAACATCAACAAGGCCTTCAACCGATGACGCTTACATCACAAACTTGATCGGACCTCATAGAACACAACCATTACACTACCTTGTTCCCCCATGTTAGTTAACAGTCTACATATCCATGTTATCAAGGAATTACATACATTATGTTTATGTTTATTTTTATGTATTTATGTATAAAAGCTGATGCTTTTGGTTATGGTTATCTTTTTTTTTTCAGACACTTTTATCCAAAGCAACTTACATATACAATGCCATTGGCGGGGCCAAGCATATGCTTACAGTCCTAGAGATCACTTATAAGACTAGGAATGCTTGTATGGAATAAAATGGTTATGGTTTCTATAGTAGGCCTAAACTAGAAACTTGTGTTCAAAGTGACTTACAACACAGGACAAAAACAAAACAGGTTAGGCCTACTTTGTTGTCTGTGTTGCGCATGTGACTAAGTGCACTGTGTAAGTGTAGGCCCAGCTGTTTATTTTTTGCAAGCTCACTTTTAAATCTCCTGAGTACGTAGTATTTTCTTATGCTGCATTATTTTCAAATCCACCTTAGTTTTAACTTACTTTAGTTTTTTTGCATATTTACTCAAAGAAAATATGTAAGGTAAAAGTAAAACTGATCAGCACAAAATACTAAATGAATTGCCACATTATTTCCCTGTGTATTATTGTATCCTCATACAAAGATGCAAATAAAGTTATGTAGACAAAAAAGTGAAAGCAAACTGAGGTGGATATCCCCAGCTTCAGAAAATACAAATTACTCATTGTAATTGTAATTTGTAACAAATATACTCATTGGGCTAGAAGCAGAGCTGGCTGTTTGGAAGAGTGGTGGACATGAACACATTTCTGCAGTACTTGTGTACCCACACACGCTGCACTCAAGCAACAAACGGCTACAAAACCAGTGATTATGTGGGTCGATTGTAAATTATAACCCAGATCCAGCACAATTAAGACAAATTAGCTACTGATCAATTAATTCACAGGTGTAACATGAACTACGAGCCACTGCTGCGTGGTACGGTGGTGGTCATTGCCGCTATCTGAACTCTCCAGTTTACCCAAAGACAGCTTACATAATGATGCACTTTGACAAGGAATTTTGTCGTCTGATTTATTACTTTCCTTTGTCTTACAGTTTCTTGCAAGTGTCAGTTGTATTAGTCTCCTCTGGGAAACTTTAAATCGTCAGGTTGTTGTAGCCATCTCCATAGAGTGTTCGACGGAAAGCTAACTAGGAAGTATACCACGTGATGCATTTGAACGAATCGTCTTGTTGGAAATCGAGTACAGCCAATCAGATTTGATTGTATGTTTAAATCCCCCTGTAAACATTCACGATTGGTGGTTGATACAGCGGAACTATCCATATTTGGATTAGATAACGTTATGCAGCAGACTGAGAGCTTTACAACAGCCGTGTTCGGATGAGGGTAAATGTCTACAGACGGATGTAGCCGCATGTAGTCAGCGATGCATTGTGGGCTGAAAATGTTGCATGATGGTTAGACTTTGTGTCAGAGTTTCCAGAAAGGCGTCGCACTGTCACAAAAACGTCACAAGGTCAGATGACCTAAAAACCCACCTGATGTAGCCGCATGTAGACAAATCGTGCAAGCGCTTGCAGTTGCTTTTCCGCGGCTACAATCGTCTAACTAACGCCTCCCTGGTGACGCAACTTTGCCCTGGTTGGTTTAAAGTTCATTGACGTCTGTGTCTGACGGCCTTTTACAATTTAAATATACCAATATGAATTTGGTGCGAATTATTTAACACCACAATACAGCCTATTGTGCTGTATGGAAGTGAAGAATGGGATCTATTCGGCATGTAGGACTACACTGTATGGGCCAAGCATCCAACAGAAACCCCACATACAGAATTGTGTAAATTTATTAAAGGGGTCCTTTCATCATTATTTTTATTCATATTTCTGTGTTGCCACTATGGTTGAATGCATTGTGCGTCATTTCTGTGAAAAATTATGTCCTAGTTCTCTTGCTTGACGCTGTTTTCTGTAAGCTAGAACAGGTCTAGTGGTTGAACGACTGGCTTTTCTGGTGTCCCTCGTGAATATCCATGACGTGTCAATAAGGCACCTCTGATTGGGCAAATTCGCTGTCTTTCACTCACCTAGCTTCTGTCCACTGTTCTTCCTCTGGGATGTTGGCGTGCCATACATAGCTCTGGGCGGGGCTTACGACCTAGTGACGTAGATAGGTTTAGCCTGCTCTGATCCACTCGTTTTGGTTAGCTCGACCCTTCAATGACCAGTAAAACCATGAGGGTCGAATTTCACGTCTTGGAATGCTGCGTGCATATACTGCTTGTTGTGACCCACCACATTGTAAATAGAGCTACTCAAAGTGTTTTTTAGCGGAAGGACCCCTTTAAAGTTTAAACCAAAACACTAAGCAATGCATGTCAGGCAGAATTGGGTTTATTCACAATTCTTTCCTGGTTACAATAAGCCAGCATCACAACTTCCGGCCGCGACGTTCTATCAATAAAGTCTGTTCAGCTGTCATTCAGGGAACTGTCATTTCGCGTCAGCTATTTTTCCGTAACGTCTTTAACAATGTCATTTTACACCCGATGCCTACAAGACCTGCCCAGGATTACCGTGGACGATGTTCACCGTATTTTCCAACGGCACAAACCCACAACATCCAGCCAGAGAATTAAAGGATTTAGGTTACGTGACAAACTTCATTCACAATTATGAATTACGTGGCTAATGAAAATCAGCACGGCTGTAGTGAATGTTTGCCAGTAATGTGTTTTCTAAACGAAATAGACTCAGGTTTAACACATGTATATTTTTTTTGTACCGTTCTTTGTTATGAACATACAGTCGTTGTATTGTTTTTGCGTTGCGTGGCATTGTGTTAGCTCGAAGTTGTTTGCTAATATGACCGCTACTTCTCTTTCTCAGTGTCTGACACTCATAAAAAATTAAAAATCAGTCAAGAATTACATCGCAGGCTACCTCGTCAGTTTCTTACTACTAACTAGACATGCACAACTGGGTGAATCCCGAGTTCTGGTTCCTTAAATAGTGAGGGTTTCCCGCATACAGAATATGCCAATTTGCTTGGCCTACAATAAAAGAACTGTTGATGTAAAAACAAGTGCACTTGCAATCGTGAAATTAAACTAAGTAAGATGTCAGGATGGGTTAGCAAGAACACAAGTGGATCATAGCTGCACCAACTTAAGGTAGGACAGAGGGTTTCCTTATCACATGCCTGCCGTGGCACTAGTTACCAAGACAGTCACAAGTGATATTATTTTCATTGCATCTGAAATCATTTGACGTAGGATTTAGCGTCTACTTATTGTGACTTCTACTACTGTCAAATTCATAGCATGACAGACTAGTCACTCTCTGACAGCTAGCACCACCTTAACAAACTTTTGACCGCACGCGTAAACCTATTTAGCTTGTAATAATCTGTTGAATAGGGCAGGGGGGTTGTAGTCTTTTTGATTGCTGTTAACCTACAACTTAATTCTGTAGGCGTCCATGAATTTACTTTGTTGTTTGCCATGTGTGTAGCTGACATTTTAAGTGTGGTGTACCCGTGTGTGTGCGGGAGTGTGGCAGTGTTGTTCAAGTTCACTAGATTTGTTTACTAGTGTTTATTGTTCATGTGTAGTTCACGTATCACGTATGTTCATATTATTCATCTTCAAGTTCAAGTTCATCGTTGTGTTGTAAATATAGATTGGCCCTTCATAGAAAAACTACCGAAAGTAGCATAGCATGCAGCACACGCAAGAAAATCTGACCTGAACATAGGCTACATGGGCAGATTTAGATTTTTTGTTGCAAATTTAGCGTCGGTATTCTTTCTTGTCTATATGTAGTATGGCAGTGTTATACTACAGTAATAAGCTATAGGCTATTTTAATGTCACATTTTGGCTCAAAACTGTTCTTTGCCCAGGGCCTCAGAATCCCTAAAACCGCCCCTGGTTATACTACCAGGCATAAGTATTTGTTTATGCATCAACTTGTTGTTGACGATAGTCCACCTTATAATACTACTAATAATAATACTAACAATAATATTAATAATAATTATGATAATAATAAGCCAATTATATTCTGCTACTACTCTAAATACACTTTAACAAATCGCTACAACTGTCTCACTTCTGTTTACCTCAGCACGAAAATACCACCACATTGTAACCAACATTCCACCGGAAATGTACCCACTGGCTTATTGAAATGCGGAAGTTCTTTAGAACGCTTCGTGAATAAACCCAATTAAGCCGTCACTGGCAATACCTGTCCAAATAAGAGCACAAAAATTCTGGATGCATCTAAAATCAAGTGGTGCACTCTATTTTGAGGCCTGAAAAACCCAGGAACTGAAACCAGAAAAGAGTCCCTTATGCCAGCTGGCACTGAAGCTCACTAACTCCATAACAAACACTAATATACAACATGCTCAGACCAGTCCTGCTTTCCAATCAGCAATTTGTGACAAAAAAGTCATCAAACAAGCAAAAGAAAACTATTTGGAACATGGAGAAATAAAACTACCTGTCAAAGCAGAACCAATTTCTATCTGGCCCCAAATCGAAGAATATATCGTCACTGCCAGACAGGGGAGGTTGAGACATAGGAGCACTTTCTTCACTATGATAAATATAAAGCTATAAGACAACTGTCTTTCCCTAGTTTTAAAACATATCACCCTAACTTTTATACTATAGACATATATGAAAAGCTGGCTATGCTCAGCAGAGCGACATTTGACCCCTACAGCAGATACTCATAACCTAATATCTTTTTATTTTATTTATTTATTTATTTATTATATCTATATAGAGAAAACACATATTGTAGTGTTCTGCTTGTAGAATATTATACACCAGGATTTCTCAAAGTGTGGGGCATGCCCTACTAGTGGGGCGTGGAGGTCTTGCAGGTGGGGTGCAAAGAATGTCTTTATTAATGCATTTCTGTTTTGACAAAGATTACTCAATAAAAAACACGAATTAATGATCATGGATTGTCAACTGATGTTTGAAAGCTGAAAGAACACAATAAAGTATAAAAAAATAAAAAATAAAAAACACGCTCTTTTAATGTTAACCTGTTGATTAAATATGTCTATGCCATTAATCTATGTATGTTAAAATGAAGCTTCTTGTAGCCTACGGTTATGATTAGCAGTCTTGTTACTTTTCAATATTTTATTTTGGAATGTTGAAACAGTAGGCTTTGGTGCACTGGCTGCAAAGTGACTCATTTTATACAATCTGTAGTCGTGCATAATCACGAACATGAACAGCCATGAATAAATTGTTAAAAAAGCAAGAGGAAAAGAGAAGGTGGCGGATAAAATGAGGAAGAAGTTGTGCGCTTGGATGAAAGAATGCAGGCAGGATGCATGATTCTGCAGGTAGGATACGTTGCTTCTACAAACAGTTACACTGATGTACTAAACAAGTTTGTGTTATGTTTAAGTTTTCTAACTAACATAAAGTGTTTTTGCAGATATTGTTGCCAATGGCCCACATTTAAACGTTTGATGTCATTCACATTGTCTTTTAATGCATTCAACAAAACCTGTCGTATATTACATATTTGATACCAGAACTAGCATAACTTCTACGATTGTGCTGTTGTTCACTCTGTCGGCCTGTCATCCTCATCCTAGTTCTCTCAGCACTGGAGTGGATTTGTAATAGTGATGGTGTTGCATTGACATTTTCATTTCACCAAATTACTTTTGCTTTTATAAGGCGACCAAGTATTAAACCATTGAATGAAATGCTAAGCCTTATTTGTCATGTCAAAGCATTGTTGAATTGAATTGGGTTGAATTGAGAGACATTATTGTTATTCCATACTTACATTTACATATCACATCACTGTCTCCCTAAAGACTTCTCATCGCTTTCCTTCATCAAGGACACTCCAAAATCATTTTTCTACCTCAGAAGCATGTCCTTTGCTTTTGAGACGCTTTCAGGTCACACACAGCAGATTTATGTTGACCAGCTGAGGTAAGTTTAAGGTGATACATATCACAGAGATGTGAATGTAGTGTCATAGAATAGTTTTAAAGTAATTAACATTACCTTTGGGATGTCTCTTTGTAGCAAAGAGGAGAAGTCACCCCACCTAGCTTTGAATACTGGTTCCTGGGGTACCAAACATGCACTTTGATTGGGACACACGCCAAAGAGCCAGGCTCATTGTCATGGTCACTCCATCACACTCCTCAAGGGTGGTTTGTTTTTAAGTTACAGATTATTGATATCATTGATGTAAAGTTAAGATGTGTAATGGCAATGGCACCAGCTTGTGTCTGTTAATATAATATAACAATTAATATAACAGACACAACCAACCATAACTGCTGAGATTCATTGTTTATCTTTATGTGTATGTGTGCGCTCCTGTGTGTGTATGTGTGTGTGTTCTTCCTCTACCAACTTTGTTAGATGTACATGCTAGTTATGCATGACACACCCCTGTACCAAGCTTGTAAACACACACACACACACACACACACACACACACATTAAGGCCTGTCAAATCTAACAGTAACAACATTTTATGTGGACCAAAACATAGTTATTCTCCATCTGTCTAGTTAGTGTTGATTTAGCAGTCTATGGATTGCTGCTGTGGTATTTTAGGACTTTTGCAGTCCACAAAACATTTATTGTTTCGGTGTTGTGTTTGCTAATGGTGTCACGACTCTCTGTCTGAGCCCTGCTTTGTTCACGCTTTCCCTGACACTACCCTCATTATCGTAGTTAATCACGCACTCGTTTCCTTGTTTCCCCGACACGGTTCTCATTATTAAATCTTGTTTCGCACTCGTTTCCTTGTTTCCATGCACTCATTCTATTATCCCCCTCACCTGTGTCCGTGTCTCGTGTAACGCACTTCACCTGCACTTCCTCATTTAAGCCCTGATTCGATTATCACGATCACCTGCACAGCACGACTATTTATACCCTCTGGTTTCAGTTTCCCCTTGTCAGTTCGTCTCTTCACAAAGGTTTGTTCACTGCGTAAAGTTAGACTCTTGACTCTCGTGTTTCCTGTTATCCTAGTTCGTGTCTCAGTCCTTGTTTCTTTGTTCGGTTTTTGCCTCGGTTTTTGTCTCTTGCTCGTGTTCTCTTAAGTTTTCCCCAGTTTCAGTTTTCTGTCTGGGTTTTTCTGTTTGTCTCGTGCAGTCTCGTTTTCGTGTTTTTGCCCGTGTTTGTTTTCTCCCCGTTCTCTCTGTCCGCACCTCTCCCAGTTCCCCTGTGCTCCTCCTGACCTCCCCTGGCTCTGACCCGGACCGGCTCATCGACCACGCTTCGCCTGCCACCCCGACCCTGTTCGCCCCGACGACTCGGCCGTCGCCAGCTCAGGCGGTAGAGCTACCGCCTGCCAACCCCGGAGTCGCGGGTTCGAGCCCCGCTCAGCCCTCCAGTGCCGACTCTCCTCGGGTCCACGGATTACCTCCGCCACCACCTGCACTGCACCCCAGCGCTCCCGCACAACCACTGCCGCGGCACACCACCCCTGGGATCGTGGGTTCGAGCCCCGCTCGACCCATCTTCACTAAGCCCCTCTGGGGCCCTGGACTACTCTCCCATTTCCCCCAACCCTCAATAAAACTCTCTGTTGGCACTTGCACTTCGGGTCCGCCTCCCTTGTTCTGTTCTGGTTCCAGCCCTAGACCTGACAGAACCTTAAATGAGCAAGCGCAGGTGAAGTGCGTTACACGAGACACGGACACAGGTGAGGGGGATAATAGAATGAGTGCATGGAAACAAGGAAACGAGTGCGAAACAAGATTTAATAATGAGAACCGTGTCGGGGAAACAAGGAAACGAGTGCGTGATTAACTACGATAATGAGGGTAGTGTCAGGGAAAGCGTGAACAAAGCAGGGCTCAGACAGAGAGTCGTGACAAATGGCTGAACACCATCCACTGTTATAACCAAGCAGAGCCTGGGCTAAACCTAGGGAAGGGACACTTATTTCAAACAATCATAAATCACTTCATCCACACCGAGTTAATATAATACATTACACTTGCTCAAATCATCTATTTTTTACAACCTTTGCTTCAGCTGATTTAACCACCTCCCAGAAACAAAGTGGTGCGTTTCTCGAACAGCTAGCTAAGTTAGCATTGTACTATCATTGTACAATGGAAGTATCTACAATGGTAGTGGCGAGATCCTTCCGTTTCTCGAAGGTCTCGTACTTCGGTAGAACAATCATTGTAGATACTTCCATTGTACGTACTTCCATTGTGGGTACTTCCATTGTGGCCACTATTGTTGTTCCTACTTCGGTTTGTGAAGCATGGAAACAACGGAGGAAAAGCAGGGGACAGCCGTTTTGATTGGATGGCGAACTCTTTGTTGACACGACATGCCACTGCTATTTCCTTTTAATACATGTCTTTGTTGAAATCATACTGTCGTGTCGCTTACTTTTCGTATGCGTGTTGTCCTCGATTGCTAGTTAGCTATCCTTGCTAGTTTTCGTGTGTGCTTGTTGATTAGCTTGATTCCCTCGGGTGTATTCATACAGTTTACTCACAGTCTCCAAATGGCGTGGAAATGACACGACAAGTATCCAATATGAAGTTAACCGTTTACTGGGTGATCTGATGGTTACAGGGTGGTTATACAGGCTGCAATTACACCAAGCTCCGACGAGGAAGTTTCCGTCTCGTCAGGGCCGTGTGGTGTCTTCTGCAGCAAGTCAATAACTAACTCACTCTGGTACAGGCAACCAATATTACCCCAAAGCCCAGCGGCCCTCTAGTGGTCAACTTGGTATTACATGAACATCACATTGAACCCCATTTCTGAACTTAGGCATTCATTACACAGCCCCCCCTCTAAGAACACTGAGTCCCTTCAGTACATACTCGTGTATACACAAGTATCGCTTAACACATTTAAAATAGGGATTACTTAGGCAAAGCTCAATCTGAACACATTTCAAAACATAAAGACTTTGTAGAGAGTGGGTGCGCACATCCAAATAGTTTGTCGGCAGGTGCAAGACAAAAGTGTCAGACAGTATAAAGATGTGGGTCTGCACACTGCCTCGTTTGCTCCAAAAGTTCAATTTTATTATTTAAATAAAAACATAAAGACTTAACGTCAAATGAGAAACTGTTATTTAAAGTCCAACAATTAACTAGACATTAAAGTAAAATAAATGACTGACTTTAATGATGAGAGTCCATTCATGGTTGGTACCAGGCTGGGGGACGGACTTCACGGCCTCGGGACGTGGTAGGGCGCTGCATGGGCGTTGCACTGCTGTCTGCCTGGTCTGGTGGCGCGGTCTCCGCTGGAGGTGGGCATGCCTTCCTGCGAGCCTGACGGTGCCGTCGTGCAGTTCTTTGATGCCCGCGGCCCTCGCGTTGCAGTTTCTCTGACTCCTCCCCTGCAGAACTTGAAGAATCCGGTTGTTGCTGGTCAGATACACCTTGCGATCCGACACTCGGTGGGGGCTGGTCTCTCTGAAGAATCTCGCGTCGTCTGCGTCGCGTCCATCCAGGTATCATGTCAGATGCACAGGGCTTCAGACAATCATGATGCAGGATCTTCCGGTCTCGCTTCCCAATCAGTTCGTACAGCACTGGTCCCAGGCAAGCGATAATGATGTTAGGGCCTTTCCATGGGGGTTGAAGCTTTGGACTGAATCCCTTTTTCTTAGTACTGTCCTTGACATAAACTAGATCTCCAACAGCATATGGTCTTCCTTTGGCCCTGACATCATAGATTCGTTTTTGTCGTTCCTGAGCGGCTTTTAGGTGTTCTCTAGCAGCTTCTTGCACATCTTTTAAGCCTTGCTCCAGCTCGCTCAGGAATTCAGGAACTTCGTGCCTGTCCCTTTTTAACTCTGCTGCACCTGACCAGATGTCATGTGGTTGATGGACCTCCCTGCCCAGCATGAGTCTGTTTGGGCTGAATCCTGTGCTGGCGTTCTTGGTGCTGCGGTATGCTGCTGTAAGCAATGGAAGATGTTCATCCCAATTCTTTTGGTTCTGGTCCACATAGCAGCGTACCATCTGCAGGAGCGTTCTATTGAACCTTTCAACTTGGCCATTAGATGCAGGGTGGTATGGCGTAGTTCTAGTTTCTGTGATCTGAAGGACTTGGCATACTGACTTGAAAAGAGTGCTTTCGAAATTTCGACCCTGATCGCTGTGGAGTTCCAGGGGGCAGCCATAACGTGATATGAAGTCATACACAAGTCTTCTTGCTGTGGTTTCTGCTCCTTGATCGGGTACTCCATAAGCTTCCACCCACCGTGTAAACTGGTCGATGATAACCAGAATATACTTATTGCCTGCTGTGGATACTGGAAAAGGGCCTAGTATGTATCCAAATGTAGGCGGTCCATGGGAGCACCAGCCTGGTAGGACTGTAGTGCTGCTTTTGTTGTTGGCCCAGCAGACTTGAGTGTGGCACAGCTCTGGCATTTTTGTATAAAGAGTTCCACATCACCCCCCATCCCATACCAGTGGTAGCTCTGCTTCAGACGTTGCAGGGTCTTACCTATTCCCAAGTGCCCCCCTTGAGGTGGATCATGACAGGCTTTGATTAATTCCATCTGCATCGAGTTTGGTACTAACAGTAGGTACTGTGGTTGCCCCCCATCTGCCTTCTCCCAACGATAGACGAGAACTCCATGGTGTAGCTCAATCTGGGGCCAGCAAAGCCAGTACTTTCTAGCAGCAGGGCTTTCAAGGGACACTTCTTCTTGTGTGGGCAGCTCTCCTTTTTCAGTCCACTGATGTAGCTTGGACAAAACAGGGTCTTTGTGTTGTTCTAGTGCCCATTCTTCTTGACTTACTGGCTGTAGCCAGTTTGTAACCGACATGCCTGTCCCTCTTGTTCCTGGATCTTTTAGTTGTTCTTGAGTTTGATTTCCGTCGTCTCCATTTGTGGTTAGACGCCTGACTGCAAGGGGAACCACATCGTCCACATCCTCAATGAACTTGGCCCATTGCTGGTCGAGTCGTTGGCAGTAGGCACACCCATGGCATGGTAGAGAGCCCACGTCTTGTCCTGCTTTGTAGCAGTCACAGTCGTCTCTTTCATCAGCATCTTTGCGCGACAATGCATCAGCATTTAGATGTCTCTTCCCCTCTCTATGCTCGATGTCAAAGTCGTACTGGCTCATTTCTTACAACCATCTTGCTAATTGGCCTTGGGGATTCTTAAATCGGAAGAGCCATACCAGACTGTTATGGTCTGTGGGCAGGAGGAATTTCTTCCCCAAAAGGTAATGACGAAACTGTCGGGTGAATCTGACCACAGCGAGTAACTCCCGTCTGGTGACACAGTATCTCTGCTGTATTGGGGTCAGGTGGTTGCTCGCATAAGAGATGACCCTCTCTTCACCCCACTGATTCTGAGATAGCACAGCTCCGATACTGTGATTTGATGCATCTGTGTCCAGGATGAAACTCCCCTCACTGGTAGGGTAAGCCAGTATTGGAGATGACGTAAGCTTCTCTTTCAAGTTCAAGAAAGCCTCTCTTTGTTCCTCCCCCCACTCAAATTGGATGTCTTTTTTCAAGAGGTACGTCAAAGGGCTTGCTAGTTCGGCAAAGGACGGAATAAACTTCCTGTAATAGTTGCATAGTCCCAGGAAAGCTTGGAGTTCCTGTCTGCCTGTAGGGTGTGGCCAGTCCTGTACATCCTTCACAAGTGCCGAATTTGGTCATATGCCTTCACCACTAACGACATGTCCCAAAAACAGGACTTCCTCCTGTAGGAGTTGGCATTTGGATGGTTTCAGTTTCAGCCCAAATTCTTGCAATCTGCCAAAGACTTTGGCCAGACTTTCCAGGCTTTCTTCCACATCTTTACCTAGAATTATGATGTCATCTAAGTAAATCAGCAGTGTATCCCATTGAAGGCCACGCAAAGCTAGCTCCATAGCCCTCTGAAATGTCCCCGGAGCATTACATAACCCAAAGGGCATTCTGGTGTACTCGTACAATCCATACTTTGTGATGAATGCTGTCTTAGCACGATCTTTTTCATCTACGGCAATCTGCCAATATCCACTTTGCAGATCGAGAGTGGAAAAGACGGTCGCTCCACCTAGCACATCTAAGCACTCTTCAATCTTGGGCAGAGGATAGGCATCCTTTGCTGTCAAGTTATTTAGATGCCGGTAGTCGACACACCAGCGCACACCTCCATCTTTTTTACGGACTAGCACCACAGGCGATGCCCACTCAGATGATGAGGGAGTTATTACTCCTGCTTCTAACATGGATTGAAGGTGGTTCTCTTCTTCATTTTGAAAGCCCAGGGGAGTTCGCCTTGCTGGTTGGCGCACTGGTCTGGCTGCACCAGTGTTTATCTGGTGTGAGACAGCAGAGAAGTAGCCTAGGTCTGTATCAGACATGGCAAACAGAGACTGGTGCCTTAGTAGCAGAACAATCAGTTTTTCTTGCTGTTCCTCACTGAGTGTCTCTCCAGATGCTGCGTATAGTGTTTGCACATGCTCAGGTAAGTCAGTAGCTTTAACAGTGACTACCCTCCCAATCTTTGGTGCACTTTCAGGGTCGTTGTCTAGGCTGTGTTCAATATCAGTTTGAGACTGTGTCTTTGAGTCGTCTAAGAATGCCTCAATCAAAATTCCGAGACACGCACCTTTACGCAAAGCAGCCTTATCTGGAGAGAGGTTGCACAGGCGGACAGGCACGCGAGCATCCATGTTTGTGACAGCACTACCTGAGGACACTTTCTCAGTTATGCTAGTTGGCTCCAACACTGCAGGGACCCCTGGTCTTGGGTGTTCCACCTCCCCCCACACAACACATTCGCACTCAGGTGGCAGTGTTGTGCCTCTTTCCAACAGTACACGGGCAACTGAGTAATCTGGCCCCTCTCCTCCAACAATCTTCGCAGGTATTGGTTCCCCTGCGATAAAAACACGGCCACTAGCTTCAATTGTGACATCAGCAGCACTGAGGAAGTCAAGGCCCAGCAGAAGACAATCATGAATGGGGGCCACATAGACATCCCAGTCAAAACTGTGGGTTCCTATATGAAAAACCACTTTTACTCCACTCATGGCTGTCATTTCACTGTTAGACTCGGCATTGTGGAGGACTGTTTTTTTTAGATGGGGGTGCTCGCTCCCATACAATTTCTTGTAAAGTCTGTCAGACAGGATAGTCGCTTCAGCCCCTGTGTCTACTACAGCTTGGACTGGAGTGTTGTTGACCTTCAATGCAATGTGAAGACTTGGCCCTCGGTTAGTGGCACGACTGATTTTCAGTGTGGGGGACTGAGTCTGCTCCAGAGCCATTTCATGCTCGCTCGTTGTGGTGCGCCGGGTGGTTGGACTAGGTGACCTGGAGCATTCCCTCCTGAAGTGTCCCTCTTCCCCACACCCATAGCAGGCCCCTTTTGTGCTTCTAGGAGGGCTTGCAGAGGCAGCGTGTGTATTGTTACGTGGCTGGCTATTCTGCTGCTGCCTGCGGCTTTGGTCATGATAGGGGCTATGTTGTCTGGCAGGGGAATGGTCAGGATACCTTCGCCCTCTTTGGTCACCAGTGCCTGATTGTAGGTGGCTAAGTGTCAGCTGAATTTGCTCAACCTTCTCTAACAGCCCTTTAAACTGGTCGGTTGTGACATAGGTGGGAGTTTGAACACGACGAGATACATGTGCTATGTCATCGTCGTCATCAGCCCAAGACACACGCCTAGTTCTCCCCCTCAGGTCCATTTCTCGTCCCACTGTAGCTTTAAAGTTGTGCTCGTGTGCCTCCACTAGCTTTTGGGCTTCTGCCAGAGTGCATGGCTCTTTATTCATCACCTCATAGGCTAGCTTCTGATCTTTCAATCCTTTAAGAAAAGCATCTGCAGCCAATTGATCTTGTAGGGACAATTCTACACCAGGATAGGCGAAGGTTACTAGGCGTCTCACCTCCTCTGCGAACTCAGCCGATGACTCTTTTGACTGTCTCAGTTCTCCAAGTCTGCGGCGAACAGTCGTTGGAGGATCTCGTTGACCAAAACGTTGGGTTAAGTGTTCTTTAAGCAGAGTGTAGTCCTCTCTAATGTGTTCTGGGAGGGAGCACACATAGCGCATGGCACTCCCGCGAAGACATTCATGCAGCTTGTCGACTCTTTCAGCACCAGTCCATGCATATTTACGAGCTAGTCTTTCAAATGGCAACAGGAACGGCTCCCAGTCCTCCTTCCCGTCATATGTCGCCATTTTTGGTCTAGATCCATCGTATGGGGTGGTTGAAACATGGGGTTGTGCGGGACTGGTGCCGTAAGTTCGAGTGGGGGCAGCGGCGAAATGTTGTCGTCCTCTCCCCCTCTCCATGCCTCCGGCCCGGTCCACAGTGCCTGAATTAGGTAGTAGCCAAGGGGGACTTGCACCCTGAGACCTCTGCTGAATTACATCCAGCTCAGCGGCAAATTGGTTCATCGCACCAGCATGTGGAGTAGTCATGGATGTGGCCTGGGGTACTGTCAGAGATGAGGGTTGAGCTGAATGCTCATGAAAGCTGGGGTGAGCAGAGATATCGTGGGAGGGTTGCAATGTGCGACTGCGCGTCGCCTGATCTGAATTCACAGTTTGTGGCACTGCTGCTGTGGGTGCTGTGGGCTGCGAAGGCGTGTCCCTGTTGGTATTGAAAAGGGTGGCCAACCCAGCCAGAAAAGTTTGCATCTGCTGGGCTTGTTGCTCTAACATGTTTTTTACCCAGGCCGGTGGGTCTGGTGGCTCTGGGGGCGCAGCTGTAGCACCAGCATTCAGGTGTTCCTCAGTCATAGTTTTATTTATTTTTTATATATATATTTTTTTTTTATTATTTATTTATGCATTTTTTTTTTTTTATTATTATTATTTTTTTTTTTTAGTGCATGTGTGGGGAATAATGTCTTTCGAATGCAATCCTGTAACTGTACACTACAAGCAGGTCAGTACAACGTAGCGTATATTGTGTGGCAGAGCTGCAGTTCAATGATTTGCAATGTAATTTGCAGTAGATCTCGCTGTGCATGCAGTTCGGAAATCATGCACTGACGTTGGTAACAGAAAGTTCTCTCCGAGCCGTATTGTCAGTCACTAGTTTCCGTTAGTCAACACCGGCGAAGCGCTTCTCTACCGAGGGGGAATTGAAACAGTCATGCCGAGGGGGACTTGAAACAGTCATGCGTGATCGAATGAGAGAGTGGAGATCTCCTCCGCTTGTCTTTGAACACTCCGAGTACAGTCCAAAAGTTTGGCAGATCGGAACTTAGTGTTGAATTACAAGCAAAGTCTTACTGTGTTCCGAATCACATTAAAGATGATACTTGCACTTCTGACACCAGTGTCGTGTCGCTTACTTTTCGTATGCGTGTTGTCCTCGATTGCTAGTTAGCTATCCTTGCTAGTTTTCGTGTGTGCTTGTTGATTAGCTTGATTCCCTCGAGTGTATTCATACAGTTTACTCACAGTCTCCAAATGGCGTGGAAATGACACGACAAGTATCCAATATAAAGTTAACCATTTACTGGGTGATCTGATGGTTACAGGGTGGTTATACAGGCTGCAATTACACCAAGCTCCGACGAGGAGGTATCCGTCTCGTCAGGGCCGTGTGGTGTCTTCTGCAGCAAGTCAATAACTAACTCACTCTGGTACAGGCAACCAATATTACCCCAAAGCCCAGCGGCCCTCTAGTGGCCAACTTGGTATTACATGAACATCACATTGAACCCCATTTCTGAACTTAGGCATTCATTACAATACGATAGCGGTAATAATAAATGGTTACAGCATGGTAAACGTCTGGTAAAACTCAAGTGCCAAAATTTGGCCCAATGTCTACAGTGACACATGTCGTGAAGGAAATTTTATTCTTACAAATCCATAGGTTTCAATAGCGTCTTGACGTCATTCGTCAGTGGTATTGATACTCTACCATACAACATCGCTGTCTGTGCCAATAGCTCAATGAGAAAGTTGCGTGGTTTGAGTGCTGTTGTTCTCTTTAGTTCCCGGGTTCAAATCTCAGTGCACGCCTGGTAGCACATAGCCTTCATGTTTTACTATAGCATTGCTCCTCAATACATGTACTCTTTCAAATCAATAACCCAGACAAACTTCAGAGTACAGCATAAATCCACACTAACATGACTGTGAAACGCTAGGCCACACAAACAGATAAGTCATACAATTCGTCTACACTCAGTCTCGAACCTATGTCTATGATGGAAAACATATGTTGCTCGCGACTGCGCTACTAGTTGCGCTACTGACAATCACACGTGGGTTTCTGTTTACCAAATACATATGCTGTTAATAATGGGAAAAACTTCAGTTGAAGGCCAACTTCTAATGCAAATATCTCGTAATCCCATGTTCCAAACTCAGCGAAACTCAATCGGTTTGTAGATGTCACTATAATACTGCTGTTCAACCCATTAAATCATTAAGTCTTGTCATACGGTTTTAACAAGAAAAATGACATAACATGAATTGGCCATTTAAAAGTTCTATGAGCTCTATTATAGTGTCCTCTACATATCGATTGAATTTCACTGCATTTGTACTGCAGGATTACAAGATATTTAAACTTTACAGTCGAAGATCTACTGCAAGTTTTGCCGTGGGTGGGATCAACCTTCAAAACAACACTTGTACAATGGCTCGCGAGCTGTTGTAGGTACTACACAACTTTACTTCGGAGTTTTGGAAGTATCTCTGCTACGAAAGTTTCGAGAAACGCGTAGTAGGTCCCTCACTACCACAGTCCCCACAACAGAAGTACGGACTTCCGAAGTTCCTCACTACCAAAGTATGTACAACCATAGTAGGCTTCAAGAAACGCGAAGTAGCCTCTGAGGCGGTACTTCGGAAGTACCAACAACGGTAGTGGCTAACAAGTTAGCAATTTTGCGTTCGAGAAACGCACCCCAGATGAGTGAAATGCCAGCGGTCCATCAGCTTGACCAGTGACCATTATGTTCACTCAAGGGCGTAGTAATGGTTTTGATATTGGTGGGGACATAATTTGCTTCCCATGCCTCCCTACATCATGATCTAAGCTACTAAAAAATACAGCCTCAACAATCAGCATTACAGTGTGCTGCTTAATTTCCACACATTTGTACAATGAACAGCCTACCGTATTTTACATGCATTTTGGTTTTGTTACTGCAGTTGAAGTGTTTTAGTACTGCAGTTGAAGTGCATTTTGAACATGTTAACTGATGGAGTTTTGGAAATGTACACTGCATAGAGGTAAGTGTGAGAAGTGTGAAAAACAACAAGTGGAATATACAATTGTTGACAAATGTACACGGATGACTAATTCGCATTACCAACAAGCATTTATTAGCTGTACACAGTCTCAACAGAATTATAACACACCTACTCAAAAGATTTAGGGTCCAGCAAAAATGTACTTACTAATGTTCACGTATAGGTTATTCACAGTCCAACATGTATAATTCACTTAAATAAATAATAAAGACACGAAATATCATATCAAAAACAAAATACTGTTTAGGTTGGTTTACTGTTTACAAACAAAGAAATAAATAAGGCCCATGGCCATTCAAAAATAGTAAGCGAGTGAAATCCTGGAAACATCAACTAAGAAATGTATTTTAACTTGTTTGTAGCTTGTTGAGCCTACTTACTCCCCAAATCTTGCATGAAGGAGCCAAATGCATGGCGCCGCCGGTCATTGACACAGATAAACTGTTGGCAGATTTCTTTTATGTTAATACTATCCAACCTGTCCTGGTGGATATGGCAGACGACACTACCAAATATGTGTCTTCTGGTCCATAATAATAACAGGTTAGTAATAATAATAATAATAATGTTTATTGCATTAATAATACATTGTCCTTATTTATTATTTTTTATCTAACCATTCCATCTAAAGCCCTATTAGGACGGGACTAGTTCTATGGGGGGACGTGGGGTAAAAATGCATTCAGATGGGTCAACATGCATTGTGGCCATGGCAGGCACGTCACAACTGTCACAATTCACTCACTCAACGCGTGCGTGAAGATATACCCATCTTTTGTTCCGTTTACTCGTCCGAATAGGGCTAAAGATGAGGGCGTTTTAAAAAATATTTTAATATTAACTCCACCCCAATAGGCGTATAGCATGATTAGACCTAATCTGTTTCAGTAGAATCAGACTGCAACGCATTCCCCGTCCAAAACGAAAAGCATGGAAATGAGAAGCAAAGACGTTATGTTGGGGTTTATTCCGTGCTAATGGAAAAACAATGAAATTAAATGAAATGAATGAAATCATCGCTAGGAAGAGTAAACACGTCGCTGTCTAAACATGTTTATACAATGCTATCTTGTGTGAGTAACTTACCGTTGACTGCGTGAAATAATTTCTGATGTCCGTCAGCTTTCTCTTCCTGCCCGAGTCAGACATGATTCTCCCAGCCACCAAACAGTAGGCCTAGCAGACACACTGCTCTGCTATTACATTTTTTTTTATTTTCCCCGCTCAGTCCACCAATTTACCAATGACAACCCAGTCATGATGACACATACAGGAAAGTGAGCCAATCCCATCAATGACATGCCATCTTTGAGAGGCAAAACTAAGGAGGGGAAAATTAACCGTTTGCTTCCCGAATATCGTGCAATTTCCCATTCAAAATTGGTATGGACATTTTAAGCACTTCGAAATATTGGTATGTACACGTCCATACTGTCCATACCCAATTTTACGCCCATATGTTCACTATTTCACCATTGAATCTACAGAAGCTCTTATATCATGGGATTATCTGGGTCGAACTTCATGTTCAGTGCAGTTTGTGATATATAGCAAACCAAATACCAAAATATTCTCAAACAGTTCAGTTCAGGTCAGAAAGCATCCTCACTTTGTTGTGAACAAATGTCTGATAAAACATTTTTATTGGTATTTTCAAGATGTTTCATTGGGATCAATCCAGAACGTGGCATGAAGAGCAAGACAAGAATCGTGACCAGCAACACAACTGGAAAATTGGTACAGAAAAAATTATGTTACATGTGTTTTTGACAGAAGAGTTTAGAGAAATGCATACACACTCACATGAAAGGACTGATGGACTTTGACTCTAGATTCACTTAATATTACATATGCAACAGTAGACCTTTTTATGGATTTTTACAAAAATGTTACAGTCATAAAGGTGCGCACATATAGAAACATTTTGTTTTTTGTTCACATTGTTTTGCACATTACTGTACACATGAACAAAAAAAGTGTGTAGATGCATACATGGGCACATGCATGCACACACACACACACACACACACAGAACATGGAGCTTGACAGCTTTTAGATTTTTGTTCTCAGTAATTTCATGTAACATACACATTCTGTATGTACTTGTCATTTTGAATGTTGACAGAAACCTGATGTGGCTAGATTGACTTAGCAGTATAGATCTCAACAGAAAAGGTGCTATGAACATAGAGGTGTGCACATGTATGCAAATATTTTATATATTTTTGTTTTCAGCAGTTGTTACATTTTTATATATTGTGTCACAAACACATATATGTATTTGTACGTGTTCATCTTTCGTAATAAAATTCCAACACATACACACATAATGTTTCTAATTATGTGATGCCTGCTGTGGCTATAACTTGGCATGTTTTAATATGTTTATGTGTATGGGTTCATGCAAATTTCTGAAATTGAGTTTGGAGCATTGTTTTAGCATTGGATCATTAATAACACAAAATCTGCAGAAACAGCATTGTACTGTAATTTATTTTGCAGTAGCAGTAGTATAAATGTACAACACCTTACCAGAATTTTACAGAACGCACAAGTGCAGCATGCTGCAATTTTACAGCACAATGCTGCATTTGTACTGCTACATATTGTAGTGTTACCTACAGTCACTCACTGTTATTATTTTTAACACTATCCATACTGTAAAAAGGCAGTCCATTACTGCCAAAACTGCTGCCAGTAATTTACTGTAATTTTATTTTTTAACAGTGTAGTATGAGAAAATTAATCAATAAGGTGTATATGTCTATCACAGGCCCCCATTTTATTTTTATAGCAGCTAATGGTAAGCAAATAATACATGGTTTATATTGTTAAATATTCACCCATCAGACCATGACAGTTTTGACAGCATAAGCCATATTTGATGATAGGTTCTGCCTCTTGGATAACTGACTGTCCAGAAACATCTCCAGAAGCAGCTGTAAATGTTGAAATCGTTGATGTTAATGTAATCCTGTTGTGGCCCTTTCCTGTGTCTGTGAGCATGTCAAGCGCAGTATTGGATTTTGATTCTTCCCTGTCTGTTAGCCAGTGCTTACATCGTAGCCTGCAGCTCAGAGCCATGCTGGCCTATATCAGAAGGATGTGTGTGTGTCCATGTGGCTGTGTGTGTGTATATGTACATGTGGCTGTGTGCGTATGTTGCAAAGGGTGTGTATGTTTGTGTGTGTGTGTGTGTGTGTGTGTGTGTGTGTGTGTGTGTGTGTGCAGGCGAGCAAGGCTGGCCCAGGTCAGAGGAGACACTTGCCCCGTGTGTGTCTATGTGCGTGTGTGTGTGCATGCCTGTTTGTGTGTGGGCTTGAGTCCCAACCATCAGGAGGTTAAATATTTTATGTCCTCCATAAGAATCTATTGCACACCTACCAGTGCCGTCCAGCTGGTGCTTCAGGAAGATGCTTTGATGTGCTCGTCAATAGAACAGCTAGTTCCATTAACACAATGTGTTTGTTATGAAGGGCTCTGCTCATGCTGTTATTTCTCATAACCCATTAGCTCAGTCAGGTAGCACAGTGGGATGCTTTGATGTAAATGTGGAGTGCCTATAATATTTAAGCGTATACGCTACTGACATTTAAATCTTTAAGCATTTTTTTCTATTTTTATTTTTCTTTTCTTTATTTTGTTCCTCCCCGTGTAGGGGGATAAATGGTTTCTATGACTGAGTGATTATATCTTCAAAGTTAACATTTGCATCTGAGCGTAATAGCTTCAGAAAATATATAAGATTGTTCTATTACTGTCCATTCAGTCATAAATTGGATGTTTTTATATTTGTTTGTGTTCATGTGTGTGTGTGGGGGTGTGTGTGTGTGTGTGTGTGTGTGTGTGTATGTGTGTGTGTTGCTGTTTCACACATGCATTGTGTTTTGTTTTTACCGACACAGTTGCATGTTAAAACAAAACAGCACAGTAGAACCCCCCGACATGTATCCAAGAAAAAGACTGCTGAATTTTTGACATCCTTTCGGCTTGGCTGAATGTTATAAGCTTGGTCTAGTAACAGGTTTCTACAGGGCCTTGGGCCTCAAATCACTGTGATTCTTTCAGACGCTGAGATAATGGACTTTCAGGTGCTCTGCTTTGACACAAAGTAACTGTGTGAGGTCAGACGGCCTGTAAGCCAAAATAAAAATGTATGTTTGTCCGTGTGTGTGTGTATTTGTCCGTGTGTGTCCATGATCAGTGCGCCACATTGGAAGATGTTATCCATCACTCTCCAAATTCGCCTGATCTCACATTAATCAATGAAAGCAATAGATCAGTTATTATTTTAGAAATCGGATGTTCATTTGACTCATATATGGATACCTGCTACTCATCGAAATTATTGAAATATCAACCACTATGCACTGCTTTAAACAACTGCAACTATTCCTGTAAAGTAATTGTGCTTTTTTTTGGTAGTCTGGGCCACGTACATAAAATGTGTATGCGTGGTCTACAGATCTGTGGACTGACAAAAAGAAAGGCAAAACAATTCACTAAATTCTGCTCAATATCTTCTATAATTGGAAGCCTCTTCATCCGGAAACGCAGGTGCCACCTTTATCCTTAGGATGTCATGAACAGAACATTTTAGTGCCGTATAGGACTCCCTTAAGCCAAATTTGGATTGCGCCATGATACGTGTATATCTGTCAATCTAAATAAAGAAGTAAACTGTGTGTGTGTGTGTGTGTGTGTATGTGTTTGTTGCTATGTGGGGTCAGACTACCTGTAACCCAAAATAAAAACAGCTTCTAAACTAAATGGAACTGTTACTTCCCAGCAGTGAAGACCAGCCCTAAACACCAGCATACCGCCAAGCATTCTTTGTAAATGTGAACGGCTATCCCCCTTTAACAAACAGGGAGAATAGAGGCATGCTGAGGCCAAATTAACACTTCACCTCGACACTCACAGGGTTCTACACTGCTCAGGGTTTGCCTGCCAGAGTTAAGTGTGTGAGTGTGTGGGTAATTGAGTGAAGACATGCACACACACACGTTAATGTGATAATGTTAATCACATATATGTGTTTTTTGTGTGCATAATAACATGAACAGTAGGAAAAGGACAAAAAAACAAGAGAGGTGAAGGAGAGATGAGTAGGTTAAATAAATATCTAGTTTGAGAAGGTAGGTAAACATTCAACTCTGTGAATCCAACCCTTCCACTAGGGAGGTCAAGAGACTTTTAGATTTAGAACTAATGCAGTCTTACTGTCGAGATGAACACTAAAAGCTCTTTAATGTGTCAGTGACCTGCTTTGGCATCTCCACATTGACATCGACACTGAGGGCAAGTTTTAAGTCTCAGACCATAGTGCATTTTATGTGTCCCCATAATTTACTGAATATAGCATTTTCCCAAACTGACCACACTGAAAATATTGCAGACTTTGCTTCATGCTCCATGACAAAAACAGGATTCATATTGTTGATCGTCTTACTAGCAATACCCCAGATTTAATGTGCAGGGGACCCCTAATAACAGATGAAACTGTCCTATAATTAATTATGTGAGTAAGAACAATGCACTAGTTGCAAGACAGACCAGAATTAATGAACCACACCCTACCGAAATGTGTGTGCCTTGTATCCCTTGTGTCTAAATCAGATACTTTAAAAATGATCATCTGTAGCTGATGAAGTATTACGTATGTTTGTTTATTGTTGTTGTTGTATTTAGTCTTACAAGTGATTTTCTTTGCTCTAGACTTAACAAGGGCATTTGGATATGGTCATTATGTGTGCATGTGGGAATGTGTGAATGTACATACATGTATGTATGGATGCATTTTTAAATTTGATAATTACATGACTGCCCAACATGTAAAATCAAAGCATAGAATGATTCATTAGTATCCTTTCACAATTCCCCTTGAAATCTGACATTAAACATGCATAATTCGGAAGGAAAACTGCCCATACATCCACAAAGAAAAACATGGTTATTAAGTGTAAAGAACATTTTTATGCATGTTTTCCACGATGGCTAACTTAACTTAATGCATGAAAACAATCCAAATTAAAGTGGTTCAGTACAGTTTACATGCGTGTGTGCTTGGATTCAATTGTTTTTTTATGTAAAACAATGTGGCTGACATTTGACTGCTGCAATATGTTTATAACAAGTCATAAACATGAATAAAGTGTTATTAATGTTTATGATATGTGTCATGTCATGTTTATAACATGTTCATGTCACTCTTATGTAGACACCTTCAAATAAAGTGTTACTGTTTTTTAGATAGCTTTATAGTAGCTACAATGACTTGCAAACACCAACTGTATAAAATGGAGGGCTGTGTGTAACTTAGCAACAATAAACAATCATTGACATCTCCAGCAGGTGCTTATTAAGCTTGTGAATTTCAAAATACTAGTGATGCTTCTCGCTTTTGGAGGCGGAAAAAGTGTTGCAGTGTGAATGGGCCCCTTAGAGTACATATACTGTGCAGGTTGGTGTCAGGGCTCAGAGCTTGTGTTTCAAACGCGATGTTTCCCATCATTTGTTGTTTGTTAAAGGCCTATGATTTATTCAGTGACTCATCACAAACACATCACAACAGCCATGCCAATGTTCCCTCCTTGGAAATGCACAACACTGACTGACTGCCAAATGCTGAAAATGTGCTGTCCTATCCAGGGGAGAAAGGTAAACTCTGTCTCTGTCCTAAACAAGATGTGATTTATTTATTTTTCACATTAAGAGAGTTAAATGTTTGGGCAACCATTGACTTTAGGGGCGAATCAAAAAGAAAACAAAACCAGTGGGCGATGTAGCATGCAAAACTCTTCTTCTAATTAATTTCACCCTTTGCTCTCGAAAACCCACATCTCTTAGCTGGGAGCAAAGGCATTTGAGACAAAGCTGATTACCGGGAAAACTAGGATAATGTTTCCTCTAATGGACAATTTCACTTTCACTTCCCATTCTTTCTGCTCTTTCTTCCTCTATCCCACTCTCTCTTTGTACCCCCTGCATTCTCTCTTGTTTTCACTATCTCTTTATTGTGCTGTCTTCCTTTCTCTCCCTCTCTCTCTCTTTCGGCCTACCCGTCTCTCTTGGACAAGGACATACTCCTGCTGCTGCTGTCTGAAATCTCACAAGCCCTCTTTTTGTTTATTGTTTGGCTGCTGTTACACCTAGCTTGATGCATGATTTCATCAGGTGTATCACCTTGGACAGTTACGGGGAGGAAATGTATTTTTTATCCTCAACAATTCTAAGCCAAACTACAGGCATGTATAAGGAAGGGTTTTAAAAGTTGAGAAATAAATTTATGTTTCTCCTTATTTTTAAAGTCATTTTTGGAGTTCAAGGTAACACCTTTCCCTGATATTTGCTGACAGATCGGTAATTGGTCGCAGGTTCGAATCCCGTTCCAGTAGGAAGAGACTTGGGTGGCGTAATAAATAACTAGTGCTCTCCTGCACCCTCCTGCATCCTCATCCATGGCTGAAGTGCCCTTGAGCAAGGCATCTAACCCCACATTGCTCCTGGGACTATAACTGAAATCCTGTAACTAAATAACTAAGTCAGTCTGGATAAGAGCGCCAGCTAAGTGTAATGTAATGTAATTGCTATATAAACAAATTTATCAAAATGTTACTGTATTATATAGTATGTTGGACATGAAACAAAATATGGCCACCTTCAGTATTAGATGGCTATCTTTAGATCAGTCATTTTCTTTCCATTGACTAATTTTTTACAGTTTTTCACGACACTCACACACAAATTTCAAAATTTGGCTTGAGAATTTATACTCTCATTCTCTTTAAGAGCCAGCGGGCACATTGTCCATGGCCTGTTGCTATTACAATGGCGGACGGGAGGACGGGAGGAGCTTTTCGGTAGAGGAGACCGATCTGCTCATGCGTGAAGTAAAAGCACATAAGCAGTTAATATTCGGGGATGGAAAGAATCCCCCCAAACCTCCGTGGGTAAAAGAAGTATGGGAGGAAATATCTTCAGTAATTGGGTCGTCCTTTGGCAAGAAGAGAACTTTCGAACAGTGCCGAAAGCGGTATAACAACGTTAGAAGATGGGGAAACAAAAGCTTTAAACTCAAAGGAAACATCAAAAATAAACGGAAGGTGGAGGTCCATCAAGTTTTCTTTTTGATGATTTGTCTATTTCATTTGTTACAACTTGCCCTAACCCTAACCCTAGTAGAATGAGGAAAACCATGGTCCTCTCGTCCTCATCTCCTGTTTTCACAGCCACGCTGCCTGATTCTTCAGAGCCCATGCAGGTCGACCATACTCGCCTTTCCCCTGCTGAGAAAAATTGGCTGTGGACGACCAAGGTGTGTCCCCACCTTGGAAAACAGGGACATCATGCAGCAGCGTGTCCAGTAAGAGTTCGCACGCCAGTAGTACGGGGAGCCCTGGTGGGTGTACTTCCTGGGAGAGTCTCCCCACAGCTCCAGACGGTCCTGCCAGCTACGTGGTTTTGAAGGGGCACTGACATTCCACCTTGGCTCTTGTGGTCTCTTGGTGTGAGGGGGTCGGCTCACGAAGTGTATTGGGCCATCGCTACCGGTGGGCTAGGTGTTTGCATGCCTATGTGCATGGTGTGTGTATGTGTGTACGGTGCGAAGTTGTGGGTCATTTGGGCCAAGGGTAACAATTTTTGGTTTTGGCCACTTTGTGTTTTCGTTGTTTCACTGGTTTGTTTAAATTTATTTTCCTTTCTCTTTGTGTGGCCATTGGCATGCCGTGTAACCATAGTCAGTAATGTGTGCATTGTTGTATTTTTTTGTGTGCTAAATTGTTTGAACCATTACGTACTGCCCATTCTGATTGTTGTTGCCCTCAAGGAGCGTGGGTCCAAGGACTGAATGTGTGTTTTATTTATGTATTTTTATTGAAAATAAAAATATTTATTTTAATACTCCAGTCCCTCTCTCTCCTTCATTGTTCCCTTCATTGGGATCCCCTGCTTGTGGGTTTGGTTAACATTCAGATTTAATAGCAAATTGTACTGGTTAGTATTCCCCATGGGGGTTACACTGACTTTACTATTTATATCACTTTCTGCAGGTTAAATGTCGTATTTGTTCTGTGGAGCTGTCTTTTATTAACAAAAGCACCTCTTCCATGCGGAGGCATTATAGGGCCAGGCATGACGACAATGTCCCAGACACAACCAGGATAGATTTAGGTATACAGCCACTCTACAACTTACTGACAGTTGGTGCATTGATTAATTCCTATTAATTTATTCTTTACTTCATTTTTAACCATCAAGCTTCCAGGAAGCAAACGCTGGATGAAGCACTAGTGAATTTCATGGTGAAGGACTGCCAGCCCCTCAGCGTAGTTGAAAATGAAGGCTTCAGGGAGCTGGTTCAGGTCCTTGAGCCCTCATATGTTTTGCCAACTAGAAAGGTTTGTGTGGAAATTATCTAAAGTAGTTGATGTATCCAGTTTATTTAATCTTTTAATTTAAAGGGGTCCTTCCGCTAAAATGCACTTTGAGTAGCTCTATTTACAATGTGGTGGGTCACAACAAGCAGTATATGCACACAGCATTCCAAGATGTGAAATTCGACCCTCATGGTTTTACTGGTCATTGAAGGGTCGAGCTAACCAAAATGAGTGGATCAGAGCATGCTAAACCTATCTACGTCACTAGGTCGTAAGCCCCGCCCAGAGCCATGTATGGCACGCCAACATCCCAGAGGAAGAATAGTGGACAGAAGCTAAGTGAGCGAAAGACAGCGATTTTGTCCAATCAGAGGTGCCTTGTTGACACGTCATGGATATTCACGAGGGACACCAGAAAAGCCAGTCGTTCAACCACTAGACCTGTTCTAGCTTACAGAAAACAGCGTCAAGCAAGAGAACTAGGACAATTTTTCACAGAAATGACGCACAATGCATTCAACCATAGTGGCGATACAGCAATATGAATAAAAATAACGATGGAAGGACCCCTTTAAATACATTGATTTGCTTTTGGTTTGACTTGATTGTAATTTTCAGACCATCAAACAAATGTTGGCAAAGAGGTATGAGGAGGAACGGGAGCGAGTGAAAAGGGAAGTACAGCAAGCTGTGGCAGTGAGTATAAAAGCTAACATGTGGACATCTGTGAACATGGAAGCTTACTTGGCTCTTACCTATCACTACATTAATGAAAATTTTCAGCTGTGTACATCTGTGTTGGGAGTGCAATACTTTCCACAAAGTCACACTGCTGACAATTTGGCCCAAGTCAAAAGGGGTATGATGGAGGACTGGGCCATAACCAATAAAGTAAAGTGTCTTGTGACCGACGCAGCACCAAACATGATTGCATCCACTAGACAACTCCAAATTCGGCACTCCACTCAATTTGCATTGCACATAGTCTAAATTTATTAGTTAGGAAATCGTGATCAGATCCCCACACTTGCACCCATCAGACACAAAGCTAGGCACATTGTCACATACTTCCGATCGAGCACTACAGCCAAGGAGAAGCTCGCTCAAGTGCAGCAACGGATGGGACGGCCAACCCTGAAACTCATCAATGAGGTGCCAACATGCTGGAATAGCACGTATGAAATGCTGTCAAGGCTAAATGATGAGCGGGAGCTAGTGTGGGTATCTCTGACCTCTCTGAAAACAGATTTGACTCCACTTACAGCTGATGAGTAGAGGAGAGCCGTGAAGAATGAAACACTTTTTACTTAACGGTTATTTTCAAAGACAGTGAAGCAAATTAGATTTATTTTGCCATATGATCATCAACATACAAGTGTATTCTATTAGTTACTGGTGTAATTTAACACATCCGATAAGAAATCACGTTCATTTTTAACTTTGAACGCAAGGTGTCGTTTGTTCCAATCGTCCCTCATTGTTGGCGCGAATGAAACACGCAATGATTTTTGATCACAAAAAAACTACCAGTAGGTAATATTTTACTTTCCGATGTCAAAAACAGTCTCGCGGAGATAACGTTTGAACGCAGTAACGTCACGGCACGAGATTTCACAGGGTTGTGAAGTCTTGCATGCTGAATGTGCTGACGACATATGATGTTTCAGATGTGTATTGTTTTTGAGAAAATAGCTGTGTTTCTTACGTCCCGTGTTTCATTCGTCACGGCTCTCCCCTATACCATAATAGGAGAAACACTTGCTGTGCTTGCTCCTTTCCATCAAGCTACAGTGGAGTTGTCTGAAGAGAGGCGAGTGTCAGGGTCAAAGGTCATCCGGATGATGAAAATGCTCTATCATGCACTAGAGCGCAATACTTCAACCTTGCGCACACAGCCAGCCCTACAACTACATGAATACCTGAAGCATCGAGTCACAGACACTGCTTCCAATCTGGAGTCATTAAGTGTGTTGACCCTAGCAACGCTTCTCGACCCCAGATTTAAATAACTCGGATGCTGATGCCATTCTGGAGGTCCAGAGGTACCTTGCAGAGGGCGATATTGCCAGGTCCCAGGACCCACTGCAGTACTGGGACAACCACAAGACAATATATCCAAACCTGGGGTGCGTTTCCCAAACAACGACGGATGTTAGCATTTAACCACCGTTGTCCGTAGTAGGTTCAAACGACACAACAGTCCGATTTCGACCGTTTCCCGAAACTCTCGAACTACCTACGTACAACGTAAGTCTGAACTATGTTAGTTTAGACTTCCGTCGTTGAAACTGCAAAGTATCCAGATGTGTCGGAAGTGCTCGGAGAGTATTCGGATGCATTCGTTGCGGGGAGGCAGAAACGACACCACGACAGTAAGCAACAAAAACGTAGACTTATTTCAATTCAGCCGGTATGTAGGCTGTGACAACTTCAGCAACTTAGGAAAATGTTCCCCAACACAATCATGTCCCTTACTCATTAAAAAGCAGTGACTGAATACGTTTGTAAACTGTATACGTTTGTAATGATATAATCGTATATTTCATTTATGCTACCCTGGATGAAAATGAAGTGCCAGGATGAAAATGAAGTGAATTAAAGTAAAACCATTCATGCAGTGGGTGGCGGTAAAGCATTGAATGGTGCCTAATCTGACCCAAGACGGCCAAAGGTGACGAGCAAGACGTCACGTGTACAGAAACCGACATAAACAATGGTCTAACGACAGGTCCAAGCTAATCGTTCGAACTATACAGTTTAACGATGGAACTTCCGATGGATCGTCCAGACCTGCGTCGTTGAACGATCCATCGGACTAATGTTGTTGTAAACATCCGTTTTGTTGTGTCGTTCGAACGATGCTGTTGGGAAACAGTAGTGTCGTTAGTCCATCGTTCAAACCTACGAAGTTGCTAAGGAAGTTAGCAACAACGGTTTTGGGAAACGCACCCCTTTTCCGCCTTGCTTTGGAGTTTCTTTGTACTCCGTCCTCGTCTGTACCATGTGAGCGTGTGTTTTCAAAAGCTGGTGAACTCATCTCCAAAAAACACAACAGGCTGAATTTCAAGACTTTAGAAAAACAATTTTTTTTGAATAAAAATATTTGAACAAGGATCCCAGTCCAGAAGCCTCCTCATTCACGTTATTTATATTTTCATGTTAGGATACATGTTAAAATGATTTATTGACTGGATCTAAATGAGGATATGAAATGATACAACATAAAATGCAATGACTTAAAATGATACTAGGTCATCAAATCCATGTCAGTTGACTCTTGTCAACTAGGTTGCCTGTAGGGATTTTTAACATCCAGCAGGTGTCAGTATTTAGTGACACAGTATCAACCCAGTATCAATACAGTTTGGCAATGTGTTGAAATGCCTCATGATGCCTCATCTACTCATCACCAGTAGACGGTATCAGACAGGTCTAAGGTCAAACGGGAGCCAGAAAGTTTAGCCAGCAAACAGGAGCGCAGAAAGACTTCATACTTCACAGGAATGCAGACGATCTGACAGAGACGAGCTGAAAAACAGGGCTATAAACACACAGAAACATTACACAGAAAATGCAGAGCAGCTGGCAAGCAATGCAGAACCAGAGTGGTTGCAGCCTGTGTTGCTAGATTGGGCGGGTTCCCGCCCAATTGGGCTTGTTTAGACTTTGTCAGGCGGGTGAAAAACGCCTTGGGCGGGCAAATAAAATGTGGGCTACTTATTGACCAAAGTATTGTTGGGCGGTTTTTTGCTGAAGTGGGCGGGTTTTCGAACGCGATTGGGCGGAAATCACTCAATCCAATCTGGCAACACTGGTTGCAGCTGGAGCTCATCAGAAGAGCGGGGAAGAGGGAGGCAGGTGATTGAAGAAAATAGGTAGCCCGTTACTGAGATGAGTGAGCGAACTCATTAACTTGCAGACCGAGGCTCAAAAAAACGAACTATACTCCACATTAAATCCCTGCATTGCTGACTGAAGTCTGAAGACTGACCACCAAACCATCCTGTTCTCACGGTTCAAGATATCAGTCACCAATGCGGACAAGAAGATGGCCTGGTTGAAAAAAAAAAAACCTCAACCCTTGAATAAAAACATTGGTAATTGATGACAGAGTAGCATGGTGTTGTGAAATGGATTAAATGTGTGTGTAAAACCAGGGGTCCGTTTCCCAAAACCGTCGTTGCCAATAGGTTTTTGGGCTTTAGCAATTCAGAAAAATTGTAATATTAGTGGCGTGAGATATTACTAGGTCGAGCGTGTTTCCTAGTCGGTGAGTAGTAGCCTCCGTTATATATTGACATAGTCCAAAGGCGTCTAAAGTGTTCAATAGTTCTTTAGCGTTTGTCATAGCTTTTGTTACAGTTTTTCTCAGTTGTTTTAGTGCTTTTCTCAGATCAGAATGTAAATTCTCATAACTATTAGTTCAACCTCCACAATATTTAGTCATTTGTGCACCTCATAATAGCAATTTCTCCTTCCTCTGAACAAATTGCAAATGCTTTTGGACATGTGTCAGTTGCTTTTATACAATACAATGTTTTTTTTAACATCATCATTTGCTTATGTCATGTCAGTCAAAATGAACTATACGTGTGGATGCTGAATAGTCATTCCCAATAAAACTAATAGTCTTAGTTTTATTGCTTGAGTCATTACATACAAAATTGTTGAACTAGTTATCAAATTCTGTCAAGCAAATTTTATACCTTTCTTTATCATTTTTTGCTGGAAAAAATGCTGCCTCTTAGATTGGAAGAGGGTCCCTTTTTACCCTGTAGTAAGAGAAAGCCATTTGTGCAATGGTGATTGCAAACAATGCAAAAAATTTAAAGTGCTGTCATAGAGGATAACAATGTATTTACAGTTTTTCTCAGTCGCTTTGGTGCTTTTGTCAGATCAGAATGTAATTTCGCTATTAGTTCAACCTCCACAACATTTTGTCATTTGTGCACCTCATAGTAGCAAGCAAAGTAGCAAGTAAATTTTATACCTTTCTTTATAATTTTTTTGCTGGAAATGTCTCCTAAATTGAACAGTTGCTCTCAGGTGAACTTAAACTTTCACTCACAAAGAGGTGTGTGAAGTATTACAGTTTTTCTCAGTTGCTTTGGTGCTTTTCTCAGATCAGAATGTAAATTCCCATAACTAATTCTCACAATGGCTGAGACTGGTCGGAGGGTGCAACCAAATGTTGGAAGAACCACTGTGAATTCAATCATTCAAAAATTTTGTAGGGAGAACAGAGTACAGTATTGGACAGTAATCCAATGTCTCATAATATCTCGTTTATTGTACATTACTGTAATTTTACTCTGCACCACATAGGACTGAAAGACAACCTCACAGAAGTGGAAGAAGGTCCCTTTTTACCTCGTAGCAAGATAAAGCCATTTGTGCAATGGTGATTGCAAACAATGCAATAAGTTTGAAAAAAAATCAAAGCACTGTCATAGAGGATAACAATGTATTTGTCAATATTGAATCTGTGTCAATTGCAACAATTGACAGAGTGCTCAAGAGAAATGAAATGTGCATAAAACAAATGTACAAAGTGCCATTTGAAAGGAACAGTGAAAGACTAAAGGAGATCCGTCACCAGTATGTACAGGTAACACGTCTTCTATGTATACTCTAATGTTCAGCACTGTAAATGGTCTGCTCTGCTGCAGCAGAGTCCTGCAAAGGGTGGATTCGCCACTCCAGGAGATACTTTTCTCGCTGCACTGCAAGGGATGATATCCGTGGTGATGTAGATGAAAATATGTGGTCAGACAGGCAGGAACATCTGGATGTGCCAGAATAATTTACCTATTTTCAGTTACAATACATACTGTAATATTGTTCACATTTGTGCAAAGCTCTACCAAAAGGGTGTTTCTTATGTTTGTTCTAAATATGTAAATGCCTGTAGTGTAAAATGCCTGTACAGGTAGTGTCAAGGAGTTTTAAACTTTTCTTTTGCATTGGAAAACACTGGCAGAAGTAACTGTCATAATGAAAACATGCCAAAGGCAATTGACTGTCTTGTTCATAAACATGGCGTCAAGACTTCTCATTTTGATGGCACTGGCAGTTTCATTGACATGAATACTTGCTTTTGAGGAATGGACTATCCATTTTGATCAAGTGACGTGCTTTTGCAGGTTATCCACTAGGTTTTGCAGTTTGCACTAACTGTTTTGAGAAATGCACTAACTGCTATGCAAATGTAAATAGTGATGCGAGAAAAGCACCAAAGCGACTGAGAAAAACTAACATGAATATTTAAAACTCGTGATAATTACCCTATAGTAGTTTGTGGAAAATTCCGATATAAATGCTGGTGAGTTTTTTTGGTGGTCTGTATAGGCTAACAAGAATCAAATTGTGGTTTGTGGTATTTACTTTGAGTGCTAAATACTAGAACGATGACAAGCTGCCAAGATAACAGTTTTTCTGAATTGCTTAAGCACAAAAACCTATTGGCTGAACAACTTTCCCCAACTGCGTAAGCCATTTCTCATAAGTGCTCACTCTTTTGTCAATACCTAAAACCATTTTACATAGTAAAACACAATTTGCAAAAAACTCACTGACTCCTCTTTGCAAAACTCGAAACACTTTTTTCATTATTTAACACGTGGCCACGGGAGGCAAGGGAACAGGAGACTGACAGGAACAGGAGAGCGGACCCAATTGCTTACTGTTACCCAAAGACCTTTAAGGGGAACAGGGAGAGAGTCTGGGACAGAGAATTGGACAGACAGAACACCGGTGGTGCTCGTCTGAGTGCGCAGGATGGGTAACGTGGGGCTCGAACCCACGACTCTGAGGTTCACAGACAGCAGCTCTATCGCCTGGGCTGCCGGCAGTCGAGTCGCGCTGGGCCAAGCGGGGATCGAACCTGTGACTCCGGGGATGGCAGACGGCAGCTCTACCGCCTGAGCCGCTGGCAGACGAATCGTCGCCGGTGAGCCGGATCAGGAGTCAAGGGCAGCAGACAAGGCGTAGTCGAAAGCCGGTCCGAGTCAAAGCCGTGGGGAGGTCCAGAGGAGTACAGGGAAAACTGGGGACACACGAACAGACAAGATGGGGAAAAGCAAACACGAGTAGGAAACGAAGACAAACCGAGTCATTGTTAAAACACATTTTGCATTATTTAACACATGTGATGCAAAATGGTAAACATTCTTCTCCACATTTGATCACAAATAGAGCACTAATCGTCAACCCATGGACGAGAACGTGATCTATAATGGTAACTCTAATTTGGTTAGTATAAAAAATCAGTCTTCCTCTTGCTCTTCCTCTTCCTTGCTATGTCCCTCACTCTCTGTCCTCTTTGGCTCTGACCAAGCTGCAACCTTCTGGTGGCTCATGGCCTCTAAGAGGAGTCAGTGAGTTTTGCAAATTGTGTTTTGTTTTCAGGGGTCACGTATCATTTGCTATCTTTTGACATTTTTTTAGTAACTGTGAGTAAAAACATCTGTCCATACTGAATTAGGAATACACATATTTATCTTCAATTTCAATTCATATGTCACCTTTGCATATAATGCTCAATACACTGAAACTTGCTGCTCTTACAGTTTTTTATGTTTGCTTGCACGCTAAAGTTTTCAACAATTAATGAAACCCAATACCCAAATACCAAAACATCAGCTCAGGTAGGCACCACTCTAAGCACATTTTCAGCTTCACACTTTTTGCAAAACACTACACACAGTGATTTGCAAAACATTACACACACTTACATGCATTACACACATGATGCTATTGTAATGTCACATTTTTTCCATTTCAAAACACTAGCTACCAATTGACCGCACACTTGCAACCAACTGGTTAAACACAATTGTCATGTGCCAAAACACTAAGGGACAAAATGCAAAACACAGTAATCATACTTAAACACTGTAAAATAGAAAACAGGGGCGTTACTTTGACTTGAATATGAATGTAAGGCAGTGTTGTAGCAAGAGGAAGAGAAAGAGAGACAGTAAAGATTAGAGTGAGATGACATGTAACAAGAGGAAGAGGTAAATACTATCACTGCAAAGTACAATGGGAGGAGAGCAGACTACAGTTTTTTTACAGTTGCTTAAACTCAATTTTAAAAACTGGGCCCATGTTGACAAAACACTACACACAGTTAATGCAACCATACACCCAATTAACAGAACACCCTCTATTGCAAAATGCTATTCTTTTGTCAAAAGTGTACACATATTTATAAAAATGCAATTGTGGCACCAAATTGCACACACATGAGTCACATCATATGTTTGTATTGGAATAAGTTAAACTGTGGTAATTATTGCAAAGTACTTGTAACATTTGCTCTTTCTTGTAAATTACACAGACAAGGTAAAATATAGTAAATTCACCATTAATGACACCAATTCACAAATTCAACACTACATGACAGCAATTCTGCAGACCAATGAAAATATTTATTTTTTTTATCCTGTAACTAGACTCAACTCAGCCAATAGTTGCAGTTTGACAACAAAGTATATACTGAACAAAAAAATACACAACAGTATCTTTAACCATGTTGAAGAAAAAAATAGGCATCCCTTCTTCTTGCTGCATCTGGCCACAGAATTTCATCGAGATCGTAAATCTTCCACCACCATGCTGAGAAATACTCTTCTATTGGATTTAGAAAAGGAGAGTATGGTGGAAGAAAAAGGACTGTAAACTGTGGATGCTGTAGAAACCAATTTCGTACTACAGTTTTTATGTTTGCTTACACTCTAAAATCTAAAGTTTTCCACAGTTACAGTTTTTTATGTTTGCTTACACGCTAAAATCTAAAGTTTTCCACAATTAATGAAACCCAATACTCAAATACCAAAACATCGGCTCAGGTAGGCACCACTCTAAGCACATTTTCAGCTTCACACATTTTGCAAAACACTACACACAGCGATTTGCAATACATTACACACATTTAAATGCCATACACACATGATGCTTTTGTAATGTCACCTTTTTTCCATTTCAAAACACTAGCTACCAAATGACCACACACTTGCAACCAACTGGTTAAACACAATTGTCATGTGCCAAAACACTAAGGGAAAAAATGCAAAACACAGTAATCATACTTAAACACTGTAAAATAGAAAGCAGGGGCATAACTTTGACTTGAATATGAATGTAAGGCTTAGTAAATAAAGTAAAGTAAAGATTAGAGTGAAGAGGTAAATACTATCACTGCAAGGTACAATGGGAGGAGAGCAGACAGAAAAGACAAGGACTAAATTGATCACACTGGAATGACATTGGTTGACTACCTTGAAAACGCTATGTTGAGACTTGCCACCAAATTAGCCAGACATGATACTTAGAGTAACTTTTTGTCTCCAACAACACTGTGTTTTACTATGTTTGCTGTGAATATGGTTCTTTGAAAAAATGGTTTTCAACATGCAACCATGCAACAAGCAAACACTTCAGCATATTGACTGATTGTGGATTACATAAAAGTAAAAAAATATCTATTGAAATATATTTAGTGAACAGCATTTGTCATGTATGTAGTGGTCTCGGTATATATTTTTAACTTTACCACAGTTTTAGTGAAGGGGAGGAAAAAAAAAGTTACCCTACCAGGGTTTGAACCCAGGTCTCCAGGGTACCAAACATGCACTTTGACCACAACACCAGAGAGCCAGGCAGTGTGTTATGGTACTCAGAGCACACCCAAAACCCTAATGATGGTCACTCCTGAACTTATCCTTGCATATTTGGACAGAGTACACAACATTGTAACTGCAGTGAACACGAATGAACGCATGCGTTACATTGTTGTGTGGGACAATGTGTCCTTTCATAGATCTCCTTTGGTACGAAATTGGTTTCTACAGCATCCACAGTTTACAGTCCTTTTTCTTCCACCATACTCATCTTTTCTAAATCCAATAGAAGAGTATTTCTCAGCATGGCGGTGGAAGTTTTACGATCTTGATGAAATTCTGTGGCCAGATGCAGCAAGGAGAAGGGATGTCTATTTTTTTCTTCAACATGGTTAAAGATACTGTTGTGTATTGTTTTGTTCAGTATATACTTTGTTGTCAAACTGCAACTATTGTCTGAGTTGAGTCTAGTTACAGGATAAAAAAATAAACATTTTCATTGGTCTGCAGAATTGCTGTCATGTAGTGTCGAATTTGTGAATTGGTGTCATCGGGTGAATTTACTATATTTTACTTTGTCTGTGTAATTTACAAGAGAGCAAATGTTACAATTATTTTGCATTTATTACCACTGTGTCTAACTTATTCCAATACAATCATATGATGTGACTCATGTGTGTGCAATTTGGTGCCAGAATTGCATTTTTATAAATATGTGTACACTTTTGACAAAAGAATAGCATTTTGCAATAGAGCTGGGGTGTTCTGTTAATTGGGTATATGGTTGCATTAACTGTGTGTAGTGTTTTGTCAACATGGGCCCAGTTTTTAAAATTGAGTTTAAGCAACTGTAAAAAACTGTAATGAAACCCAATACTCAAATACTAAAACATCGGCTCAGGTAGGCACCACTCTAAGCACATTTTCAGCTTCACACTTTTTGCAAAACACTACACACAGCAATTTGCAAAACATTACACACATTTACATGCATTACACACATGATGCTTTTGTAATGTCACCTTTTTTCCATTTCAAAACACTAGCTACCAAATGACCACACACTTGCAACCAACTAGTTAAACACAATTGTCATGTGCCAAAACACTAAGGGATAAAATGCAAAACACAGTAATCATACTTAAACACTGTAAAATAGAAAACAGGGGCGTAACTTTGACTTGAATATGAATGTAAGGCAGTATTGTAGCAGGAAGAAAAGAAAGAGGGACAGTAAAGATTAGTGAGATGACATGTAACAAGAGGAAGAGGTAAATACTATCACTGCAAGGTACAATGGGAGGAGAGCAGACAGAAAAGACAAGGACTAAATTGATCACATTGGAATGACATTGGTTGACTACCTTGAAAACGCTATGTTGAGACTTGCCACCAAATTAGCCAGACATGATACTTAGAGTAACTTTTTGTCTCCAACGACACTGTGTTTTACTATGTTTGCTGTGAATATGGTTCTTTGAAAAAATGGTTTTCAATATGCAACCATGCAGCAAGCAAACACTTCAGCATATTGACTGATTTTGGATTACATAAAAGTAAAAAAAATATATCTATTGAAATATATTTAGTAAACAGCATTTGTCATATGAACTTTACCACAGTTTTAGTGAAGGGGAGGGAAAAAAGTAACCCCATCAGGGTTTGAACCCAGGTCTCCAGGGTACCAAACATGCACTTTGTCTGTTGTTTGCACTGTTACAGGATAAAAAAATTAACATTTTCATTTTGGTCTGCAGAATTGCTGTCATGTAGTGTTGAATTTGTGAATTGGTGTCATTAGTGGTGAATTTACTATATTTTACTTTGCTTGTGTAATTTACAAGAAAGAGCAAATGTTACAAGTATTTTTGCATTAATTACCACTGTGTCTAACTTATTCCAATACAAACATATGATTTGACTCATGTGTGTGCAATTTGGTGCCACAATTGCATTTTTATAAATATGTGTACAGTTTTGACAAAAGAATAGCATTTTGCAATAGAGCTGGGGTGTTCTGGTAATTGGGTGTATGGTTGCATTAACTGTGTGTAGTGTTTTGTCAACATGGGCCCAGTTTTTAAAATTGAGTTTAAGCAACTGTAAAAAACTGTAAAGGAGATCTATGAAAGGACACATTGTCCCCAATGTAACGCATGCGTTCATTCGGGTTCACTGCAGTTACAATGTTGTGTACTCTGTCCAAAAATGCAAGGATAAGTTCAGTGTTGTATGGACCCAGGTTAGCATGGTGGTGGAGGACTCCATGTACTGTTATAGCAGCGCAAAGGGTAATGTTACCCCCGCGTTGCCCAGGGACATTGACAATAGCCCTTTGCCCAATCACATTTCTACCCCTTCTCAGGACTCTTAAGAGGTTGAACCTCATCAATGGGTTTTTTTCACCATCAATCTACATGACTCTCTGAAACACATAAAAAAGACAACTGTTACATTTATGTAATGTTAGACTTTCACATTATTCTGTGTTTTATGTGTTGTGGCAAATTATGCGCACACAATACTGTTGTGATGGAGTGACCATCATTAGGGTTTTGGGTGAGCTCTGAGTACCATACCACTGAGTCTGGCTCTTTGGTGTTGTGGTCAAAGTGCATGTTAGGTACCCCTGGAGACCTGGGTTCAAACCCTGGTGGGGTAACTTTTCTTTTCCTCCCCTTCACTAAAACTGTGGTAAAGTTCAAAACACATACCGAGACCACTACACACAGTTAACACATGACAAATGCTGTTCACTAAATTTATTTCAATAGATATTTTTTTACTTTTATGTAATCCAAAATCAGTCAATATACTGAACTGTTGCTTGTTGCATGGTTGCATATTGAAAACCATTTTTTCAAAGAACCATATTCACAACAAACATAGTAAAACACAGTGTTGTTGGAGCCAAAAAGTTACTCATTAAGTATCATGTCTGGCTAATTTGGTGGCAAGTCTCAACATAGCGTTTTCAAGGTAGTCAACCAATGTCATTCCAATGTGATCAATTTAGTCCTTGTCTTTTCTGTCTGCTCTCCTCCCATTGTACCTTGCACTGATGGTATTTACCTCTTCCTCTTGTTACATGTCATCTCACTCTAATCTTTACTGTCCCTCTTTCTTTTCCTCTTGCTACAACACTGCCTTACATTCATATTCAAGAGCCCCATTACTACTTGATGATTTTAGAGTCCCCCCCCCCATTCACACACAGCACACTTGACACAGACACAGACATAGTGCAGCCCTACTACCATACCCAAACCCACTCACCCCCACCCCACACACACATACACACACAGCATACAGGACATAGTTCTCACATCCCCCACACTCACACGCAGCCTCCCGACCACTAACTTTCATCAAGCCCCATCATGCACACACAGGACACAAGAGGGACAGTAAAGATTAGAGTGAGAGTGAGGGGTAACAAGAGGAAGAGGTAAATACTGTCACTGCAAGGTACAATGGGAGGAGAGCAGGAAGACAAGACAAGGACTAAATTGATCACATTGGAATGACATTGGTTGACTACCTTGAAAAGCCTAGGTTGACACCAAATTGGCCAGAAATTACCACAGTGTGTAACTCACTGGAACACAAATAGATCATATGAAACATGTGTGTATGTTTTGGCAACAAAATCACATTTTTATAAAGAAGTGTATAGTTTTGTAAACAGAATATCATTTTGCAATAGGGCAGGGGTGTTCTGTTAATTGAGTGTATGGTTGCATTAACTGTGTGTAGTGTTTTGAAAAAACGGGCACATGAAATTGAGCTTAAGCAATCATAAAAAACTGTAACAGGTACTGAAATATCTCACTGTTATAATAACAATGCAACACAGTTTAATGACACAGTCTGTTACACTTTCATATTATCCACACAAACTTCATTTAGCCTACTCCTCATCTTATTTGCACTCCTCCTCTTATATATTCCACTACTTTATTTACTTTTTTTCTTTTCTATTTCCATGTGTTCTCCATTTGTCACTGTTATCTTATCTAGTTTATCTACCTACGGGAGGTGGCATGTGGATTCCACTGCGATTCCACTATGACATATTTATACGAGTGGAGTCACTAAAGTAGTTGTCAGAAATATATAGCTTCCCACAATCATCGCTTGTCCTTCCCCACCCCACCCTACCTCACTACATCCCATCAAAGGCTTTATTGTCATGGGCCCTACTTTGAAGCTGTTGACGTGACAGTGGTGTTAGTCTAGGCAGAATTTCTGAAAAGATGCTTATTTAAGGTCCTGGAGGCAAATTGTGTTAATTTTTGGCATACAACTGATTTAGGGGTATTCAAGGGTGCTGAATCCAAATCTGCTGTATGCCGGGCTCAAAAATGTACCGAAATGCCTCAAACGGGTCAAAATCCAATATGGCCGCCGCCTCCTGATAAAAATCTCACAATCACTTTTCTTTTGAACTAAACAAGGTATACATTTGAATATGGCATGATTTTTTGTGTTTTCATACATGGGGAACCCAATGGTGTACTCAGATTTAAGATCAGATTTGAAGAAAATGCTTAACTCATTGGCAGGCAGCCAATTTCAATGCAGGGACCCTTGTATTATCAACGTTTTTTTACATTTTGACTGACTTTTCAAGATCCACAGAAAATAATTTTCAATGTCTTGGTCAACACCAACACTACAAAAACATCACTGGATTGTCTTCTTTCACCTGGAAAAAGAAGTATGTGTTTATCTTTTTCTGTTCTGAAGTTATTGGCCATAGAACATAGGGTGGCGTCACCAAAAACGCCCTGCTTTTTAACCAAAAAGTGGCCTCTTGAGAAAAGCTTCATCTCTCCCTTATGGCATTTTTGCTTGGATGACAAAGGGCCTTTGATAGTGTTAATCTTTGGTATACATCATATTTAGGGGTATTGAAGGGTACTGAATTCAAATATGCTGTATACCAAGGTCAAATATTTCCCATAATGCTTCAAAATGAAGGATCCAATATGGCCGCCATTACCAGACTAAAACCCATTTCATGGCATATCTCTTTGATTAAACAAGATAAACACCTACATATGTTACATATTTTTAGGTATCCATACATGGGGAATGCATTACTCTGCTTAGTTTTTAATATTAGAATCAAAGGAAATGTTAACATGTTAATCTACATGTTTACAACAGTTGGCTTTCAAGTGAATTAACTGACAATTACGACTGCAATTTTCTCTCAATAGTCTGGTGCAGATATGGCCTGACCTCAAAACCCTTAACAAAAGGTTTCTAAGCAGTTTTGTGCATTATTAGGTGTTAATATTAAAAGTCTACCAAAACCTGACTTCTGGAAAGGCCTTATATTCAAGATGGTGGCCGCCAGGCCTTTAAAACGACTGCAGCCTTAGAATTACCTTGAAATGACCAGGAATAGTGGGGTTTCATACATGTTTTGACCATGTAATATTTTAATTAGTACAGTAGCGTGATAGATAAGTGATAATGAGTGCAATTTGAAGTAAATATATATATTAGGACTGTGTGGTACTGTAAAATTAGTCGAAACAGGGCCGCCACGAGTAGGCTCAGTACCGCTAACCCCTTGTGTGTTTGTTTGTTTTTTTTTGTTTTTTTTTGGCTATTTGTTTTTTTTTTGTCATTTTTTTGTTTTTTGTGATGCAACTTACAGTATTTACATTTTGATTTGAATGTTATACGGAAAATAAATGCTCAGAGCCTTATGTTTAATTCTGGCAGCTACTGGCAGCCAGTGAAGGTCTCTGAAGAGTGGGGTAACGTGTCCTTTTGGGTTGGTTGAAAACCAGTCACGCTGCAGCGTTCTGGACCATTTGCAATGGTTTGATCGCACAGGCAGGTAGACCGACTAGGAGAGACAGTAATCGAGCCGCGAGGTGATTGACGCCTGTATTAGCAGTTGACTGGCATATTGGGTCAGGTACGGTCTGATTTTTCTAATATTGTATAATGCATAGCGGCATGATCTCGCTACGGAAGAAATGTGATCAGAGACAGATAGACGGTCGTCTAATATGACACCTAGGTTCCTAGCCACTTTGTTCGGGGCAACCGTGACAGCGCCAATATTCAAGTTGATGTCGTGGCAGATTGACTCATGGGCAGGGATGACCAGGAGTTCGGATTAAGCTGGGGATGGTGATCTCTCATCCAGGAGGATAGGTCCGAGAGACAGGCGGAGATGCGTGTAGAGACTGTGGTGTCGTCTGGTTGGAACGACAGGTACAGCTGTGTGTCGTCGGCATAGCAGTGGTAAGAGAAGCCGTGTGAGCGGATAACATGAGACAGGGAGGTGGTGTAGATAGCAAACAGAAGGGGGCCCAGCACCGACCCCTGGGGAACCCCTGTGGAGAGGGTGTGGGTCGATGACAGATGACCTTGCCAGGCCACATTAAAGGAGCGCCCAGTGAGGTAAGATTTGAGCCAGGAGAGGGCAGTCCCTGCAATGCCCATGTTGGCTAGTGTGGATAGCAGAATGTCGTGGTTGACTGTATCGAAGGCAGCCGATAGGTCCAGAAGGATGAGCACAGATGACTGACCGCGTGATCTGGCTGTTTTGAGGGCTTCCGTGACAGATAATAGAGCCGTCTCAGTGGAGTGGCCGCTCCTGAAGCCAGACTGTTTAGGGTCGAGTAGGTGGTTATGGGCAAGGAAGCTAGTGAGTTGTTTAGCGACCGCCCTCTCAATGGTTTTTGAGAGGAAGGGAAGCAGTGAGACCGGTCGGTAATTTTCGACCTGGGCAGGGTTAAGCGTGGACTTTTTCAGCAGTGGTGTAACTCTGGCCTGTTTGAAGGCAGCAGGAAATACGCCGGAGGATAATGAGGTATTGATCACGGAGGTGATCGGTGGGACTACCGTAGGGGCGATAGCTTGCAGGAGTTTTCTCCACACTCATTCCCAAAAGTGTTGTTGTCTTTGATGCAATGATTGTTCTTAGATTGTAGGACAGAGTCCATCTACTAAGTGCAGTTGCCCTCCTGGTGATGCCCACAAGGCCTCCACTCTTTTTTCCTGTGGCATTCAACCACTCTGTACTTTGGTCTGTTGTCTTTTAAGTGACAAAATCATTGTTTTTCAACATAACTGTAGCTCTGCTCCCCCGTCAGAAGCATTTCTCATGGTTAATTGCCGTGCTGCAGATTCGCACTGATCTCTAAAAAGTTGCTAATGCAGCCGTGCAGACATGTTTTCTAGAGCTTAGGATGGCGTGTGTGAAGCTATGACATCATACGTATGACGTCATCTAGCAACTTTTAAGAGAGCCAGTAGCAACTTACGGTGGGTTTTTTTTTCAGTCAACACTGCACCCTACAGTGCAACAATTGTCCTTATGCAGTCAGTAAAGCCACCGGCAGCTCCAGTTTAGCTAACTAGCTAACATTGCTGTTATACTCCCATAGTACAAACAATTGATTGTAGAGTAAATTAGAGTAAACTTCTCAACATATTATTAAATATATTGTATATGTACTACACCTACTAACCAATCGATGGTGATTATTTGTTTATTTGTCTGTATTACTAAGCCTCCTGTGAGAGATATGCCATGAAATGGGTTTTAGTCTGGTAATGGCGGCCATATTGGATCCTTCATTTTGAGGCATTATGGGAAATATTTGACCTTGGTATACAGCATATTTGAATTCAGCACCCTTCAATACCCCTAAATATGATGTATACCAAAGATTAACACTATCAAAGGCCCTTTGTCATCCAAGTAAAAATGACATAAGGGAGAGATGAAGCTTTTCTCAAGAGGCCACTTTTTGGTTAAAAAGCAGGGCGTTTTTGGTGACGCCACCCTATGTTCTATGGCCAATAACTTCAGAACAGAAAAAGATAAACACATACTTCTTTTTCCAGGTGAAAGAAGACAATCCAGTGATGTTTTTGTAGTGTTGGTGTTGACCAAGACATTGAAAATTATTTTCTGTGGATCTTGAAAAGTCAGTCAAAATCTTGGAAAACGTTGATAATACAAGGGTCCCTGCATTGAAATTGGCTGCCTGCCAATGAGTTAAGCATTTTCTTCAAATCTGATCTTAAATCTGAATACACCATTGGGTTCCCCATGTATGAAAACACAAAAAATCATGCCATATTCAAATGTATACCTTGTTTAGTTCAAAAGAAAAGTGATTGTGAGATTTTTATCTGGAGGCGGCGGCCATATTGGATTTTGGCCCGTTTGAGGCATTTCGGTAAATTTTTGAGCCCGGCATACAGCAGATTTGGATTCAGCACCCTTGAATACCCCTAAATCAATTGTATGCCAACAATTAACACGATTTGCCTCCAGGGTTCATATTTTTGAAAAACTGACCCTGACTATGTTGAAGGAGGCTTGGAGATTTTAAAAAAGAAAGAGATGTGACAGGTTTTTGTGATGTTTTGTGACACTTGTAGGTAACATAGTGAGCAGCATACCACAATTAGAGCAGTCTATGTGAGACTGTGGAAACAGCAGCACATTAGAAAACAATCCTGTGTGAAACAAATTTCCAGAAAATAAACACATCAAACGCCAAGACACAGTGAAGCTCATTGGGTGCCTAACAGAGAAAAAAAGACATGATGGAGATGTCCTCTTTCAACATTGATATCTTTATCATACAAACAACAACAGACGTCTTCTCTAATGCATTGACAAGATTTAAAACTGCAACCAGTTTGAACCAATTTCAAATAAAGGTACAGTATGAATGATTTTTTGCTTTAATGTTCACCACATCTGCCAATGACATCAAAACAAAACTTTTTATGCACTATATAACATTTGTTTAGCAGATGTTTAGATGTGCTCAGTAAAACAATATATTAAAATGTCATGGGAATGCCTGGAACATCTTGAAGCTGCTGAATAAAGTTTGAACCGATCCATTATATTCTTTAATTAAAGGCTTCATTATTAGCACAACATCCTTATTGATTAAAGCGATGCAGGTATGAAAAAGATTCCTTTAGTTCTAATATGCATAACCTCTACATTTTTTGTACCAGTTTGTTTTGAAGCTGGATTAACAACAATAAAACGCAAACTGAGCTTTAGGGATTTAATACTGGTGAAACATTGTACATTGGATTTTTTTTGCAGTTATGACATCTTATGTGTGATGTTCACAGAACTCCTGAAAACAGTATGGAATCTACACTGTGGTATGATGAGATGTGTGCTGTGCTGTCAGTTTATAAATATAGTTTGAGACAGCACTGAACTTCTCGGCAGCATAGCTATAATGTTTCAGAATTGGCTCATCATATTGTCACCAAATTAAACTGTCCTACATGTCAAATGATGTCAGAGATTCATGCCCCATGATTTATGCTGATGGTATGTAAAAAAGAGTGTTCTTAATGGGATTCTTCATCTGTCCTATAAGGACAGGACATGCAGATAGCGGTGGCAGAAAGGATTAATTTGGTGAGCTTGACGGGGCTAGCAGAAACAAGGGCAGAATTGCACTGACAATAGAATCAAGGGTTATGTCAAACTGATTTATGCTTAATCTCTAAGGTCACTAAGATAGAGGTCAAGCAGGACTGTCTGTCACGGTGTTCCATTGGGGTTTTCTGGCAGTGCTGCGTTTTTCCTTTGTTTTCCCCTAATCACATTATTAGTTTGAATTATTCTCCCTACACCCTGCACTGCCACAATAATCTCCTTCACCTGTGAATCCTGTCTCCTTGTTCTGTCTTGATTTGCCCCACCCACCTGCCTTGTTTCCTCGTTACATGTTAATCTGTCCCAGCTTCCAGCCTAGTCTCCTTGTTACCTTGTTGATCGGTTTCACCTGTGTTTCCTTGTTCACGCTCGTTTAGCTCCTTAGTTTCTGCACTATTTAAACCCTGGTTTTTCAGTCACTCCTGGTCGGTTCGTTTGCCACTCACGGTATGTTTCACGGCATCCTGACTCTGTCTTGTTTTCCTGTTTTCCTGCCTGTTTTGTGTTTTCGAGTCTAGTCCCAGTGTTTTTCAGTATCGTGTCTTGTTCCATGGATTCTGGCCTGCCTGTGCCTCGTCTCTCGTCCTGTTTTTGTCTGTCCTGCCTCCTGTGTGCTCTGTGTCGGCTTGGACTGACTCCCGGCGTCAACGTGGACCTCATCCCTGACTACGCTGCAATCTCCAGCCCTCGGCTACTGATCCGGCTCACCGGTGACGATTCGTCTGCTAGTGGCTCAGGTGGTAGAGCTGCAGTCTACCATCCCTGGAGTTGCGGGTTCAATCCCCGGTCAGTCCAGCACCACCGAGTCCTGCCTGCCCGTCCCCTGTCTGTTCCGTGTCCCTGTCTGCTCTGTTCCTGATCCGGCGGCCGATGGCGGCCGCTTCTGTTCCTGACCCGGCGGCCGACGGCGGCCGCTTCTGTTCCAGTCCTGTCCGCTCTGTACCCTGACTCTGTTCCTGTCTGCCCAGCTCTGTGTTCTGTTCCCTGACTCTGCCCCATGTGTGCCCTGTCCAGTGTCTGTCTACGTGTCTGTCAATAAAGGCCTCTGGGGCTACGTTAACGCAATTGGGTCCACTCCTGTTCTGTCTGGTTTCCCCGGTTCCTGTACCCGTCCCGTGACACTGTCTGAAGATGTAAAAAATGTTTGTGATGTTATTTGTCTGTGGTGAGCTTAATGTGTTTACATTTTATTCTCACTGAAGTATCTTTTCATTGGTCATGCAGTTACAATGCACCACAGTGACACACATCAAAGTTCACTCTTGTGGGGACACATAGGTGTGACCTTTTTATTTCAACAAATGACAAGCTGTGAAGCTGTGCACACACAAAGAACATTGATGAGCCTTGTGACTGCTGGCTGTTTCTTTCTTTTCTCTCTCTTTTATCTTTAGCTTGTGCGGTCTTTAAATTAAAGGTAGAATAATCAGGGGATTCGAAAGTGAAGCAATCTCAAACATACACACAGACAGACACACACACACACACACACACACACGGAGTGCTCCCATAATTAGTCCTCTCTTGTCACTCCAACACCCCCAACACCATAGTTTGCACTTTTCCCATGAGCTTCCGGTCGGCACTGCAAATGAGAGAAGCACAGGAGCCGATTCAGCCGTGACCCAGATGAATAGTCTGAGTAAATCTAGCTGGGGGGGGGGGTGTGCTGCTGCTGCTGCTGCGTAACCTTGTGGGCAGAGGCGGAGGTGATGACTGAGTAATTTGTAATATTGATGACAAGGGAGAGAAAAAAAGGCAGCTAAAAAAATTACATGTTATTCATGGGTGATGCCTCCGAGGGCCTCTGAAAGTATTTTTTTATTGGTTAGCAGAAACAAAGCATGCAGAACATTTTAGCACATCTAAGCCCAACTATTAATGTAGAAGTATTGCCAAAGTAAAAGGAAAATGAAAGGATTAAGAAAAAAAGATGAATTAAATATCAATGGGATAATTCTAAACTTTCCAAACTAGCAATAGTTATTACCTTCCATTCCGATTGCTTTATGTAATATTCTGCATTGCTATAGTAAAGATAGCCGACATGCTCGACCACTGTGGTCCCAGGTGGGGGAATTAGTGTGTGGTGATGATAAGGCAGATTTCGCAGCTTTCATTATCAAATGCGCCCTGAAACTCACACAAGGGCACAGCGAACTGTCTAGCTGAGTGCAAACAAGCACAAACAATACTAGTTGCTCAGGAGCCAAAAATAACCTGTGATAGCCCAGTTAGCTGCATTCATCACCACCATCACCACCACCACTACCACCATCAGCACCACCAAGACCTATCTGAGAGATTCATTGAATATTAATGTGAGGCTTTTATGGCTGCATTAGCCCATTGCTTTCTTATAGTGTTCCATTAGTGCTGCCTTCATAGGGAATGCTTGGGAGCATCATCAACACAGAGCTCGGTCGAAAGCATTTAGAATAAGTGTGAGTGAGTAAGTAAGTGAGTGTCTGTTTGAAGGAGTGTGTGTGTGTTTGTGTGCGCACGCATGAGTGTGTGTATGTGTGTTAGAGGGTTATGGTATCAGTCTTACTATTATGTCCTTCACAAAAATGCATGGGCAAAACCTGAGGTAAAATCAGAGAAATCAGAAATAAAAAATGCAACAGTCAATAAGGAAACAAGGCAATAAGACACAAAATACACGTGTAGAAGAAAATAAATCAAGCTCTGACTGAAACATATTACAGTAAACAACTTGTGTAAAAAGAAATGCATCAGTGTTGAGGTATTTGGGTGTTTCTAACACTCCCTTGATAGAGGAAGAAGTATCTTAATTAAGGGTTGAACATTAATCCAGAAAACGCCCTTGATCTGTTCGCATCACCTTTGAGCACTAAAAATAATGTCATGGCTGGGATCAAGAGTAGAGCCATGTTCTGGCTGATTTCTGAGCTAAGTGGCATTTAGAAATGTCCTAGACAACAGGCGAGCTTGACTCCTGGACATTTTCTGGTGATGCTGCCATAATGAAACTTGGCACAGCCTCAGGAGCAGCAGTGGTCTTTACAGCACAGGCTGCAGATATAAAAGCGTGTCTGCATTGAAACATTGATCACACTCCCATCAATTATTCATTTCAGTGTGTTGGCAAAGGACGCTGTTTGAGGATATTGCTGGCAAGTTATATTCAATCAATTTTTAACAAAATGCAACTACAATCGTTCAGATGTCTGACATTTCACAAACGCCACATTTTTACCAATTTAAGTGTCCAATGAATATTTAAGCGAGCACATGCTACATTCCTCCGAGGGCTTGAAGACATTCATCTGTGGTCTGGCCATCTTGAAGGGCTCCTGGTCTAAAAGAGGCAGACAGAGACTAACGAAGCAGGGTCTCGTCAGAGATCAAGAGGTGGCATATGTAAGAGACCCATGGAGCTGTAGGGACTTTGATGCCGGCAAGGACACAGCACATTAAGGCAAGGACAAGCAGGATATGACTGGATGTTGTTTTTCTAAAAGGCTTTAAGTCTTTAAGCTATCACCACCATCTTATTCCATTATGATTCTTCAAACTCTTTTTTTTAACAAAAAGCACCTCACAGCCTTGACTTTAATTAAGTTGTCAGAATAAATGGTAAATAAATGGCAGTTGAAAACAGAAACAGTAGACATAGCCTAAGAACTGAATAGTGATAGCAGTAGTAGCTGGCATAGCAGTAGAAGTAGGAGAACTAGCTTCACATTGTCTTATATGCTACACATTAGTTACTGTCTGAAAGTGACATTGACTGTAATGATCAAAAGGAAGATTGTAGCGGGAAGAATGTAATTTAATCTCTTAAAAATAAGCATCACACACACACACACACACACACACACACACACACACACACACACATTTATATGTATGTTTTGTGCCCACAAGACTTATGAATCATATGCAAGAATGTGTAGTCATGACATCCTTAGAAAATGATTGTGTTTACCTAACTTAGACAGTTATGGTTAGAACACTCAGAATGCCTGATCAATAAAGCTAATTATGGTTAACCTTTGATCACTTTTTTAAACTGTGATTAGCTTTATGGTTCATTATATTTCCACTGTCAGCAGAGGGATTATAACAGACTTTCACAGATATTTATGGACCTTAGTGGGAACTAAATTGTGCATGTTATGTTGAAAACAACAGTGAGGTCTTTCTGCTTGAGCATTTGTACACCACATGAATTCTTTTAAAGGCTTTTTTAAATGGAAACTTGCAAAACCACTGCTCACAATATGACAGTCACCCCCCTACTCAGTTATTTCCAGTAGCTTGGCCTTTTACCCCGTAAGAAATCTAATTCCTGACTTCCCCTTCCCTTCCCACTATACATTCCTAAATGGCTTTAAAAGTTGATATGTGACACTCAAGCATCAGTCTTTCAGCTGCACTCTCAAGGACAGGCTATAGGTCAGTGAAATATCCACTATACTAGTCAATAACACAAAAACGCTCACTTCCTTATGACAAGATTAAGTACAGTAACCCCATACACTACTTAAAGTGTATTGGGTTACTTAACACTTAAGTTGCAAGCTTACACTGCAGACACTCTCAGGGCATTTGCATCTCAGCTTCATCACAGGGTTTCGACAGCTTTACGTCAGTCAGGGCAGTGGCAATGTTGCTGTTGTTTTTGTGCGAAATCACACAGCCTTTCTTTCCGGGATGGGTCATTCACACACATTTTCGACGGCGTTGGTTTGTTTGTTTGTTTGTGAACAACATAACTCGAAAAGTTATGGATGGATTTTGATGACATTTTCAGGATAGGTCAGAAGTGGGCTAACTTAGAACTGATTTGTTTTTGGTGGTGATCCAGATAATCATCTGGATCCAGGAATTTTTTATTCACTGAAGTTACCAGTGTAGCATGGAATCTACAGAGACTTTTATTTTGAAAGGAGGGAATATAGGTTGGTACAGAAATGAGGCTCCTGTTGCGGGTCAAGGAGTTGTTGAGTTTTTGGTTAGAGGGTTCAGTGAAAGACAGAGGAGAGTTAAACGGTAGTGGTGAGCAGCCCAGTAGTTCATGTTGGCAGTGGAAGTTAGATAAAGTACTTTCCTGCACCGAAGAGCCAACCAAGTTCATGTGAGCATGAGTGAACGAACCCACTAGTTAACTATTACACCAGTAATAAAATGTTTTAACATGATTTAATGTCTTTTAATGTCTTAAGGTGAGAATGACAATAAGGTGGAGACTTAAGCTGCCTTGGCGGAGGTCTGCGCTCTCTGAGTGCTTTTCTAGTTTTGCATGTATTGCAGATTCTGTTCGTTTCTTTTGTTTAGTTTTAAGCACTCTTATGAACATTTTCTACATGTTTCCATCTCAGCTCCATCAAAGGATTTCTTTTTTTGGTTATGACAGAAGGTTATGACAGCTTTATGTTTGCCATGTTGCCATTGTGTATGACTTTGCACTAAATAACATGCAGCCAGACAGCGTTTTAGAGGGACTCCAGGAGGCAGCCAAGCATCAGCTGGAAAGGTTTGGCTGCATTCCGCCACCATTTCTAGTATCTCTCTGACAGGAACCTGACTGTTCCATTCTTTGGCTCTCCACGCTTCAGTTGTTCTGTCGTCATCCATGTCGCCATCACCCAGGTCACACTTGGTCCCTTGCCATGGGAGCTTGGCTATAAATAGAGTCCGCATGGAGCTTGAGTGGCAAAGCGAATCAGGGGCTTGAAAGGGTGCACTGGCTGGAGGAGCCGTGGCCTTACAGCCTCAAGGGTCTCCCATCACAGCTGATCCTCGGATGAAACACCACAAGGCCATTAAACATTTACCACGGCACAAATCTCCACACTACATCAAGGAAACCCATGTCTCCTCAGGGGCAGAGAGGCCTTGAAGAGTCATGTGCTCATAGCCAATTGCCACACCACATCAAGGAAACCCACATCTCCACGTACAAAGATGAGCCTAGAAAGCCATCCAGGGCTCTTATCCAGGGCTTTACGGCTGTGACCTAAGCTTCTGATTGATCTTGTGAAAAATGTGAACTTGCATGTAGATAATGCCTGCACTCTGACTGCTAAAAAGGTTAACAGTAGTTATTATTGTCATAATTTAAAATGGGGCATGTTCATGTTTGTGGTCTGAGTCAGTCAGACTTCGCTGGCTGGCAGGTGCTCATGCAAAGCTTTCGTTTTAGCATAACCCACCGCTCCTGCTTAGAAAACGAGGAGAAGGAAAAATGAAAACTAAGAAAAAAATGGAGTACAGAAAAAGAGGTAAAACAAGTTTTCAATTCAGCGATTTCCAGCATTTATGGTCCTGTGGTGTTAAATTATGAGCTAAACAACCGAGCTAAACAACCCAAACAAGTCATATATTTCTGATTCCGGATGTCAACATAGATGCATTTACAGCAAGCTCCATGAATGAGCTGCCCCTAGTGAGTGTCTGCAGTTTTAATTTATGAAATATTTATTTTTAATCTAAAACCAATCCAGCACAGCAGGGCAACAGCACTCCAGCAATGGTTTCTTTGATATAACAAAAACAACATGAATATCAGTGTGTGTGTGTACGTGTGTGGGTGTGTGTGTGCGTGTACAGTATGTGTTTGTGTGTGTGTGTTTGTGTATGTGCCCTGTCTTGTTCAGAATCACTTTCAACCCCAACCCCTAACACACATGCACACGCACACATGAAAACTGATCCTATAAAATGGTGTAGGGAGGATTATTTCTTTAAAGAACCCATTTGCATCTGGGCTAAGGGATATGACTGACGACTGACTGTTTACACAATGTCCACATAATCTAAAATGGGCCCAACCCTGACTGGAGTCACTTTGTCTACATAATCTAAAATAGATGTGCTGTGTGCCACACAAGTAAACTCCCAAGAATGAATAGAAGAAGTTCTTGGCCCTCACACTGTATTTGGAACAGTGGCAGTTTAAAACAGCATCTATTCACAATGTCTGCACACCCTGAGGCAGAGGAGTGTGTGACTATGTGTGTGTGCCCTTATGTGTTGGTTCTGGAGAAATTTAGGTGTGTTTTCCTTGTGTCTTCAGGTGTGTATGTGTATGTGTACTTGTCAGTGCGTATGCGTGAGCTATGAAAAGTGTGAGTGTGTATAGTTGTGTGTGTGTATGTCGGTTGTGGAAAGTGTTGGTGTATAGTGTAATTATGTCTGCATATATATGCTTGTAGATGTCTGTGTGTGTGTGTATACGCATGTTGGGAGAATAAGATATATCATGCTTCACTTCAGGACCATCTCAAACCCACTTGACCCATGTGACATGGTCTCATGAAATATGAACAACAGTGCATTCTGTGCCATTCCACCTCAGAGATCATGCACTGCTAAACACACACACACACACACACACACACACACACACACACACACACACACACACACACACACACACACATGACTGGCTTCGGTCCAGCTCATGATCACATGCTCAGGATCATACTGCAGTTGAGGTCTTGGATGGAGGATCCAGAAATGTGCTCAAATATGAATGATGTTTGAGTGTTGGGGATTTAAAATTACTGTTCCAGTGGCATCCCTGGGGTGGCGGGGGTTGTCAAGGCTTTTCTTAAGCTTTTTGAAGAATATGTGGAATATGTGTTTCCTTCAAGTCAAGCTTTTATTTTTTCCACTAGGCTTTGAAGACCAATCTCAGTCCTGTGATGTGATTTAAACAGTCTCAGTACATGCTTCTTCATACTCTCTTTGGTGTTAGCGTCTTTGTGTCATATAAACCTTGTTGCATAGGAATTATGTAGAGCACATAGGAATCCACTGCATATTCAGCATGGCCAGATGTTCTGGAGATTCTTTGAAAATAATTGGAACATTTTTCCTTCAACAATTTGTTAAAAAAGGGTGAATATTAGATTTTTCAGAAACACCTTGGTGAAACATAAATCAATTGTATGAAAATAGAAGATATGGATAATGAAGGTCTGCATGAATAAGGCACCAGCATTAAACACACATACAGACACACAGTGTAGGAATGTACAGTTTGATCATGATTACAAAGGCTATCCTATGAGATTCCGTACCATTTCGTACAAAAAGGTAGCATTATATTAGTTTTTGTTTTCCAGCATTACTGCTATTGGCCAGAATTCTTTACAATCTCCCCAGGAGGTAATGGTTTGGCGACAATGGAATGGACTGACAGGAAATTTAGCTGGTCAGGATGTGGTCATGGTTTCGGTACAATGATCCAGAAGGACAACGACTATAGAGCAGAGTTCCAGGCAACCTGACGAGCCCCCTTGAAAATCTTTAGTGTTTGTTTAAAGGTTCAATCAGGAACCAGCACAAGCTATGGGAGAGAGGAAATGAGAAAAGACAACAGCTGCCAGACTCACATTACCTGCCTGACCTCCGACCGCACACCATTACGGCCTCTCCATCTTCCCCTCAATAAGAGGTATGGGCTGGGAAGATGACTATGTGCACAAGGTCAGCAACAACTCTTTTACACAGAGTCAATCTTCCCTATCACACAAGACCATGCACTTAACTCTCACCCTTTCTCTTTTTCATCATGGCTATGGAGGGAAAACAGGACTTTAAAGTAGAGGACTACAACTAAATCATAAGAAGCCAGAAAGCCCATTTCGATCTGGAAATATGGAGCCCAGCAAATTGTTACAGAGGATAATATGAGTGTATCTGTTTTTAAAGGTTTAATTTTTCTAAATTTAACAAAGTTTCATGTGTGATACTTTCTCTAACTCTTGTAACAGTCTGTTATTTGACTAGCTGGCTGCACAGCAGATGTCTGATCTGTGAGCATATGGGACAAGATGATATGCATTGCTCTGCTGGGTGTGAATATATTGTGCATCATATGTCTCCTCAGTTTTCATTAGACGATCAGGAATATAAATAAGTACAAATGTGGGTCTTTGGAATTAATGGGGCCACTGTTCAGCATCTGTGTGGTCTAGAGGATATTTATGTGGAGCTCAATTAAAATGAGTTGTTGTTGAGTGGGCTCCTCACAAAACAGATTTTTATGGATTTTGGGATTCGGGATTTGTTTATAAATAGTGAAGTCCAGTGAATTTAAGATTAAACAAGTCATCAGATACTATGCTGAAATAAACATTTTTTTACTCATTGTGTGTGGAGTTTGGAGTAACAAGATATTTAAAAAAAACATAAATGTCATTCTTGCGTACTTCTATTCTCTACATACAGAATTCCAATAATAATGTTATAACAATGTAATTACATTATACTGTAGACGTAATTGAACACTTAATTTGTAACTTAAAAAAAATGTTAAAACTTTTAAAGGTTTATTACTAAAGCAACTTCTGATATTCAGCCATGTGGTCAAAAAAGTGAATAAATTCAGCTGATATTGACAATATCTTGGCAAGATCTCACAGGTTAAAATTTCTGCTCTGTCTATGAATAGTGTCCCTGACAGTAATTCAATAGGAAAGTGCATTGGGGTTATTTTATGCATTAGGATGGTGTGACCTAGGGGAGCTGTGGCTTAATTTGGGACTTGAATGAAATAGAATTTGTAAAAGTTTATCAGCGAAGCAGCTCTTAATACTAAGTCACATTAAAAAGGATGGATAAATCCAGCAGGTATTGCCCATATCTAATAAGAAAACTAACTACCCTGGGGTTAGTTTATGCATTACGAATGCATGTGACCCAGGGGAGATGAGGTGTGAGTGGCAGCCTGCTGGCCACATGCTGGTCCAAATGCCCTCATGGACCCTGGAGTGGGTGTTGCCTATGGCCATTTCCTGATTCCTTTCCTTTTCTGTCCCTCCTTCCTCTCCTGTCACTTCCCAGCTGGCAGCTCAGACTTGCACACAGTAAACCAAGAGCAGCCAAAGTCTTTTCAGAGCCTTTTCTATGTATTTCTTAAAAATGCTTTAATAGGAGAATGCAAAAGTGCAAACATTTCAGTCCCTGCTGTGCTAGCCTATTATAACAACACAAATACTAACAATAAAAACTGATAGTTAATAAGTCACACTGGACAAGCTTTACTGACTTTTTTTCTTTGAAAAAAGAGTGCATGTAAGCATTCTACAATGAAAATTAACAACAATTTGTCTAAGGTCAGTTCAGCTATGAACAAGCCATGCATTTGCCAGCATTAGGTAGAAGCTATAGCTGCGATCTCTATAGGATTTTGGTTCAAATATGGTGGTTTAATTCTAAATTCTAATTCTTGATTCTTAATTCTTAAATATTCAGGTGCAACAGGATATTTAACCCTACAATGGACCTGATCTTACAGAATTTCTAGTAAACACACACATAAAGTAGTGGAAAGTAACACACATAACCTTACTGATGCTGATAACACAGCAAAATGAAACACCACAATGATGCAATAGTGTTTATTCAAATAATGATAGTTACGTATAGTTGAAAGATGATTATAATAGAAATATTAGTTTCTAGTATATTTTTGTGATTTCTGCTTCCCAGTCTCCCCACTGTCTTCATCTATTTTGTTCTTCCATTTCGAGAGCCTCCATCTCTCGCTTCTCTCTCTGTCACGGCACACAGACACAGGACAAGTAGGGATAGCCTTGCAGGGTAGTTTATTGACAAAAAGCACTCAGCAAAAAAGAATCCAACACACAGGAGATATCCTTGAAAATACTAAAATCAGAGTTCAGAACAAAGGAGTAGAGTTCTTTAGGAAAAGGAGTCCAAAAACAAGAACTTAACTGAAGGCAATCCAAAAGGCAGAGCTGAACGGGAGAGGTGGTGAAGAGTCCTTTCACAGACGAGGTCAGACAAGGAGTGAGTGTGGAAGTGACTATATATACTGTTGTGGTTAATTACTGGCAGGTGTGTGTAATCAGTAGGCAGGGGAGAGGGAACGAGCAAATGATTGAGTGAGTGTGGCTGTGGCATAAGGGGAACAAGGTGCTGCTGTAGAACCAGGCAGAGCTGTGACATCACCCCCTCCTCCAGGGGGCGCTTCCAAGGACGAGGGTGCCCGGCGACGTGGTTGGCCTCGGCGACGAGGGGCCGGTCGACTGGGATGGGTGCGATGGAAGTCAGCGAGCAAGGTGGGGTCCAGGACGTCATCGCGACTGACCCAAGAGCGGTCCTCAGGTCCATACCCCTCCCAGTCGACCAAGTATTCCAGACGGCCTCTGCGACGCCGAGAGTCAAGGATGTCACGGACAGCGTAGATCGGACCCTCGTCCTGGAGAAGTGGCAATGGAGGACCAGCAGCGCTGCCCGGTTCTGTGGAGGAAGGAGAACATGGTGAGCGGTAGGGTTTCAGAAGAGAGACATGGAATGTGGGGTGTATCTTATAACTAGGTGGTAATTGGAGGCGGAATGTGACCGGATTGATCTGATGCGTGATGGTGAAGGGGCCAATGTATTTAGGGCTGAGTTTTCGGGAGGGCAGCCGCATCCGAATATCACGGGTGGAGAGCCAAAACTTTCTGCCCCACTTCATATCCCTGGGGAGAGGATCTCCGGGCATCGGCATGTTGCTTCTGCCGATGGATGGCTCGCTGGAGGTGATGGTGGGCCTCAACCCAAACCCGTTCACTTTCTCGGAACCACGAGTTGACAGCAGGGACCTCAGAAGGTTCGGCCGACCAGGGGTTGGTGACCGAGTACGCATTGGAATGGCGTCAAGCCAGTGGTTGGTTGGCGTAGGGAGTTTTGAGCATACTCGGCCCAGGGGAGGAAGCGGCTCCAGGAGTGCTGGTGACGGTGGCAGTAGGTGCGGAGGAAGCGGCTGATTTCTTGGACCTTGCGTTCTGTTTGTCCATTACCTTGAGGATGATACCCTGATGTCAGACTCACGGTCACTCCCATTAAGTGGAGGAATGCCTTCCAGAAACGAGAGATGAATTGCGGTCCTCTATCAGACACAATGTCTTCTGGGATGCCAAAGTTGCGGAAGACGTTGTTGAACAGGGCCTCCGCGGTCATGGCAGCAGTGGGTAGGCCTTTTAGGGGGATCAGCTTGCACGCTTTGGAGAACCGATCGACAACTACCAGGATGCACGTGTTGCCTTCAGAAGAGGGGAGGTCTGTAATGTAATCCACCCCTAGGTGAGACCATGGTCGTTGGGGAACAGGCAAGGGGAGCAGCTTCCCGGCTGGGAGGTGACGTGGACTCTTCGTCATGGCGCAGTCCTCACAGCTAGCTACGAACCTTCGGACATCCCTGGTTATCCCTGGGTGCCCGGTACCTGGTGAAGAGTGGGCCATGGTTAGGAGTTGGGTTCGGAGACGTCGGGGAACATATGTACGATTAGGTGGAGTGTTGTCAGGGGCAGGATCAGTGATCGTAGCTTCTTGGATCTGGTCGTCCAGGGCCCACTGGATGGGGCTGATGACTAGGCCTGTCGGAAGGATTGTTTCTGGTGGTTCACAGTTCTCCTCAGGGTTGTGCAAACGGGATAAGGCATCCGCTCTGTGGTTGCAGGATCCTTTACGGTAGGTTATGGAGAAGTTGAAGCGGGTGAAGAACAAGGCCCATCTTGCTTGACGTGGGTTGAGGCGCTTCGCCTCCTTCAGATACTGGAGGTTCTTGTGATCTGTAAGGACCAGAAAAGGATGTTTGGCCCCCTCAAGCCAATGGCGCCACTCCTCCAGAGCCAGTTTAATTGCCAACAATTCTCGGTTGCCAATATCATAGTTGCACTCGGCTGAGTTGAACATCCAGGAGAAGTAAGCACAGGGATGGAGGCGGGGTGGACTACCAAAGTGTTGTGACAACACAGCTCCGACTCCAGTGGTCGAGGCATCAACTTCTACTACAAACGCCCGGTTTGGGTCTGGGTGACGCAGAACTGGCGCAGTGGTGAAGGCTTCCTTGAGCTTGAGGAAAGCCTGGCTGGCTTCATTATTCCAGGTTAGGGCCTTAGGTTTCCTGCGGAGCAAGGAGGTTAACGGAGAGGAGAGTCGACTGAAGTTGCAAATGAATCTCCGATAAAAATTTGCAAAGCCCAGAAAGCGCTGGAGGTCCTTGATAGATCTTGGAGTGGGCCAGGACAGAACTGCTTTGACCTTTTCCTCATCCATGCTAACTCCCTGGGCGTTGATGTTGTAGCCCAGAAACTGTGTGGAAGTCTGGTGAAAGGTGCATTTTTCAGCCTTCAAGAAGAGTTGGAATTCACGCAATTTGGCTAGGACTAGGTGGACATGCTGTACATGAGCTGGAAGATTCGGGGAGGAGATGAGGATATCATCTATAAAAACTATAACAAATTGGTGGAGGTACTCTTAAAACCTCATTCATAAAGCCCTGGAAGACTGAGGGGGCGTTTGACAGGCCATAAGGCATTACCAGGTATTCATAGTGCCCTGTGGGTGTTATAAAGGCTGTCTTCCACTCATCACCTTGCCTTATGCGCACTAGGTTATAGGCACTCCTTAGGTCAAGCTTGGAAAACACTGAGGCACCCCGCAACTGCTCCAAGGCTGCGGGAACAAGTGGCAATGGGTAGCAGAATTTAACTGTGATCCGGTTAAGACCACGGTAGTCTATGCAGGGCCTGAGGCCCCCATCCTTCTTAGCCACAAAAAAGAAAGGAGAGGCAGCTGGGGACTTAGAAGGGCGGATATAACCAAGCTCAAGGGCTTCCTTGATGTACTCCCTCATAGCCTCTTGTTCAGGGACAGAGAGAGGGTATACTTTCCCATGTGGCAGTGGCTCACCAGGTATTAAATCAATAGCACAGTCCCAGGGTCTGTGAGGGGGTAACTGGGCTGCACGTTGTGGGCAAAAAACATCCTCGTAGGCAGTATATTCAGGTGGAATGGCGATGTGGCGACTCTGCTCGGGGCTTTCTATAGAGGTGGCATTGAGGGGGATTACAAGTCGGGACTTGCGTCGAAGTGGGAGCTGAGGAAAGCAAGAAACCTGACATTGATCACTCCAGCGAAGAACCTCACTAGTAGACCAATCGATTGTGGGTGAGTGGTGCATGAGCCATGGCCGCCCCAAGATCACATCTACAGTTGACTCTTCAAGTACAAAAAGGGAGATGGTTTCGACATGGAGACTCCCCACTTGCATGGTTAGGGTGTGTGTGTGGTGCTGAACCCGCTTGCGTGCTAAAGGCCTACCTAGTATGGAGTGGACGTCGAAGGTGGTTGCACAGCGGGTCTTCGGGAGCCGGAGGCGCTGGCAGAGAGAACCTGAGATGAAGTTCCCTGCAGATCCCGAGTCAATCAGAGCAGAGACCGGGTGGGCAGACACAGAGTCACTCAGAGTTACAGGCAGGAGAGGGAGTTTTAGCGGAACACTAGGGGTGCACACGGTACTCACCACAGATCGGTGTGGTCTTGTAGGGCAAACAGCAATGAGGTGGCCGGAGGTCCCACAGTAGAGGCATAACCCCTGAGTGAGGTGCCGATGGCGCTCAGCTGGTGTGAGGCGCATAGTATCTACTTGCATTGGCTCGTAGGACCTGGAGGAACTGGCTTCCAACCTGGGTGGTGTAGATACTTGGGATGGGCTGGTGCGGAGCTCTTGTAGGCAGTTTTCCCTTCGGTGAGCTACTCGAACTGCTAACTGGATGAATCGTTCCAATCCCATGGAGTCATCGTAGGTAGATAGCTGACGACGTAGGGCCGGTTCCAGACCCTGTCTGAAGGCAGTGAGGAGTGCGGCTTCATTCCACCCACTAGAGGCAGCAAGGGTACGAAGCTGGAGGGAGTATTCCGTAACTGAACTTTTTCCCTGCCTCAAGGCATGTAGCTGGGCCTGAGCTGAGGAATCGCCTTCAGGAAGGCCAAAAACTTCCCCGAGATGCTCTAGGAAGTTCTCCACGGACCGTGTAGCTGGGCCTTCGAGACTCCATAGGCTTTCAGCCCATTGCAGAGCGCGCCCAGAAAGCAGGGAGATAACGTACACTATACGTGACCGTTCTGTTGGGAATCTGTGTGTTTGCATCTCAAGGGCCAGAGAGCACTGCAGGAGGAAGCCTTTACATCCCTCAGGCGAGCCGGAGTAGGGTGCAGGGTTGACTACTGGGCTGGTGGTGATGCCCGGGGGAGAAGCAGGGTCGGCTTGGGTGGTTGTGAGGGTCCGGCGGAGCTCACTCACCAGCTCCTGGAAGGGGTCTGCATTTTGAGACTGCATTGCCTGGTCTGACCTTCTGTCACGGCACACAGACACAGGACAAGTAGGGATAGCCTTGCAGGGTAGTACAAAAAGCACTCAGCAAAAAAGAATCCAACACACAGGAGATATCCTTGAAAATACTAAAATCAGAGTTCAGAACAAAGGAGTAGAGTTCTTTAGGAAAAGGAGTCCAAAAACAAGAACTTAACTGAAGGCAATCCAAAAGGCAGAGCTGAAGTCAAAAAACAGGAACTTAACTGAAGGCAATCCAAAAAGACAGAGCTGAACGGGAGAGGTGGTGAAGAGTCCTTTCACAGACGAGGTCAGACAAGGAGTGAGTGTGGAAGTGACTATATATACTGTTGTGGTTAACTACTGGCAGGTGTGTGTAATCAGTAGGCAGGGGAGAGGGAACGAGCAAATGATTGAGTGGGTGTGGCTGTGGCATCAGGGGAACAAGGTGCTGCTGTAGAACCAGGCAGAGCTGTGACACTCTCAGTGTCTGGAGCTGCAGTTGCAGACAATACTGTAAATTGAGCATAAGGCATTCATTGAGTTGCATAGCTTCACTGTAAAAACATCATCTGTCATCACTAACTTTTTTTTAAACAGAACATCAAACATCAGAACATGAAACACAAACCTGATCATCCCTCACGCCATAAGGTCCTCGCAGAACCACAGTGACTCGATTTCATTGTCAAAGCTTTCCTTCTCCTCCTTGTTCATTCTCTTCTTTTCAGCCCTTTTGGCCTCCCACTGCAGCCAAGAGTTCTCAAAGCGCTGCCGTCTTTGCTCGGCTTTTAGTAACGCCTTCCTCTTCTCCTGCTCCCTTTCTGCTCGCCACATTATGGTTGTGCTGTACCCTAGCCGAACAAAATGAGGTGATTGGTGTTTGAAAGCAGAAGAAGAGAGTAGACGTCCGCACACTGGAAACTCCACCGTGATAAAAACTTTTATTATTTATTCAGACACGCAACGTTTCGACCCACACGGGTCTTCTTCAGGCATGGTAATGAGTGATAGCTGTGGGTGGCCAATATATAGGCTCTGTTCCGGTGAGTTGAGGTCATGTGAGTTAAACCCCAACTGTCCCCATCTTACAGGCTACACCCACCAATACTCCCATTACGTATACAATGCATGCACAGGGTATATTCACCACACTTTCAGTATGTGACCACATTCCAGAAACCCAAACATGAAAATATATGAAGAAATGTACGTGAGAAACATTTAAGGACAACAAGAAGCACAAAATAAAAAAAGAAGAAAGAGAAAGAAAAAAGGAAAACCGAACACACAGAGATTGGACAACAATCTACAAATAATAAATTCCATATAAGAGACACTACACAACTTATAAAAAAGGTTTTATGTCAAAATCCTCATTTAATCCATGAGGAGATAAGGTGTTAAGAAAATAAATCCAGAAAGTTTCCCTTTGGAGGAGTTTTTTGTCTCGATTACCCCCCCTAGGGGATTGGTCAACTCTCTCCACAGCAATGTACCTTAGAGCACTGACTGCATGGCCTGCGAGCTTAAAGTGCGCTGCTACCGGGCTGCGTTCGTCCTCCGTTCTAATGCTGCTCCTGTGTTCACTCATTCGAGTGCGTAACGGGCGCGTGGTTTTTCCTACGTAGGCTAAACCACAGGGGCAACGAATCAGGTATACAACATGCGTGGTGCTGCAAGTTATAGCACCACGTATGGAGATGTTTTTCCCTGTGTGAGGGTGACTGAAGAATTTGCATTTATGTGTGTATGAGCATTGGGCACAGTTGCCACATTTGTAGTTGCCATCCGGCATGGCTAGAAAAGTACGGGGTGGATTTTGAGGACGCACATCACTTTTGACTAAGGTATCCCTCAGATTTGCTGCACGCTTAAAAACCATTTTGGGTTTTTCAGGGAAAGCCTTTTTTAGCGCCTCATCTGACTCGATGATATGCCAGTGCTTATGAATAGTACGTCTGAATTCAGATGCTAAGGGGGAGTACTTAATGCAGCAGTTAGGAGAGCTGCCCTGGTTATGTTTGTTTTTCTTGTGTTTTTTGTTCTTGACCTTAGGTATCAAGCACTCGTCCTGGGAACTCTGGTCAAAGCGCTCTTTTGCCGCATCTACCCATTCCTCCTTGTACCCTCTACTGAGGAAGCGGTTCTTGAGAACTTCAGCCTGTGCAGAGTAGGATGGGTCATCACTACAGATTCTACGAATACGGTGGAATTGACTGACCGGAAGGCTTTTTAATAGTGGGCTTGGATGGAAACTATCCCCTCGCAGTATTGTATTTCGGTCTGTGGGTTTACGAAAAAGATCGGTTTTTATCTGGTCTTCTTCTCTGTATACCCAAACATCAAGAAAACTGATGCTGTTTCTGTCAAATTCCACGGTGAATTTTAAATGTTCATTGCAAGAATTTAAGTAGTTATGAAACTCAGTTAACTCATCATCAGTAGATTCCATGATTAAAAATATGTCATCAATAAAACGTTTGTAAAAGCGTATCCCTGAGTGGAACGGATTTACTGGGTTTAAGACATATACTTTTTCAAAGAGGCCCATATAAAGGCAAGCATAATTGGGGGCCATTTTGCTACCCATTGCTGTTCCTTTCTTTTGTATATAAAACTCATTCTGGAACCGAAAGAAATTGTTTGATCAAACAATGTCTGCCAAGTCAAGTATACACTCAAGGCTGGGTTTAGACATAGGAGGATGAAGAGACAGGAAATGTTGCAATGCCTCTAGTCCGCCTTCGTGAGGAATATTTGTATACAGACTTTGGACATCAAATGTGACCAGCAATAGCTCACCTGTGGTGACATCAAATGACTTAAGTAATTTTATTAAGTCTATAGAGTCTTTCACGTACGATGGCAAGGTGACCACTTCGGATTTTATGAAGTGATCCACATACGCAGATATGTTTTCGGTCAAACTGCCGATCCCACTGACAATTGGTCTACCTCTTACAGGGGTGTCCAACCCTTTATGGATTTTAGGGAGCGTGTGGTGAATATACCCTGTGCATGCATTGTATACGTAATGGGAGTATTGGTGGGTGTAGCCTGTAAGATGGGGACAGTTGGGGTTTAACTCACATGACCTCAACTCACCGGAACAGAGCCTATATATTGGCCACCCACAGCTATCACTCATTACCATGCCTGAAGAAGACCCGTGTGGGTCGAAACGTTGCGTGTCTGAATAAATAATAAAAGTTTTTATCACGGTGGAGTTTCCAGTGTGCGGACGTCTACTCTCTTCTTCACTGACACAGTTTGTCCAGCACCTGGCCTCGGTGAGGTGGGATGTGCATGCAACTACTTGACTTGAACATTGTGGATATCTCTGCATAGCACTCCTCTCGACTCCCGTGATGACGGAAGAAGCAATCTCTGCAAGCCTTAGCGGCACTTTGGAATTCAGTGAAGACGACTACATTCGCATAATGCTGAAGGAATCTCTCTTTGACTCCGCTGAAACACCGGACTATCAAGATGCGGAAGCTCTTACGCACGAACTCTATAACCTACAGGAACGAGAAATTAAACAACATCTTCACGCTGTGACACTGAGTGACTATCTCAGACAAAAGATAATTCCTCGCGGCCTTAGATTACAAAAAGCACCCGCGCTGGGACTAGACAATCCGGAGTTCTGCAAAAAATGGTGCGAGGTACTGAATAAGTGCTCTTTTGACCTCATGGCTCTCATCATAAGTGAAATATCCAAACAAGTGGAACTGACACGAGATGACTTTAAGAAAGCCGAGGTTAAGCTAAAGGAACTTGCTGATAAGAGGAAGTTAACAGAGATCAAGAAAGACCTAGAACGACATCGAGCAAAATGCACAAGCGAAATCAGAAGTCTGAAGAAGACGAAATTCGCGAGAGACACGGAGGACTACAAGCACAATAAAGTCTACTTTTGGAGAGATGGCAAGCCAGAGCATCAGTCGACAACCAGGGAGAACAAAGGGAAACGACCTGACCCTGCACGCCGACGCCGACACAGGCCTTACAGATCGGGGCTGTCATCCTCCTCGTTTGAATCGGGATCTGACACAGGCAGCCAATGGGAACGCGGTGCGACTTTTTTAGGACACGCCCCAAACAGGCCTCAAAGGCCTCAACGTTGGGCCAGAATCCTACCAAGCACAAGCGGTGCTGGAGGGGGCTACGAAAGAAAACGGACAGCAACTCCCAACACCTCGAACACCAGGACACGGTAATTAACCTGTCTGATAAATCTTTAACTGAAGTTTGCGAGGCTGCATTGAGTAAGGGACTGTCTTTTGTCCCCACTACATACGCGAATGACTTTGAGACTACCATTGATTTCCAAAAGTTTTTTCGCGGTTTGAGACTGAGGGAATTTTTCCATTCCGGTAGGAATGATCAGAGTGAAACCCCTGCACATGTTGCCCCCCCAGCGGAAACATCTCCCCTCTCTCATGCTGCCCCAACCCCCTTCAAAAAAAGATCTACTTTTATTCCACCGAGGAATCGTAACGCCTCTCTTGATACGTACTGCCGTTTGGTGGAGAATGATGTTAAAAGTCTACTTAAGAAGAAGAAGGAATATAAAGTTTATAACAACATGTCAAAAGAAGAAAGGGATGCGATGCATGATCTGAGTAAGGACAATAAGGTCATAGTGCGTCCTGCAGACAAGGGCGGGGCTATTGTGTTACAGAATGTCGGTGACTATGAAATGGAAATTAAAAAACAGCTCACTGATTCTGTGTTTTATGAGAAATTGCCTTCAGATCCATCAAAAAGATTAAAATCTCATGTAGACTCTCAGCTTCTGTTACATTTTAACAATGCTGAATTTGACAAAAGTACGCATGATTTTCTTAAAGTTGATCATCCAGTGATTCCAGTGTTCTACACGCTCCCTAAAATCCATAAAGGGTTGGACACCCCTGTAAAAGGTAGACCAATTGTCAGTGGGATCGGCAGTTTGACCGAAAACATATCTGCGTATGTGGATCACTTCATAAAATCCGAAGTGGTCACCTTGCCATCGTACGTGAAAGACTCTATAGACTTAATAAAATTACTTAAGTCATTTGATGTCACCACAGATGAGCTATTGCTGGTCACATTTGATGTCCAAAGTCTGTATACAAATATTCCTCACGAAGGCGGCCTAGAGGCATTGCAACATTTCCTGTCTCTTCATCCTCCTATGTCTAAACCCAGCCTTGAGTGTATACTTGACTTGGCAGACATTGTTTTATCAAACAATTTCTTTCGGTTCCAGAATGAGTTTTATATACAAAAGAAAGGAACAGCAATGGGTAGCAAAATGGCCCCCAATTATGCTTGCCTTTATATGGGCCTCTTTGAAAAAGTATATGTCTTAAACCCAGTAAATCCGTTCCACTCACGGATACGCTTTTACAAACGTTTTATTGATGACATATTTTTAATCATGGAATCTACTGATGATGAGTTAACTGAGTTTCATAACTACTTAAATTCTTGCAATGAACATTTAAAATTCACCGTGGAATTTGACAGAAACAGCATCAGTTTTCTTGATGTTCGGGTATACAGAGAAGAAGACCAGATAAAAACCGATCTTTTTCGTAAACCCACAGACCGAAATACAATACTGCGAGGGGATAGTTTCCATCCAAGCCCACTATTAAAAAGCCTTCCGGTCAGTCAATTCCACCGTATTCGTAGAATCTGTAGTGATGACCCATCCTACTCTGCACAGGCTGAAGTTCTCAAGAACCGCTTCCTCAGTAGAGGGTACAAGGAGGAATGGGTAGATGCGGCAAAAGAGCGCTTTGACCAGAGTTCCCAGGATGAGTGCTTGATACCTAAGGTCAAGAACAAAAAACACAAGAAAAACAAACATAACCAGGGCAGCTCTCCTAACTGCTGCATTAAGTACTCCCCCTTAGCATCTGAATTCAGACGTACTATTCATAAGCACTGGCATATCATCGAGTCAGATGAGGCGCTAAAAAAGGCTTTCCCTGAAAAACCCAAAATGGTTTTTAAGCGTGCAGCAAATCTGAGGGATACCTTAGTCAAAAGTGATGTGCGTCCTCAAAATCCACCCCGTACTTTTCTAGCCATGCCGGATGGCAACTACAAATGTGGCAACTGTGCCCAATGCTCATACACACATAAATGCAAATTCTTCAGTCACCCTCACACAGGGAAAAACATCTCCATACGTGGTGCTATAACTTGCAGCACCACGCATGTTGTATACCTGATTCGTTGCCCCTGTGGTTTAGCCTACGTAGGAAAAACCACGCGCCCGTTACGCACTCGAATGAGTGAACACAGGAGCAGCATTAGAACGGAGGACGAACGCAGCCCGGTAGCAGCGCACTTTAAGCTCGCAGGCCATGCAGTCAGTGCTCTAAGGTACATTGGCGTGGAGAGAGTTGACCAATCCCCTAGGGGGGGTAATCGAGACAAAAAACTCCTCCAAAGGGAAACTTTCTGGATTTATTTTCTTAACACCTTATCTCCTCATGGATTAAATGAGGATTTTGACATAAAACCTTTTTTATAAGTTGTGTAGTGTCTCTTATATGGAATTTATTATTTGTAGATTGTTGTCCAATCTCTGTGTGTTCGGTTTTCCTTTTTTCTTTCTCTTTCTTCTTTTTTTCTTTTGTGCTTCTTGTTGTCCTTAAATGTTTCTCATGTACATTTTTTCATATATTTTCATGTTTGGGTTTCTGGAATGTGGTCACATACTGAAAGTGTGGTGAATATACCCTGTGCATGCATTGTATACGTAATGGGAGTATTGGTGGGTGTAGCCTGTAAGATGGGGACAGTTGGGGTTTAACTCACATGACCTCAACTCACCGGAACAGAGCCTATATATTGGCCACCCACAGCTATCACTCATTACCATGCCTGAAGAAGACCCGTGTGGGTCGAAACGTTGCGTGTCTGAATAAATAATAAAAGTTTTTATCACGGTGGAGTTTCCAGTGTGCGGACGTCTACTCTCTTCTTCACTGACACAGTTTGTCCAGCACCTGGCCTCGGTGAGGTGGGATGTGCATGCAACTACTTGACTTGAACATGGTGTTTGAAAGCAACCATGAGTGGTTATAATTTTTCAATTTGGTTATCAATTTACAACAAGACTACCTTGATAGGAAGTTTATGAATATGGAAGTCTGATAAGTTGTAAACTCTTTAAAAAGCATTAATACGTTGCTTTAACACTTGAGATAGATTGATTGACAGCAAATTATTACTTGCCAGATATTTTATAGGTATCTGTACAGTGCTTACAAATAGCTCAAATAACTCATTGGTGTAGAGTCATACATGAGATGCCAAGGCACATCCAGATGGATAATTAACAGAAATCTACTGGCTTATTAGATAACTAAAGAAGCCAATTAACCCATTAAGACCTAAAACGCCTGGAAAAAAGGCCTGAAAATCCTAAGGGTGATTGATTTTAAAACAACCTCCCAGATCCTGAGGTTTTTCTGGAATTTCAACAATAATGTCAACGCCTATAAAATAAGTGATTTCTCAGCCTCTGAAGCACAGAGACAAAATTCCAAAAGTACTTGAGAGCTTACACTTGTGGGTTTCATAACAAGTGTGATTTATTTTTCTACACCTTCAGAAGAAAATATAAAATAATCCAGAAACATAGCATAGAATCGGTCCCGTGCCATGGCGTCAGAGAACTGAGTCTTGAAGAGATGTTTAGTGCGTCTCCAATAATCTGTCCGTGCAGGCAGAACAAGTAGCCCCATGCTAATGCATAGCCCAACGAATGTTTTCATTTCAGGGACAGTTACATTCGAACACTTACGCGTCTTTGCCCTCGCTGGAGTGTGTTCAGAGTTATCATTGTTATCATCATCTATATCGCTTCCGTCACTAACTTCTGAACTCCCTGCACTGAAATTGAGGTCATCCATATTTCAAAACAATGACACGAGTCCGCATGTCAATTTCACGTGCATTTTCGGGTAGACTTTATTTGGAAACCGATGATGATTGGCCGCAGAGAAAAAAATGGCTTATCCGCTTTCCCGGTCTTAAAGGTAGAAATGCGCAACCGCGCTCCCGGTCTTAGTGGTAAAACAGCGGTAATGCGCTCCCGTTCTAAATGGGTTAACTGACGAGATTTGTGGCATGGCAGTACAGACCCCTGTGTATGTTAACAACCTGAATAATGGATTTATAAACTATTTGTAAATCCTTTATAAGGGTTGTCTCGCCGTAAAGTGATACTATGAAAAACAGTGAATTTATCATACATGTGAGTGAAATGACAAAGATTGTAGATGTCTTACATGGGGCGTGTACTTCGTTTCCCTCCTCCTGCTCTCTCTTGAACGTCTTGTCAATTTTTTTTGTTGTAGTAGTCCTTTGCCTTTTTGTTGACCCATCCAAGGATCCTCCTCCTCACACTCTTGTCCTTTACAGCCTCACCATCTGCTCTTTCAAAATTTGATGTTACCTCTTGTGCCACATTTCAGCTGAAGATACATAGGTGTTCTCAGGCCTCTCCTCCTCACCATCATTGGAGTCTGAATTCCAGTTTACGAGGTTGACCAGAGAGGGACTCCTGCTCAGGGCTTCTGTATTATGCACGGGTTTACCCTCCTCCACAGGTTGTGCCTTTTCTTCAGCTGAAACTGCTGAGGTATTCTTAAACTGCTCCTCATGCCTCTCCTTTCCCCCATTAAAGGCATCTGACGAAGGACAAAGTAGAGGGACCACAGAGGGACTCTTGCACTGTGGTGCTTGGTCCTCTGTTTTGACTGCTACTTTGTTCTCCTCCTTCATCTCCTCCTGTTTTCTCGGCTTATTTATCTCTTCCATTTTGTGAGCTTCCATGTCTTTCTGCCTCTGCTTCTCTTGGGTGGCATTTTCTGCCTGTTTGTTTTCCTTCACCATCTCTTCTGAGTTATTGATCAACTCTTTCTGCCTCTCGTTTTCTTCCCTTGTGTCCATATTTCTCTGTAGTTTGGCTGTTGTCTTTAGATGTTTTGCCCACATGTTCAGGTCATCGGATCCAGACTCTTTTTGCTCTTTTGTTGAGCATACCCAGCCATTTCCTGCTGTCCTGATCACACTCCTTGTCTTTGTGACATGTGTCATGCACAGTGGCTTTTTCTTAGACTCGGTTTCATTTAGTGTAATAACTTCCAATGTTTCTGCATTCTGTCTAGCTGTTCTATGGTTGGCTGCCTCTATCTCAAGCTTTGTTTTGTCCTGAATTTTATGTATAGCTTCCTTCTGATGTCCTGTTGCACAGGCAAGACTGCTTGTCTTCTTAAACCCAGTTGTGTGTCCTCAAGATCAGTTTGATGTGTTTCTTTCCATGAGCCACATGGTTGTATATCCAGCTCCCCTCTCAGGCTCTCCCACAGCCTGGATCTGCCAGTGCATTTCATTGGCTCCTGTGTGACCTGGGTGTCTTGCAGCTCTCTTCTCAATGCCTTTGCGCCCCAACCTTCCCCTGTGTCTGTTTTCTTGTCATCCTCTCTCCTGCAACCTCTTAGCTCCAGCATCTCTCTGCTCTCCTTCCCATTTCTTCCCATATCATGCTTAGCATCACATTTTGCTTTCTGCATCCATTCATCAAACCAGCTCTCCGTTCTCTGATTTTCCTGACTGATTTTATTCTGCTTGCTGTCTAGCCAAGCCGTTTTTGTCTTCGCTGGCTCCTTTGTCTCCACTTGTGCCAGTATGTCCTCAGTTTTCTTTATTGGAGTACTGTATGTCTCACAATGTTAGTGATGCTTCTGGTTTGGTTTTGTGTCCGTCCATCTGTCTCCCCTGCTCCTTTGGTTTACTCAGGTGAACCTCTGTCTCTTGCTTTTGCTTATTTCCCATGAACTTCCTGATTGTTACGCCTAAGCTCACTCCACCATTCCTCATTTTCTTTTGCTCCATCTCTGTGTCACTTTCAATTTTGCCATCAGCATTTTTGGGGTGGCCACATAGCAGTGCACATCTCTTCACCTGCTGCTTTCCAACTTCTCTTCGACTTTCCCATTCTCTGTTGTCTTTCATTATACTTCTTTGCTTATCTGGTTCTTCACCCATAACCTCTTTCACACTCATGTTTTCCTCCTTCACCTTTTCCTAACATCTTCTAGCCAGTCCATTCCCCCACCTCTCAGCGTTTTTACCACCTTGGCTTCCTCTTTGTTCACTTCTAAAGTCTTATGTCTTCAGCATCCATCTTTCTTAACAGATTTCTTGGTTTTGGTCTCACCACCATAACGTTGTTTTTTTCAGTCTGCTCTGCTTGATCGATCTGTTTCTGTAGCTCTTGTCTGCTCTGTTCTCAGCTCTGCTGATGTTTTCGCCTAATCTCAACCCATTTGTCCTCTTTGTTCACATCCCCAAGCCAGTCATCCTCCAGTTCCTTGGGTTTAGTTTCAGGCTCTGCCTTTTCTATTATTAGATCACTTGTCCTCTGCCTTCTTCTTACCACAGTTGTTATATAAGTTTCTGAATCCACCTCCTTCTTTTCTTTTTGCTTGAATTCTCTTAGCCAATCCATCCCATCATTTTCCTGTTTTGTTTCTTGTTTTTTATTGTCCTCTAAAAGTTTTTTCTCCTCTTCGGCATCTGTCTTTACCGACTTATTTTTCTCTGATCCAGCCAGTGTGTCTTTAGCTCTCTTTATCTGAGAGTGTCTCGCAGTGTTAAGAAATTCTGCTGGCTTGGTCCTGTCTCCTTCTGTTGGTCGTACCTGCCCCTTTGGTTTACCCACATGAACCATGGTCTCTTGCTTTTGCTGCTCTTCCAGGCACTTCCTCTGATTTTTACACTTAAGCTCATTCCACCAATCATCACTCTTGTTTTGAACCTTCTCTGTCTCGCTTTTATTTTCATTACTAATATCTTCAAGCCATCCATCCAGGGGTCCACTTTCTGTCTCTCTTTCCCCTTTGCTTGTTTCTCAATTCTTTCAACCAATCCATCCCACTTTTCTGGCTCATTGCCTGTTTTGTTTGTTGTTTATTCTCCTCTGAACATCTTCCCTCTTCTGCATTTATCTTTACTGGCCCTTTCGTCTGCACTTCAGCCAGTGTGTCTACGGTTTTCAGCTGTGTATGGGATGCTTTCAGGAGAAAGGGTTGTTCACCTTGTTGAATTATATCTTCACTTGACCCTGGTTCCTGTCTCAGTTCCTGCAACCAGTCCTTTCCTTTATTTTTTAATTTCTTCTGCTCTGTCACTGTTGCCTCTTCTTTCTGAATTTCTTTGTCTTTCCTGTCAGATTGTTTGTCAACCAGATTATTTAGCCCTTCTTGTAAATCTACCTCTGTATCTGTTCTTTTCTCTACTTCTTCCTCAGCTTCTCTCACACGTTTATTAAGTGTGCTTGCAGACTTTTTTACCCAGATTTTGCATACCTCACTACTCCTCAGGCTTTCAAGATAGAGACACCATTCCAACTCTAAAACGACTGGCCCGGTTTGGACATGACTGCAACTTTTTGTCGCCATTGAAATGAATGACGGAATGTTCAGGCTGATGATAACCTCCACTCTAACCTCCACTCGGTTTTTAAATGATTAAAACTCAACCGCTTAACCTATAAACTTGATTTAAACTTTGTAAGGGCTCTGACTGTGACCTATTTACATTTCATGCGGCAACTACTTAAACTGTTTGAGACAGGACAGTTTAAAAATGGTGTCAGACAGTCTATGGGATTTTGCCATACATTTCATCATCTTACTGTAAACAGGTCAGGGTGCATGTCTGAAGTTTTAAATGATCAAAACTCAACCGTTTAACCTATAAACTTGATTTAAACTTTGTAAGAGAGGTCTGGGATCTGACTGTGACCTGTGAAATTTTGATGCGGCAACTACTTCAACTGTTTAAAACAGGACAGTTAAAAATGGTGAAAGAGAGGCAGACAATACTGTGGCAGTTGCACCTGGACCAACTGCCATTTTTTAAATGTGGAATGTTCAGGAATAGAAGTCTTGAGGGATGTCATAATCCCCATGCCATGGCCTGCATAATGTTCTGCCATGGGAGTGTATTGCAGCCTATAGTAGTTATCTCTAGTAGTTATCTATGTAGTCAGTGCAACTCCGCTAACTTAGTAAACGTTTGTTAGCCGTTATGCTAACAATGCTAGTAATGGTAACTATGCTAAAATGGAAAATAATTAACTAACTGGGTTAAAAGTGTTACTTGGTTGACTCAGCTAGTATTCGTTAGCAGTTATGCTAACAATGCTAACTATTCTAATTATGCTAAAATGTGAAGTAATTAACTGTGCTAACAGTGTTGTGTAGCTATATTAGCTGAAGCTATTTAGCCGTTATGCTGACAATGCTAACTATGCTAAAATGCAAAGTAATTAACTGGGTTAACAGTGTTACTTAGTTAACACAGCTAGTATTTGTTAGCAGTTATGTTATCAATGGTAATTATGGTAACAATGCTAATTATGCTAACTATGCTAAAATGTAAAGTAATTAACTGTGCTTACAGTGTTGTGTAGCTATATTAGCCGAAGCTATTTACCAGTTAAGCTAACAATGATAAAATGCAAGCACACTTTTTGCATTTTCTGCGGGAATGCAGTCTAGTTACCCTTGTCCATCACTTTCTCCAGCTCTATTTTTTCACGTGTCTCCTCTGTCATTTTTGTTTCTTTCCTTTCAACCTCGGCCTGCATTTCCATTCTCATGAGTTCGTCTTTTGCCATACCCTTTTCTTCTTGTGGCTTCAACAACACCTGGCCTTGTTTTAATTCTTTCTGCATTCTCTCCAGCTCACTTATCTTTTCCTCCCATTCCTTCTGACACTTCTCCTCCATCTTTCTTTATATCTCTTTGCCTCCTCCTCTCTCTCCATCTCAAATCTTTGCTCTATTGCCTTCAGCTGCTCTTCCATGGCTTGCCATCTCTCCTGTTCCATTTGAATTTGTTTTTGATGCTCATTTTGTGTCATCTGCACTGTGTTCTCGAACTGCTCTCTCATAGTTCTGTCTCTATCTGTTTGTCTCTGTCCCTCTGAGTCTATGTTGTGACACATCTCTTTCCCTTGCTTAACCAGCATCTGAATATTCTGGTTGCAAAGCCTTTCCTTTCTGGTTGTTTCTGTGTATTTCAGTGTCTTCATTTTAAACAACTTCTGCTGTTCAATCAGCCCCAACAATTCCTTCTCTCTTCTCTCAGCCATCACTCTATCTCTTTCTAGACAACGTTCCATCTCCATGATTTTTGCATTCACTTTCGAACTCCCTTAGTCTTTCCTCGTGCCTGTTTTGTTGTATTTTTCTCTCTATATTAAACCTGTGCTTCATTTCTTTAAGTCGCATCTTCAGCTGATGCTGCCGGTCTATTTCTATTTCCACACTTCTGTCATTCTCTGTCTCCAATCTGTTTAGTCGTTCTATAAAGAGACTGTTTAGTGCGCTGTGTCTCTCCGTCCACTTTTTTTCGATGCACTGTAACATCTGACTGTAAATCTCGCTGAGCCTCTCCATTGGTCTGGTCCATTTGTCTTCTTGTTCTCTCTCTCTTTTCCTCTCTATCTCCGCCATTGTCTCCATCTCTCTCAATGTCACCTGGTGTCTCTCAGTGCGTCCGTGTTGCTCTGCTCCTCCCAGTGCCTGCATTTCAGCATCTCTGAATGCCTCTACCTCACTGTTTGTGCTGGTGGTCCATGCCTTGGACATGGCCTCCTCCTGCTCCAGTCACTGAATCTTACGAGGAAGAATCTTTTCCAGCTTTTTGAGCCTCTTTAACTCCTCCATCTCTGCCTGCATACGTCTGAGCTCCCTCAACCTCTCCTCTTCTCTCTTCCTGTCTCTCTGCTTAGTTGCCCGTTTAGTCCAGCAACACAGTGTTTTCTGGAAAATACCGCAGCATTTTGTGGACTCTCCATCACTGTCAGAGAGATGCTGCTGGTGAATGTCCATATAGTTCACTGTGTTGACTCCTCCTGCTCCCTGCTGGCTCTGTGCATGATCATGACCAACCTGGCTACAAGCAGCTTCTGGTTGATGCTTTCTGACCATGCGCTTACGATGTTGCTTGTTCCTGGCCAGATGTTGCTTGGGCTTTGGCAGGTTGTCATACTTTGAATCCCTGGGGGTTTCAACATAGGCACGTGCACGGCCCAACCCACCCTTTCTGCCTCTTCTCGAGGTACCTGGGCTCTTAGCGCTGTAAATTGAAAAGAAATGTGATGGAATATAGGAAAACCCGTCGGATGTCGCACTGGCCGCTTGTCAACAAAGCCCAATATAGGTTGAAAGTAATTTTTTTTCTGAAATTGAGTTTTCAACTAGACTGCATTCCCGCAGAAAATGCAAAAAGTGTGCTTGCATTTTAGCATTGTTAACAATGTTAGCATAACTGTTAAATAGCTTCGGCTAATATAGCTACCCAACACTGTAAGCACAGTTAATTACTTTACATTTTTAGCATAGTTAACATAATTAGCATTTTACCATTGTTAGCATAATTGCTAACAAATCCTAGCTGAGTTAACTAAGCAACACTGTTAACCCAGTTAATTACTTTGCATTTTAGCATAGTTAGCATTGTTAGCATAACGGCTAAATTAGCTTCAGCTAATATAGCTACACAACACTGTTAGCACAGTTCAGTTAATTACTTCACATTTTAGCATAGTTAGCTTAATTAGCATTGTTAGCATTACTGCTAACGAATACTAGCTGAGTCAACCAAGTACCACTTTTAACCCAGTTAATTATTTTGCATTTTAGCATAGTTAGCATTGCTAGCATTGTTAGCATAACGGCTAACGAACGTTTGCTAGGTTAGTAGAGTTGCACTGACTACATAGATAACTACTAGAGATAACTATAGGCTGCAATACACTCCCATGGAAGAACATCATGCAGGCCATGGCATGGGGATTATGACATCACTCAAGAGTTCTATTCCTGAACATTCCACATTTAAAAAATGGCAGTTGGTCCTGGTGCAACTGCCACAGTATTGTCTGCCTCTCTTTTACCATTTTTAAACTGTCCTGTTTCAAACAGTTTAAGTAGTTGCCGCATCAAAATTTCACAGGTCACAGTCAGATCCCAGACCTCTCTTACACAGTTTAAATCAAGTTTCTAGGTTAAACGGTTGAGTTTTGATCATTTAAAACTTCAGACATGCACCCTGACCTGTTTACAGTAAGATGATGAAATGTATGGCAAAATCCCATAGACTGTCTGACACCATTTTTAAACTGTCCTATCTCAAACAGTTTAAGTAGTTGCCACATGAAATTTACACAGGTCACAGTCAGATCCCAGACCTCTCTTACAAAGTTTAAATCAAGTTTATAGGTTAAGCGGTTAAGTTTTAATCATTAAAAAACCGAGTGGAGGTTAGAGTGAGGGCAGAGCTCACTCTAGCTGCTAGAGTAGAGCAGTGTACTGTGACATCATCAGCCTGAACATTCCGCCATTCATTTTCAATGGCGGAAAAGTTGCAGAAAAACGACAATAACAGACGAACGACAAGAGGTACGGTATACCAAAATGTAGGCGGTCATGTCCAAACCGGGCCGTTCGTTTTAGAGTTGGAACGGTGTCTCTATCTCAAAAGCCTGAGGAGTAGTGAGGTCAAAATCTGGGTGAAAAATTTTGTGTTGAATAATCAGGAGAATAATAATAAACGATGGGATAACAATAAGTGTGCTCTGCAAGCACACTTAATAAATTATTATTGTTCAACATCTTGTCTATCATCCCTGAAAATATTTTGTCTAAACTCGCCGGTTTAATGTGTTAAAAATATAATTTAAGTTAACCACTGCAGCCTAAAATAGCTCAGTCTTACCCCGACATTGTGAAAATAAAAACGCTGATGGCGAAGTGGAAATCACTCGGCTTTCGTGTCAACATTGTTTATAAGACGGGACCAGAGCCATAAAACCTAGCATTAGATTAACCACTCTGGACTAGCAACAGATCTTGTTTAGGCCAGATGAAATATGACAGACAAAGCAAGCGAGGTAGCTGCACATCTAAATGAGCTCAATAACATCAACCTCCTTAATCAGAGAGATGCTTCAGCCTTGAAGGATGTAATCTTGGACTATTTTACTTCAAGAGACGAAGACAAGGACACGGATGATGGTGATGTGGAAAGCGGAGACGGGGAATGTAGCGAAGATTAATCATGCTATGGTAAACTAGCCTAACTTTTTTTGGTGAACGAATGATCACACCTCTGAAGTCGTTATGTGACATGCCCTTCCATGGGCGTAAACTTAGGTATGGACGGTATGGACGTGTCCATACCAATATTTCGAAGTGCTTAAAATGTCCATACCAATTTTGAATGGGAAATTGCACGACATTTGAGAAGCAAACGGTTAATTTTCCCCTCCTGAGTTCCGCCTCTCAAAGACGGCATGTAATTGGTGGGATTGGCTCACTTTCCTGTATGTGTCATCACGACTGGGTTGTCATTGGGAAATTGGTGGACTGAGCGGGGAAAATAAAAAAAAATGTAATAGCAGAGCAGTGTGTCTACTAGGCCTACTGTTTGGCGGCTGGGAGAATCATGTCTATCTCGGGCAGGAAGAGAAAGCTGACGGACATCAGAAATTATTTCACACAGTCAACGGTAAGTTACTCACACAAGATAGCATTGTATAAACCTGTTTAGACAGCGAAGTGTTTACTCTTCCTAGCGATGGATTTCATTGTTTTTCCATTAGCACGGAATAAACCCCAATATAACGTCTTTGCTTCTCATTTCCATGCTTTTCGTTTTGGACGGGGAATGCGTTGCAGTCTGATTCTACTGAACCAGATTATGCTATCATGCTATATACGTATATAGCAATCATGCTATATACGCATACTGGAGTGGAGTTAAATAAGAACAGGAAATATTACAATAATTTTTAAAACCCCCTCATCTTTAGCCCTATTCGGACGAGTAAACAGAACGAGAGATGGGTATATCTTCACGCACGCGTTGAGTGAGTGAGTGAGTGAGTGAGTGAATTGTGACAGTTGTGACGTGCCTGCCATCTCCACAATGCATGTTGACGCATCTAAATGCATTGCGAATTAGTCATCCGTGTACATTTGTCAACAATTCAGTGGCGGATGCTGGTATTCCAAAGAGGGGAAGCTCACTGCCAACTTAATCATACAATTTGTCCATTTACTTAAACGTTAATTCTACCCTTCGTTCCTTCTCTAGAAAATGGTCTGCCATAGTACTCTGCTAGCGGGCTAGTGCAGGTGCACTAGTGGGCTAGTTAAGTAGCACTAGCGCCAACCTACCTAACAGTATGATTCTAACGAAACGAAATTAAAAACGAACAAGAAAATTGTAATAAACCAAAACGGAAATAAGTGTGAGTGTGATTTATATACAGTGATGATGAAATGAACAAGTATTTTCGCTGAGGAAATGCTAACAAATTGATCACTGCTTGTCTTACAACTTCGCATGCAACATCCGCGATGGGACTGAGCTCCAGCAGCCAAGTGACAGTCTATGTATCAAAAACGCCAGCCAATCAAAAATGGATTCAGAGGTTCACCAATCAACACGGGGATTGAAGTCCACACCAGCAAAACTCCGCCCACCATTCCATTCACCTCCAGTGACGCTCTGGGTCTGGGGGTGGGAGAAAAAATGGCATTTCTGCAATGACCATCCAGTTGCCATGCATAGAACATTAGGGGTCCGTGCTGACCCATTGAAGTGCATTGACGCTGGACGTCTATGAGGAAATGTGTTGGCATAGGCCATGAGAACAATGTGGAATGCTAAGTTAACAACACCAACTGCTCTCCTCTGCAACAATTGTATATTCCACTTGTTTTTCACACTTCTCACACTTATCTCTATGCAGTGTGCACTTCCAAAACTCCATCAGTTAACATGTTCAAAATGCACTTCAACTGCAGTACTAAAACACTTCAACTGCAGTAACAAAACCAAAATGCATGTAAAATACGGTAGGCCTATATTTCACATAAATGAACATTGATTGTACAAATGTTGTGTGGAAATTAAGCAGCACACTGTAATGCTGATTGTTGAGGCTGTAGTTTTTAGTAGCTTAGATCATGATGTAGGGAGGCATGGGAAGCAAATTATGTCCCCACCAATATCAAAACCATTACTACGCCCTTGATACGCCCTTGATATATATATATATATATATATATATATACACATACACACACACCGAGGTAACAGTGCCAGATGGGCCTTGGGGAGATGAAGCAGCTGGGGACGGATATGGACTTAGCTGGGAAATAAGCTGGTGTTTGGGGGCAAAACTACTTTCTTTCTTTGTATTTTGGCAAAACTCATTTATTGTTTCAGTTTATTTTCAGTCTATAAGACATAATCAAATTAAGTTTAATACTTAGAAAAAATAAGCTATTCAATTATAATTCCACCCCCCTAACATCTGTTTGACATCATATAATGGTAGACCTATGTAGTTCCTACATGCTGTCATGTCAACTTAAAATTAGAACGCTGTTCTAAACCGTGTCCAGGGAGAGTATTTCTTCCTTCTCTTTTTCTTTTCTTTTCTTTTCTCATTGTCATTTATGCTCTATTTGGCTTGACTATAGGCAGCTGCAGTTCTCTAGATTGCAGTGGATCCAGTGAGGGAAAAAAAGGAATTACAAGTCAGGAAGATGCCAAGCTAGTGTTGACATTTTGGGGACAAATCGAAACCAGAATGTCTCACACCAAGCACATCTCCAGGTGTGTGTCTGTGAATGTTTGTGTGTGTGTGTGTGTGTGTGTGTGTGTGTGTGAGTGTGTGGTGTTTTCACATGTTAACTAAACAGGACAAATAGCTGTCTTTGAATTTTAAGTATCCATTGTATCCTACATGATATGTATGCATACACTGTTAAAGTTGAGGATGTCTAGGGCATTTTTAATTTTTAATTAATTTTTATACTGGCGAAGATGCCTGGGTTAAACTGCCTAAGCTCATGTCTGGGGTATTTAGGCTTTTCCTTCAGTGCTATTTATGAGGTGACTAATATTTCAAATTAAAAAGTTACATTCATTTCACTTGATGGCTCTATTATAACTGTTATGTCGAGAGCAACTTCAAGGGGTGCGCCCAAGAGATTTCTTGGTTCAGCACAACTGAATTTACATGACAATCACATATTTTCTGCACGGCTTGTATTGTTTTCGGCTTATTCATCCAATCAATTTATGAAATCAGAACATAAATTAGCAGACAACCAATTATGCCAGTTAACTTCCAAGAAGTTTCATCTTCAACATGGTCACCTGCAGTATACATTTTACTAATTTAGAAACAGTTGTCCACAAACATCTGTTTAAAAGTAATTAAAATTAGGTATGTGAGAATATGTTGCCAAGACAGACAGTAATACACCAAAGTAGAGCAACTCCTCCAAACATTATGTGGAGGTGAAAGCATCTAAGTCAAATTGGATTAAGATGTGAGACATAAGTACAGGTAAATAGATGATAAAAAGGTTTAAAGGCTAATAGAAACACACCCTGTGTTGTTTTGTCATACATAATATATAGGTCAAACATTATTGTTGATTATATACACATTTCACATTGAAACTGAAAAGATTAAATGAAAAAAAGTCAGTCATCACTCTCCTATGCATCTTATCCTTATGTCTCAGCCTGCTGGCAGCTGCTACTAGAAAGGAAGGTATTGGCCAACCTCACTGTTCATCTAAAATGGATTAGGTGTTTGTGTACATTGGATCAGATCCACAAATAAAAGTGTCTACAAAATGGAAATACATCTCTGCAACCCCAAGCACCCCCACCTCCTTAATTCAAGTAGCACTAAGTATGTAGCAGACTTAATATTTAATCAAAGCAGATGTAAGCAGATACATGCGTGATATAGTGTGGCTGTTGTAGTGAGATAAAGGTAAATGCACTTATTCAGGCAAGATCACTTTTATATCTAATCGTGTTACTAATGTCTGTGGTTTCTTTGGTTGTGTCAAGATTATAAAGCGAATAAATAGCACTGTTTTGAGGCGCTTTGTAAAACAGCCCCCTCCGCACTTTCCTTTGTTTTTCTGAGTCAGAAACACAATGCAACAGAAGCCTGTTAGAATGGGGAATAGTCACCTCAGAGCCTCAGCCACCACAGTCACAACATCTATTTCAAAGCTCAAAACCTAAAGGACAATTTTATGACAAAGTAACTGATTAAGGAGCTGAAACCCAGAGTACTTTCTTCATTTTAAACACTTCTAACTACAGCTATTGTTGAGATCATCCTTACTTAAGGCTTTGTGCTACACGTGATTCTTAAAGATAGTAAATTTGAGACTAACTACTTCTCAGTAGTTGTATTTTATACCAACGGCCATGCTGACTGGGGGCGGTATATTGCCACATTTATAAAACCCATATCTCCTCTACCCCTGGAGGAGGAACCAAAGTGGTCAAAACGGCAGAGGCTAAAGGCTACATATGTAGCATGAATACATTTATGTGATTGAGAGATATCAATTAAGGCTCCCATTAGTGCCTCAGTCAGCATAAATGATTAAAAGATATTGAGACCCCCATTTAGTGTCTCCATCAACATTGATTGATACATTGATAGATGTTACATTAACCTAGCCTGGGTAAACATCCCCCGGTAGATCTACTTTTAAGCACTTAAGCTTTTTATCTTCCTTGATAGTCTAACCAGTAATGTTAACTGATGGGCATGGATCAAGGTTACCGTACTTTGTGCTACCAAGTACAAGATAGTCATTCTTAAGAGCCAGTCTGAGCTCTTAAATTCAGCTTTCTCTGGAAATAGGTGGACATTATGTTTCTCCACAAAACAAACAAACACCTTAGCTTCCATTGAATTAATGTCAGAAATTGTAAGGTTCAGGCTTTAATAATTAATAATAGCAGCCCTCGTAGTGTGGGCTAATGCATTTGACAGCCCACTGTTATAGTCGTTGGCACCTCTTGAGGAACAAAGTGGCACTGTGAGAGAGTCAAATAGTACACATCTGGGAAGCATTGTATGTAGGCAATGTTCACATAGTCAGAATGTGCAGAGATTCACTTCTCTTTTCTAATTAATCAACCATAATAACACAAATACCTGTCACAAGGTTGCATTTTTTAAAAGAAAAATAACTAATACAGAGCTCTTATACCATTGGATATTGCCTGTTGTGATTACTGATGACATAATACAATATTTGTATAATAAGGTCATGTGTCCTTTATGACATGGGTCTTAAATAGGGCATAACATTGCCTCTTCCCTGCTGCCCAATGACATGACAAGATTATTAGACATTATCTATCAGCCTAACTGACTCTAAAAGTACAGCACAGCTCTTTCAGGCTTGTGGCACTCAGAGCAGAAGAAGAAGAGATGTTGTTCTTCTGAAGAACGATCTTATCAAGATGATTCAGCAGAAACCATTCCGTCAGCCTGGAGCCAAATTGTGCGATTCAATTAAGCTGTCAATGGCTTACTGTCAGGAACATCCACTTCCAGCACAAATAAATGGTTTATCTAACATTTTAAAGGGTTTGCATTTAGCTGCACTGAGGATGAGGGACTGACTGAATCCACTACTGTCATTTGAAACCCGAGACACATTGTATGTGAATAGTGACTCAAAGGGTCCAATCCATCATCTGGTGCAACAGTGTAAAACTGCTCCTGCAGAAATCTTTCACTTGATTTCACTTCCCTTGTTTGTTCTTTCTTTGATATGTGAGCAAGGGATCTGTGTTCTCGTTTTGGTGTGAGCAAAGGGATCTGTTCCCATTTTGGTGTGAGTGGTGTCAAGTTCATTAACAGATGCTTGAGCAGATGGTGATAGAGAGGCCAACCATGAAGAGATCTGATCCCTACATGTATTTATGAGACAAAAGATAGGCCAGGCCTGTGATATAAAAAGCAATGGAAGCCTAAACATTATGCTTCAGCATGCAGTCGTATCAACAACAAGCTGGTTAGTGACAAACAATATGAACAACCTGAATATGAACATTACATTTTTTGCAGATGTTACTTCAGGGACACTGGCAAGTGTTGCTGAAAAAAGTAAAAAAAGTAGTCTGATGCATTATTTCAGGGTGATAACAAAAGTCTTCTTAAAGAACTGCACATAAAACGTGTTCCATATCCGGATTTAAAGAGATTAATAGTATTATCCTGGGTATGCAAAAACAAAGAAAAAACGAGGGGGTGGGTGGTTTGGGGGTTGCTGAAAAAACTCAGATTAAGAAGTGGGAACTGTCCAAACTTACAATACTTTGTCTCCCACGATGACACCACATCCTCCATAAAAACAGAAACCATAAAACACATTAAAGTGTTGTCCTCATACGGCTGCCAATTTGCTTTAACAATATCTCTGCAAAATGTGAGAGGTGCAAGGCAACAGAATGCATGGTAACAAAGAGTATGCAGAGCCATCTTTTTTTGTATGGAGGCAGAGATCCTGTCAGGGAGGCTGGAGGCTGCTATGTGTGTCTCCACAGGGGGGCTGTGACTGACAGTGCTCGACAGTGAGCTGCACAGAGATCAAGAAATAGGCAAGAGGAGAAGGAGATGAAAAAAAAAAACAACCTCTGCCGCAATAAACAGGATAAAAGACTAAGCAGAAGGTGGGTGTTTTAAATGCTAGGCAGAGAGATTACAGCCAATCAATTAGCTCTGGCTTGTTTGTAAAGGGAGCATGCTATGGCTTGTCACTGGCCCTGCAATTATCTTGTGAGTTATCTGGATGGCTGTACGAAGTTCCCTTTCCATCAAGACAGGTTCTGCACCTGCTCAAGGATAATTAAAATGTAAATCTAAATGTAGAGGAACATTAAAGAGGTCTTTTTAGCAATGCGTACCAGTTATAAACAATAATATTTTGAGTCAGTTGGCACAGGAAGGTGAACAAAGGCAAATATCAGGCAATGTTATCATGTCGCCATTTTTGGTCTAGGGGTGCCATTTACAGGTAAACAGTAAGCAAGCATAGAACATTGTAAAATCAAACAGAGTCCAGCGTAAACAGTACTAGGCCACACCAATGATGCTCTTTAACGTGGCTTGGTCGTTCTAAAACGTAGTGGAAGCAATGAAAACACACAGTGATCCTTGTACTCCTCTTGCGCTGTTAAAGATGGTTTCCCGCTCTCTCCACTACAACCATTGGATGAGTGGTGGGCAACTGGATCTGCTCTGGACTAGAGATGAGAAGCCAGAGCGAGACATCAAGGTCACCTTCAAAACCTCAAAGTTGAAAGGCCTTTCGGTGCAAGTCAAAGTGATGGATGGGAGCGGGCTTGAAATGGCCAAATGAAGATCCAAGGCCTTCATCAATCTGTCAAGGCCGGAGTGGTCAGGTACAATGGTCATTATGGAATGGGCCATGTTTGGAATGTAGCTAGCAAGTTCCTGAGTCAAAGATAAAGGTGGGCAGTGAGAGCATGACAACACGGAGTGAACGTGATGTGGCAGCCAAAAGGGGAAGACCATCGCAGAACAGAATGGGGAAAACATGCATGTGTAGTGTTGGGCTCTGCAGAACAAAAGTGAGAAAAGGTAATTGTAAGTGGTAAGTGTCAGACTCTGTTTAAAATTTGCACACATAAATGGAACAGGTGTATTGTGCACTTTTTATCATGTTTCATTTGACCTTTGCATGAATAATAGAGAAATATCTGAAAGTGGCTTGAATAGAGTAAATGATATAAGGGTCAGTGAAAGCTCTTGAGAGATTTTCTTCTTTTTATACAGTCTCAGTCTCAACAAACATAGTGCCAACATTACGAACACAGCTTCAAGGGCATACTTACTCTCCTCATAAAATAGCCGCTCACGTTTCCCCCACTAACCCCCAGGATGGGGTGGTATTAGCTTTGTTGATAGGTGCCCGGTAGAAATGGCCATTGTTGTCACAGTGTGGTCTGGCTTTTTTATGCCCAAGAATATTATAGAAGACCAAAAAGAACAACCAAATGAATTATATATATACTCACACACACACACACACAAAGAAAGAAAGAGAGAGAGAGAGAGAGAGAGAGAGAGAGAGCGAAAAGGACATAAGAATAACTAAAGTTTTGTTAGGTCACACAGAGTGCACCCGTCGAGGGACCTACACAGATGTTGAGAGAGAGATAGATAGATAGAGAGAGAGAGAGAGAGAGAGAGAGAAAGCTCCATTACGTGGGCATGACAAAGCATAAAAATGGAAAGTTTTTACAGCAGGGAAGGGACGCAAGCGGAGGTGAGATGCAACCTGCTATCTATTCTCCACACCCTGAAGTAGTATGGCAGTTGTTTTCCACCTCAGGCCGCTCACTCAACAGCACAATGTCTCACACCTGTGGTTAGTGGGGCTTGGTTACCTGCTGGGCCGTGGCGAACAGAGACTCTGGAGGGGGTTGGGGGAGTCTCACCTGCTCAGCTTGTTTACAGCCAGGGCTGGGGGCTCCACCCAACAACACCCTCCATATTAATCTACATTAACATGCAGCTCCGTGCCCTTGGCATTAAGGATCAAGGATGTGACTTCGCGTTGTCATGGGAGGACATGGTGATGTGGATGCATGTGTTGCTATCAAACTGCTACCCAAATAGTATACTCCACAGGCCAGACATCTGGGATTTTTTTGGTTTAGGTTTTTTTGGCTTCTAACAAAATAAACAATATACTTTTTTCAAGATATAATTAAAATACATTGATAGTAATACCTAAAGTAAACTCAAACTGGCTGGTTTTGTAGTATAGAAGTATAATAAAGCACTATGCATTTTAGATGCGATTTCATAACTGTGAGTGTATGAATATAAGTATGAGTTTTATCAAAGTAACCACTACTTGCCTTTATCACATCAGTACAGATTCACAATGTTTCATCCAGAAATGTTTCATTTGTGTCCATGTCCTCACAGCATTCACGTGGATGGTGAATGTGATGGATCTGGATGCTCATTCAGTGGGTCCAAACCTTTGCTTTAAAGTATATCTCCACTACATGTCAAGTCTTACAATTGTTATCACTTACAAATTGTAACTGTTATCTAACTAATGTCACTTCAGTTTTAATATGTAAACATAAACACTGTTCCTGTCACGTTGTCTGACTGATCTTCTTATCATGTTGCGAATCGGTGCAGGATGGCAGTGGAAAAAAGCTTATGAAACTGATAGTTCCGACCCTTGTTTGTGATTGACTGAATTGCATAATGCATGATGAAATTTTAAAAAAGTAACAAAGTAAAAACAAAGTAGCTAAAAACCGATACGCTCCGCGTGGTGCCTAACAGCACCCCTTAGCTGTGGTAAAACCAGCATAATCCCCAGCCTCTCATGGTTTACTGCTTACATAAATGAAGAGGGAACAAATGTGTCCTGTCCTTGATTACTTGCTTTGTCTACTTTAGGAGTCGTTCGTATCTTAAAATAGCCATGTGTTATTCTAAACTTTCTTGAGAACTCACAAAATCCCACATTTGTATTTGTTTCTCTTAGTTTCACAATTTCCTCATTAGCTTTTCTTATTTTTCTCCTTTAACAATTTAACATAATAGACAACCTTATAATTGATAATTATTGCATTACTGTGCTGCATAACCATGGTTATTTATAAGGTAATCTGAAACAAAATAAGGAATAATAATGAGGAATTTAACATCTTAGCCTGTGACCTCTTACATAAATGTATGAGCTTATGGCATAATGTACTTGCATTAGACTGGAATGAAAAAAAAAAAACTCCATGGCCAAGACACTCACTCTTACTGAAATGTAACATTGCTTTAAGTAAATTGTCTGGGGAAACTCCATTGGCACGACAACCAGCAGTATCTACCAAGACTTTACCCCACTTACAGAAGCACCTTATGTGAAAGTATTCGCTCCCATTTACATCACACAGAGAGGTAATTATTATCATTTCTCACAGCAGTGGCAGTAAAGTTGTGTGAAAACCACCCTGAGGCCCGGGAAAAAAGAGAAAAAGTCTCAGAAAAGTTTCAGTGTATGGCTTAGTTTTCTGTCTGACCATTGAACTTGTAAAAATGTCAGCTTTAGCACTAAGTGGGTCCTAATAAGGTTTTTTTTAAGGAACTGCAAAATCTGAGACTGTGCTTTGTCATCGTCAAGTCAACCAGTGTAACCAAGGGTACTGTCGGTCTTCTCCTGGTATCTTCCAAAACCCATTAATTTTACCAACAGAAGCTTATTCCAACACTAATGTATTTTACACATTCAAGGCAAAAAAGTGGTCTCCTTTCCTTTTCTCCTCTATACATTTCTGATAAATGAAGGGGTCGCTGGAGTGATTCTGTGTCATTATTGATCCACATTCCTGTCACGTTTTCCCTGAAAAAATCAAATTAGCCTAACATCACCAAACCTTCAACCATACAACATGAGCATTTATCCTCAATATCTGTGAGAGTAGCGGTCATCATTTGGAGAACCAGGTAGAGGAGAACCTTTTTGATTTGTGCCAGGCAGAGTTCTGAGTGCTTCACAAATACAGTTAACATTTTACAAACATGTTTTAGCTATTCATTTGTCTGCATGCCATGTGGACTGTAGAAATGACTTCTCTCTGTTTTGATATACTTCGGGAAAACAATTTCTCTCTTTCTCTCTCTCTCTCTCTCTCGCTCTCATAATCCATTTATCAAACCATCTATTAATTTTGTTCAGGCCCCGGTCTGTTAAAAGCAAATTTGAAATAATTCAAGTCTCAGCCAATGTGGATGTAAAATGTAATATACTGTAGTTGAATGACATTATTAGCTTTCAGCTGTAGTGGAACTGCTGATTTTCTGGACAGCTGGCTTTTGTTTACTCTATACTCTAATGCAAGCCATTTGAAGGACAGTCTTAGGATGTAAATGTTGACCATGAATCTCCAAGTCTTAAGCATGTGTCTTTCCTTAACTGGCTGAGACTTTAATTACTTTACCTGGGTGCCCTCTGTCACACTTTCTGTGTTTATGCTTTCTTTGTGTTTATTGCCCTGCCTCAGACAAATGGCTATATCTGGTGTTGTGTGTTTACATCCTAATGATATTACTCCATGTGTCTGTCTGTCACACATTGTACCGCACATCATTTTGATCTCAGGGAATGCAGTGTAAAACCAATATCAGTACATCAAGTACAAGTCATGCTGTGATTCAATCAAGTACAAAAGGCTTCATGAAGTCTGACAGTTTGTGTTGTCAGTACAAACACACGGGGAGCATTGGCATCCAACTGAGATGTGTCAGTTTTTCTATAACACCACACAATATTAACTAGTTAAAGACTGTTAGCAAATACACAGAGCTCAAAGTCATATGTAAAAATAGTGAAAACAAACATGTTTGTGTAATGGATTAGACTCAGACCCAGAAGAGGAGTGATTACTTTTTTATTTTAATAATGCATGTTTTTTAATGTGAATTAAAGTATTAGTTACTCTGAAGCTGGGTTGCTTTTCTTAAGTAAAAATAATTTAAAAGATTAAGAAAGATTTAGAGATACTTTCTGTTGGAAGGGACAGAAGATGTTTGCCAAAACTAAATCTGTTGTCAACCTTTGTCAACCCAGTTTTGAAAAACATTAGGCAATCCCACAGTCTTAGGCGATTATATACCTCATACAATAATCTTTCCGACACCAGTTGACCCCAATCTTTTGTTTCTCTCAAAGACTGGCAATTGCCACTGAGTGTTTGAGAAAGTAGCAGGCAGACAGACATGCAAGGGTCCTTGATATACACTCCCTGACCCGCGTAAAGAGGAGGTCACCAGAACAGATTGTGTGTGTGCAATCACACCCATGTTTAATGTGCTTGATAAAATGTTAGCAAAGACCAATTTGGAATTCACCACTTTCAAGCTACATTTGCCCTGAAATTACCACCATGCACTCTTGCAGCAGCCCATCAAGCTCAATGGAAACCGAGTTCATGTAATTGAATATGGACTAACATAGACAGTTTGATTTTAATTTCCGTCAACACCTTGTGGTTTTTAGCTGCCTCCAAATGGTTACACTTTATATAAACTGTTCATTTTACAGTGCATATAACATTACGTACTTACACTGTACATACCTTCAACACTAACTGGAATCCTAGCCCTTACCCTAACCCTATGGTGCAGTGTAAGTACATAATGTTACATAATGTTATAAACTTTGTTACACTGTACTGTATGATGTAAATGCACTGTAACGGGAACTGTAAAATGAAGTGAAACCTACTTTTTTAAATACTTGTAGTTGGTACAGATGTCAGGTAATGGTGCTTCATATACCTTCACTATATGCATGTAGAGCTCCTATAAGTCTGATCTGTCAACATTAACACTGTCAAGTACAACAACACTGTCACAGTTTTCTTTGTGTAAATTGTCCTTCTTAGTTTGCAGGCCTCTATTGCTCCTTCAGCTGCTGTGGTGAATATGATGCCGATTTATAGCTTTACCTACCTACGCACCACCTGCAATGCACAGCAGCTGCAATGCAACGACGGCATTGGCATCTGACTGACCTGGATCATGCCCGGACTCGGGCCAGACCCAGCACCGTGACTATGAGTCATCTGGCTTCTGCCTCGCTAAGGCTGCACTGGCAACTGCTTGTTTTCATTCTGTTTCATCTTGTGAATGAGATATGTGGTGAAATCACTGAGCTTTGCCAAGGACCGTCTGTTCTCTACACCACCACCCCACCCTTCTTGCGATACATTGAAACACTCTTGAGCTTATTGTGGAGCTTATTTGTTCCCCTTTGGTCCCCTCTCTGGTGCCTGTGTCAACATCATGATGCAAATGACAGAAGGACCTGACGTGAGGGTGCAGCTGTGGTTGGGGTGGGGTGGGGGCTGGGGATGTTAGCTTGCTGTAGATTGTAATTCTGGCAGATATGCAAATTAATCCGTCTTGTTTCCTCCTTTCATTTCGTTTCATTAGCACTCCTGGGGATCTCTCCTCCTCCCTTTTCTCTATTTCTTTCTTCTTTTCTTTCCGCTATGTCTTTCCTCCTTTATTTATGAAGGCCTCCTTTCTTGTTCACATCCATCAGCCTCTACCAGATAGCTTCTCTGTGTATAACAAACTGGAGATTGTTTCGAGGCCACGGCGCCTCCTGTGTGCTCCTCAATGCATGACAAAGGCGGCGTGTTATATAAAGAAGAGGTGTACAGCATGTTTGAGTCATATTTATCTGGGCAACATCTGTGTGTGGGGACTGCAGGCTAGCTAGCGATGTCTTCACCAGCTGTGTCTTCACTCACGCTTAGTCTATTGTATCACCTGTCTCACACACGCTGTAACTATGCTGTTTACATTGGAAGAAATAAAGGAAAGACGAACACCTGTTTTTTTCTGGGTGCTGTTTGTGTGTGTTCATGAAAAGAGGTGGGCACATTTCCATCAATGCAAGAGAGGTATTAGTGTACATGAGAGGGGAACACACACATAACACACACACACAGACACACACACACACACACACACACACACACACACACACACACACACACACACACACACCTGTCTCATGTCTGTTAGATAAGGGAAATGTACTGTATTGATTGCTTAATGAGCTGCTTGATGATTGATGTTCTCTTTCTTTATGACACCTGCCTATTATCTCATCCTGTCCGCCTCTCCCTTACCAAGATCCTGCATTTGCTTCTCTCCCATTACATTACCTGTCTTTTTCAAACCAGCTGAGGAGTACAGTCTGCCATAATGTATACTCAGTTTACAGCAGCGTGACTGGTGTTGCTGCCGCTGTGCAGAGATGTACACCTACCTATACAGCCTTATTTGCAAATACAGTGCCTAGATAAAATCACAGAGACCCACCTAGGGTACACGATGATCCACTGAGCTGCATCACCTCGGAAATCAAGTCAGGCTCGAATAGTGATGGAATAGGCACAGCCGCTTTTGAAGAGACGCCACTGTAGCCAGGCAGAGTCACCCCACAATTCCCACAAAGTGATGGCTGCTTTGTGCAAAAATTGATTAAGGGGTGCTCTTTCTCACCCTCTCTCCTTTTTTGCAATAAGAAAACAAACAACACGCTGTGTTGTGTATTCATAAAGGCTGTTTTAATGGAAGCTAGATGACGTGGAGGCGGGGAGGGGAGGCGCACACATATATACACTCACACACACAAACACACACATGCATGCACACACACATTTTCAGATGTACAGACAGATGAGGGAAAAAGATAAGAAGAGAGCAAGCTGTAACAGTGACTGTTCAGAGTGTGTGTGTGTGTGTGGGTCTGTCTGTGTGTGTGTGTCTTAGTGCATATGTAAATGACTAGAGATATGCAGGTATATGTACTGGTCGGTTGGCTGGTTGGTGCTGAGGTTGTGATAAATTTTATTTCTACCTGAGGAGGAGGCTCCAGGGGACTGCAGGAGTCACAGTCTCCAGGTTCATTAAAGGGCGCTCGACAGTAACCCAGGCCCCTATATATAGAGCCAGCTGCCAGATGTCACGCCTTGAATTTAGCTGCTGCGTGTTTGTGTGTGTGTGTTTGTTTGTGTGTGTGTATTGGGGGGGGTGTTGGTGCGCTGACTTACTCTGTGTGATGGGAAGCATGCAAAACCTTTCCAGCTCTCTCTGTCACACCAACAAGTACCTCACAGCTTAATATTTGCCTCTGAGATTTTACCTCAAAGCCATTAGCACTGAGTGCCGCTCAGACTCCCAGCCTTGATTAAAGAGAACCCCAATTTGCCTTTGTGCTGTTGCCCTTTGTGCTTCCCACAGGCTGGGTTGGGCAGCAGTCAGCCTGAATGATTGTGTAAATTAATTATACATTTATCAAAAATGTAATGCAGACTTTGTCCTGCTTTGAGGTGTATCACTGTAAGATGTTATTCACAATGGCACAATCTGTATCATTAAAACAAGATGGTCGGTAACCTCGATGAACACCTGTGAATAATAGGCGCCTGACCATTTCAGCACATGACCAGAGCAGTTGGAGTCACTTTTAATAACAGCGTAATGGAGTAATTACAGCGCGCTGACAGTGGACATGGCAATTATGCCTGCAATCAGCACGAGGACACACGGATACATACTGAGTAAGCACTGAGAGGTGCCAATGAAATGCACTACTGTCTATTACTGTGACCTGACACCTGCTACATGCTTTATATGTTTCTCATTAGCCAATGACTCCTATGGTTACCTACACAGTTTTGAAGAACATTTTTCATGTTGATATAAAGCACCTGTGGACTGACTTAATTGAACGTTATATCTAATTTCAACATAAAAATGTGTGTGTGTGTGTGTGTGTGTGTGTGTGTGTGTGTGTGTGTGTGTGTGTAAGTGTGTGTGTGTGTGTGCGCGCGCGTGCGTGTGTGTGTGTAAACATGTATTTAAAATAAACTTGAATGCAGTTTCCTATTTATGTAACTACATTGTGTTCTGCACCCATTCTATTTGCTTTATGTGTGAGTACAACTTTAAAAAGACTTTAAACTAGCAACACTGCTATTTTTTCAGGAAACACTGTCACATAAACTGCTATATAAACCCGATTTGTTATCCATTTAGAGGCCAGACAGTCAAATCAACATGCAGCATGTGATAGGTGTCAAAATGACTACCAAGCATGTTGACAAACATTTGCAAAAAATGTCAAGATTAGCCAACCATGAAAATGTTTGATGTGTGTTGACATGAAGCTTTTATAGAAGAGCACAACCAACCACGGATCTTTCCAAAAAACATCTACCTGCTGTGTGAAATGTTTTAAAATGGCTACCAGGCGTGTTGAATCATTCCGGTGTCATAATTAGCCAACCATGAAAACATGGTTGACATGCATTCACACGAACCTTACAGGGAAGACGACAACCAAACACAGATCTTTCCTATAACCTCCGCCTGTCAAAATGGCTACCAGGCATGTTGATGAATCCTTCTAGTGTCACGATTAGCCGACCATGAAAACGTTCAGCATGTGTTCTCATTACCCCCTCAGAGAATAATAAAACCAGCCACAGATCCCTTCAGAAGTTTCCACCTGTTATGTAATTCATGTAAAAATAGCTACCAGGCATGTTGGTAAATCCTTTCAGTGTCACGATTAGCCAACTATGAAAATGTTCGACATGTGGTCACATGACCCTCTCAGAGAACAGTAAAACCATCCACAGAAACCTTTCCAAAAACCTCCTTTGGCTGTGTAATATGTGTGAATAAAAATGTTTATATGACCCTTATAGAGAAAAGTGCAACCAGGCTCAGATCTTTCTAGAAGTTTGCACCTGTTGTGCAATAAAATGGCTATCAGGCATGTTGCTGAATCCTTTGAAATAAATGTCACGATTAGCCGACTATGTAAACATTAAATCACATGACCCTCTCAAAGAAGTCACCGACCTTTCTAAAAATCCCCGCCTGTTGCATAATATTTTTTTGTGACTTCCAGGCATTATGAGGAGTCCTTGCAAATTAGGGTCATGGGTTATCCAAGTATGAATATGTTAATCATCTGATCAACCTGGAGTCCACCCACCATCATCCTCTGAGGTGGAACTACACCTGACCGATGGGGTGCCATGTGTACCAAAAGCATACATTTGTCAGCCACATATGACAACCACACATTCATTCATTCTCACACTCACTCCATCTACTCACTTACTTGCTTTCTCTACTCATTCTCTCTGCTCTCTCTGCTCACTCACTGTACTGAATCTACTCACTCGATCTCTCTACTCACTCGCTCACACTACTCACTCACTCTCACCCACTCTGACTCACTCAGCTGGATCTACTCACTCACTCTACTGACTCACTCTACTCACTCACTTCCCTTGATCTGCTCACTCACACTACTCACTCTTCTCACTCACTTTACTCAGTCTACTTACTTCATTCACTCACTTCACTCACTCTACTTACTGTACTCACTCACTTTACTCGATTTACTCACTTCACTCACTCACTTCACTCACTGTATTCACTGTACTTACTGTACTCACTCACTTTACTCTCACTATATTCGATCTACTCACTCACTGTACTAACTCTAATCACCCACTGCACTCACTCTGCTCACTCAGTCTGCTCTACTCACTCTTCTTACTCACTGTACTCACTCTACTCAATCTACTCACTCACTGCACTCACTGTACTCACTCACTGTGCTCACTCACTCTGCTCTACTCACTCTACTCGATCCACTCACTCTACTCGATCCACTCACTCTACTCACTCACTCTACTCAACCTACTCGATCCACTGACTCACTCTGCTCTACTCACTCTACTCAATGTGCTCACTCTACTCACTTCACTCACCTCACTCACCTCGATCTACTCACTCACTCCACTCAATCCCTTTCCCACAAATACACATACGTATATACACAGGAGTTCTGCAAGTTCCAGGGAATCATACTGTATATAAAAGCAAAAGCAGCTTAATCTTTCACTGACATTGTTTCTCTAATATACATAATATTCTCTAATATTGTTCCACCAGTAAGTCAGCAGGTCACAGCATTAATTTGGTCCTTCCACGCAAAACCTTTTATAGACAAGTAGAACATAACTGTCAGTATGTCCAAATCTCAAGTCCTAAGCTAAATGTTTTATGTTTTTTCTCATCGAAAATTATACTGTAAATAGGAGATTCACCCACAGTGTTTTTGCTTGTATTTCTTTGTCTTCTGCTTCCTCTTTGTGGTACCTTGAAGTGGCAGTGTTTTTAAGGCAGAAAAGGCACAAAAAATGCAGTCTACCTGTGTATGGAAATGTGAGCAGCTTTTGCATACAAGGACCATATCAATGCTGTGATATGCTGACAGGGTGGCATAAGGGTGGCCTAATCACAAGACCTAAACTGAACTATTTTTTCCTCATAAATAAAATATATGTAATACCCTAAACATTAGATTCACCAACACTGCTTTTGCTTTTCTTCTTCATCTTCATCTTCTGCTTTGTGGGCACTTCGAAGCAGCAGTGTCTCGGCAGGAAATCAGCGAGTGCACAAAAAAAGATCAGATGCAGAGTTACAATTTATTATAGATGATATGATCACTTAGACACAGAATATAAATGTGTTCAGCTGACAAATACATGACCCATGACCCAAATTTGGGTTGGATATGATACATCATAATAACAGAACACATCACAGAATTTAACTGGACAATGTGGTGTTTTGTGTGTGTAACCCTACAGGGTACTTAAGGACCCTCCAAAACATCTAAGCATTTTTAGTCTGTGGTTGGCCTGCTTATTATATAACAGCATACCACTGACCTAGCCTAACTTCTAATTAACATTTTTAATATTTTCTGTTGATTCATTCTGTTTTTGAATTGAAAAAGAACTCTTGTGGCCACAAGAGGTTTAATTAGGTAATGTTAATTGGCTTCCTTAAAATGGCCAGTCATGAAAAATTGCTTCAACAACAATGCGCCACACAAGGAGAAACAACATGGGTCTATAATGATTTACCCGGGTTATATTTAGCACTACTCGACCATGACTGTTTATATAGATAGCCCTACATTATACATACTGAATAATGTTCATTATGCAAGTGTGAATTGTTTACAGTCTTTGTTTCTGCCCTAATGAGATTTATGTGGGCAGAACTGCTGTTTGTAAGTGGAAGAGCAAAGCTGAGACGACATCTGGAACACGTAGGCACAGCTGGCCTCTGGCAAAAAAGTAGATACTCAACTTTACTCAATAAATGGCAGACCACACAGGGATGCCCTTTACAGTAGGACTGAATAGGCTTCATTCTTTCAAAATACTTAATTTCTTCTTCGTCTTCCCCTGTTCTACTCTCCTATTTCTAATAATCTATTCCCCTTGTACAGTATTTTCCAGGAAATGATTATGTATTAAGGAACAGGAAAGAAGCCATTAATAAATACTACATCTTATCCCCAGAAGACCTCACAAGGACACTTGTGATATTTATCTCTGGAGAACATCCCTGAACATCTGTGTAAGGTCTGTGTATAATGTAATGCCACCTTGCAATGTTGTTGTTCTGCTGTGGTAGATCCACTGACATGAAATTACATTATCATGCCCCAGTCTAGGGTTACAGTATTGTGATCAACAAAGTACCAAGGGTTTCCTCACTAAATACCAGCAGTTTATTGAAATGAAGTCGGTCTATTTGAAAAATCAACAGCCCAAAAAATTAAAAAATAAATGTCTTATCTTGAAGTAGCACAAAGCCAGAATAATTAACAAGACAACACAGCTAATCCTTAAATACGTTCTTCAGTCTCAGAAAATAAAAATTGATATAAACATGACACTGAACTTAAACAACCCCTCTAACACAAAATGTATTTAGCTAAAGAGAAAACGCACACACAAGACACACGCGCACACAAACACATGCAAATGCACACTTTACAGTGCACACTTTTATGACTTGTCTTGATAAATAACGGGTGTACATGCGTGAAAGATAAAACCTACATTAAAACTCATAAGCTTCAGGGAAGTAAAGCACCATCATTACTTGATCTATCAAAAACTGTTGTGTAATTTTAATGACATTTAGCATGTGTTCATCCTCTACTATACTGTATTTGTGGTGTAGTCCCTAATTTTCTGGTGTTACTGGATTTCTCAGCCAAAAGGACACTGATCACAGGGAAATGAAACTGTCATGGGGGACTAGTACAGAGGAAGAGTCCCTGGCAAACAGTCACAGGGAAACAGTAAAACCCTCTTGAGCATTTACCATTGACCACAGGAAGTCACAGGACCCAGAATCATAGAAGAACTGTCACAAAGGAACAGTCACAGAGCAACAGTTGTAGATTGTGGGACTGTGATGGGGAACTGTCACAGAGGAGCAGTCTGAAGGGACTGTATCAAGGGAACTTTTTAAAGGTAACACACATAGGAACAGATCTTACTGGAACTGTCATAGGGCAACCCTCATATACGAACAGTCTTAGGGGAAGGTGTTAGGAACTATTCTAAGGTAAAAGTCACAGAGGAACAGCCTTAGGGGAACTGTCATAGGGGAACAGTCACAAGTAAGCTGTTAAAGGTGAACTACTGTAGAGGAACAGTCATAAGGGAGCAATGGATCCCTCTTGAGTGTTGAGTCTTGACTGGGTTAAACCTAAATCCCAACCAGCACTAGTGGTTTTGTGACAGCTATGCCACAGTGACAAATTACCCTTTCACTCTTAACCCACATAGTGACAGTTCTGTATAGATCTTGTTAATTTAATGCCTTTAATGGTGCTTGATTTTTATCTACAGACTGAACTAGATTTAGACTCATTTCACATCCCCACACAGAGATCTACTCTGTGATGATACACTGAATAGTGTCTGACTCATTGTTGTAGACTAAAAGATGACACCTTCACATCTAACCCATATGGCGACTGTTCAGACCAGATCTCACTCCGACCCCCCCAATCCTAGATGTCTGGTCTGTGATGACCCATTCCGTGTGCAATTCCTCGTTGCTCAGCGAGAGATGGCACCTCTCCATTTTCCTTGGTGTGTTGCCAGCCGGCGGGACAGCGAGTGAAGAGAGCCCTGTCAGGGAGAATGAGCGCAACTCCAGTCCCTCCTGTGATGGCCACAGTGCCACGGCAACAGGAGGAGACACTAACGCAGCGCAACTGACAAAGGTGTTAAAAAACAAGCTCATGCCCAGACTGCTAAGGGCCACAGAAATGTCAATTTGCTTTGGAAAGCCTGACAAACAAGAGAAGAGGGCCTGAGGAGTTTTTTCAATTTGAGTTTGCCTTTTTTTATTTACTGTTTGATTTTATTCAGGGGCTGTGTTAGCCAGCTACATTTTCTAGAGTTTATTCAGGGAGGTTGTTGATATCTGAGGCATACACTTGTGGTCAGGTGTCAAGAGCTTTCCTCAGGGTAGGCTGACAAGCCAACGTGTCGTGTATGTTATGGCAACAGAAGAAACAAATATTATTTTCCTTCTTTCTCGTCTTCTTTTTCAGGAAAGGAAAGGCAGCCTTGATCGGAACCAACTGTGTGAAGTTTGTACTCTGAAAGAACTACAAGCTTTATTCTACTCTGGTCTTGATAGAGCGGATATTTGAAAGTTGGTGTCATACACTGTGGAACCATCCTCTCGCCTACTCAATGGTGTACAGAGGTCCTACGTGATGAACCAAAGATTTGAAATTTTGATTCATCAGTCCATAATACCTTCTTCCAGGCTTCAGTAGTCCAATGGCTGTGTTTCATGGCCCAGGAGAGCCTCTTTGGCTTATTCTGATGTCTTAGCAATGGTTTTCTTGCTGCAACTCATCCTGTCAAACCTGCAGCTCGAAGACTTTCTTCACAGTGGAAACTGAGACTTGCTTACTACGACAACTATTAAGCTGTGCTTGAAGTTGTTGTCTTGTGAGCTGCTTAGAGGCGTGTTCTCTGATTAAGTTGTGGCTTTGGGTCTGCCAGGCCACTTCCTGTCAGTTTCCCCCAGTTTTTGAGTGCCTTTGTGAAGAAAACTGTACTCACTGACACCTTGACTTTCTTTTGCAATTTTCCTGTAGGAAAGACTAACACTTTTAAGTGTTATGATGGTCTGTCTCTCTCCCAATGTTAATTGCCCTTTTCTTGCCATTTTGTAGCATTACACTACTTTCTGCAGTACAATACTGTTCACCTGATGTTCCTGAGGGTCTGGTACCACAGTGTGCGTTTCAACACTGCTTTTATACCAACATTGGGTGTTGTAGGTAATCAAGAAAAGTTGGAACACCTATAGGAATTAGTAGCACTAGCTGTCAAGGCTGATTTAACCTTCATTGCTGGTGATCAGGTAACCCACTTTGTGTTCCCTGAAAAACTCCTTTTTGTATAATTCTGAAATGTACACTATTTTTCGGTTTTAGGTAACCAATTTTTTTTTACCTCTGGCTGTTCAGTACTTACCTTTGTACTACTACTTGAATTGCAATAAATAACTGGAGAAATGTGGGTGTTCTAAAACTTTTGGTAGTGTATATAGTACATACATATAGTTTAGAATAGAGTTGTAGTTTCTTCAGGTGTTTGAAAATAGTTCATTAGGCAGTAGGCAGGCAAGCAGCATCACCTGGAATGATATATATATGTACAGTATATATATATATATATATATATATATATATATATAGTACATACATACTGTATATAGTTTACAATAGAGTTGTAGTTTCTTCAGGTGCTTTTTTTCAAGTTTCCACTCATTCCCATATAATTCCCAAGTTCATTCCTTCATTCCGAAATATGAGGTCTGAGGGGAGGAAGCATGTTAGTTCAAAGGTGAGAGGTGAAAGGCAAAAGTTAAAACCCTTGACTACAAATGAATGAGTGAAAAGGTTGAAGAGGTGGTGTTGAGATCTGGGCTAGTTATGGGAAAGGGTCCAAACATATTTACTTTTGTGAATGTACTCTGCATCATGCTGAGCAAATGTTGGGATGGGATATTAAATCCTAAACTGGTTCTTGATTCTGACATAAACAGGATGTCATGTTTACATGCTCAGTGGTTCCTGCATTTTCTGGTTTATAACAATATAGATTTTGTTGTTATTGTGGCTTTGTTGTTTTTGTTGCTGCTGTTGCTGTTATTATTTATCAAGGTTGTTGTGATGAGGCTTCTCATTTCCAAGGTAGCATTGATCTGTATTCATTATGAGGCAAGTTTATTCAAGGTCATCATCACAAGTGCCGCCTCATGCATGTCAATAACCCCTGTGACAAATACACAAAGGTGCTTCACCCCACCTTGATTCTGTTCTCTGAATTCATGTTTGTGCTAACCCAAATACAACACGGAAACTCCTATATGTGTTGTATGCAAATGGAGTAGATGAATCTTCATTGAGACGCAGACTTTGTCGCCTACAGCATGTCCCCTGTGTGATATTTGTTAGCCGTCTATCCAGAGTAGTTCTCCTGGGAGATGGGATGCGGAAGTCTATGCATATATTATTCTATATATTTTTCTCACAGCCATAAGACATACAAAGGCTTATTAAACGCTATAATTTCATGTGTTACTTGTTTTCTCTCCAGATTGGACGACATGATGGGGACAAGAGGGACTGAGAAGACAGAGATAATAGGGAAAAAATAGAGAGAGAATAGAGGGAAAGAGGAGAGAGGGAGATATACAGTAGATAGGGGAGAAAAACTATGTTCCACCTGCCAGCTCTGGCTTGTGGAGGATAGCAATTCTGTTCCACCCCTTGAAACCAATCCTGAGCCACAATATTGACTTATTTATATATTTACACAGTTTTTCTCTGACCACCAACATGTGCTCAATGGCTCCAGTCCACAAAATCCCCATCCAACAAATACACACACACACACACACACACACACACACACACACATACACACACTCCCCCCCCCCCACCCTCTCTGTCTCCATCTTCCTTTATCTCTTTTTCTACCTCTTTCCCCCATAAGTAAAATAGCAGCATGAGACTATAGTGGTGCCCTCATGGGCAGCCTCTCATTATACACCAGTCCCAGCCTCCCAGACACCATCGTGTCAGCAGTACACACACACACACACACACACACACACACACACACACACACACACACACACACACACAAACACACAGAGGTAACAGTGCCAGAGGGGCCTTGGGAAGATGAAGCAGCTGGGGACTGATATGGACTTAGCTGGGAAATAAGCTGGTGTTTGGGGGCAAAACTACTTTCTTCTTTCATCCACTGATTTAGGAGCTCACAGTTGTGTTTGATAACAAAAGTGTCTGTTGTTTCCCAAAAAAAGTGTAAGATATTACTTTGAGTCATTTAATGCAGTGGTTGTGTCCCTTTTGTAGGAAGACATTTACCTCACATCTTACTCTGCCCTTGGAAAGTAACTTAGCACAGGACTGTAAGAGGTAATCAAATAGGTGTGTGTAAGCGTTTGTTTTTTTTTTCATGAAAGTGATTCCCATTCGTCATTGTGATCACACAGCACACCACAGCACACACAACAAAATTCAGCCTCTGCTTTCAACCCATCACACTTGTGAGCAGGGGGGCAGCCCAACAGGCGCCCCGGGGAGCAATGTGTGGGGACGGTACCATGCTCAGGGTACCTCAGTCACAGGGGAGGATGGAGGAGAGCACTGGTCATTCACTCCCTCCACCCACCTGCTGTTGTTGGGAATTGAACCTGTGACCCTTTGGCTGCAGGTCCAGCTTAGCCGCTAGCCCATGACTGCCCCATTGTTTAGCAGGTGGTGTGTTTAGACCGTGCATTTAGACTAACTGATGTACAAACAAGGGAAATTATAACCTCTTGTGTAAATCTGTAAAACAAAAAGACATTGTTAACCAGGTGGTCACTGGGAGGAGATAGGGGTACTTGGGAGATCCTGGGACCTGTGGTGTGCACACACACATGCAAACACACACACACACACACACACACACACACACACACACACACACACACACACTTTTACCCTGAGAGCTGTGGTGTGCTGGGGAAACCCTATGTGGTTTGATAAAAGCTTTAATTAACACTGCATCTCCCTGAACACTGTGCACCACCGTGTAAGAGCTGGGCATCAGGGAATAATTAAGAGCCTTCTATAACTGGAAACACACACCTTCTTATCTTAAACTCACATGCCTACAGATACACACAGGTATGGACGGACACACACACACACACACCACACACACACACACACACACACACACACACATGCCTGAATAGACTGAGGATACAAGTACTAGACAGTCACATCAGGACATCATCATTAACACACACACACACAGCGGGAGAGAGGTTTATCCGATTATGGTGTCCTAAGAAAATATAAATCACGACAGCCTCACAGGAATGATAAAGAGTCTTGCCTCTCTCATGACTTCTCCCTGATAAGGAGTGCATGTTAAAATTAAAATTCTTTGGAAAAAGAAGACTAATCATTACTTTACCCTGCACAAGATAGAGGAGGGTATAAAAAGATTGCACAACACTGCCTATCCACAGATTTTCTGTAGCATTACAAAATGCATTTGCTTTCTTAACCAAATTAACGCTTAATGTCTTATTTATTTTACTATCTTGGTAATGAAGAACTATATACAAATGCTGTTATTGGGTTTGCCATGAAGTATCGTGATATGGAGATGGTGGCTCTCCAACACAGTGAAGATTGTAGTTACTATTCAATTCAAGCTGTTACTTGTTATCAACAGGTTGATTCGGTCCAGGCCCAGCGAAGGCATAGCCAGTCCTGTATTTGCCTGACAGTCTGCACTGAGCTTAGGGGAAAATATTTCTGTCTGTCTTTTTCACTAATGTGTCCCTTAACTGTTTGCATCATAGCACTGATCCTGGTGTCTGTGTCACATCACGCCTATGTCACGTAAGCGTTTGTTTGTCAAGGAGGACAAAGAATGCTGATTGGGCTCAGCTCCAGGTTGTCTCTGGTAATGTAGGTGTGTTTTTCTTAAGCACTTGAAAGGCAAACCAATGGTGTCATTCAAAACACAGCAGACATCGAAGGTGGCAGGTGTCTCCCACCCAGCCACCCCCCAAAAAAACAGTGCCCTGGTGCTGCTCATGGATATGACACACCAGGGGCCTGATTTATAAAACGTTCCTACGCACAGATTTGATCTTAGAGTGTTCGTACGAACGAATTCACGTCAAAGTACAGAGTTATAAAAAACATCTTTGACGTGGAAAAGTACTTATTTCCACATCAGGTTCCAGCTTGGCGTACGACCATTTCCTTGTGGTTATGCCTGATATTGCATATCGTCGCTGTCGGGCGGAAACCTCGTATCTCCATTTCTGAGATTTTGAACTTAGTGGACCTGTGGGGTAGACTACACAGCTGATTTAATGTTAGTTTAACCATGAGATCGAGGTAAATCATAGGTGGAGAGGAGTGAGTAGCCTACACGGGTAAGTTTACTTACAGGTTTTAACAATACTACTTTTTGAGTTAATGGGAGCTTATCAATCAGGTTAGATATGCTGTAGTTGCTGTATAAGTGTTTATTTTACTTTCAATATAGTGAGGGGATGTTACAAGACTCTGGTTACGCTGCGCGAAGCGCTAGTCAATGCTGCGCAAACCTTCTATGTTGCATTTTACTGCTAAATCTGCCGGTCAGAAATCTCGTAAGTCCATTCAACTACGGGTTCAGGGAAATTGTCACTAAATAGCATAACACATGATTACATGGTCATATTTTGAGTCGTTGTGCCAATTTTGACATTATAACATTTATTTATTTATTTAGAGAAATATAAGGTTTTTGGTGTGTCCCTGAAAAGTAGCCGTTTTGGACATACAAGGTTTCCGCCCGACAGCGACGATATATTTTCCGATGCACGGGCTAGGAATTTCATTAAAGCGGAACTTCCATCGTTATTTTCATTCACATTTCTGTGTCGCCACTATGGTTGAATGCATTGTGCGTCATTTCTGTGAAAAATTATGTCCTAGATCTCTTGTTTGACGCTGTTTTCTGTAAGCTATAACAGGTCTAGTGGTTGAACGGCTGGCTTTTCCGGTGTGCCTCGTGAATATCCATGACGTGTCAATAAGGCACTTCTGATTGGGCAAATTCGCTGTCTTTTGCTCGCCTAGCTTCTGTCCACCAATCCTTTGGGATGTGGGCTTGCCATACATGGCTCTGGGCGGGGCTTACGACCTAGTGACGTAGATAGGTTTAGCATGCTCTGATCTGCTCGTTTTGGTTAGCTCGACCCTTCAATGACCAGTAAAACCATGAGGATGGAATTTCACGTCTTGGAATGCTGCGTGCATATACTGCTTGTTGTGACCCACCACATTGTAAATAGAGCTACTAAAAGTGTTTTTTGACGGAAGGACCCCTTTAAAAAAGACAATCTCGCCTCTTTCAATGTAATATGATTAGGATTAGGCTGATATAAGCAGAAGTACCCTACCAATACTTAAAAAAATATATTTAAATGTTTCATCATCATCGTCATCATCATCATCAATTACACAATCAAAACAATACAATCAAATGAATTACATGAATAGGCTATAGTTGATCCAAATTAAGGTATGATACGTGTATATTTAATTCCACACGTGTAAAACATTTGGTAGGCTATAAAAACTGTCATAGTGTGTTGGTTTTAGTAAGAGACATGGCTGCATTGGCCCTGTTAGAGGATATTGCCAACCGTGCAATAAGGAGAGAAAGAGTTTTTCGTGACCGCGCAGACTTTTTGGCACATGATTACACATGGCTGATAAGCAGGTACCGCTTGCCGAGAACGGCTTTGTTAGAGCTTTGTGCCCAAATTTGCCCTCATCTAGAGAGACGCACCAGACGCATTGCCAGATGTTCTTCGCGGAATCATTCGCCTATGCCCGCAATTAATTCGATTCCCATACAGTGCCCAGGAACAGCAAGAAGTGAAGGAGGATTTCCTGCGGAAAACAGGGTTCCCAAATGTGATCGGTGCGATAGACTGCACCCACGTTGCCATACGAGCTCCACATGTGAACGAGTACATGTATGTCAACAGGAAAAACTTCCACTCCATAAATGTGCAGCTCATTTGTGATGCTCGTATGGCAATCTTGAATGCTGTTGCGCGCTGGCCAGGGTCAACGCACGATTCCTTCATTGTGCGTAATTGTAGTGTTGGAAATCGACTGGAGGCGGGAGCGGGCAGAGACGGCTGCCTTCTAGGTAAACCCTTTAAAAAATGTCGCCCAATTTATTTGCTTTTTTAGAAGGAACATGAGGTTAAATTAATAGGGTTAAGGTTATCCTTATCCTAGAAACAAATGGCTGCTCACCCCGATTGCACACACGGAGACAGCCGAGGAGGCCCATTTTAACACTAAACATGCCCGTGCGCGGTCGGTGCAGCCTCACTATATATTTTTTTCTTGTTCCTCTTTAGTTGCCATTGTCACAGAGAGTTTTTGCTTTGAGGATGAGCTCATTTTATATGTTAATTCATTAAGCGCGTAAGGGCGTTTTGAGGGCGGAGCATTCAGCTGCACACAATTCTACGATCATTTGTGATTTATAACCAAATTATTGGTGTTTCTCTGAATCGCACTTACGATCAAATCAGAAAAGTTCTTAGATAAAATCAAGGAAGGTTTCTACGCAAGTCTTTATAAATGAGGCCCCAGGACAGATCTTGCTCTCAGTAACAGGGTGGGCCAGGAAGGTTTTTTGGGGAAACAATACAGGGTGGTATTGTTGCATTTAGAATGTATGGCAGTTAATTCACGTTGAAATTGATAGTAAGGCTTTCTAGTAGTGACCAGCCGACAAAGTCTTTAGCAAAAAGGAGCACCTCTTTAGCGTTTTAGCCATGTGGCTATTCTTAATGCTCACAGTAAAACAACCACAGACATTCACTTGAAAAAGGCCCATTAGGATCAGAGCAGATAAAAGACAAGTTTAGGGGACAAATAAACAAATGAACACATATTAAATATGAACCTCCTATAGAGATAGGCTTGGTGGTGACCCATAAATTTAGCTCAGGAGGGTGTCCTTCACCTAGTACCAAAGTGCAATGACCATGCCCCACAGTACCTGGTTGCAGGGAGTGTAACGATGCATCTGACGTACAAAAGAGATATTGTTAAAATAATACTAGGTATGGGAGTTGGGCGTCGGGTAGTGGGAAACTTCCATGTCGGAACTTAACCACCAGTTACAATACAATGCAGCCTACCTCTTGTTTCAGGCTAAAGCATAGGCACCACGCCACATGAGTTCACTCATTTACGTTTGCATATATTGTAGTAGAAGGAGAAATTGCTACTATGAGGTGCACAAATGACTAAATGTTGTGGAGATTGAACTTTGTTATGAGAATTTACATTCTGATCTGAGAAAACCACCAAAGCGACTGAGAAAAACTGTAATATCTCATTTACTGTACATTACTGTACTTTTACTCTGCACCACATAGGACTGAAAGACAACCTCGCAGAAGCGGAAGAGGATCCCTTTTTACTCCGTAGTAAGAGAAAGCCAGTTGTGCAATGGTGATTGCAAACAATGCAATAAGTTTGAAAAAAATTCAAAGCACTGTCATAGAGGATAACAATGTATTTGTCAATATTGAATCTGTGTCAATTGCAACAATTGACAAAGTGCTCAAGAGAAATGAAATGCGCATGAAACAACTGTACAAAGTGCCATTTGAAAGGAACAGTGAAAGATTAAAGGAGATCTGTCACCAGTATGTACAGGTAAAACATGTCTTCTATGTATGTTCTAATGTTCAGCACTGTAAACTGTCTGCTCTGCTGCTGGATTCACCACTCCAGGAGACACTTTTCTCGCTGCATTGCAAGGGATGATATCCGTTGTGATGTAGATGAAAATATGTGGCCAGACAGACAGGAACGATTTACCTATTTTCAGTTACAATATGTACTATTATGTTGTTCACATTTGTGCACAGCTCTACCAAAAGGGTGTTTCTTATGTTTGTTCTAAATAAGTGGCAGTAGTGTATTTTTCTTTTGCACAATGCTGTAGAATTGCAAAGAGCATATACAGTAAAAATGTGAAATATACATATTCAGTGTCTTGTACTCACTCCCCTAACTACAGCAACGTGTAACTTTACTGTAGTTTTACGTAAAATGGCTGTACAGGTAGTGTATAGTGCTGTCTTGAGCGTTTTCAGGTAGTGTCAATGAGTTCTGACCTTTTTTTGCATTGGAAAACACTAAGAGAAGTAATTGTCATAATAAAAACATGACAAAGCCATTTGACTATATTGTTCATAGACATGGTGTCAAGACTTCTCATTTTGATTACACTGGCAGTTTCATTGACATAAATGTCAATGTCATTGTGAGGCCATGATTGACAATATCGTCCACAACTGTAGCCCTAATTTCATTAGGAATCTGCCTATGTATTTGGCATCTTCTCCCTCTTTCCCTGTTTTGTCCCCTTCCTTTTCCCCTTCCTCCCCACATCCTCACCCCTCTTCCACATTGCTGACCTTCCATTTTTGTCACAGAATTGTAAACACCATGTCCTACTCTATTCATATATACTTGCCAAGTGAGGGTTAATGGGATTACAATCAATATAGTGGGGTTACAACTAATACCTCACACACCTCCTTGTGAGTGAAAGCTAAAGTTCACCTGAGAGCAACTGTTCAATTTAGGAGACATTTCCAGCAAGAAATGATAAAGAGAGGTATAAAATTTGCTTGACAGTATTTGATAACTAGTTCATCAATTTTGTATGTAATGACTCAAGCAATAAAACTAAGACTATTAGTTTTATTGGGAATGATTATTCAGCATCCATAAGTATAGTTCATTTTGACTGACATGACATAAGGAAATGATAATGTTAAAAAACAACATTGTATTGTATAAAAGCAACTGACACATGTCCAAAAGCATTTGCAATTTGTTCAGAGGAAGGAGAAATTGTTACTATGAGGTGGACAAATGACTAAATGTTGTGAAGGTTGAACTAATAGTTATGAGAATTTACATTCTGATCTGAGAAAAGCACCAAAGCAACTGTAATTGTGGGAAACTTCATATTTTAGTGTGTAAGCAATCAAAAAAAAAACTTTGAGATTGTGGCCTAGCAGTCATGACCTTGCCGACTCTTGATTGGTCAGACAATTTTGTGAATGAATTGAGTAAATATTAGGAACCAAACGTGTAGAAGGTGTGTGCATTCTTAAGGGATTTTGACGATAACAATGGAACTCTTTTACAGGAGGAAGAGAGAAAAAGAAAGGTAAGAATGAGAGAAGTTATTTTCTCATCAAAACAAACAAACTGTTTTGTAGTTACTCCACAGAATTCTGTTGCTCCTCCCAGACCTCTTTCACGCCATGCTCCATTCAGTACAAGGACAAGAATACAACTTTAGTGGATAGTCCAGAAACTCCATTCTGTCCAACTTTTAAGGCTCAAAGCTTTAAAATATTACAACTAACCATCTCAATTTTTTTCAACATGTCCTCTTACTCATGGACTATGTATATTTAAAGTTTTGAAAATATGAGTGCTTCGCATTAAAGGTCATTTCACTGCTTTAAAAAATGGTTTGTTTCTTTGAATAACTCTTCAATGGGTGGGAAAGACTGTAATTTCAATGTGATATTAGACAACTACACAGGGTACTGCCCCAGTGTTCAAATTTTTAGGTAAGAATGTGATTGCGTTAAGGGAGGAGAGGTGTATTAAAAAAAGTGGTGCTTATGAAATACTGGAATTTTCTGCATTTTTAGGACACATCTATCCATATTTGAAAAGCCCTATCTCAGAAACTAAACAAGATATCAAGCCGTAATTGGGGTGATTCTAATAAGACATGGAAGAATGGTTAGACAAAAAATCCGAAAAAAATGAGGACCGTGATGTCGAGCTTATTTCAACTGATATGGAAATGCCCTAAAGCAAAAAGTGTAAAAATGTGTAATTTGTTTTTAGACAGCCCTGAAGAAGTGTACATATTTATTTATTTACTTGTTAACTGTTTGTGTTGTATCTTTAATGCCTCCAGCATCATTGTGCAATGTAGCCAATAAAAAATAATAGGGAAATTAAATTAGGGGTTCTGTCCAAACCTTCATGCATATGCTGTATGATGAGAGGATGTTTGTCTCTCTGTTTGATTATTTGTTTATTTGTTGTAACTGTCATGAGCGTGTATAGCCTACGTGAATGTTCTTGAAGACAATGTTCTTGAGTGCAGAGTAATTATGCATGTAAATGTGTTTTAAAAAATGTATGTGTGTGTATCAATTATTCCAATGTGTTTACATTATGATGGGCTTTTTTGTGCTTCCTCTATGAGGCTTTGAGGCCTCTCAGCATGATGAATTTAGACTCTAGCCTGCCCAGCCAAAGCAAAGATCTTAGATTCTTACATCCCTTAACACTCTCTGGCCAAACTATCACTTTCCCCACCACATTCTCAAGTTCTAGAATCTTTGCCTTCAAGCAGTTTGTCAACAATGCAGGGTCTCTGATACAGGTTCAAGGATAAGGCGGCACTGCTCTTCAAAGAGAGCCACATAGGGTCATGGATTATGGCTCCTGCCATGGATACAGGATGTGTTTGATCTGTGCGTGGTAACTAGAGCAGAGTGAGAGTACAGCATAGTCCACTGCTTTGTCCCAGAGGAATACCATCAGTCACTTACAACACTCTTACTTCAATATGGGCAAAAGAAAAAATATCCTTTTCTCTTGTTTTTAATTGTCATTGATTGTTTTCTTTGTGGGCTTAGTTGTTTGTGTGTAAGATGAACTGGATAGATAGATAGATAGAAAGACAGACAGACAGACAAATAGATAGACAGACAAATAGATAGACAGACAGATAAACAGATTTAACTTTGCTCCTTCTCTGCTTCATAAATTCAAAACATCCCTATAAAACCCTAAGCTAAGCTCCTCCAGTTGTGTGGGCACACATCTTTTTGACACACTCTGTGTTCTTAGGCAGTCCTCTACATTCAGAAGAGATGAAAGTAAATAAAGAATAGAATAAAAAATAGAGTAAAAGAAAACAATACATTTCCTGCCCTGCATCTCATCGCTTTCCCACTCTGGTCTGCCTACACACCAAATTGCATTTTTCTATTCCTCCAAATCCCCACAGTTCACCCACTGACAACATGAAAAAGGCTGACTGTTCTCTCTGGTATGCATTGTGTACTGTGAACCAGAACCCTAAGATCCTTTTCTCTCACTATGTTTATCATGTCCTCTTTCCTCTTTCTTTTTTAAAATGTATTTTTTTCTATATGGTGACCAGACCCATTTCATTCTCTCCTTCAGTTCAATTCAGGTGAGCTATATTGGCATGAAAAATAGTTTATTGCATTGCCAAAGCATAACATCCAAACAATACATTATGATAAACATACATGTATGTTGTGTGTGTGCATGTGCATGGGTGTGTGCTCTCTCTCTCTCTTTCTAGCTTCCTCTTCTGCTCTGCTTGACCCTGATGATGAGACCCCCTTCTCTCCTAAACCCCACCCCGCCCCCACTCCCCCGTCCGCCAGCTACTCCTGCGTAAGACCTCACATGAGTTTGACACTGTCAAAAACCTGGAGATACTGTATACACCCCTACCATAAATTGTATTAAGGAATTGCATTTGGCCTACATGTTAGTCGAACAACTAATGCTTCATAACATCTACATCAGACAGTGCAGGAGTAACAGAAATATGGAGTTCCCTTAATGTATTATTTCACTTTATTTTATTTTGATTTGATGGTTTGATGGAAAGGTTTGTTTTCAAATATAAAGTGTCTAGTCTTCCAGCAATATGTACCACACCCACCTTTGTCTGTCTGTCTGTCTCTCTTTTTCTCTCTCCCCCTTCTCTATTACTCTCCGTTCCTCTTTCACTCTTTATCTCTTTTAGTCTCTCTCGTCCTCCCTCTCTCTATTACTGTCCATGTTCTTCTCTCTCTCTCCCTCTCTTCATGTCTTTGTCTTCACCCTCTCTGGTTCCAGTGGTACCCATATAGGAGCATCCAATCCCTGAGGGCCTCTTCTCCCACCGTTTTCTTTATTTATGAACAAGGTCATGCTGTTCTTCCACAGGCATGCTGCTATCCCACTGCAGCCCCTTCATGCTCTCTCTCTCGACTCACTCAGAACCCATGCAGACACATATGGAAAGCAAGAGAGGAAGAGAGGAGGGGGGGGGGGGGATATTCACACACACACACACACACACACACAATATATATATTTACAAAAACTGCACTGGTGTGGTGTGCCTCTGTGGGACTTGAGGAAGATGGCTGTGTCTTTAATTAAAACTGTGTGAGAAACACGCTGGTACTAGCGCTGCAGGTCCACTTCTATCATCGGAGGGCCACTTCTATCTCTCTCTTTTTCTCTCTCTCCCTCACACACACACACACACACATGCACACACACACACCATTGCTTCTGTCATTGTTTACAGCTCTCTCTCTCCATCATACACACACACACACACACACATTATTGCTTGTGTCTTCGTTTACAGCTTGTAGTGCTGAGCTCCCGCTGACACTAACGCTATCGCTATTGCTAACTAATGCTATCGCTACCACTGCTAGTGCTACTGCTGTCACGCATTACTCTGAGACAGTGCTGGCCGAGGGCTGCGAGTGCTACTTACTCAGTGTCACCCGCAAATGAAATTGCACACAAGAGGGGGAAATGGTAACACTCTACATTCTCTTACCCTTGATAGCTGCTTCTATTTTTGAATTGCATTGCCTCTGCCTGAACACTTACTGTATGTGTGTGAGTTGTGTTCCGCTTGTATAATGTAGAAGTCAAATGTAGACAATGTAGCAATGTCTCTGTGGGTGAGTGTGTATGTGTGCAAGGATGTGTGCATGTGTGAAAGTGTGTGTGTGTGTATATGTGTGTGTGAGTGTGTGTGTGTGTGTGTGTGTGTGTGTGTGTGTGTGTGTGTAGGTTATACCTGTGTGTGTATGTGTCTGTGCACATGTGAGTGTGTGTGTGTCTTTGTGTTTTCTGTGTATGCGTGAATGTATGAGGTAGATAAATTGTTTGACGGCACACAGGGAAACCACGGCAGGCATTAAAAACCCCCATCTCTCCCATAAAATGAGGTAAATCTTTATTACCAGGCAAACGCACCATCTGTCCCTGTTAACCACACTCACATCAACACAGTCTGGGTGACCTTTAAGATACTGTATTAAAGAAGAGAGGGGTGGGGGAATCAAAACAAAGTCTAGTGAGCCATTCAGCGATATATGTGCCTTGTATATGTGCCTGTAAACCATCCCAGATAAAGGGTAGCAAAATAGACATGTTTCCTGACAGGACAGCTGTGAGGAACACCAGCATAGCAGGGCAGCATTCATTATTCTCCACATAGCCAGCTGTGGGGGCATGGTGAGGTAATATGCACCATGTGGTGCATACTCCACAGTAATTTAAAAAATGTTTTAAGTGAAATAGCAAACACTCTAAGTATTACTCCCTCAATGCTTCATGGATCCTTACAGATGCATAAAAATAAACGTTTTTGGATCACCTATGCAGTCAGGGCACAAGTAAAATAAATAAAAAAGTGTTCACAGTATTTTTAGAAATATATAAATAAAACAGATAGATAAATAAATGATATAGATAAATGGAATACAAATAAAGATTGCATACTCTAAGTATACCCCTGACTGCTGCCTGGACCATTCAGATGCTTGAAAAAAGGCTGGCAGATAACCTTCATGCTTAGTGGTCCCGGCACCAGGCAAAACTAGGTAAGTAAGTAAAAAAAATGAAATTGGTATTGTTATGTGCTGCAATTGATGTGATTTTGGCATGTACCATTACTGAGTATGTCATTCTTGGTCAGCAGGCAGTGGTCAGATGGAGGCAGGTGGGGAGGCTTTATACTGCAGACCACCCACTGCTGATAGACCAGTGTCAGCATTGACTGCTTCAAGGGCAAGTGGAGGAGGATGTGTTTGTGGGACTGTGTGTGTGTGTGTGTGTGTGTGCCTGTGTGTGTATGTTTTTTTTCTGTGTGTATCACTTCTCTTTCTCTCTCCCCCTATCTCTGTCTATCTTTCTCTCCTCTCTGTTTTTCTCATTCTCCACCTGTGAATGTGTATGGGTGTGTGTGCGTGTTTCTGTTTGTGCGGGTATAAGTGTCTCAGAAGTAAGAGTAGTCATCTGGTTATTGACCTGTTCCCAGTTTAGAGCGTCCTTAAGTAAGACACTCAGACCTTGTATAATCCCAAGAAACAGCTTTGGCACCTTGCATGACCGCCTTTTAGCACTAATGGGGGTATGTAAAACTCTCACACTAAAGCCTTTTCATATGTTTGACCAGATAAGTGTGATCAGACTCCCTTTACCATGTCCAATAGTTGAGGAGAATGAAGAAAAAACCCTCAATGCTGAATCTGCTAAATTGACCCTTGGCTGAAGTACGGCAAAGAGCTATCTCTATGGGACTGTCACTTCCACTGCCCACCCCCCTCTATCTCTACCTCTCTTCCTGTCTTTTTTTACTTTTCTTTCTTTACCTCCCTTTGTCCCTCTCTGCTACTCGCCATTCAGAGATGGATACAAAGCGTCCTCTCTTCCAGCCTTCGGAAAATCTGACCATGCAGCTATCCTTCTGCTACCGAAGTATATGCAAAGACTTCGCCAAGAGCCTCCTGCTTCGAGAGAGGTCAAACGATGGTCTGATCATTCAGAAGCACTGCTCCAAGATGCGCTGTCTGAGGTGGATTGGGACATGTTTCGGGAGAGCTCTGTTGACATAGACGAATTTACAGACGTGGTGACGTGTTTCATCTCGGAACTGGCCTCTAACATCATCCCCACGGTAACTGTGAAAATCTATCCAAATCAGAAGCCATGGGTTGACAGAAGTATTCGCGAAGCTCTGAATGCACGAACAACTGCTTATAATCAAGGTCTTCTATCTGGTGATATGGCGCCGTATAAATCATCGCGCTATGAGCTCAGAAAAGCAGTCAAACAGGCCAAAAAACGATACAGAGAGAAAGTGGAGTCGAATCTCAGTAACAACGACAGCAGAAGTGTATGGCAAGGTCTGAAGATGATCACAGATTATAAAAAGCCGCCTTTAACCATGGCCGGGGACGCAAATCTAGTCAACGATCTCAACGCATTCTATGCGCGCTTTGAGGTCAGTAACGAGAGCACAAACACGAACGCAAGTATCTGCAGCATTAATCACTGTGCTGGTGTTGAAGTTAATACACAGACCACCAGTCTTTGTCCTCTACTGCAAGTGTCTGAGCATGACGTTAGGAGGGTATTTAAGAGAGTGAACAGCAGAAAAGCAGCTAGGCCAGACGGTATTCCAGGAAGACTGTTAAAATCATGCGCTGATGAGCTTGCACCTGTTTTCACAACTATATTTAACCTCTCCTTAGCAAGTTCCACTGTTCCCAGTTGTTTTAAGAGATCAACCATCATACCTGTACCAAAGAAAGCCAACCCAAGCTGTATGAATGACTATCGTCCTATTGCTTTAACATCTGTTGTAATGAAGTGCTTTGAGAAGCTTGTTAAAAATATAATCTGCTCATCAGTCCCTGGCTCATTAGACCCCCTTCAGTTCGCCTATCGTGAAAATAGGAGCACCGATGATGCCATCTCATATGTCCTTCACTCCACACTCTCTCACCTGGATAAAGGGAAGGGTAACTATGCAAGGTTACTATTTATTGACTATAGCTTAGCATTTAACACCATTGTGCCCTCTAAGTTAGTCGCCAAGCTGCAAGATATTGGTCTTAGTCCTTCCCTTTGTGCATGGATATTCAACCTATTATCCAATAGACCTCAAGCAGTAAAGATCGGTAGCTTTTCCTCAAGTGTGATCACCCTCAGCACTGGCGCGCCCCAAGGATGTGTTCTCAGTCCTCTGCTCTACTCCCTTTATACCTATGACTGCTCAGCCATTCACAGTTCCAACTGTATAGTGAAATTTGCTGATGATACAGTGGTGGTAGGTCTCATCTCCAACAACGATGAAACAGCCTACCTAAACGAAGTTGAGATGCTGTCATCATGGTGTGTGGAGAACAGCCTAGAGCTCAATGTCACCAAAACCAAAGAACTGGTGGTTGACTACCGAAGGGGGAAACAGCCAGACTACGCTAAATTAGAAATATATGGTGCCCCTGTGGAAAGGGTGAGCTGCTTCAACTATCTAGGAATTAATATCTCTGAGGATCTATCCTGGTCACCACAAGTCTCTTCGATAGTGAAAAAGGCAAGACAGCGTCTATACCACCTGAGGAGATTAAGGAAGTTCAAAATTCCATCTGAGATGCAGAGGTCATTTTACACTGCCACTATTGAATCTATAATTTCTGGAAACATCTCAACATGGTTTGGCAACTGCACGTCTCAGGATAAGCTCGCCCTGCATAGAGTTATACATTCTGCTGAAAAAATCACCAGGACTAGCCTACCAGGACTGTATGACATATATTCAAGAAGATCTAAGACTAGGGCAAAAAGAATAATGAAAGACATTCACCATCCCAGTTTCACTATGTTTGAAAAGCTGCCCTCTGGGAAACGTCTACGTTCAATAAAGTGCAGGACAGAAAGACTACGCAGGAGTTTCTTCCCTCAAGCCATACGCTTTTTAAATACTTAGGACACCTCTTTTATTTTTCTATTATTTATTATTTTTACACAAAGGGAGTAGTCACAGCACCCATTTCACTGTGTGTTGTGCCAGCACAAGAACACATGTGACAAATAAAATCCTGTTATCCTGTTATCCTGTTATCCTGTAAAGATGTTATATAAAGTAATTGGTGCAAAACCATGCTCTTTGAGGTCTATTAAAAATCAAATAAGAAGACAAAGAAATTAAAATGGTTGAAACAATAAATGGCTTTCTAATGATGTAAAGACAACATTAATGCCCTGCATATATTATATATAAAATTAAAATATATATTCCATCTTTTTTTTTTACAAAAATTAGATGACAAAACACGGTCCAGTAGCGAACACAGTAAGTTTGATTCTCGTGTACAACTATGGCCCCTAAGCCTATTGATTTGGGCTTTTGACCAAACCTAACTCTCTACTGAGAGAAGAGACAAAGGTCTCCAATTATTCAAGAAGGGTCTCTAATGACCTCCCTGAACCTGCTTCCTGGACCTCTAAAGATAGTTTGGAAAAGGTGCGATGGTCAGATCTATGTTTAGATGCAGGGGCACAGCCTTACCTCATAAATTACCTGCACATCAGGTGACAGGAGCTCGCTTTTTCAGCTACCTACAGACTCAGCATGTACGGTAATTTCCATTGTTCCACAGTTTACATGTTTAGAGAGGTTTATTTGTTAGAACCAGCCATCATAAAGTGCCATTATTACCATTGTGTAACAGGGTGCCGTATTAGCTATTCAACTGTTCCTTAGCTGCAGAAGTATTTAAAATCTAGGCTATGCTGGAATATTAATTAAAAGCCAAAGCGTCCATTTGTAAAGAAAGGCATATTTGTGGCTTAAATACGCTTAAACAATTATTCCTATTCATTTTTTAACTTTTGTTTGTAGCTGTTGGGATGCCCAATTATTTTGTGATGTGTATGTTTATTTCCTGATATGTTAATGGAATCACTGTACTGAGGTAGACCACTTAAAGACCTATTGTGTAAAAACATCTCCCATACATACATCTCAACCAAATGAAAGGTATTCCTTAGCTTGTTCCTTTTCTTCATCTGTATTTTATTCTGTGGAAATAATATTCTTTGACCTGATGAGGCATGCAAAGGGAAGGACTGTACCTCCCTGGTGTTGTATATATATAAATGAACAATTCAAAGCCTACCAAAATTAGCTTGCCCATAGAGGTAATAACTTATTAATGAGCTTGTACCTTTGAAAATCAATTCAGAAATGAAATTGGAAAAATCTTTTTTGGTCCTTAATAATTTAAACAAAATACGCAATGTGGTTTGAAAGTAACGTCACATGTACATTGCACTACATTTGACTCACAAATCAGTGGGGAAAGTATGGCTCATACTTGTTGTTCTATTTTCTAGCTAATCTTGTACAGCAATAATTTATTGCAGCCTAAGCAGAGTACATGTCTTTGGCTAGAGACATTGTTTTCCTGAGCAGGAGTTTGAATCTTTAGAGAGCAGTTGTAGAAATGCTTAGTGGAGGAATTGATTCAAATCACGATTATTTAACCCAAGGGTGATATAATTGTTTTTATGTGTGTCTTAATTTGTTTGTTTTGTAGATCTTTTATAGAAATGTGAGATTCCTGGGATTGTGTAGCTATACTCCCCTAAGACCTTGTTGGTAAGTGGTTTGGTGAAGAGGTTCTTCCAATTCCCTCATTTCCTGACCACCAAGGCACCCTTTGCTCAGGACCTGACAGCAATTCCTCAGCTGAGGCCCGATCCACCATACCTGCTAGCTCAGTTTAAGGGCCATCTTCGCATAAAGGTAAGCGTGTTATTGCACTTTTGAGGTCTGTGTTGACACTGTGATCTGGTTATTACAGCTGGAGCATCCATCCTTCTCCTTACAATCTTTTACTCCAAACTGACAAAATATGAAGTGTGTACAATATGAAGTGTGTGTGCTATTGAGCTGTTTGAGACACATTTTGGTCAAAAGCTGTACGATTACACCCGTGCATCATATTCATCAAGAGCCACCTTGATGAATATGATGTGGGAAAACGAGTGGGAAAGTATTTACGATTTTATGACAATAATCTAATGAGGGCATATGTCACAAGACTAAGATTAAATGTTAAAAAAGGGCGATGAAATGAACACTGGTTTGTTAAGCCTTGGGGAAAAGTTAACCAAAGCTTGTTGTAGTATAATCCCAAAAACAGTGAAAAAATGATGGTGACAATTTTAAGCGAATTCTTCAGTGATGGGAGTTCAGTTTTACCCATGCTCTGCCCATGTGCACCAACACACACTTTGATGTTATAGCCACATTTTGGTCGACACAGAGCTCTGCAAATATGACGGAATTCTTGTCGTTTTTCATCACACTCACATGGCGTTCATTGTGTGCTTCGCAAGCGCATTCGAGTATGACCCCGGCTTTAATGACTCCCCTCCTGGGGTGAGTCACCTGCCAGTGACAGAGAGGTGCCAGGGTCTGAGTCATCAGCACAATGTGGTGATGGATGGGAAGCTGTATGTCTTGCTCTTTTCCATGTCTTGTGTTTACTACAAAGACTGAATGGTTTTGGTTTTGATAGGGTAGTTTTTTGTTGTTGTTGCTTTTCTTTTTGATGTAAACCCATTTTAGTCAGGGTTTTATGAGTCTGTTTTAAATGCCTATAGACCTTTACAGACTTTGGTGTAAGCAGCAGTGGTAGGAGTTATAGGCAGGGGTAACCTCTGTTCTACAGCCTTATTGTCAAGATAGCTCTCACCATATATGAGCTCATTGGGATTGTACTCGTTGACCAGAAAAGTTTCTACCAATGCACGTCAGTCTTGTATTGGCCAGGACTGCTAGGAAATCCTGGATAATGTCAGGTCTTCTTGAACTATTACCATTGTCCTCAACCCATCAGCCACCCATGCCCCCGTGCCCCATGGCATGGAGCAAAGGCCAAGTTCATCCCCTGTGTAAAATTCTTCTCAGTTGGAAAGGTTCATGACCTCATCAGTTGCATAAGGCATCATTCTTGATCAGAGGGTAGAAATCTATTCCTTTTGCTGGAGAAATCTATTGGTGAAGATAAGGATTCATCTGTTCTTATGTCACTCATCTGACCATGTGCTCTCACTCACCTCATTTATGACCTCTAAAGAGGTTCAATGTGGTAAGACCAAAGGTTGTGGGTAAAAAACAGGTTTATACCCATTAGTTTTTATTCCAATCTGTATTTATACAACCTACCAGCTTGTACATTCTTATTATTTTTTCTATTTTTGTCTTAAAACCTGTCCAGTGTGGGGCTGGCAAATATGATGTTGTTGTGAAATTTGTGGGGGGTGTATTTGTGGGATGGGCATTTGCGTGACTCTCAGACTGATTGCATGAGAGTTGGCAGCTTTGCTAGTGTAGGCCTATAAAATTGCTTGTCGCCATTCTAATTTTTCTCATAATGAATAAAGCAAATGTCAACATCACCCAGTTCAGCTGAAGCTTAATAACATTAACCATTAATTGATCCCTAGCAATGCAGAGTCAGAGATAGGGATATCCACACTCATGGAATGCCTCTCATCCAATTAAAAACTAATAAAAGATTTGACCCAAACATTGATAGGCACTCAATGTTTTTGACACTGACATACTTACCTGAGGCCACCAGCTAAATAGGACACCGTCATCAATAGAGCTCTTAATTATAGCTTTGCTACACTGTTTGGCCTGTCATAGTCCATGATGCTTAATTATAGACTGAACTATGAGCACACTTACATGCAGTGGGGATTTATAAACAGAGAGAGAGAGAGAGAGAGAGGCAGAGACAGAGACAGAGACAGAAAGGGGTAGACAGAGAGAGAGAGAGAGAGAGAGAGAGGGGAGGGGGAGTTAAACTGCTAATTCATCACCTTCACCTTCTTCTGCATAAACACAACTTTCACTGGAAGGACTGCAAAACATTGGAAACAGAGAACATTAATTTTAGCCTTCATTCTGATGCACCTGTCTGGAAAAAGTACACAAGGGCCCACAATTGAACAATGAAATGGATGTCTTTCTCTGAAACTGTGGCATAGGGCTCTTATTCAAAGGATAATTTAAAAGTTGGAAAAAATATATTTATATATACTCTATGATACAGTGCACACCAGTTACAAGACAAACCAGTAATAAAAAAAGTTGTTTTATGTTTTATGTTTAGAAGTAAAACAATCAGGGAACCTGGTAAGATATCCCATCTGATTTGTAAAGAGCTTGCATAATTTATAATGCATAACCATGCAATAAAACACAGATTAGGCTACAGAGCAGTCATTCTCAGTAATCATTTTAATTCTAAGCTTTCAGCTCCTTGATACCCTTACGACATGCCCTGCATATAACGTTAATCAATGAGTAGCTGCCTCACTGTTCGGCCCTAGTGCAAACTTGCTGAGTGTACTCACCTACTGGCACTGAGCAAGGAAGCAGTGTTGTCATGATGACAGTAAACAGTAAACTATTCTATTTCAGAACTCAGCCCCTGTGCACCTCCATGCTGTTCCCATGGGGAACTAGTTTGACATTATTGTGTGTGAGGGAAATGTTACACACTTCTATCACATTACATGAGCACCTGAGACAGGGCAGATTTGCGGTCTGGAGGACACTAGAGTGCACTAGAATCACACACCTTCCCTGAAAAAAGCTGTGTCAAGCAATACTGGATAGCCAAGAGCTGGCTTCTGCACTAGTGCTAGGTGTTTGTCTATTCCATCCTCTTCACTGCTGCTGCTATCTTTGATTGACATCCTCAAGCCCACATCCCTGATTTCAAAGCCTCTCTAATTCAGCAGAGGCAGTGCCCGCATGGGATGTCTGTAAACAGCTGTTAGGTTATAAAAATGATTTAGGGTACAATATTACCTATGATTAAATGTGTATTCACATTACTGCATTGCTGTAAATGTCCACATCACACCCAAGTCACAACTCTAATGTTGATTAACAGAGAGTCTCCGTTGAAGTAATGTTCGACCTTAAATCAATGCAGGGCAACAGTACTGCATTAAACAGCAGGCAATGCATTGTCTCAAAGGGGGACACACATAACTGTCTCCCGAGCCCCTGATGGCGAGGAACATTGCTCTTTAGACGGGTTCTCACACTGACCTGTGAAATGGACAAGCCCCACCACAGCTCACACAAGGGCTTAAGATAATAGCTTTGGACAGACTCAATCAATAGGCTTCTCAGATGGAGCTCCTGAAGGATCCGCCTGTGCACATTAGAGAAGCATCACCTCCTGCAAACAACCCCCCCACCAACCTTTGTCTGTCTGTCTGTCTGTCTGTCTGTCTGTCTGTCTGTCTGTCTGTCTGTCTGACTGACTGACTGACTGACTGACCGACTGACTGTCCAGCTGAGGAGCAAGACTTCTGGTGGAGAACATCATGTGGCTTTTGTCTTTTTCCTTCCTTTTCTTTTCTGTGCTTCTCTTGAATTTTTTTAAGTCTTTCAGCCCATTTCATTCTTTTCCGTTGATTGCAATTGTGTTGATTATGACTGTGGTATGTAGACTGCCCTACAAGACTCATAAATTAGCTTGGCTCCTAAATTGGATGGTGTGAGTCTGTGGTGGATTAGAATTAGATTGTGTCCCACCCTCTGCTGGTCCGTGTGAAGGCTGTAACTTTGTAGCAGTGCGAGGAGGCAGCTCTGTGAACCCCAGTCGGACAACAATTGCTGTCTAACTGTGTTACTGCACAGTGGCTGCAGCAGCACTGGCAGCACAGAGACACAGCAAGAAGGGAATTTATCTCATATCATTACTGACTGTGTAAATTGTAAATAGTGTGTGTGTGTGTGTGTGCATGTGTTTGTTTGTGTGTGTGTTTTGATAAATGTGATCTTCATGTGTATGCGAGTAAATATTCTTGTATATCAGTTTCTGTGTGAGATTTTGTGTGTGTATGTGTGTGTATGGTTAGGTATGTGCATTGTTAAATATCTGGATGCACATAAATCTGTTATTCATTTATTTATTTATGTTTCTGTTTTAGTGTGTGTGTGCTTGGGCACAAGCAGGTGTGTGTATGTGTGTGAGAGCTTGTCTTTTGTTGAATATAAGATCTAGGTGTAAAGGTATGTTAGTATTCCTGTACATTGTTTTCTGTGTGTGTGTGTCTGTGTATGTGTGTGTGTGTGAGCAATGGCCAGCCTATTTTTTATGTAACAGGCAAGGCAGGCTGCTTGAGACCTCTGTATAGGCAGAGCAGGCCAAAATAAACACCTTCACAGGAGACAGAGACAAGGCACGAGACCAGGAACCAGATGAGGCACAGTGAGGTGGCAACAAGGTGTCAGAGGATGGATGGTGCAGTGTGCTGCCGTCTGGAAGACACACCAGACAAGAGAGTGGATAGAAGAGAGGGAGGGAGGAAAAAAACAACGAAGAGAGAGATAAACGAAAAAAGGAATAGTTAGATACTAGACTATAGAGTGAGAGAAAGAAATGGAGAGAACTAGAGGGAGAGTGGATAAAAAAGAGAGGGATAGTGAGATGGAGGGAGAGAGAGTAGAGTGGATGGGGAAAGTAATGGGGGAGAAAAAGAGGGGAGGGGCGCAAATGGGAAACAAGAGCCAAGCTTCAAATACGGGAAAAAGATTAAAAAAAAGGAACGCCTACACAAGCTCCTCTATCATCTGTGACAGCAATAATGGAGAAATGTGTTAGAGGGCGGATGCTTAGGTAGGTGTGTGTATGCCTGTGTGTATTTAGTTGCGTGTGCATGTTTGTGTTTGTGTGTGTGTGTGTGTGTGTGTGTGTGTGTGTGTGTGTTTGTGCATGTGTGTTTTGTGTGTGTTTGTGAGAGAGAGAGACACTCTTGATTCTCTGATGGAGCAGACAGCTGATGCCTGACAGTGGAGGAAAGAACAAGATAACAAGAACCGGGGGAGGAGCAAGACCCAAGTAGAAGAAAGAGAGAAAGAAAATATGAAGGAATAAATGGATAAAGGAAAGAATTACAGTGTGCCACAAAAACACTTATGCTCTCTTAACACGTCTGTCTTATCGACCCAAGGATGACAGTGCTGCAGCCATGGAGCTTTTGATAGTGTCATGCAAGAGAAGAGCTGTTCTTTAAAGGAAAGATGGCAGACAGTGCAGGGGTTCAAGGCTATGTAAAAGTGTCGACATGATAAAACAGAGATATATACTAAAGTATAGTAACATGTCCAGCAACAGTTTCTGCCACCATACTTCTGTTCTTACAAACTGTAGGTGACTTTGGGACCGCTAGTTAGGCTTATTTAAAGCACACTGCCATAGTGGATTGTGTGGTCAGCCTTCAATTCAGTTATCTATTAAATTAATATCGTGAAAATTTCACGTCACCTAGTCATTCTTTGTAGTATTTTTATATCAGTTATATTCATCTCCACAGACAGAACATTAAATAGTACTCACATATTATATGGTAGATACATACAGATGGCACTACACATACATATGTAAGTCCACAGCCAACATCCTCAGCATGAGTGACCTAAATGCTGATTGTACTTCATGTTTCAAAAAATAACATTTGTTCAAAAAACACAAAAACACAGCTGAACACATCTATGCATATGTATAACCAGAGAAAAACAATATGAAACAATATGCTAACAATGTTTCCATACTGATACTATCAGAAGGCTATAAGCATCAGGTAACTGGAGATATTTTTGTCTTTACTTGACAGGATGTTGTACATGATTTCTATGTATTCACACACTCCAGAAATATATGCTGTGAAAATTTAATCACACTAAATCAATAAATAAAAAAAGGTTTTTAGACATTATTTATTCACCATTCACTCTCCTTCTCTCAAACAAACACACACATACACACACACACACACACACACACAAGCACACAGGCACCCACGCACGCACACACACACACACACACACACACACACACACACACACAACCAAGGCTGAGCACAAATTTGAGTGCATGTTTATTGGTGTGTGGTGATATTTGCATGTGCCTGCCATCCCTGCATGCTAAATGAAATCCTCCTTTTAGCCTTTAAACATTCACAGAAAAATCCCCTTATTCCCCAGACATACCGTATCCTGGAGTAAACAAATAAATACTAAATCAAACAACAATAAATAAAACTGCACTGCCAGTTTGACAGTGAGGAATGCTGTGGTGTGTGTGTATTTGGCTGAGACATATGAGAGCTTGATGTGGCCGTCCTGTCACTGTATTGGCATGTGTTCCCAGGCCTCACTTCCATCTGAGGAAGTGACCCAGGGGAGGTGGCCGTGCTGATTATGCAATCATATGCTGCTTCACGCATGCCTGGCTGTGCTCGCCCATGGATGGATAGGTGCTATGGATCGCAGCGGCGCTCAGTGTCCCGTGTGAGGCCGGGGCATTAATACAATCCAGCGCCGTATTGATTTCAGAGCTCCTCTGCAATAAACAAGATGGCTGTTCTGGGATACACTTGAGATCTGCCGATCTGGAGGAATTTCTCCCTAAACTCTGTGTGTGTGTGTCGGGTAGAGGTGTTGTATTTGTGTCTGTGTGTGCAGGGGATGGGGGAATTTCAGTGATGGGAGAGTATTTGTCTGAGTGTGTGCGTGTGTGAGAGTGTGTGTTTGTGTGTGTCAGTGTATACGCCTGTGTGTGTGCACCTGTGTGTGTGCGTGTGTGTGCTATTCTTTGTGTGATTATGTGATTGTGTGTGATTGTGTGTGTGCACTCCTGGTGTCTGGGCAGATTTAGAACTGTAATGTGTTTGGAGGCATTTTTCCTCTGCCCCCTCTGCCTGGGTTTGTTTTCTGGCCAAACCGCGGGCCAAGAAAGCACAGCTCCCTCCTCAGTGCCAGATGCAGTCTGGGAGCCGGAGGTGCTGACATTAACACTGTGATGAATGTTGGTGTAAATTAGATGCTCAGACCTTGATGGTTAATTATGTTAATAGCCTGCAATTGATTTAATCTCAATCTATTTATTTATTTATTTATTTTGTCATTGTGTTGGGGATGTTAGATGTAGTGTTGTGTATAGTGTGTATGTGTGTGTGTGTATGTGTGTGTGTGTCTGTGTCTGTTGGTGTGTTATGTGTGTATGTGGGTGTGGAGCATAACTTCCATGAAACAGCTGTAAAAGCCCTGCCCTCTGCATCTACCTTCATCAATTGTTAGGTTTAAAACACTAACATTACTCAAGAACAACCTGCACAAAGAAGACACAGAGAGTTTAGTTTGTTTTACTTGCAAGGAGACTGCTCAGTTACAATCATCCAAACTCACTCTGAAACAGTCTCCGCTCTTCATGTCTTTTATTTAGGAACGCCCTGGTTACATGAAGTCTCAACTGCTAAGGGAAAGGGTTCGACTAAATAATCCAGTTGAGACCGGTTTTCTCATACACTGAAACAAACATGCTGACTTATCGCTATGTTCTAGCACTGGCTACAACTGTTGCATATCCAGACAGCAAGTTCTGGGTGCGATCAAGTCTGTAGGCCGTTGACGGGGCCAAAATGGTTACTGAAAAGAACATCCTGTTCTTTCCCATCTCACACACATATTCTTATATTAACATAATACATGGGTTCACAATCTAAAGTAAAACGAAATGTAAAAGCATAAGCAAAGTAGAATAAAATGTAAAAGCATAAGCAAAGTAGAATAACATTCATACAATTATTCCAACATTTCCCTCCTGTTTATTCGCTTTGCACTATGGTAATTTCTTCCATTGGTTTCTTCCTTGTGAGATTTTTAACCATGAATTCATTCACTAGTACAAGGCGGTACACTCAGAGGGCCTCCTCATAGTCACCTGGGTCCGGAAATAAATCCGGAAAGTAAAAGGATTCGTCATCTTTATTACATTCATCTTGTGCATCATCATTGTCATCAATATCATCATTATCAATTGGCTCAGAGGAAGGTAAGAGAGCATATAAGTTTGACATTTCTGTTTTTACGGGTGCAAGAGCGGTGGTAATTATTCTGGTACACAAAACTCTAATGCAGGGAATACAACAACATCCACACAAGGTCAGAATTGCTGCAAACACAGCCATAGACATTAATACAGTAGCAACCAGTTGCTTGTACTTGCCAAACATGTCACCAAAACCGTCCCACATAGAAGTGTCCACACCTGAATGAGCCTTCATTTTACGGTTAAGGGAGCGTAGGCCCTCAATGGCCTTTGTCAGGCTGCCATTTACGGCAGTGTTATTTGGGATGAACGTGCAACACTGATCCCCAAACAGAGAACAAACGCCTCCCTTCTCAGCCAGCAGCATGTCAACCGCTATACGATTTTGGAAGGCCATTAGTGAGGTGGCACGAAGCTGCCCATGGACGGCGGTGAACCCATCTTCAGTTTTATTACCTAATCTCTGCACGTTGTAGTGGATGTAGTTTATTTTGTCTACATTCTTGTTTATAGTGCACCACCAGCAAATGGAAGATTCGAAACCAGCTTTAACTTGGTCAGTAAGTTTATATTCGTCAGGAACTCCCCTAGGAACCCCTATGCTGTCTATGTAAGTAGGATCATTGGCATCAGACCAAAACGGTCTTCCTGCGGCCCGCTTGGGCCTATTTAACCAGTTCTCTGGCATCACACTGTCAACAGAGGTCAAAAGATTCGATACTGTGGTGGGTATTACTGAAACTGGAAGAATTAGAGACACTAGGGCACAGATTCCTGTTGTATTATAGGGGAGTCTATCATACAACTTGTCATCTCCACACCACCACCATACATCACTTCGTGATACAGGTTTAAATGTAATTCTAACATTTACTGCTGTCTTACAGTCTGTAATGTTTAAAATACCCACACGTTTACCTCTTCCCAGTCTTTGTATGCAAGTGAAGTTATTTGGGGCTACTTGGTTAGAGAAATACGGTTTTCGTTCCTCTTCAGACGTGAGGGGAAACACCTCATCCCATTTGCTACAGTTCTTTGAAGGAACAGTCTTATTCATTACATTCACTAAACATTTTTCGTCGAGAGCTGCCGGCACTACCTGCAGTAGTGGCCTTGCCCCCATGCCAATTACACAATCGGTCTTAGCTCTTTCTGCTGCTTGTTCGACCATCAATAACCAATTATTGTCTATCTTTGATATTCCAGTAGTAATTGTAAACCAGTCATCAGTGTCAGGCTCTATAAATATTTTGGCCTTGATAGGAGAGGTCGTCTTAGGGCCGTATGTTGTGGCAGGTAAGATTTGTTTAGGGGTATTGACGGTGGTTATATTGGGACATAAAAGTATTGGTACACATGGGTCGTTTGCGTGTGGTCGCCACACACACAAAAGAAGTCCATGGCATGGTGGTTCAGCTATTTCTGGGTCAGCGCTCGTTAACATACTCTCACCCCAATTTCTTGGTTTGCCTAAGGGTACAGTCGTTGTATTAAGGGACAACATTGGTCCCCCACTCGTGAGGGTGAGGGTCAGCTGTCTTTTCCAATTGTTACAATAAGAGTGGCTACCATAGGTATAAAAGGAACCCACTTTTCCCCAGTTCCCAGTGGTGGCACATACCTTGCCCCACCAGTATCCTCTTGTCTTGGTCCCTGCCACATCTAGGTACCAGTCATAGTCACTCCAGCTAGACCAGCGATATCCTCCTATCTCAAAGTTAGTACCAAAGGTAAATATTGCCTGGGTCCTATTGCTTTGATAGCAAAAATACAACTCGCTTGTAGTCTTTGTGTCACCATCAGTTGTATTACAGGGGTTAGTTATCATACCATATTGCAATCTAGACGTGTCTGCCCACCTGAGGAGGGTATATAGCACGACCACGACAACCCCTGTCTTACCCATCTCCCAGATTCGTTTATTCGCCGGTGACAAGCACTGTTTTGAGTAGTCTTATTTCTCTTCCTATGTGGGTTCTAGTCTTTACATATAGCCTTCACCGGTTTTGAGACAGCGGCCACCTATTGTGTGTCGCTCCCTTTGTAGCCGGACTATGCTAGAACTTTATGTGAAGAGAATCAAGATAACTTACAGTGCTGCTCTTCTAGTATTAATTTGCCTATTTTATTGTGTCGTGGCTTATGACCTTCTTACAATGTGACAAATGTATCCATGTGCTTCTTTCAGCTATTTTTTGTTTGTTCTGCTGCAACATTCGCCTCATGTAATCTGCTAATGTAGCTTCATCATCACTTTCCCAGTTATTCCTAAAAAATGGTAGCCGGTAGGGTCTGCCAAACATTATTTCATATGGTGACAACCCGCTTGAGCTTGTAATGTTAATATACAGTTTTACCAGGTCTAAACATTTCGTCCACGGTCTTTTAGTTTCATCCATACATTTTCTGAGTCTGTTTTTTATAGTTCCATTCATTCTTTCTACCAATCCTGCACTCTGGGAATGGTAAGCGCAGTGATTCTTTAAGTCTATATGAAAGGCTTTGCCTATTTTGGTTATTATTTGATTTACAAAGTGTGAGCCATTGTCGCTATAGATTCTTTCTGGGATCCCATAGCGTGGAATGATGTCCTGGCACAGGGCTTTAGCTACTGTTTTTACTAGCCCTGTCATCCCTCCTGTTGAGACATGTGTTTTCCCATGGCTCACTATTGCTGCCCATTTATATAAATTCTTCGGTAGTATTGGTCTGTCTTTGCTTCCATTTGGTCATATATAGATGCCCTGTCTTAACACTGCTCCTTTTCTTATCCATAAGTCTTGTGCTGATTTGGGCGATTGTTGTTGCATATCTTGTAATATTTTATCATCACACCAGCATTTTTCTGATAGGTCTGGGAGCTGGTCGTCTGTCACCATGAACGTTGGAATTTGTCCTTGCGCAGTTTCTGTGCCACCTTGCTCCACACTTTGGCCACAAAGGCTTTGCCATTGTCACTGCTAATTATCTCTAGAATGTCAAATCGAGGGGTTAGTTTCTTTTACTAAGATTTTAGGTTTATTTTAGCTTCTGGCTAACCAAACAATATCTCCGTCCTTGAAAGGATGCTCACATTCTTGCACCTCATCGTTTGTTGTTTTAAGTATTAGGCGTGAACAGAGATCTACTCGTACTTATGTACTCCTTTTTGTAGTATTGTTTCAACCCCTTGAACGTCCTAATGGCACATTTTACCACTCCATTAGTATTATTTTGATATGGCATTTACTAAGTTGATGTATATATTTTGACGACTATCAGTACAAGGTTGTACCTACAGCATATACTTCCGCTAACTGGGCCATGCCTAAGATCAAACCTGAACGTAACTCCTATTTGCCTGTATTCCGATTTATTTTGCTATTTTTGATTTTATGTCATGCATTTTATGTATTTTTCAAATAAAAACCATTTTACATATGTCTCGGTGGCTCTGATGAGGCAACTAAATCAATTGTTATATTCCTTTATTCAATCTCTATCTCAGGTCGTGTCAATGCCTTACGCTTACAATGCACCCAATGCTATCGCGCGCAATCCACTCTTTCCCTGTTCCATTAGCCCATGTGACTTTCACGTTCAAATCACGTGGATTGCCCGGGGATGCAAACTCATGGGAAAAAACTGCAATGTATCGATTTTGGAATTCTGGACCACCCCTTTTTGGCTTATTAAGTTAGGTTTCTCAAAGAGACGCCATTTTCGACAATGGAAGAAGAGAGAGCGAGAGAGAGAGAAGAGAGAGAGAGAGGAGAGAGAGAGGCCCCCGACGGGGAGGCAAGCGGTAAGCGTTAATGTCGATGTTTATTAAAACTTTAAAGACTAAAGTCCTTCAATAGTTGGGTATGTTCCTTAAATATATTATATTCCATTTCATTCTCAAAGCAACCTTCGATGGGAGGTTGGTGAGGGTGAGCGTGGGGACGGGGATGCGGCGTCCCCCAGACGTGAGCCGACCCCCCGACCTGCCAGAACCTGAGTATGTATTTATTCTTTATTGTTATTTCATTATTATTATTGTTACTGTTATCTTTGTGACCATGTATGTATAAAACCGTATATCTATACCCCCTACTAGCTATGCTACATATCGCTGCTATTCGATGGAAACCTCGCGTGTCGAAAACAATTGTCTTGTACTAAATAATTAAACACTGTGTTTGTCAAAGTTGGTATGATATCTTTGCCATATGAACAAATGAACGAAATTTCCTCTGGACAGAAGCTTTATAAGTTACTTATAGTTGACTCAGTCATATCCAACTAATTGGGTGATTCTGTTTTACAGAGAACCTCGACGGTGCATGAGGTGCACCCGGTGGACCCTGGCCGGGTGGCTAATCGGCCTCTTATTTTTATGTGTTTTTTATTATTTGTTGATTATTTTCTTGGCCCATTTTAAAGTTATTCGTTTTTAGTTTTTCCCTTTTTCTTCTTTTTTGTTTTTCTTTCTAAAATTAAAATTTACTTTTTATGAAAAAGATGTTTGTGTTTGAGTCTTATTAATGAAGCCTTGTATATGTATCTTTAAGAAAACTAATATGCATGTTAGGTGGAGTTGGTTTGATAACCCATTTTTGCTACACCTATTACTGCAAATATTTATAGTAAAAAAGTATCACTCTATCAAATAATATGAATGCATACGCTTAATACACTTGAGTTATTTACCAACAACTCCTTGGCCTCTAAAATAACTTTAGAGCTGCATATGTTAGTTTACCTGGCGTAACCATAATGTTTATTACCGTATTATTGAAAAGGAGAAATTGTACACTAATCAAGAGTATTTTCTTGCAAATTAGCATAAAATCTTGTGTTTGTGGACAATTCAGGCATTACTTAGGCAGCTCTCAGTTTAGCAGGGGTCCTTAGCAGGAAACAGGAAGTAGTGCCCTAACTGTATACAATCGTAATACACGAGAGGCAACGGACTGTCACGTTTACCGCTCGTCATTTTGCAAAAACATGGTAATAAAATGATTATTAACTTATTACGTATGTTGTTTTTGTCTTGTTTTGTTTTGTATCCTGATGACAGCGTGTAATGTGCTAAACTTTGATGCATTAGACGTTCACATTAACAACCTTCCGTGTCAATAAACTGTCCGCAAACAATTTGTATACATACGAAGTTATTATACAAGGTTTATTTTTCTGACACAATTTAAAACATCCGTGAACAGTTAGTTTACCGTCAAAGTCGTATTATTTTGCACAGTTTCTCAAACACACTATCTTGTGTTTATGATGGTATCGCATATAGCCTACTTAACGTCACCCACGTGACCTAAATTTACTCTTTAACTATTTTTTCATTCAGACAATACAGACACACACATACACCTTGTAACAGAGGACCCAAACTCCTTTTTGCTAGTAACTCTTTAAGGTTAGTCGTGGATAATTTTCCACTGTATCCATATTGTTTTATCCAGTAACATAGGGGCTCTATGGCTGAGGAATCTTCCTTCTCTACTACCTTCCAGTCTTTACACTGTAACTCTTCAAGGACCTTTTGTTTTTCTTTACTTTATCCCTTTCCCATGTTGAACTAGATTTGGGCCCAGTGGTTCTTAATACCTACAGTATTCTAACACTGGGCTTACTTTTCAACAAGATAGTGATAAACAACCTTTAGTGGTAAAACTCTCTTCAACCCTTTCAGGTGGAGTTTTCTTGCATACGGGCATCCACAAAGGCTCACTATTTGTTCCTTGTTGATTTTGCATAAAACACAATTACCTAGTGGTAATTGTATTTTCTTTCACACACTCACATTCACACTTTCATCTTGTTTCAACACAGAGGACTCCGCCGTCCTTCGTAGAATTTAACTAGTCATACATTAACTAGGGGAGTCTACCCTCCTACGGAATTTAACTGTTTGAAACTTATTTTCACACTTCAACACAGAGGACTCCGCCGTCCTTCGTAGAATTTAACTGTTTGAAACTTATTTTCACACTTCAACACAGAGGACTCCGCCGTCCTTCGTAGAATTTTAACTAGTTACACATTAACTAGAGGAGTCTACCCTCCTACGGAATTTAACTGTTTGAAGGTGCTTTTACCTGATAGAGTCTAGAATTGTCAGGGTTTTTTTTCTCACTGTCTACTTTTTAGCGTATGTCTCACACATTCCTTTTTAAAGAAAAATCTACTCACAACTCTCTGTGTCCTTGGATCTCCCTTCAGCCGTCGGATCCCAGCCAGTAAGAGAGGAACCAGTCCCGGAAAGGGTCTTTATGCTGTGGCCACAGACTTGCCTGGATCTCACTCACCCGCTGGGATCGTCAGGCATCTTGGAATCCGGCTCGAAGGACCAATTTAATGTTAGGTTTAAAACACTAACATTACTCAAGAACAACCTGCACAAAGAAGACACAGAGAGTTTAGTTTGTTTTACTTGCAAGGAGAGTGACCGGAGACTGCTCAGTTACAATCATCCAAACTCACTCTGAAACAGTCTCCGCTCTTCATGTCTTTTATTTAGGAACGCCCTGGTTACATGAAGTCTCAACTGCTAAGGGAAAGGGTTCGACTAAATAATCCAGTTGAGACCGGTTTTCTCATACACTGAAACAAACATGCTGACTTATCGCTATGTTCTAGCACTGGCTACAACTGTTGCATATCCAGACAGCAAGTTCTGGGTGCGATCAAGTCTGTAGGCCGTTGACGGGGCCAAAATGGTTACTGAAAAGAACATCCTGTTCTTTCCCATCTCACACACATATTCTTATATTAACATAATACATGGGTTCACAATCTAAAGTAAAACGAAATGTAAAAGCATAAGCAAAGTAGAATAAAATGTAAAAGCATAAGCAAAGTAGAATAACATTCATACAATTATTCCAACATCAATCGCATTGACTTTCATTAGGACCAGCACTACCCTATGGCAAACCGAATGAGCATTTATTCTGATCTTAATATCAGGCATATGTGTCAGTTACATGCAAGCCATTTCTGTAATGTAGCTAACTAGTGAGCCATGTTTGTGTGAACTAGTTAACTAGTGAGGGCCACAATTCTCACTAGTTAACTAGTAAGGCCTAAACTGTCACTAGTTAACTAGTAAACTTTTTTCTTGAATTGAAATGCACACGACTTATCTAAAGACTTCTTTGTTTTACAAGTCAACTAGCAAGGTACAAAAATGTTTACTAGTTGACTAGTGAATGCCAAGTTTATACTTAACTGATCCAAATATGGCAAGACAATTGACCATTTATTCTGATGTCTTGATACCTGGTATAACTATCAGATGCATGTAAGCCTTTTTTGCTAACAGTTAACTAGTGAACCACTATTTAACCAGTGTGCATTTCAGCTTACACTAGTCAACTAGTGTGCACATTTTGGCCCTCAATAGTTAACTAGTGAGAGCCAGGTGTCCACTAGTTAACCAGTAAAGGCCAAAATGCATACTAGTCAGCTAGATGAAGCCGTTTGGGCTCTACAAGGTAACTAGTGACAGCCAAAAATGTGCACAAGTTTGGACAAAGAATGCATCTGCTAGTTAACTACTGAGCCTGCTGACAATTAGCTAGCTAGTAAACAATTTATGGCTTACTGGTTAGCTAGTGGCATTGCATTACAAGTTGTTAACTAATGAGGAGTTTTGCCTTCACTAATAAACTGATCTTCATTCAAACACCTGAGACTGATTCAATATGTAAAATGTAAGGCATTACATTTGTGGTAGATTACTTTTATGGCCTTCTAGAGTTGAAGTACAGACAGACAGACAGACAGACAGACAGACAGACAGACAGGCAGGCAGACAGATAGACAGACAGACAGAAAGACAAACAGACTTTGACATTGCATTGTGACATTGCAGCGTGATTGCAAATCCACTACTTGTGTTGTTACTTCTAGCCTTCCCGTTTTGTTTTGTTAGGCTAAAGCTTATATTGATTCCTGCTTGGTCTTTGCATCAGTAAGCATTTATCTACAAAAAAGCATATGTAGACTTGTGTAGTTTGTGAAATACAAATCCATTATCTGGAATATGAGGAAACAGTTCTATTATATGCTTAAGCGAGTATTGTGTCCTGTATGAGCTTCTTATTTGTAGCCGCCTAACCCCAAAAGCTCCCTGGTCTGCTTGTCTCCTTTCTGGTTGCGGCTGCATTAGCTAAACTTAATCTTCTTTTGTGTGATTATAGAGCCTCCAGCCTAAATCGTTTACTCTCAGAAATTCAATTATTCTACCCTTGATTATATTTAGAAAGTGTAAAATGCAACCAATTAATCAAGTAAAAAAAATAAAGTTACTCTTCTAAAGATCTTTTAAATCCCAAATTAACTATCATTTCAATGCAACTTATAATTTTATTCATCCCCCAAATACTATCATTTAACTGCAACTTATAATTGCAGCTTATAATCTTCTATCTTTTCAAATACTTTGTGGTTTCATAGTTTTAGAAATATTTATAGCAAACAATTAATAGCATATAGTAGCAAACAATTCATTGGTTGTAAAATTCACTATCTACTTCATATTTCCTGTACATTTTCTTGACATTGTAACCACTGAATCATCACTTTGTATCTGGAGGTATCTGCCAGTGCATTCGAATTCAGGTGATGGATGCCATGCCAGTCTGCCAAATCTTAGGATGCTTTTTTCCCCAGCTGTTTGATGGACACAGTAGTTTCAATTTGACATACTACCTCCCAGTCTGTACAGTACACTGTCATCCATCAGCACTTAAAAAACAGAGAGGAGAGATAAAAAATACCTTGGCCTCAGCTATTTTCTACAGAACTTGTCAAAAACTCTTGGCTGGAGTGAGAGGCGTCGTGAGAGGAGACTTATAAAGGTGGAATTCAGAAGCAAAGGAAGCAAAAGGAAGTCAATGTGCCCATACATGCCTTTCAAGTTCAGGACAATGTTGATCTGAAACATCAAATGGGGGTCAGCACACAGAATTATTTGTCTTCCTTTTTTCATTAAGACATAGTTAGCTCAAAACAACAATACTCTGAAAAAGTTCAGGTAGACTTAACAATCATGGTGCAGTGATACTGCATTGGTTCCTACTGTATCACCAGACTGATAACAGCCATTTCTTTTAGGCTTGGGGTGAGTCTCTAGGCTTATCACATTTCAGTATTGAATTCAGTACCAATCCTTGGACAAGTTATCTTTAGAACAAGTCCTTACCTTACTTAAAGTTGATAAGATTTGGTAGATTCTTTTATTCAAAACAACAAGAAATCAATCATACCATTCAGCAATAGGACACAGCATCAAAGTCACATTTGACCTTGAAAAACTTCCTGAAACATGGCAGTGACAACCCAAAACACATCAGTGGGCACACACTGATGGAGTGGTTACCGTGACAGTTTTTAAGCCAGATAAGATGCAACCATCTGGCCTGTTAAGACCATAGAATTATTCCGTTACTGGAAGTAACCATGGTAATGTATTAGAAAATATGGCAGCTGTCACTGAAAAAAAAACAAAGAAGACCAGATTTAAAGTGTATGAATTTAGGCCGATATACTGACAATAAAACTTTGCAATGTGTTGTATTTTGCATTTTCTTCAGCATACGTTTTGTTAATAAGAGACTTTTCACATGCCCCTCAGAAAACGCTGTCTCTACTTTTAATGCAGAATATAATCATTATACACATTTCCAAACTGCAAAGAGAGATTTTTTCCTTCAAAGTTTGTATTTCTAGATTAGACAGTACAGGCTCGACTGTGGAGGCTTCTCTTTCGCTCTCTGGTCAAGGGCATAGATATAAACCTCACTGCTGCGGTGTACACATTGAGCCGTATATAAAACCACAGAGAGTGCTCCAGACTCATCATCATTCACTGAACACCTTCCACATCTCCACTGTGTGTTCTACAGATTACTGATGATAGGCCTTCTCCTCTTTTGCCTCTTCTTCCTCCACTCACTTTTGACTGCTTACTTCCTGCGCAGGCTTATTCTGAACATCTGAAATGTGTCTGTGCAAGACAAGGCAGAGACATCTTCTTCCTCCTCCTTCTCCTCCTCTCAATCACCTCTTCCTCCTCCACTCATTTCGTTTTTGTCGTTATTTCCTCAGCTTTACCTAATTCATCTTCAGCAGTGCTCTTGTGAACGACAGAGAGTGTGTCTGTGCAAGCAAGGCGAGGCAGGGCTAGACAAGGTAAGGCAAGGCAAGGCAAGGCAAGGCAAGGTGGGCAGGCGGGGGGTGCACAGATCAAAGGTGAGGGCTTTTGAGACCAAGTGGTGATCCTCACAACACGCCGCTATGGCCTGGGTCCTGGCCTCCTGTTCACAGCCAGATTAAGCCTTTCTCAAGTGAAAGAGTCTCGGAGTCTGGAGCAAGGCCTGAATGAACAGAGGCACAATGCAGAGTGTGTGTGGACTGCTCAGGCTCCTCGGGATCCTCCACACACACACACACACACACACACACACACACACACACACACACACACACACTAATTTATTATCTCAGAAAATATGGGATTTGATTGATACTTAAAAAGTCATTACTAAAAAGCAAGTCCGCTAGCCTAAAAGCCTGCCTAGCAAATACTGGAATACTGATGAGGTCACAAATGGCACTGGTGAAAGACAGCTGGTGTGTGATACAAAGTTAGTTTCCCCAATAACATCCTTATCCAGGGCCATGACACTGTGACACACACTTGACACCAGGGCACTGTGATGAGTATTCAAGATGTTAAAAACAATCATAATAAATAAAAAAACATTACAAACTTAAAACATTATGTTTAATTTAGCCAAACTCTGGTCTAAATCGCAAGGCTGTGACTCACCCATGTTTGTTAGAATAGGAAGCAATGGCTTGATCATGGGAAGTGTCACCAAATCATGTTTATCAAGAAATCTCTTTACCGTGTAACTAGGCCTTCAGATGTTCATTAGCACTAAATATATAGTTTTAGGCTTGTTTTTTGTTATTGTAATTCCTGACATAGTCTGCTCCATGGTGGAGTTTGTTGATTCATGATAATTACTCCTCTAAGCTGTCATCAGTGACAGGAGATTCTAAAAGAGCTGACGGGTTGGTGTCAACAGAGAGAACTTGTTTTTCCAAACGTGCACATTCAGCCATACAGAGCTGATGTTGTGCTGACAGTACCTGTAAGGGTTTTTATTTTTTTAAAGAATGTATTGGTACCACTGATTGTTTTGATCATTTAGAAGATACTGTACCTGATAGTGCTAGACTGTTTGTACAACAGAAACGTTCACATGAACATTATTTCTATGATTGTTTTACATATTTGGCAGACACTGTCACGCAGTCATGAGTCAATCCTTAACCATTAGTTTGTTTTAAAACCTAATATGAGGAATGTCTGATCAAATGACTGTGATTTCTATATAAAAATGACCTATTTCAAATTTCAGTACAAATAATGGCATAATTAAATCTTTTGCCTTTCTTGACACAATGATCAATCTTCTCTAACACTATAAGTTAATTTGTTCCTCTCCTTTGATTTTTTAACTATGAGTTTTAATGAAAAACAATTCTAAGTATGAAGCTACACTATCATTTCCATTTCAGCTATTTAGGGCCAAAAAATAAGATTGTTATTGCTGTCTCTCTCTTTCACACACACACACACACACACACACACACACACACACACACACACTTCAATTTTCAATTTTAACTGCAACAACACTTTCCTGATTGTTCTTTTTTGCCTGAAAGGATCTGTACAGTGTTTGAAGACTAGAAACTTAAATACACTGGAATACTTGTTTACTGCACCAACAAATGCAATTCTGCTGTGACAGTTTCTAGTTATTGTTTCATTAGAGCTGTCTTGGCATACAGTGTGCAAGACATTAAGCAATGGGTCTTACTTTTAATATCTTTCTAAGTGTGTGTGCATGTGTGTGCATGTGTGTGCATGTGCGTGTGTGTACGCTGCATGCATGGGTGTGTTCTGTGTGTGTGTGTGTGTGCGCGCACATGTCTGCGTGTGTTTTGAGACACCCATACTCTCTTATGTCAGTGCCACAAAGAATGATCTTTAATAACCTAAATGGACATTCAGTATTAGCAGATATGCAAGTACACTGCTTAAGCATGTTTTCCTTCATGTTTTTGTATTGTGTTATCATGCCCATTATAGTTTACGCTAGAAGTAATGTTAAGAGGGCCAGGGTTCATTGTGCAATCGTTAGCATAGCGTTTAAGAATTGCACAGATGTTTTGGCTCTCAAATCTGCTTATTAGCCTACTTTTTCTTCACCCACCAGCATTAACCTCACTATCACTTTAGGCCATCATAACATACATGTAAAGTGGCTAATATATGCAAACATTATGTCCCAGTCTCAATCATGGGTTGAGGAGAAGTATTGCTGCAGTATCTACTGACTATAGGCTACAACTGTAACTTAAGACTGATATTTTAGTTAATATGAGATTTTAGACTTGCAGTACAATAGCACACAGCCATATAGAGAGAAAAAAAGCCATGCTATTCCATTTACTGGCTCTGCTGAATAGTTCACGAAAGTTACCAAAAGACATTAGCAGTCCAGTAAATGGCTATGGCCAGAGTAGGACAGACAAGCTGTTCTGTAATGTACTTAAAAAGTGTAAAAGGTTAAAAGTATCACACTGTACAGTACCAGCATATTTAACTCAAATTAGGAGCAACACTTATCACTGGAACCTACTTCTCTATTATCCTGATGCATCTAGCCTGGCTACTTCTATATGACTCTGTTATAGAATACTTCAGAAAGTAGATATTTCAGTGTTCAGCTGTCCAATATTGTATTTGAATGGAGAATGGCAAGAGTTGCTGCCTTGGAGTATTAACACTTGGCTTCCTCTGAGTTTTCCATTAGAATGCGTGCCATTGTAAGATCCATCATAATGACAAGCCTGTCCCACCCACATCTCTAAGTGATTAGGTCTGCATCTGCACACATCTGTTTCTCAGGAAACGTGACCGGCTTTGTCTGACCAGTGGGCTGATGAACATCCAAGCCTGTTCATGACCATATAAATATAGACCATGACCACATATATAGATTATGACAACATATATGACTACAGATATATAGATTACACATCTGTGGTTATGGCAGTTTTTATTTCCTTTTTTGTGTCCTTTATAGCTGTGGCAAGTAATCAATTAATCAATAAACTATCACATATCAAACTAATCAGCATCTACTTATTCAACTCATCACCAGTTGAAAATTAAACCTCTGTGATCAATGAATCATATTGATTTCTTTATTAATCATGTTTAAAAACACCAAACACTCTGAAATCTTGTTTCCTGACGTGTTCATGGGATAACCTCATGTGCAAAACAAGACATTTGATGACGTCCATTCTGAGGAAAAACAGATAAACATTTCTCACCATTTTCACCACCATCTTGTTACTCATTTTGTCATTCCTTAGTTCATTAATTGAGCTCAAAAAGCTGGCTAAAGTAAGATGGATCTTTCAGAAAATACCTGTTTGCCCTTACAGAATGTTCTGCAAAAAACTCCTTTGGCAGATTCTTTGAACTGTTTTTTTTTTTTCAGAAAAACCCAATGCTAATATATATTTAAAAAACGGTAAGGGGCTCAAGAGAAGAGATTACGAAAAGAAAAATCCCTCTGTTGTCTTTATACGTGACCTTGTTGGAAACCTTTAATTATTTATCTGCCTACGCTGAGTCAACAGTGTTACTCTCACGCCTGTTTATATCCATTACAGATACACAGCTCTGGAAAGTTCCACAAGTCAGACGGCTGTCAGACTGCCTCTGGAATCCCAAAGCCCTGAAGGTTTACCAGCTTTTTCAACCCAGAGTTCACAGGCAGTTCAGAACCGAGTACAAAAATGGATAGCATGTAGTGTAGTGTTCCTCCCACTCCTTTCCAGAAGCTCTCCGAGTGCAATTAGGGGCTTTTGTTTTATGACACCATCTTGAATGAAGTGTGAGTGTGTCTTGATATTCATGTAGCTTTTTGGGGTGAGAGCATAGGCAGGCCCATATGTTATTACAATCAGCTCACTCATACCTGTATTTTCTCTACCTGAAATTTGTTGTTGACTCTCTCCACATCAACGAGTGAACAATTAGGGTTGAGGGGCCTGCACTGACATACCAAATCATTAGGAACCAACTGACAAGACATGGTGGCCAGGTAAACACACACCCATTACCCCCCCCCCCCTCTCACACACACACACACACACACACACACACACATACACACACACACACAGACAGAAGTGCTCTAACTTAGCCTTTTGAAGCAGGGCCAGAGCTGTGTGGTAATGGGGTATAATGAGATCCGTTTGACCGAGCCAAGTGCCAAGGAGGAAGAAAGAGGGAGAGAGTGAGGAGGGAGGAGAAGACAGAGAGGGAAGGAGATAGAGAAAGAGACATAGAGAGACAGAGAGAGAAAGAGAAAGGATTGTAAAAGGAGTGGGCTAAAATGAGTTAATGTGGCATCTCTTTCCTTCTCTCCCCTCTCTCTAATGTACCATCTTTTTCTCTTTCTCTCTGTCCTCTTTCTTATGTGCCATCTTTTTTTCTCTCTCCTTCTCACGAGTGCCATCTTTCTCTTTCTTTCCACTTGCACTCTAGTGTGCTTTCTCTTTCTTTCTCTGTCTCTTCTCTTTAATGTGCCATCTCTTTCACTCTCTCTCTCTTTCCTCCTGGTGAGTGGAACACATCAATCAGAGGACTCCCTCACCGGAACCTTGGCCTGTGCCTATATGACAAATGGGTGCCAATGAGCCATGGAGAGCCAGTAAAAGCAGGAAGTGCTTTTCCTACTATGCAAGACTTCTCATGTCTGTGACATCATCAACCCCACCAGGGTCTTTGGAGGGTTTGTTGTCAATGCTTCCACTAAAAGTGACTGACTTTCCTGAAAATTGCAGTTAAAATTAAAGCTTGTGTTTTTTACAGTGTTCTTTACTTTGTAATCATGTTTGAAGCACATAGGTCCTCACGCAACTTTTGCTTTACACTCACAAATGGCAACAAACACAGTACGCTGTTCTGCTACGTAACCTTTTTTTGCACATATATTTATACAATCATACAGAGCTATTAGTTGTTACTAACTAAATACATGCAGGTTCATTTTGCTTTTGACACAAAGCAGAGTGTCTTCTGTTGTCCCCAAAATGGCATGGCTGACTTCTTATGTACCATATCACTCATTAAAATAAAGCCCTATATCAAAACAAATAATTGAGTTGAGATTAAGTTCAACAAGGAATAATTTACTGCAATTTCTCTGGTAAAGCTCTGTCTATGCTTAACTTAATTAAACATCAATAGCTGGCAATACAACAGCCAATAATTGACATTCACACACACACACACACACACACACACACACACACACACACACACACACACACACACACACACACACGCACACACACCAGTGGCGGTTGGTAGAAAAAATTGCAAAGTGATAATGAAATGTAGTCTTACAATGAAAGTACACAGCAAGTCCTGACCACACTTAAGTTTATTGAAAAAAAAATAGACATGTGTGTGTGTGTGTTTTCATGTATGCGTGTGTCTGTGTGTTCATGTATGCGCACACCAGCAGAAGTACTACTTGTAAAGGAATTAAGCCCTTCTGTCCTTTAAATTGGAAAATTTCTCAATCACTTTCACGTTAAAGTCTGTCATCTCAGTCACAATCCTCCTTTCCATGGACAAGGTGGCCAAGGCATTAAGCCTATCCTGGGACATGGTGTTTCTCAGAAAGGTTTTCACACGTTTCAGTGTTGAAAAACACCTCTCTGCTTCTGCAGTGGTCATAGTTGTGGTGATGATGATTTTGAGTAGTTTTACAATCTCTGAAAACAGCTCTAACAGGTTGTTGTCCAGGAAAAATTGCGGCTGCCCGGTTCGCCCATGCCTAAAACCGCTACTGTATAGATGGTAAAAATCTCTCCGTCTTATCCCAAATTCTCCGCCATGTTCTGATTCTGTTCTAACCGGTTCTAACCATAGACAGTAGAAGTGCCGGTGTCCAACAATGCCAACATCAAGGTACGGTGTGCTTTCTATGTAAAGTTATTTCATATCATAGGGAGGCTAAAATGAATGAGCATCTATGGAATACTAAAGGCTACTGAGCACTTTCCGGGTTTTTTTCGACCCATGGGTGTTCAAACTTCCGTGTCTGTTCCTGCCTCCTTGTTTTTTTTTCTATTAGAACATAGCCAGAGTACATTCAGATAAACAACAAATACAAAAATGAGTAAGACACGACATTAGGATACTTAGATACATAAATACATACAACAACAAAAATGAAGAAAAAAGAAAAGAAAAGAAAAGAAAGAGATAGTTTAAACCAGATAAACCAGAAAACCAGATAGTTTAAAAGCATCAGTATATTTTTAAATCATTCAAAAAAACTGAGAGAAGAGGCTTGCTATTTCTGTATTTACATTTGTGTATGAAGTACTTAGCAAGGAGAAAAATAAGATTTATAATATTAAACATGCTGCTGTCCTCTCTATTAAACTCATGCCTCCTTGGTTCTCACGTCCTGCTACAACGTCCATGACGTCAGACGTCACGTCTGAATGACACTAAAAATATATTAGTTATCAAGCAATGTGTACTCAAAAAAATCAATTCCAGTGCAATTAAAATTTCTGGTCAACTAAATACCAGGTTTTAAGTTTTAAATACACAATGTTAATGAGTTGGTAGAACTGTTCGGGTTTACAGTGAGTCAGATGCCAGCTTTCTGTAACGCTGTGTGATAAATGTGTGTTTCGTTCTCTCTGTGTTCTTGTTTTGTTTGTTTGTCTTGTCTGTCTAAAAGTGTAAATAAAAAGTTAATATAATTTTTAAAAATGTGTTATGCCACATGTTTTTCTTGTTATGTTATGCCATGACTCATTACGCTATCTGTGTCCTCTGCACTGATGAACATAAGGGTGAGGACCTGTGCTGCATTCATTCTGAGTTGTGCTGTCTTAGACATGCTCATCCCAACTTATCAACTCTGGGGCAGGCGGCTGATGGAGGCAGGGACTGCCATCAAAAATACAGCGACATGCCAATAGGAGGAATGCTGGTGCACCTTTGTGAGTGTTTGATAAGGGCCAGTAATCCTGTTCTGTCCATTTGAAGCCCAGCCCCTGGTGCCACAGGAGGCCCTGATAAGCATCTAGCCTCCTGCAAACACACACACACACACACACACACACACACACACACACACACACACACACACACACACACACAAAGGGCAAGTGGGCTAGTGTCTTGAATTTCTGCTCTTTCTCCTCTCTTATGTCCTCCACTGTCCCTGTCTCTCTGTCTCTTTTTCACTCTTTCTTCTCCTCTCTCATGTCCTCCACTCTGTCCCTGTCTCTCTGTCTCTTTTTCACTCTTTCATTCTTCCTCACTTCTCTATTTCTCTCTCTTTTACTCTCTCCCCTTCCCTCTTTTCTCACCACTTTCACCCAACTCCCCCCGCCCTCTCTCTTTCTCTCCCTCTCCGTTCCTCCAATCTCTGTTTCCAAAGGGAATTCGAAGGCTCTTTTAGTGCCTGGCAATGGGTGTGAAATATTCCCCTGTCGTGTGGCACTATCACCAGATTCTCATTTCTGCTGGAGGGAGCAGTTAGAGGAGTGTCCAGTGTAGTGTGGATACCTGATTTTTAAAAACAGCCACACTTGCTCTCTTGAGGGATTTTATTTTAACAATGGCTTTTATCACTGACGACTGCAACTTACACTGCAGAGTCTGCACAGCCTTGGTGACTCACCAGTGAGCCTTTTTGCCGTCTTACTGAAATGAAAGGAATGGTAGTAAAAGTTAAAGCAAAGGGTCACCGGACATTCATGAAATGTTTCCAAATTAGATGTCACCCACAAATTGCTTTTCCCCATGTAAGTGAAAAATAAAATCGTGTAACAACATTTCTGTAATGAGTCAATGCCAGCCTTGGCAACAGCTTTAAAAAAAAGCTAAAATTTTACATGCGTGCGCCATCTACACACATAATGGCCACCATAACTTACCAGGAAAGGGACCTATAGAGGGTTCTGGAATGTCTCCTACACAGCACCAGCTATAGCTGGGCCAGATCTGAGCCAGATGTTAGCAGCTGTTGAGGGGAAGCATGAGCCATTAACACCTAGGCACAATGACATTTATGGGAGGAGACTGTGCATCAATTACAGCATACTTAATCAGCACAGGCAGGCGACTGAGCATGTGTGTGTGTGTGTTTGTGTGTGTGTGCCACTGTGTGTGTGTGTGTGTGTCTGTGTGTGTGTGTGTGTGTGTGTGGTACATGCATGCATGCATACTTGTGTGTCTATGTGTGTGTGTCTATGCAGGATGTGCATATGTGTGTGACAGAGAGTGTGTGTGTGAGAGTGCGTTTGTGTACTTCTGTTCAGGTCATTGTGTTTGTGTGTTTGCATTTGTGTTTTAGTGTTCTCTACACCTGTTGCAGTAAATAACTAATAAAATGTAACAAACAAGGTAACATCATTTGCTTACGCTTGCACAATTACCTAGCTCAGAGCACACACGAGCTATGGCTGCATTCCTGGCTTCCATTAACCGAGCCATTTCCTCAACACTTAATTAGTGTACTGGATCACACCAGACCTGCTCTGCCAAGCATGTGTGTTTCAAGTCACTAAGCTTTTAGATGCTTTTAGTCCAGACGTGCGACATAGGACTGGAGAGAAGACAAATACTGAGTGTACCCAGAAACCCCTTTAAATTCAGACGGAGAAGGAAGCCCAAGCAGCACAGGTCAAACAGAGCTCAAGAAACAATTGCTGTAGATGCTTCCAGGGAGATTTTGTGAATATTTCTTTGGTATAGTTATTCCTGCCCACTGCATACAGTATGTCTTTCGGTTTTAGTGTCTGCAGAGAGGATAAATGTAAATGGGAGAAATCTCAAGCGTAAGCATTATTCTTCCTGTAAAGTCTGATGAGAATGCAGCATAAATATGCATTCTGGTAGCGCTTCCCGATCAATGTTTCGGGAGCTGGGAGCTAGTGAGTACCCTTTAAGTACACATCCCAGCAGACTGGAGGGAAATTATGGCTTTGTGGGTCCCTGGGCCAAACTGAACAGTCCAGTCCACACTAAAAGCACGCACGCTCGCCCATAAAGGTGTGCACACACAGCAAGGCAAAGGTGCTCCGGAGCAGTTTTTTCCCTCTTTTTGTACAGCAGTTTAACCCCAGAGTGAAGCTAGTGAGGCCCAATAAGCATGAACAACTGACCCAGTGAATCAGTCATAACCACATGACTCACTACAGGCCATGCCCCACTTCTTTGGTGCCTTCATTTGGCCCATTGTATCCTCAGACAGCTGCCTGTGTGTGTGTGTGTGTGTGTGTGTGTGTGTGCGCGCGCGAGTGTGTGTGTTCAGTGTGTGTGTGTGTATCCTCGGCCAGCTGTCTTTGGTAGGCATAAGCCTGTGACCTTTAGGATACTTTAAAATGTGTGAGTGGCTCTTGAATCTGAGGAAAAGATACATTTTCAACCCTGGCGATCCATACATCCATGTGTGAGTGTGTGCGTGTGTGTGTGTGTGTGTGTGCGTGCCTGTGTATGTGCATGTGTGTGTGTGTGTGTGTGTGTGTGTGTGTGTGAAAAAAGAATATTTTTTGTCTTCATTGCTGTTATATTCAATATGCAATATGTACTTTTAAGTATAATCTGCATAACTGTACAGCAAATAAGACAGATGATTCAGAAGGAAACTGAAAACTATTTTGAAGCATGCCCCCCTTCCCCCTATCCTACAGTATTTTAATTGGTAGGGTGCCTTAATAGATAAAAATTGAACATGCCACATATTGATCAATGATATGAATTGTTCTGCTGTTTGCATGGTGGGTAGTTTTTTGCCATGCCGCAATGTGACTGGGGGTGGTGATCAAGGTGGATTTCGTCTTTAGTTCATGGGAGGCTGTGAGCCTTGTGTTTGGGGGTTGGATTTGGGGTGTTGTAATGTAATGCTCTGACCGCATACGACAGTAAAGCGGTCTTGCTCTCCTTACTTCTCTTTCTCTCTTCCTCCCCTTCCCTCTTTCTCTCTCCATATCTCTCTACCCCCTCCCCTCTCCATGGCCCTCCCTCCCGCTATCTCGTCTCATGCAGATGTGTAGTTATATATGCGGCCCCATGATTTCTCTGACACCAACATGAGCGAGAACAAGACTGGGTGAGACAAGTGGGAGTCTCAATGCTTCTGACACATCGCACTCCCCCTATCCCCCCCCCCCCCCCAACTCCTCCCCTCCCATTCCCTCTCCAACCCCCTCCTCCCTCCCTCTCTCCTATTCAACCCCCCTCCCCACCTCACCCCTCTACTGTACTCTCTAACAACACCCCCTCATCCCCTCCCTGCCCTCCTCCATCCTCCCATCCTACACCCCCACCCATCCTGACCCCTCTGCGCAATTCCTCCAGTTTAACCTCAGCGACTCGCTTCATGACAGCCGCTCCTCCACCCCTATTTACGAGCCGGGAGATTAATGCCCACGCCAGGGAAAGTCATCAAGGGGAAATAATTGGGTGGTTTGTCGTTATTATGATATACGAAGGGGGTGGGGTGGGGTGAAGTGTTGGGGGTTGGGGGTCTCTGTGTTCGCTTGGGTTTTATGACCTCGAGGAATGTCAGCAAATCCGCTGTGAACAAATCAAAAACGGGGCTCATATTTAAATTGAATTGTGACCTGGGCACTAGTAATTAAATCCATGGCTTGTGTGTGTGTGTGTGTGTGTGTGTGTGTGTGTGTGTGTGACTGTGTGTGTTTGTGCATATGTGTGTGTCAAGGATATATATACCAGTTCATTCTCTGTCCTTCTTCCTGCTCTCTCTCTCTCTTTCTCTCTCTCTGTCTCTGTTCCTAGAAATCTACATACAGTATCTCGATCTATTTGCAGAAGTGAGAAGTGGCCTAGTGGTGACCCCCTGTTCATTTTGGCTATAGTGACATGGGAAGTCTTTGTTTCCAATTTGTGACATGCTTTTCTGCAGGTCTATACAACTAACAGCATCCAACTGTCAGACTCCAAGTCCAATCCCTAATCTTACCTGTGGAAAGTAGTCTTACAGAGCCACCCATATGTTGGTTTGAAACTATGCACATCAGAAACGAAAAGTGAATCAAGCCTAAATATGTTTGGGTTGATAGGCATTTGTAATAAAAAATGTGTGAAAGGTGAAACATTCTGTGTGTTTAGATGGAATGAAACATTACTAAAATTCAACCTACTCATGACAAAGTCAGCACTGTGCTAAAAATGTTTAAGTGATAGGTTTGACAAATTAGCTGCGCAGAAAACACTGTATGTCATCATCAGTGTACTGCAGTTTGCTTTGGGTGACAGAATACTTTTAGTGTAATTACTAAATGGCTCTCCTGAACTCTGAAAAAAGTTCCATTCATCAATATGTTGTTATAACTGGTGACTATTGTGACTATTGGCTAGATGTTTTATTATCCTATTCATAATTTAATCACTTATGACCAAAAGATTACTGTCCAGAAGGAACAGAAAAATCAATACACAAAGTGATATTTTTTGGAAAATTGTTTTGTATTGTTTGGAAACATATAATGTTTCATATATATATATATATATATAATTTCACTGTGCGCTGCCATGGCCTGATGTCAAGTTCCTTGCTGATGCAGATTAATGGCATGCATGGGAGGCATTTTCATCTGTAATAAACAAACATTTCGGCATCACCCCATCTGACTTTGATGTAGAGTCAGTCAGTGCCATGGAGCTTCCTTACTACCTGTTCAGTAGAAGGCAAAGACTTTGGAAAAGTTAGACCCTCCCAGCCAAATCGAATAAAAAAGGGCACAAAAACAGCTTATTAACATTTTTTACCACGCCACCAGGGAATGGGGGGAAAGGGTAACGGGTGACTGAGTGCACTTGGTTGCATTCCCATATGGTTTCCGCTTACATCCATTACTAACTGTGGCTGGTGTGAATGTGTGGCTCCGGGCAATAATACATAAGGATATTCCCCAAGTCCACACAACCCTTCAGAAACCACATTGCTTAGGTGGGTTTTTTTTTTTACCCCGGTCTCACACTCAATCTATGACTCAATGTTTTTCCTCCTTTTTCTTTTTTTCGTTCTATACTTTTAATCCCCTTGCAAGCTGCCTTTCTCATTCAGTTAAGGGAACCAAAGTGCAGTGATGGTGTTCGGCTAGTGGTGTCGCAGCAACACCCTGGGGAGCTGTCGCAGGTGTACAGCACACCTGTTATGGCTTGTCAGAGAGAGAGAGTGTGTGTGTGTGTTCTTGTGTATGTGTGTGTGTGTGTGTGTGTTCTTGTGTATGTGTGTGTGTGTGTGTGTGTGTGTGTGTGTGTGTGTGTGTGTGTGTGTGTGTGTGTGTGTGTGTATGTGTGTGTGTGTGTGTGTGTGTGTGTGTGTGTGTTTGTGTAAAGAGATGAGTCTGAGACACATGAGCGCTGACCAATAGTGAAGGTAGGCTGCTATGGCTGAGTCTCCCATTACTGACCTTCTCCTACGGCCATCAGTGCATGGCTCCATTCATCTCAGGGTGCACCACACAGCCTAGCTGTCAGATCATGCCTTTCTTTCCTGCTGTCATCTCTCTCTCTCTCTCTCTCTCTCTCTCTCTCTCCTACACTCTCACTTTCTGATTTTCTTTCTTTTGCTCTTTCCCTCTCTCTCATTCATGCATGCTCTCTCTCTCTTTTCCCTGCACTCTCTCTCGATCACTCTGTATCGCCCTCTCTTTTTTCATCTCCCTCCATTTCTCTCTGTGTCTCGCTCTCTGTCTCTGTCTCTGTCTCTCTCTCTCACACACACTCTCTCTGTAGGTGTCTCTACTTGCTCTGTTTCTCCCTCCTCCTGTGTCTCTCTTGTTGTTTGGCTATTTTTCTTGCTCAATAAGTTTATCGCCTCACACTCCCTCTTCTATGCTTTATCTTTCACTCTGCCTCTCTCTCTCTTTTTGCCCTGTCTCTCCTAGCAACCATTTTGAAGCAGATGGTTCTGTCTGTTACAGGGAGACTCCTGACTGAGGCTTAATTATGCCAGTGCCTCCCATACATAAATTGTATTCCCCTTTTAGGTCGTTCATTTCCATGTGTCAGACGATCCTGCCAAGCCAAAGCCAATGTGCAAAATCCTGACTTAGCTGCTTCAAAAAAAAAAAAAGGTTGGGGACTATCAGATGAAGTAATACATTATCCATACCAAGACTCCAATGGATTCCTTTCCCCTCAACCAGCACAGACAACTAACTACCTCAGAGGCATCCCACCCTCCTCTTCCATCCCTCTCTCCATCTCTCTCTGCCAGTGTGATTTAGCCTCCGGAACGTCAATACGTGTGAATAATTCTCCAGGTACGTCTTGGCCCCTGACAGATAGGCCCCTTGGGGGGACTGGCGAGCATGCTCAAATCAGTTGGCGCTCCGTGGGGAAAATGCATGAGTCAAGTGTGTGAAAATATGAGCGCAGACACCCAGGTGTTGTGGAGTTGCATAATTTAATTCCGGACCCCCGATTTTATGGCCTCACTATAACCAAGGGGATCACAGTCTTTTTAAAACATGCTGAGCTGCAAAATAGATTTCTTCTGAGCATGACAAAAGTATGCAAAAAACGAAAGTAGTAAAAAAAGAAAAAGAAAACAAAACAGAAGAAGACATGCATGTAGTGTGGCATTTCATTTACCAGTGAGTTTTGTCCTTGACTGATTGTAGCCATTTTCTGTATCATTATATTTACTTTACTCCTAATGGTGTCTGATGGCTGTAACTGCTGTTGTTTAATGATTCAGATGGTTCAAGGCTAATGACATCTAATTAACCATGGCCTGAAAAGTCACTTATTTATTTAATATCTTTTATGAAGCATGAGTAATGGGCCTATATGTACCAAAGACAGCCCAGTGAGGGAATTGGATTATCTCAGCTAACACGTGATGTGTCCTCTAAAAAACGGAATAAATTAACAGTTGCTGCTCTCCCCATTGGCCACCGGGAGAAATTAATGCTTATCATTCCAAAACATTGCAGGCCTCCTGATTTTCATTACCAACATCATTTTAATACTTCCAGGGGCAAACATATTGTTTTGAGTAATTAATACATTTGCCACTTTGCTGAGTAATTCATTACAGAGTGCTGGTATTGGCAATCAGTCTCCTTTGGTGATTCCTCTAAAGCTTATTCTGATCTATTTTGATTGTGTAAGCCCCAGAAACCACTGTCTTTAAGGAACCGAAGACATTGGGGGGGAACGTCTGGTTCCAAAGACTCATGTCTGTTTAAGACACATTACAGATTGATGACATACTGACACTAAACAGCTGAATAAATAAATATAAAAAATAGAAATGACAAAATCTGTCATTAAAAAGTAGTGATTAAGTAGTGATTAATTATTAATTATTTATTTATTTTTTGTTATTATTATAGAAGCAAGGGAGAGGGGCCAAAGTCCATATGGCTCCAAAGGTCAGTGCAGTGCTCATTTCCTCACCACCAGCGGGGAGACAGAGGAGTTCCCGTTCCCAACACACGCACACACACACACACACACACGCACGCGCACACACACACACACACACACACACACACACACACACACACACACTGACAGAATAATAAATGGGCACACATATATACACCCACGCACTGACACACACTCAGCAAACGAAAGCATACTGAATAACCCATGCACATAATTTTACATACACATATGCAGAGACCACACCCACAATCTGTCTTACACAGCATTGCACCTACGAACCCTTGATTCACTGTTTTATATGCTTCCACACACATGCAAACATGCACACACACACACACACACATACACACACACACACACACACACAGACAAAACTGCATGTGTGTGTGTGTGTGTGTGTGTGTGTGTGTGTGTGTGTATGTGTGTGTGTGTACGCGCGCGCACATGCTCTGTCCCACACAGTGCAGGCTCTCAAACATACTGCCACCATAAATATGCTGCCACAACACTTAACTTCATGCCAGAGACAAGAGCCATTAAAATGAGATGGGCGGAGGGAGAGGGGGGAGGGAAATAACTGCCAATAGCAGACATAAGCCCATATGTGAAACCCATCAGCAGCCACGCAGTCCCACTCACCCGTGCCTCACCGGGGCAACTCCAGCACTCAAACAGAGGCGCCTGCCTGTTTAACATTCAACCCAGCAGATGCTGGAATAGAGCCATCATCACCACAGCCCATACACAACAGGAAGAGACTCTTTGAGGCAGCGCTATCAGGAAAGGAGAATATCTCCACCTCCTCCCTCCCACCAGAACTTTCTCACCCCCTACCGCACCTCTCATCATCTTTCCCTCGCGTACACACAGACATACAGACATGCGCGCACACAAACAGACACAAACAGACACACACACACACACACACACACACACACACACACACACACACACACACACATACACACACACACACACACATGCACACACAAACACACACAAACACACACACACTGCAGCTCCTGGGCTCTGGCTTGTCTTGGACATGTATAAATATTAATAATAGCTCATTGTAAGAGATGTCTTTTGTTGGGCTGACGTGAACAAAACATTGTGGCATTCCTCTCGCAGGGCCTGACTGACAGGTCTGAACATTCTTGCCCCGCTACCACAGGCTCACCTGTCAGGGCGAGAGAGAGAGAGAGAGAGAGAGAGAGAGAGAGAGAGAGGGAGAGAGAGGGAGAGAGAGAGAGGGAGAGAGAGAGAGAGAGAGAGAGGATGTCAGCAAACGTTGATAAGAAGTGTGAGACAAAGAATAGGGATTTCCAGACAGAATAAGAGGAAGGCAGAATGAGCCAGAGGAGAGCTCTAGCAAGTGAACGAGAGGGCAATGAAGAGTGACAGAGAATGGAGAGAGAGAAAGGCAAGAAACACAGAGAGGGGGAGGGAGAGAGGGGTAGATCCCAAGAGAGAGAAAGAGAAAACCAAGAGAGAAAGATCGAGAGCTGTCAGTTGCTGCCATCATGGTGGCTGTGTGAGTGACAGTTTGGGGCATTTGGGTTCAGATCCAGGCCAGCCCTTTGATATCTCCCCGCTGCAAGCCCACAGGCTTCAGGAGCCATCCTGCTCTCCGCAGGGACCACAACACGGGTATCTGGCCCCTGCCCTTTGAGCCCCCCCCCCCAACAATCTCACTCCCCACATTACATACATACATACACACACACACACACACACACATTAAAGTCTGCTATCCCCACAGATCTCCTCAATCCCCCCATCCCCCACACTCTACCTTAAATATCAGCAGAGCCATAGAGCCCTTTTGGTTTGGGCTCACAATGCCACATGGACATGGGCCTCTGGGCCAGCATCCAATACCCCCAGCCCCTCACTCTCTTTAGCCCAACAGAAGAACTGTGTCTAACTGCTGGGACTGCAGACAGTGATGTGGACAGTGAGAGTATATGTGCAGGGATGTATCAGTGCATTGGCTAACAGACCCATCCCCTTACTGGCCGATGGGGTGGGTAAGTGAGTTGGACATCATGGATGACTGCTTCCTGTGCCCCATGGTGCATGGGGAGTCCTGTGTCTGTGCTCATTCAGACATCCGGCTTCTCATAAGTCAGGGCAAACCCTTCCTGTTGGATAGAGTGGTGGGTGTGGGGGTGGGGTGGTTAAGAGGTGCTTGCAGACCCCTCTGCCAAATCCCAGACCTGACGCAGAGCCAGGGTGCAAGGTGCTGGGCTGTGAAAAGACATAATGTGTGACTCCCAGCTCCGGGAAGTCCTCAATCTGGCCTGTACTCTCACAGCTCTGGTTGTGTGTGTGTGTGTGTGTGTGTGTGTGTGTGTGTATGTATGTGTTTGCCAGGCCATTACTGTATAAGACTCGTATCATGGCCAGTCCTTTAGCTACTCTCATGTCGTGTGTGTGTGTGTGTGTACTCTCGCTACTCTGATTTTGTGTGTGTGTATGTGAGGGCCAGGCCATTACTGTAACACTCGAACCATGGCACGCAAACCCCTCCCTCTGTGTCAGTAGTCCACTGCTTGAGTAGCATGTCTTTCTTATTCTCTTTTTGCATGCTAGCATACATCAGCGCATAGCAGAACTGGGCAAGGCCAAACAAGCAACGTTAAAAATAATAGGCCCCACAGTGTGGCCGAGCAATACTCTAATGAGCAGCTGGGAATAAACAAGTGGTGTGTGCCAGTGAGCGAGACTTTTGGTGTATGTCAGGGAGCGAGAGTTTGCTGTGTGAGAGTGAGCTATGTAGTCTGTGGGTAGCAAATGGCTGTGTAGTCAGTGGATAGACAAGTGTCTCTCAGGCTATGGAAGTTTTCTGAATGGTTGGCTTCATGGTCTTCCTAATCACCCTTTCACCCTATCTTGTCATCCAACAATGAGGAGGAAAAAAGAAAAGGCATAGATAGATAGATAGATAGATAGATAGATAGATAGATAGATAGATAGATAGATAGATAGATAGATAGATAGAGGGTTGTGCAAGTGTGAGAGAAAGATTCATTTCCACTTTCCTAGACAACTATTCTGTGTGCATTGCTCTCGGTTAGATATGATTTGTGTTGTCTTTGGTCAGGTGTAGCTTAAAGTCACACTTTGCTGTGCCATCAGTGATTAATCAGTAGATTTATTGTAGATCAATACAACATGAAACACCAGTCTCCTTGGACTGAGAGTCTGCAAGCACGTCCACCTGACACTGTGATTAATTATTCAGCCTGATTTTATAAGAGGATTAATGACACAACACTGTGTAATGGGCCAATTACTGTGGCATTGTGGGAAAAAAGGGAGTGAAAAGAAATGTCCCTCTCCGTCATTTGTCATGCTTGTCCAAAATAACTCCCCCATCCCTGTTCTACATTGCTCTTTCATTAGCAGTATGTTTGGCAATAAACTAAAAATACTTTTAAAATATAGTGACATATTTACATTAAACACACATGTAGAATATATGTTACTTTATGATTACAAATGTACAATTGTAATTTGTACTTGAATGTCTGTTCTGTAGGTATAAGCCAAAAGGTCATTTTTTTGAAATTGTAAAAGATGTAGCATGTAGCATGCATTTGTTATGTAGCATCACTTATAGAATATTGTGCATGTAAAAATTAAGATTTTGAATTGCCAGTATCTTGGCTTAATTCAAAAATTAAGATTTTGAATTGCCAGTATCTTGGCCATTTTGTTTCATAGGGGGCGCTATAATTCTGAAAAATTACATTTTGGCTAATAACTGCAAAACGATTAGGTATAAAAACACAATTCGTTTACCCCACATTCCCTGACAAGACCCGCATTAAAAATACATTAAAACATGCGCTTTCTGTCCACCTGTTCTATACGCAAGTTGTAAACAAACTGAAAGTGAAAGTAAACAAACTCTCAGGGCGTTCCTCTAAGTGTTAAGAAATTTGGTGTATGTCATCTGCAGACTGGCAGTATCTTGAGTGGCCATGTAGAAAAAAAATATCTTTTGGGTTATAACTACAGAACAGACATTCATTCCATAGGGGCACTATAATTCCCTTTGTGCTAAACCTCATACCATATACCGCTATGTGGTGCATCTAGTTTATAAACATATCTTCAAATGTTAAAGCAGGCAGAGAAGGTGATAGATAGACAGACAGACAGAAAGGCAGCATGCCTGAGAGATAGATAGCAGATAACATAAAGACAAACAGTCAGATATACAGACAGATAGCCAACCGACATACAGACAGATGTGTCAGCATGTTTATAAATGATTTAGTAATGAGAAATAGTGTAAAAGTAATGGTTACCCAATGATGAACAAAGTGTTAGGTAAGAGTTAACAAAGGCAAAATAAATGTTTTTAGGATTTATAAAGTGCTACCGTAATGCTTAATACGTGTGTAAGTACACTGTATTCAAATAAATATACAGTTAAAATACACCCATTGGTACCCATTCACACAGGCCAATCACACCTTTATAACTGATTTGGTGTCGCCCACAGTCAGGTACTGCTTTAAATCTGTACCTTGCGTCATCAATTAGATCTTATCTGTGTGTTCTTACAAATACAATGATCTGATCTGCATTGTGTAGACAAGCACACAAGCTCCTCTTCTAATCTTTTGCATGGATATTCCACACACCTACCCTCCTGAACAGATCTCCTAAACACACAGGGTGGACTATTATCAGGTGGTTTTGATTACTATCACTCATTATACCTGTAATAAAAGTGTTACAAGAATGACAGTTTAGTTTTAATCCCCCTCGTATCTATGCCCCAGTTGTGGCCCGCACTTGGCTGCTGCGTAGGATGGCACGGGATGTCGTTTATTGTGTCTTATCTTTATTTTTCACACAACGGGCTAAAGAAAACGATTATTAGGATAACAAATAGGTCCTTGTACACAAGAGGAAGATATTCAATAATTATCTAATTAAAATCTCAATGATTCATTAACTGCATAGAGTCACAGAGAAGCTTTGCTGAGATGCTGGAGATAGAATGTGAGACTCCACTTGGCCTTGAATTCAATTAGACCATTTTTTCCAAACTCAGCACACACTCACACGCACACTTGATTTTCAATGCTTTTTCACAGTCCTTTGATTAATTTCAATCCCTTTCCCATATCTACATGCCTGGAGTCTCAGTCTTAACTAAAGTCCTCTCTTTGTATGAGTAAGTAAGGCAGTTGCTACACATTTGGGACCCTATGAAAAAAATACCATTGTGCGACCTTAACAATACTGTAGGTCATTATGTTTTGTCCTGTATGAAAGTCGCATGTCTGTGAAGAATTTCATTCATCCAGGTCATGGTAGTCAAAAGAGCTAAATTGTGTGGAACTGGACGTATTTTTGGATCTTGAAGATGTTTTACCTTTCACCCAAAAGGCTTCTTCAGTTCTGACCTGATGATGGCGAACCAGGTGCTGTATCTCTGGACCACTGGAGGTAGAGCTGTGTGCTGTAGACTACACCCCTCATCATGTGACAAATGGGTAACATGAGTCAATGTATAAATTGGAGTGAGGAACATTATGATCACAGGATCCAAAGAATGAGAACTGCTCTAATGGTGCAGTTAAACTTCCAGGGATGAGATCTTAAGGTATGTAGCAGACATATGATGATGCAGCCCCCCTGATCTGTTAAAAGTTGGTTGTTCCATATCAACATTCTGTAAATGGCCTATTTCAATCCTCTCTTAAACCACTTGTCAAAAATATATACGTCAGTGTTTGAAAAAGTGTCCCTTCTCCTTTAGATGTATTTCTGAGTCCTGTCATGAAGCAGTTGCCCTCCTGTGCTGGGCCATGCATCCCCTTAGCAAAAAGTAGTATACTTAAAGTTTATTTTATGAAGTATACTTCAGTATAAGTGTAAGTATAGAACAGAAGTACACAGACCATGTACTTTTAGTGTACTAGAAAGTATGCTAATTTAATACTTTTTTATATTAAATTGGAACACTTTAAGTTTATAAAAGTATTCTTTAAGTATATTTTAAAGTTAATTTTAAGTTTACAAAAGTACACTCTAAAATATACTTAAAGTATACTACAAGTATACTTATTTATATACTGCCATTGTACTAGTTATGTACTTCAAGTTCCTATTTTTAGTTTATTATAAAGTAATAAAATAAACGAAGCAATTCCCATCTGTCATTGTGATCACACAGCACACAGTGCACAGTACACACTGCTTTTAACCATCACACATGTGACCATGCTCCAGGGGAGGATGGAGGAGAGAGTTGGTTATTCATGGCCTGTTGGGGTCGGGAATTGAACCTGTAAACTTTTGGCTGCCAGTCCAGCGCCTTAGCCGCTACACCATGACTGCTCCACTCATACTGGCATACTCAAACTGTATGTACACAAGAATGTGATGCATTTACAAAATCAAAAGACATAATGTTGAAACAAGTTTGATATATTTTCAAACATACAAACAAAAACAAAGACCACCCTTAGCAAAAAGTTTATTAACTTTAATAACCTTCTTTTTGCTAAGGGAAAGTATAAGTGTAAGTCTTCCCTTAGCAAAAAGAAGTTTATTAAAGTTTACTGTAAGTATACTTATTTTATACTAAAACTGAGGAAGTATACTTGAACTTGACTTCTATAAACTATATTTTATATACTTATAGAATAGTATAGTAAAGTATACTTGGCTTATACTGAAACTTCTAAACAAAGTCTAAGACTAAGTACATTTATACTAAGACTTACACTTATACTTTAAAATGAAAACATATACTTTTTCCTTTAGTCAAGTCATTGACTCATGCTTAGCATTTAATTTATATATTAATATAATATAATGGTGGAGTTTAAAACTAGTATGTGTGTTCAATTGCATTGTCTTTATGTACCTTAAAATCATACACAAAAACAGAAAAAACATTTGAATTGACTTTATTGAGCTAGCTACTTGGTAGTCCTTGGTATCTCTGCTGCGTCATCCTCCAAATATCTTCTATATAGTCTGTTTCGCTATGTTAGCTCTAACGAGCTGGTTGTTCAGCTTCTTCCAGCTGACTGGGTGGTATCGTGTTGCACTTTTGTTTTTGTGTATGAGATTAAGGTACATAAAGATAATGCAATTGAGCACACATACTATATACTGTTAAGTTTTAAATTCCACCATTATATTATAGTAGTATATAAATTAAATGCTAAGCACGAGTCAATGACTTGACTAAAGGAAAAGTATATGTTTTCATTTTAAAGTACAGTATAAGTGTAAGTCTCAGTATAAATGTACTTAGTCTAAGACTTTGTTTAGAAGTTTCAGTATAAGCCAAGTATACTTTACTATACTATTCTATAAGTATATAAAATATAGTTTATAAAAGTCAACTTCAAGTATACTTCCTCAGTTTTAGTATAAAATAAGTATAGGCCTACTTATAGTAAACTTTAATAAACTTCTTTTTGCTAAGGGTCTTTAAAGTGGTTGTTTTGTTTCTCCAATATACAGATCTGGGCACTCCTCACTGCATGTGAACATTTCAGAATTTAAATGGAATCTTTATCTCGAAAGCCCTAGGACTGGTGGTGGTGAAAAAATGGGTGAAAAAAATGGTGCCATTGAAATGAATAGTGGAATGTTCAGGCTGATGATGTCACAATACACTGCTCCACTGTAGCAGCCAGAGTGAGCTCTGCCCTTACTCTAACCTCCACTCATTTTTTGAATCATTAAAACTGAACTGCTTAAACCTACAAACTTGGTCAAAACTTTGGCAGAGGGGTCTGGGATATGACTGTGACCTGTGCTATTTCAATGTGGCAATTATTTAAACTGTTAGAGACAGGATAGTTTAAAAATGATGCCAGACAGTCTACAGGATTTTGCCATACATTTTATCACCTTACTGTAAACAGGTCAGAGTGCATGTCTGAAGTTTTAAATTAAACTGTTAAACCTACAAACATGATTTAAACTTTATCATGGAGGTCTGGATTTTATTACACCTGGACCAACTGCCATTTTTTAAATTTGGAATGTTAAGGAACAGAACTCTCAAGTGATGTCATAATACCCATGCCATGGCCTACATAATGTTCTGTCTTGGGAGTCTATTGCAACCTTTAGTGCCAATTGGTAAAAACTTTTGAAATTTGGCATACATATTTGCAAGCACACTTTTAGCATTTTCTGCAGAAATGCAGTGTAGTTATATATATTTTCCCATTTTCAGTTACACTTGTTAGGATACTGCTGTAAATCAAAACAGCCAGGTGTCTTTTTTTCTGAAAGTTTGAACTTTGCAATGAAAACAATGGAAACTAGAAAAGCACTCAGAGAGCGCAGACCTCCACCAAGGCAGCTTAAGTCTCCACCTTATTGTCATTCATACCTTAAGACATTAAAAGACATTAATCATGTTAAAACATTTTATTACTGGTGTAATAGTTAACTAGTGGGTTCGTTCACTCATGCTCACACGAACTTGGTTGGCTCTTCGGTGCAGGTGGGTTTGTTCACTCATGCTCACACGAACTTGGTTGGCTCTTCGGTGCAGGAAAGTACTTTATCTAATTTCCACTGGCAACATGAACTACTGGGCTGCTCACCACTACTGCTCTAACTCTCCTCTGTCTTTCACTGAACCGTGTAACCAAAAACTCCTTGACCCGCAACAGGAGCCTCATTTCCGTACCAACCTATATTCCCTCCTTTCAAAATAAAAGTCTCTGTAGATTCCATGCTACACTGGTGACTTCACTGAATAAAAAATTCCTGGATCCAGTTCAGTAGCGGTTTTAGGCACGGGCGACATTTCATGGGGGGCGCCACGAGCGCTTGGGGAAAAAAGTAATAAAATAAAAAAGCTCCGTTTGTCATATCGTTGCAATCGGCACAATGGCGCCCCCTAAGCATAGACTGTATATAAAAACTGCAGGCGCCCTTGCTTGCTGAGAAGGTGCACTGAAGCAGCGTGTCTCTCTGCCTCGGGGGGTCCCTGATCCAGATGGTTATCACCACCAAAAACAAATCAGTTCTAAGTTAGCCCACTTCTGACCTATCCTGAAAATATCATCAAAATCCATCCATAACTTTTCAAGTTATGCTGTTCACAAACAAACAAACAGACAAACAAACAAATCAACGCCATCAAAAACATAACCTCCTTGGTGGAGGTAAAAAATGGAGAAGTTGCTGCTCATTGCATATACAGATAAATAATGGTGGGCTGGGTTTCTGAGTTTTGAATATTGTGTTTTACTGCTGTAACCAGGTTGTCGTGTAGTGCTTTGATTTGTGTTATAAAAATAGCCTGATATTGCAGTTTGAAAAAAAAAAAACATGGGAAAAAAACATGGGTGTATACACCATTAAAAATAAAACACTTACAGGCAATAATGACTTGATGAATTACTCAAATTTGGAAAATAGTGACATTGTAGACATTGTAGATGTACATTACATTACATTACACTTAGCAGATGCTTTTATCTAAAGCAACTTACAAAAAGTGTGTAGAGATGTAGACTTCATAAGCTATTCATGAAATATTTAAGGCTGGAGATTAAGTTAATGGTATCCAAGTTACACAAATAAAGTTCAGCTGAATGTAGGGTAGTTTACCTCCCAGTGTTAAAGTCAGTGATTATGAATACTTATGTAGTAAAGTGACATTTGATGTAGACTTCATAAGACATTCATGAAATATTTACAAAGGTGGGAGATTAAATTAATAGTATTCTTTGTGAAATATCCAAGGCAAATTTAAAACCTTTTCCATATTTTCCGAATGTGAATAACTCATCAAGTCATTATTGAATTAAAGTGTTTTATTTTTTAATGGTGCATAGCACTCACATTATTTGGACCAGTAAAAGCCACACTTAAAGATTTCTCTATCTCTGAGTTGTATAATACGGTGTAAACCAGACATATACTAACTACAAACACTTTATTTTGTACAGACTCCCTTTTTTAAGAACAGGAAAAGAAAAAGGATGAAGTTCAAGGCAATGTGAATGTAAAAATAATAAATAAATCAATAAACAGAAACAACTACCTCTGACCTCTTAGTACAATCCAATTCAATATTCAATGAAGGAGTCCTTTGAGGTGTAAAATAGAAGTGAAATCGTGATATCAAATTAAAAGCTTTAGTTATATTAAATGAAAACACAAAAAGACCCTTAGAGTATGCAAAAGAAACTCTTATCTGAATAGTCCACGCCTGAGGTGAAGCAGTTCACGAAGGCAGTTAAGGGACCATACAGCAGTTGGCCAGATATTGGCAGGCTAATATCACAACTTGTATGAAAGGAACACATTAGCTATAGACATTTGTGTCAGGTTCATTCAAGGTTTAAACTAAAACAACAAAAGGAAACGTGGAAATACCATTCATAATATTCAACAAAAAAGTGTATATTCTTACTGTAAGTAAATGATTTTTCATGGTCTCCAATTCACCACTATTCACTTATCAGTTACGAACATCTTCCGGAAAATTTAGCCTGCCTCTCGCAGGAGAGGCAGAAGAGTAACATTTAGATTTAGATTTTTAGTCTTTAGATTTTTCTCTGTTTCTTTCATTTCATTTATTTTCAATCAGAACAACCAAGTTATTTGTAATCCATTTATTTATTGTAATAAATTTATCCCGATAAACCAAGCATCTAGTTTTCCATCCTCACCATAAAGAATGCAACGCAACTTCCTTCACAATCCTGCACATTGCATACGTCATGATTAGGCATTAAAGTTTGGGTAAAGGCAGATCCAATCGTTTTAAAAGAGTCCACACCTCCAGGAAGAAAAGTGCTTCTTAATAAAGAAGCAGAAGTTCCAGACCCTCTGTACAAAGTGAAGTGAAGTACGAGGGGCTGGTTTAACAGGCTATCTGTCTTCCACAATTAGGGTTTGGTTTGGTATGACTGTTGAGTCATTTCTCATGCTCATAAATGCTTAATGTGCAGTTTATGACAGCTGCAATGAATGTGTTATGAACTCACCCATCAAGTTAAGTGTTACCCAGTAGTCTAATTTACTTGAGATAAATACGTGGGCAAGTTTTTTGGCGTCCTGCTGGGCCAGGGCGCGTCGAAGCAATGTTTCTAAGAGGGAAGTATACAGTTTTATTTGCAGCCTCGACAGATGGGCTTTCCTAGGGGCCGCCGTTCTGCCTGAGGTTTCTTCCATTTTTTTTCGGTTCCATTTAACCACATGCAATTCAGGGAGTTTTTCCTCACCCCTGTTGCCCCTACGGACACAAGCAGGTACTGTCAACAGCGCCTGAACAACCTTCCTGCACCACCAAGATGCAACCAATGCTTTTTACCTGTGTTCACGCAAGAGCCCGCATCAGCGGGGCATTGCGTTGTTGTGACATTGCATTGTTATGACACTACGCCATTAGCCTGGCTAACGCGACTTATCAATGCTCTGCGAACATTGGTCTGGCCAAGCTGTGTTGTAAACTCATTTCTCAGAGGGCGGGCTTAACCGACGTGTGTGAAATGCCTGTGTTTGCTACTGGACGAAGCTTCGACCAATCACATTAGTGTCCATGTATAAGACAGAGAATAGTAACGTGCATATGAGTAAACAAAAACGTAACTGCACAAAAGCTCGAAATTCCATATGCTATCGCTGACAATGTAACGTGCAGCTATTTTGTCAATGAAATAGCTCCACAACTTTGCAAGATATTACTGTGTTGTTCTGCTATTTACATACTGTAAACTGGGTTGACTTGGCAACAGTTACTATTTATAAGTCAGATGAACCTCGTCGACAACAATGCCAAGGAGATTTTCTTTGTAGACTTCATTGGCTAACATGTTCATCCATCTTCCAAAACAGCAGCTACAGCTGCATTGAAATCTTGCCGTTGCTCCACGTTCGCCATGTTGACAGTGACTGAGGTAGAATTCCGGTCGCTAAACTACCGCGTCATTGCCTTTTTGAAATGCTAGATTTTCATTGGTCCCAGTTTCTCTGTTAATGTAGAAATGGTGTAGACAGGCAGCTTGGCCAGACTGACTTTGCAGGCGAAATGCAAATGCAGCGGCACAGGAAGTATGGGCGTGCCCAGGCTACTACGCCATTCCATTATTGCATTCAATTACTCTGATGCCATTGGACTGCAAGAAATGCTGTCTTGTTTGTGACCTTGCCAAACTGTAAAGCACTTTGAGCTGCATCTTGTATGTATGAACTGTGCTATACAAGTAAAGGTTATTATTATTATTATTATTATTATTATTATTATTATTATTATTATTTTATTAATGTGAGGTTCAAAGCTTAGGTTAGAGTCAAGGATCACACCTAGGCTTGTTACCTTTTCTCTAACAGGCTGGTTTAGGTTTCCCAGATTAGAGTAGAGAGCCTCTTGTTTAGCTGTGGGGTCAAGAAGTAAAACCTTGTTTTTATCCTGATTTAGTTTAAGATAATTACTTTATTACTCATCCACTGCATAATAGCTGATAAGCAGGAGGTTAGGTAGTAGGGCAGGAGTTTGGTTTGGCTCGACTGAAATATAGGGCTGTGTATTGTCAGCATAGCTATTAAAGGTCTTTATTGTGTTCCTTGATGATGTTGCCCAGTGGTAGCATATGTAACTATACTGCATTCCCGCAGAAAATGCAAAAAGTGTGCTTGCATGTGCCAAGAGGAAATATATGTTGGAATTGACATCTTTACAATTGACAGCTTCACAACACTGTTAATTACTTCACATCTTTAGCATAGTTAGCATAATTAGCATAGTTAGTATAATTAGCATAACTGCTAACAAATACTAGCTGAGTTAACTAAGTAACACTGTTAACCTAGTTAATTACTTTGCATTTTAACATAGTTAGAATTGCTAGCATTGTTAGCATAACGGCTAACAAACGTTTGTTAAGTTAGCAGCGTAGCACTGACTACAGAGATAACTATTACGTGGGGTTCAGACAGCAGGCGAATTTCGCCTGGCGAAATTTCGCTTGGGGGGCGTGGTCGGCGAAATTGCATACGTCACGTAAAAGTACCAAGTGCATAGCCGGCTCGCTAGCAAGCTGAGTAGCCTGTTAGCTAGCTCAACAGTTTGAGTGCTCAAAATATCTGCAGTGGTGTTCTTGCCGGACTATGTTGTATAAGCTATACGGTGATTAGTTACCTCTACTAAGAACATAATTCATCTGTGTTCATGGTTACTACAAGGTCACCCTATATCATTTTAACCATCCAGTGTTTCCCTGATGTTAGCCCTCTTCAAAATACAGTAAATGGATTGGAGAAGTAGCTATTTAGCTACTTAGCTAGCGGCTAGCTAGCTAAAAGAAAACGAATGCTTAGATGGCAATCTACCGTCATCTGTGAATGTTTTTACGCTACTGACTCCACTGGTGGCCGCCATGTTGGTCAGACTTTTTTTGATACTCCCGCTTCTACACAAGACGTCACGTACAATACACATCACACGCTGAATTGATTGGTGCTTGTGTGGTCTAATTTGCACGAAGTTCAGGTTTCGCCAACTGTATTTCGGCGAATTCGCCTGCCTTCGCCCTGGGAAGGCGAAATTTCGCCTCCATTCAAAGTCAATGAGAGCGAAGCGAAATTCGCTGTAATGTGAACCGGCCGTTAGAGATAACTACAATGCTGTTAGCTGCTAACAAACATTTGCTAATTAAGCTAATTAACACTATTAGCAAAGTTATCTGATTTGCTAACTTGGCTTGAGCCAATGATTCCAGTGATACCACGTTTTTGAACACTGAATGTTAGTTTCAAAAGTTACCTGCAGAAATGTACTTGTAAATTTGACCAGTTTGTGGTGCTAGAGAGCTTGAAGTGTCAACAAGAAACTTGGTGAAAACGTTTTACCAATTGGTTCTATGTGCTGTCACAGACTGGCAGATTATGCAGGCCATGGCAGGGGTAGGGCTGAATGATTTCTCGTTTTCTGATCAAAATCGCGATTTCAGATGATACGATTTTGGGATCGCCAAAGCTGCCTTTTTTTTGCGGTGCTCCTGACTGACCCAGGATCATCAGAGCAAATATGCGTGCCAATTATTTAACACTAGAAGTCCCAGAGAGGGGCCATTTGGCCTTTTTACCTAGAAAACCCACAAGAGGGCCAATTGGCCCCAAGTCCTCCCTGTGGACACTCATTTTGTTATGGAAATGTGGCTATTAGTGGCACACGGCCGGAGCCACTTGAACCTGTGTGGGGGAGGGGACACACCTTACAGCTCAAGAGGTTCTTTTGAGAGCAAGCTTTAGTTCTGAGATGGATAAATACCTCAGTGAACATAGCCATAAAGACTTAAACTAGACTATGAGCTGTATGCATGTTATAGAACACTGCTACTGTGTTTTTATTCTCACATTCACACAGAAGTAGTAAAATGCTGGGACTTCTAGTGTTAAGGTTTTTACCAATTGGCACTATACGCTGCAATACACTCCCATGGCAGAACATTATGCAGGCCATGGCATTGGTATTATGACATCACTTGAGAGTTCTATTCCTTAACATTCCAAATTTAAACAATGGGAGTTGGTCCAGGTGCAACTGCCACAGTATTGTCTGCCTCTCTTTCACCATTTTTACACTGTCCTGTTTCAAACAGTTTAAGTAGTTGCTGCATGAAAATAACACAGGTCACAGTCAAATCCCAGACCTCCACGACAAAGTTTAAATCAAGTTTATAGGTTAAACGGTTGAGTTTTGATCATTTAAAACTTCAGACATGCACCCTGACCTGTTTACAGTAAGATGATGAAATGTATGGCAAAATCCCATAGACTGTCTGACAGGTTAAGCGGTTGAGTTTTAATCATTAAAAAAATGAGTTGAGGTTAGAGTAAGAGCAAAGCTCACTCTGGCTGCTAGAGTGGAGCAGTATATTGCGACATCATCAGCCTGAACATTCCACCATTCATTTTCAATGGGGACAAAAAGTTGCAGAAAAACGACAATAACAGAATATAGCCGCAAGCGGCGATGACGGGCCCTCGCACCTGCGGTGCAGGGACGTGACATGCCACCCCTCTCATATGTATCCTCTATGTCACAAATGGATTTATTGTAGAGATCTGACATGTGAATGCTAAATCATAGGAGCTTTATATTGTCTACTGAGAGTATGTGTATGTAGAGAAAATGTTCTTTAGAAAAAAGGTGTAGTGCAATTATCTTTGTGTTTGCATGTGTGTGTGTTAAAGGGAATTTATTTGTGTTTGTGTGGGTGTGAGAGTGTGTGTCTGTGCCTGTCTGAGGTTTGTGTATGTGTGTGTCATCTCCAGATGGTAGTACAAGAACAGAAACGGAAGGAGGGCGACAAGAGTACAATGGCATATGAGGATGGTTGCGTGAAACACCAGAAGTGTATGGGGGTGTTGATAGTAGTGGATCATAGGAGAATATTGTTATAAAGGTTTCATTCAGTTTATGTGTTTGCTTAATATTGTGTAATAAAGGTGTGTATTTTGTATAAGGCAATGGCTTTGGTGAGAGTGATAAAGGAAAGATCACATTGTTCAGAGTGGGATAGTTCATATGGAAGGCAAAGGCATCTTGTTGAATATAGTTGAGCAATGTATGACCGGAGGGGGAGGTGGGGGTTTGTGGGATAGGTGGTATGAGAAGAAGCATAAGTTTTACCTGTATGAATGTGGAAATGTAGTTAAAGGGATAATGTATCAGAAGTACGTGCGTGAGAATAAGCAGGTACTATAATGCAACATGTTTTGAGGTTTGCACTAAAGCAATGTTCAGGAACTCTCTCTTGTTGATATGCTTACAGATTTAATACCGGAGTTCATTGCAAAATCTAAACATAAGATTCCCACCAACACTCACGCTATTGTTACACATATAAGTGCAAAAAGACTTCAAGGGTGACACATTTTAAAAGTAGATATTCTGAAAGAATAAATAGACACCGTTTGTGAGAAGGCTGATATTTTACTCTGTATCGTAAGCCAACTGAACAAAACACATATCATTGCAGTTACAATCATCAAAAGCTCAGTATTAAAATCACAGCACGGCAGAATTGTTACAAAACCATCTTGAACCAGGCTAATGGTAACAGCAATAAATACCGTCGGCTATATTAAGCCTAAAAGACACACCAATATGTTATATTCTATCATCTTGAATTTATAAAAACACACCGTCAATATCAGATGACCAAGAACACCTCCAACTACGTTACATTAGGCTCCCCCATTCATTCATTCTTGTTTACATGTGATGTCACTAGCCATGAACTACTCTGTTGCCTTACGATAAACTATAAGTCATCAGCCGTTTGTTCAGTCTGGCAGACTAACGCTAGTTAGTCTGACGTCGTTAAGAGAGAAGGATCGCACAGAGGATATACATACTGTAAAATACACATTCAATCAATATTCAAACACTAACACACATCGGTGGGGAGTCAGACAAAAGTTAATTCTCAAAGTCTCCCACATACTCGTGAAAGTAGGCTATGATTTGAGGAGCTAGCAGGGAGCTAGCCACAGCAGCAACAATAGCGACAGTAAGCTATATTGTCAACATTTAAACGATCGCTACACAGTTCTTACATATTTGTACATTCCATTACAAAGTTGCAAAATGGCATCTAATGGGGACACACGCACCAGTGTGACAAAGAGTTTGTCACATACACCTACCTAAAGGAATAAATAGACGCCGTTTGTGAGTAGGCTATTTTACTCTGTATCGTAAGCCAACTGAAAAATCAGCGCAAACCCACCATTTAAGGCCTCGTGCGTTCTACCCTCAAATAGAACACTTGACAGCTCGAATTAAATTAAATGGGCGTGTCTGTCAATACAGGAAAACACTGTGGCACCCCCAAAATAAATATTAAAATGTACTATGTCTATGTGCCACACAATATGTACTATGTGCCACACAATCAGGCTAAGATAGCTACCCGCACGTTCCAAGCTTGCCAATCTTACTTTGAACCGAAGCAAAACAATACAGTTATCAGTGTACTAAATCCACTTGAACACGTTAAAGTTTTAACAGATTAGTTAGGCTTTCTTACATGGTCGGAAGCTTACCTGAAAATACATAATGAGCAGCTTTTAGGAACACTAATACAGGAGTGGCAAGATCTTGTATTTCACGAACTCTGTCTGCATGATATGCTTCTAAGTCTTTGCCTTCGGAGAAACGCTCCCCTTTGTAAGTGGTCTGTAAGCGTGAAGCATCGTCTGTGAGTGGACGGATCTGTTAACATGCATACAACTCACCGGACAAACATCGGACAGAAACCGCCCCCGCAGAATATAATTATCCATCTCCGAAACAGTACAAATAAAACAGAACTTATAACATTGTGGCTAATATCCTAGCAAGCAAGCAACGCCTAGCATCCAATTCACGTCCCTTCTAGGGCTAATATGGTAGCAAGGAAGCTAACTTTCAGTCAGCTGTAACACGCTACTGATCACAGCCCTTCTATACTCGCTTCGTTTATTTCTTTCACTAAGGGAAGCAATATTTCCCCCTAATAACATATAGTAAAAATAGCATGGCAGGACTTTGAAATATCAGAATCTAAGCCTTAAGCCAGTATCACATTAATGAAAGAAAATGGCGCCCTGTTGCTGTCGAACTCCTGTTGAACTGGGGGACCCATAGCTGCCCGTGCTCTTGCCTGACTTTAACGCACTATGGAACACACCTGTTGATTGATGCCAATTTATTAAAAAATGACAAATATTGGCTTCACAGCCCTTCAACATTTAACATCTACACCACTTCCACACCATGTATACCAAATCTCACATTAATCTAATGCACCGTGTAGCTTTACCACAACCTAAAACAAGTCATTCTGCTACCAGATGGTGGCGCTATGCCTGACTGCCATTTCACTCACACAGATATGTTCATAGTCATGACAGACATTAACCTGTCAAGTTTTATTCTTGTTAAACACTGCATAATGAATTGGTGACACATTTCCTGTGTATCTGGATACGTCTAATGTGATACTTAAATTCATCAAGCCGTTGTTTCGTCATCTTACAACATATCAAAAATCTCTTCGCAATTTAACATCTACAACATGTTGACATCATGTATACCAAAACTGACACAAATCTGATGTACGGTTTAGGACAAGTACGTTAAATTCCATTGTATGTCAAATCGCACAAAAGTCCAAATATCTCACTTCCTGTTAGGTATGGCCATGCCATTGTATTGACCTTTTTTGTTCGTCTTAGTGAGATAAACCCACCTACCAAATTTCGTGCATGTAGCTGAAAGTGTATGGCAACCACAAACCTCTGTAACAACAGGGGGCGCTGCAGTGTCCCTGAGCAACTTCAGGGCTTGGGTATTTCTCTCTGAGTAGCGGGGGGAATTTCTGACGTGTGTCCCAAATTTCATGAGTTTTCGTGCATGGGAACCGCCTCAAAAAAGGGCAAACGGCGCGGGAGGAAAAGAATAATAATAATAATAATCTTAGCAGAAACAATAGGGCTTCGCACCTCCGGTGCAGGCACAGCCTGCACCTCCGGTGCTCTGGCCCTAATGAACGACAAGAGGTATGGTAAATTGAACCGTGGCTACCATGTCCAAACCGGGCTGGTCATTTAAGAGTTGGAACGGTGTCTCTATCTCGAAAGCCTGAGGACTAGTAGTGGAAGCAAAATCTGGGTGAACGATTTTTCATTGAAAAATCGCGGAGAATAATAATAAACGGGGAGAGAACAATAAGTGTGCTCTGCAAACTACTTTGGGTGACATCGTGTTTGTTGGATAAATGATCCCCAATCCTGACATAAAATTTTCTTCCTATAATATAAGACACAAACCATTTTAATACATGACCTGACAAATCTATCCAGATTTCAGACGATTAAGTAGTATGTTGTGGTCTGTTGTGTCAAAGGTGGCACTTAGGTTTGAAAGGACCACAACTTTGTTTTTGAACTAGCACAATGGTTTAATGTTTTTTTTTCTTATGGAAAATCCCCTTCTCTTGTTCAAGACGTCCAAATGTCATTGCTGAGAGAAAAAAAAGCAAACGTGTTTTGGCAAGAAAATTACAAATGCTCATGGGCCAAAAATTATAATTCAGTGGAACAACAATAAGCGGAAATATTTCATTGCACTCTATTACATATTCACAATGTCTCTATAACAATTATGAATGTATCAAATGCCTTATCTTGTCAAGTGTGTGACATCTGTCTTCAGCTTTACCAATAACTGCAGCATTGCACAATTAAACAGTTTATGCTGCATCTTCACAACACCACTGGAGCCATAGCTGTCACATTTAGAGTATTTATAATGGTGCTTGGGCCATCTCCTGCCATCTCGACGAACCATAACTGTTGCATCACCGGAGTGTAGGGGGGTGTGTGTGTGTGTGTGTGTGTTGGAGGGTGGGGGAGTTAGGTAGGTACTGTGTCCCAGTCCTGGTTGTGTTGAGGAGCAGCTGACACTGCAGGATGATAATAGATAATGAAGAAACACACACATGCTTGTGTAAAGTTCTGTATGTTGCATCCATGTTGCAGGTTTTATCTGGTTCATGGCTGCTGCCACAGATGACATACACATTATGTGTTTTTTATATGATAAGACAGCCACTGAAATAAACAGTGTTTTTTTTATGTATGATTCACCAGAATAAGATTGACTCCAAGGTGTATTGATTAACACACTGATGTGGAACATTTACATATCTAAAAAAACCCACTGGAGTTTATGTCACGTCAATTTCTTGCATGCACAAGCATCCAGGTCAGCATATAACTGCACGTGTTTCTAATCTTCAACTCTCAGCTAAGCTTCTGATGTCCACTTATATTCAATATCCCCTACCATAGAGGCTAATAGCTGCTGTCAGAGATGGTTTCACAGCACTGTTGAGTCAAAGGCGTGTTATCCTGTTTAACCAGACAGGGGGGTCAAGAGAAAAGGGAGAAGGACATGAAGACACTGACTTTCATCAGCTAAATGACCAGCTGAGAGAAAGAGAGTGAGAGAAAGGCAGGGAGAGAGTGCGAGAGAGAGAGAGAGACATGAAGGACATAGAGACTGAGCTTTAAAACTTCATGGCCAACTCAAGGCTAATTGTGCAGTGTCTGCACACCACAATGTGTCGCTTTTCATACAGGAGGAAGAGTTTAGACTGACTCCCTCACAAACCCACACACAGAAACACACACACACACGCACACACACACACACACTCTCTCTCTCTCTCTCTCTCTCTCTCTCTCTCTCTCTCTCTCTCTCTCTCTCTCTCTCTCTCACTCTCTCTCACACACACATACACGCACACACACATACAGACAGACAGGCAGACGCACAGACGCATGCACGCACACCTCCTTTCCTATATAAACACTGGCGTGGTGTCTCCTCATCTTTTCTCATCAGCCTCTAGTGGAGCATACATGGCACACAAGCACACAAGGTGATGCGAAGGCAGTGGAATGATCATCACTGTAATTAGTCCCTGGTGGAAAGCTATGAGGGCCTTTGGCTACACTGAGAGATACAGAACAACACATTAGCATATGTGCCAGCTTCTCTCTTTCCCAAACCTTGTATAGCATATATACGCTGGCTTCAAAAGACTTTTTGTTGCTTTGTTGTTCTAAAAAAAATTAACTGTCATAAAAAAAACTCAACATATGGTGCATGAGATGCTATGACATGTGCATGCACACCATGCTTGTCAGTCCTGTGATTTAAGCGTCAGCTGAAAGACTTCCTTAATACAATAGCATTTTAAATAACCCTTCAACACACTTAAAAAAAGCGGAGGATATGTGATCACAGCAGTTAATTTCATTTGATGACTTTACTGTAATAGGTTCCTCTGGAGGAATGAGCAAAAGAAGCTGGCATTGCTGATATTTCTTTGTTCTGTTTTAGCATATGGATGTAATTACCCAGCTCAGAAAAAGTCTCTGTCAACAAATAATTCAGGCTTACTACAGAACAATTAAAACTCATGATATTTTGCTTTCAGTGCAATCATAACTCACCTTTTCCAACACTTTCCAATATTCTTGAGAAAATATTTACAAGTCCCTTCTGTACTTGTTAATTTATTTATTTACTTACTTAGAAGATGCACTGTGAAATGCCTACACCAGAGAGAATTCTGGGAAATCAGGCTTGATTGGATTCACCCTGGAGCAGTATTACAGACGGATACACCCTGTCCCTCCCCATCTGTTGTTCAAACATTGAAAAAGGAAGAAAACATAAACTATACACGGCAGTTAGCAAAGTCTGTGTGGAAAATCAGCCATCAGGAAGGGGCATCATTTGAGATCTCTTGCATTATTTTGTTGCCTGTTTTTTACACCACCTCCCACCCCAACCACACATGCACGCACACACACACACACACACACACACACACTCACCCACCCACACACAACCCGCCTCCACTCCACCCTTTTTCTTTTCCTGAGTGGCTTGATTCCAAGTGACGGTGCCAGCCTAGATGCGCCTCAGAGGAAATAACAAGCTGGCCGCTTTCTCTGAACGTATTTGAATAATCAATGTTTGCTTGATTCAGCAGTCGACTTTGCAAGAGACTGCTGCTCTACTCAGAGTTTGCTTTCAACAGCTCATTAATATTAACCTTCCAACTTTTCTGCTTCTGCACACAGGTGTGTGTGTGTGTGTTAGTGTGTGTCTGTGCACATCTCTGTGTGTATGTGTGTGTGTTTGTCTTCATAACTTTGTTTGTGTGATGTGTTCATGTTTGTTAGTGTGTGTATCTGTGTGTTAGTGTCAATTTGTGTGTGTGTGTGTGTGTGTGTGTGTGTGTGTGTGTGTGTGTGTGTGTGTGTGTGTGTGTGTGTGTGTGTGTGTACATCCATGCTAATTTGTGTACTTTTTCTTTGCATTAACCTAGGCTCCTTATCTTGCAAATTTGCTTAATTGACTTGCACTGCAAACTTCACGGTAACAACACACCCATACACAGTGGCAAGCCTCCATTCAGCTGCAACCAAATAGTTAATCTCATGTGGCTTCCAATTATACCATAAGCTTAATAGAGTGCTTTTCAGATCGGTAACACTCACCATTACATTGCAAAGCCCATGTGAAGTCACTGCCTTGCAAATGCTGGTGGCATCGACAAAGACGAGTTTTGTCACTCACACTTTATTTGGATACTTCCTCATGGACTATCTACAGATGTTTAGCTTATAAATAAACTATACATAGGACATGTGTTAGCTACAATGCATTTTTAAGGTCAGGTTCAGAATTTTGCTTGGATTAAGGCCCAACTAAATGTTTACTGTAATAAGCCATCTGTAAAGTATCTATCCGTACAAGTTCAGTATTATTGTTTTGTCCACTTCTGTTTGATCTGAGAGTTCTAGAGCACAGGTCTCAGAACATGTTTGGCATGTCATGAGATTGTTTATTTGTTTGTTTGTTTGTTTTCCTGGGAACCAGCCAGGAGGAAACAGCAGCAAAACAAGGGTCATACACCATTCATTTCTGAGGGAGAACCTGTAAAGGTACTGTGTTAAAAAAATGTCTTCCTTCCAGGTGCTGAGAGACATGCTGGCTCAAAGCCAGTGCTCAGTGGAAATGAATACGGGGTGTTCTGTGTGCCGAGGTACAGTGCAGAAGTCACCTCACAGCAGGAAAACCAACTGGATCATCAACAAGACTGAGTTCCCTCTGCAGATCATGAGAGGCATCAAAGTGGCACTGCCCAAACCAAACAGGATGTCTACTCGTCCAACAGGCACCAATTAAATAGCTTCTCTTGAACAGCACATTTTTCTTCAAAAGGAATTCTTATAGAGAAAATAGAGGGTGTTTCCTTTCCCCTCCAGTGATGAATCATAGCTCCCAGAAACCAAAGACTATCTGCAATATGGCATGAAAGTCTAAAACTTAATATGAGAATTAAAGAATACTGGGCGAAAGAAGAGCTGGTATTCTGTTCATGTTTGCTATGGTGAAAGCACTGGCTACTGAGGGGCACTGAGGGGTTGTTCGACTTTGGGATCTTTTGCAGGGGGTTTGGTGGTTGTGTCTGGAGATCCCATAATTATGTTGGTACTCCACACTAATCTGGTGCCCAGGAATATGTCTCGAGGTATAAATGTGTATAGATTTAGGTTGTAAAGACCCCTCTCTTCTGAGACTGCTTCCCTTCCTAACAAAACTAACTAAACTAATTCTTTCCCTAGGTGCATTATGCTTGTATAAGTCTATGTATGTGTAGGAGGTATGTGTGTCTGTAGTGTCCCTGCTCCGGGAAACTTACTTACTGTAGGCACATGCATCTCCTTGTGTGTATGAGGATTGTCTGCTTACTCTGTGTTCCTCTACACCTCTGTTAGCTTATTATGTCCTCATTTTTGTAAGTTGCTTTGGGTAAAGCGTCTCCTAAGTGTAATGTAAAGATTTAAGTTGTAAGGCTGTAATAGCTGTGTTAATCGGAGGTTGTGGTGGTGCTGATGGCGGCGGCGGTGGTGGTGGTGTGTGTGTGTGTGTGTGTGCCAAATTGGAGCCACCTGTTTGTTGAGCTTATCTTAATCATGAAGCACAGATGAAACCAATGTGACACAGACACTTACAGTATGTCACAAAATTGAGTACACCCTCACATTTTTGTACATTTTTAAATTATATCTTTCCATGTGAGAAGTCTGAAGATATAACACTTTGATACAATGTAAAGTAGGTGTAAGCTGTACACTGCCTACTTTACATTGTAAAAGTGTTATATCTTTAAACTTCACCCATGGAAAGATATAATAAAAAAGTGCAAAAATGTTAGGGGTGTACTCACTTTTGTGACATACTGTACATCAGAGTAAGATACAGCCATCAATGCCTTTCAATTTGATCCAGGGGCCAAGGTGTTATGCATGCAGACACTGCCAATTCAGTATGATGATTGTGACAGTGCACAGTCGGTTTGAAGCAACTGGCATCTTATATGATATTATTCTTTTTTATTACATTACATTTTTGACTCCTAGTTGGAAGGGTTAAAGGAGCCTGGTTGTACAGTGCTGGTATTTGGTTAGTTTATATTATTTTACTGTCAGTTGCAAAGGTTGCATCCCCATGGTCACTTAAAAGAACTAGAAGGAGTCAGACAGTTTCTGTCAAAGCACACAGCACAACACAGCTCAACAGATGAGACCACCAACCCATCTGTTGTCACCACTGGCACTGAGCCAAGCATGTCTCCCTCGAAATTCATAGATAAAAGGATTAGTGAGACCAAAATACCACCTTTCTCTCTCTGTCTCTGTCTCTGTCTCTCTCTCTCTCTCTCTTTCTCTGTCTGTCTGTCTGTCTGTCTGTCTGTCTGTCTGTCTGTCTGTCTCCCCCCCCCCTCTCTCTTTCTGTGTGTGTGTGTGTGTGTGTGTGTGTGCGCGTGTGTATGTATGTGCGTGTGTGTTTGGTTTCATGTAGTGGTGATTTTCAGCTTCAGCAGTTGGATGGCTGGGGTAAAGATGTGTAGTGTTGTCTGCAGTTGAATGGCTGGTGTAAAGATGTGTAGTGTTGTCTGCAGTTGGATGGCTGGTCAAAAGATTTGCAGTGTTGCAGGAATTTTTTTATACGCTTCTGCAATGCAGCACATGGCCCAGCAGGGTTGGAGTGATTCACCAGCCCCATTTCCATTTCATTTAATTTCATTTTCAGACAACTTCCAGTGCTTATTTGCCTCTCAGCAATGACCATCTTTAGTGCTTAAGCACACACATGTTATTTTTTATTTATTTTTAAAACTTATTTATTTATGAAGTCAAGGTGAGGGCACACTCTTATCATGCATGCCCCACAACAGACATGTCGGCAAGGCAGGCCTCCTCCATTGCTATTCATTCTGTTTGTCATGCCAGGGCTCACTGGCATTTGCTATCCCCTACTGTCGGTGCATGGGACGCAATCAATAACGAATAATGAAGCAATGAATAAATGTGCTCCTTGCAGTGAAATGGTATGGCAGGACAACTCTTTTTCTCTACTGCTGTCTGACCTTTATCACTGCAAACACATGACAGCAGATACCTCATCAAAAGATATTGCCTCTCTGACTAAATTAATGTCCCTCACACAGTTAAACTTACTCAATGTCAAAGATTGTTTGTTAGAAAGTCAGTATTCCTTCTATCTGCTATTGAGCCAATTACACTTAGTTGTAATCTGACTAATACCTCATGTTATTTTAATCTTAAAAGAATAAACAGTATATTTGAAAACACTATGAAATAAAGATTTAAAAGATAAATAAAGATAAAAAAGTTTTCATCTGCACTAGTTTTGAATGAATCGAGTAATCACTCTACAGACTTAAGTCCTACTGTGGCTTCTACTGAAATAATGTTAGTCATATCGAAAGTCAAAGTTAACTTTATTGCTTATTCCAGCGTATGAACAGAGCATACAGAGGAACTGGCATATTTTACATCCGTGCTGCTGCATCTGCATATGTCAGTACCTTAAATCGATCAATATTATTTATGTCAAGTTCAGGTGCAATAAAAATGACTGTAATAACCATACTGAGGTAAGTATCAGTTTTAAAATGTGTATTTTGTCATTTTTCATACTGTATTAGTTTGTATTGTATCACAAAGTAAACATTGACCCATGACAGTGATTGCATTCATGCAGTACAGTAGCTTTCAGTGGCAGCGTAGTGCTGACAAAGGGGGAGACAGGATGAGTTTGTGCAGGCAGTAGAGCAGTCTCACTAATCATAGCTGATGGCCACAGATGTTAGTGTCAGAAAGCCTAAGCCTTTGTCTTTGGCCCTGCATATCATCTTTAATTACTCTGAGATGACTGTGGTCACATCCTTAAACGTCAAACTCAATCACAAACATACACACAAACACATATTTTAAACAAGAAGAATGCTAGGTCAATAAATGCTAGTTTTTCCCCCTTATCCAAATGAGTTATTTACTTTCTACAAACTCATTGTGCTGTGTCTGTCCTTGTGTAACAATCGCCAGACTGTAAAATAAGACGCTTATTACAAAAAGAGACTACTAGACCATGCTCACATACACAACAGCATGGACTGAATGTAGATGGTGGTCATTACCCGGCTTCTTGCACACACATTTACAAGGTGCTGCAGTGTCATGTTAAACAGGATGTTGCACTGTACATTTTAAAACTGTCCTAAAGGTTACTGGCGAAGTGAACTGTCCTAATCGTGAAGAGAGTGGCAGGAAGAGACAAAAAGGGGTGGGGGTGGGGGGGGGGGGGGGGGCTTCAGACATGGCATTTCTATGACATGGGAAAATTATGCCCTTCCTGACCTAATTGATTCAGGCCAGGCCAGAGTTTATTGTGACAGGGACAGGCCTTTTTTTTGGTTTTGCAGAGTCGGCTTATGTAACGCGCGATGCATAATTTTTGCAGCCTAATTAACTACTTACAGCTGCGTGACCCTATTGTGCCTGTGAGCTGCATAATAACTCCAGAATGAGGATGATGATTGTTATTACTTGGGACGAGGTCAAGCAACGCACAACGAGGGTGCACACTGAGGCCAGACCACACGAGATGGGAGATGAGGAACACACACTTGCTCACACTTGTGTGTTCCTGTCGCCCGAATCAAACAGTCATTTGTTTTTGCCGCTCTGAGTAGCATTATAGTCCACTGGTGTGCACAGCTCTTCATGTCTCTTCATGGCTCCATTTTGTGTTTCTGTTCATGAATCATGGATACATGTTTTCCCTACCTTCTTAAGAACTAGGTGAAAGAAAGTCAGGAAAAAACTGTAGAGCTTTAAACAAATATCATGTTTTTGTTTGGTGTAAACATCTGACCTTACTGCAGTACAATTTACGACTATGCTGCAGGTGAATATGTGGGGCAGCTGTGACCTATTGGAGTTGGTCTTGGGATTGGAGGGGGGCAGGTTTAATTTCTGTTCCTGTAGAAACAATGTTGGTGGGGGTAGTGAGTAACCAGTGCCCTTCTGCATCATCAGCCAATGTTGAGGTGCAACATTGCTCCAGGGGATTGTGCTTAATTCACTCTGTATAAGAGCATCAACTTGTAATTACTTGTAATGTAATGTATATTCCAGTGGACATCTAATCTCAATGGTATTCCCATTATTGGGTATGGGTAAAAGCGTGTGTATGTGTACTGTACTGGCGTTGTTTCCTGTTTATGGTGATCCTGTGATTAGTCACAGAGCAACAGCTTTGGAAACAGATAACACGATAAAGCTTAGGCTATCCAGGCGGGTATCCCCTTGATAAGTTAATTAAATGGCAAATTGCCTTTGCAAACCAGAGCCCTGCCTGACCCTACACCAGGCGAATGTGTAGAGACGATGGTGTTAAACGCTCTTTGAAGAGCCTCAAAGGGGATTAGAGAGATGAGGGGGCCACATTGGATGGATGGTCTCGAGGAAGTGAAGCTTTCACGGTCACTTCTGAGGGACCATCAGGGGCATTAATGATGACCTTTTCAATTACGTACCCTTACAGGAAGCTATGCAGAGCAGTCCTGAATAAACAGACACTCTGCTCCCTACCGAGATTACTGCTTTGAGGACAACAGCACCAGCCAGGAACTGGGTTTACACCCAGTTGGCATTTTGCTACCAAGGACTGCACACACTAACACAAGCTAATTAGAATTTGGATAACACTTTTTTTTATTCTCAAGTAGAAATAAACCGCAGCTCATTGCATCTGCAAATCTTTTTGCATCTTAGGGCATTGCTGCCCAAAAACACCACATTGCTACCCAACAACACTGTTCATTGATGTGATACATAAATCTGTGCATCAACAAAAATACCTTTACATGTACAGTACATTCGCCCCACCACCAGAAAAGGATACTGCACCTTACATTTCCATACCATACCATACCATAGCACACCACCCTACATCATACCATACTACACCAACATACCACACCACACCTCATCATGGTCAAAAAATACACTATACTAATACCAAACTGTACTGAGCCATACTGTGCCATAGCCTACACAGATGTTCCATGCTAAATCATTTACATACATTCAATAACATGAAAGAGCTATAATTACCAACAGATAGTGTATGAAATGCATTTTATATATAGCTTGACTTGTCTAAAGTGATTTTGATTTATCACCCACATCAAAGGACAGGAAATGGAGAAAAGTAATGAGCGAACCATGCAGGCCCATATAGACCAACAGGCCAGTGAATGCATTCAGCGACCGAAGGTTTTTTATCTTCTTTTAGGCAGGAACAGCATCCATTTTGGGAGCTTACTTTTCTACAACATAAAAGTGAGTGTGTCTGTGTGTGTGTCTGTGTGTGTTTGTGTGTCTGTGTGTGTATTGTGTAAGTGTGTATGTCTGTGTGTGTGTGTTTGTGTGCATGTGTGTGTGTGTGTGTGTGTGTGTGTGTGTGTGTGTGTGTGTGTGTGTGTGTGTGTGTGTTTGTGTGCATGCGTGCATGTGTGTTTGTGTGATCATTCCAGAGCTCTGCCATCTCCCAAGCCCCGGTCACTCTTGGCTCCTCAGCCATCAACATCCGAATCCGCACAAGACAAAGGGTAGTGAGTCACGGGTCTTCGCTGTCACTTTGGAGTCCATTTCACGAGTGCAATTTATCACTGATGCCATGGTCCTCCTGACAGGAGCCACAGCTGTGAGCACAGAGGAAGGTGAACAAAGCCACATCTCCCTCTCTGTCTCTCTCCCTCTCTGTCTGTTTCTCTCTCTCTCTCCATCTTCCTGTCTTTGTGTCCTTTTTCTTTCCATCTTTCCCCTTCTCTATCTTTCTCTTTTTTCTCCCTGTCTCATTCCATCTCCCTCTGTCGTATTCTCGTGCTTTTCCTCTGTCTTTTTCTCTCCCCCCTTTACCTATCTCTCTCTCTCTCTCTCTGGCTCTCCTGCTCTGTTTCTCTTTCACATGATGACACAGGATAGATAGAAAGATAAATAACAGAAACAGGAAATAAATAAACAAATATAACACGAGCAACCTGTGGGTGTGTGCCCTCTCTGAAAGGTAATTGGTTGTGCGTGCAGGTGAGGTGAGCCAGCTCCTCTCTATCATTTATAATTGGGCCACTCAAACTGACTAGCCTGGGACACAGTCATGGTGGGGATTGGTAAAAATGTCCTGGTCTTTCTCATCTGGAACAGCATGGAGACACATTTGTTTATACAGGCAGATGTTCTTCTGCTCTGCCCTAGGCTTGCAGCACCTCCACCGCAGGTTAGGTGATGGTAGGAGAACTATACAGATTTTAGGCCACGTTTGGCAGTTTCTTGTTTCTTCCTGTACTGTTAAAGAACATTCTGATTGATGATGATTGTCTGTCCTTGCTAAAAACTGTAAAACAAAATTTCTGACCTTCAAAATTACATTTAGTGTGGGATCTATTATCTACCATGATATTAAGTCTATTCTTAAGCCTCTATATCAAATGCAGAGCTTTTTTAGTTTCATTTCATGTCTTCTCTTTTAGTGAAACTATACTGACAAGGAGACAGGAATGGGGTGGGTTGTGTATGTGTGTGCGTGTGTGTGCATGTGCGAATGTGTGTGTGTGTGTGTGTGTGTGTGTGTGTGTAAAGTTGTGTTGGAAAAAACATATCAGGGCATCCAGTCAGAATAGATGACAAAATAGTTAAGGACCCAACAATTTATGTCGACGCAACCATCACATTAAATGGTGACGTGCAGCATCTGAACACAGAGAACTGCAGAAGGACAATACTTGGACTTTTTCAACTACGCGCGATTCAGCACTGGACAGGGCTACGCCTTCAAGGAAAATTAGCCTGCCTGCCCCACGCCATGCATAGTGTCTCCCATTCGTTCATGCGAAATACAGCCTTGCACGATGACATACAAAAATTCACCATCAAAGTGCGTCTACAAGTATTACCAACTAAAGCCAACTTGTCTCTGTGGTATCCAACGCAGCATGATCCGTTCTGCATGATGCACCGCGACCAACAACGAGAGATCATGGCACATGTATTAAACGGCTGCGCCACCTATAAAGGATTGTACATTGCGCGTCATGACCGCATAGTAGCACTAACGCAGCAAGAGCTGCGCAGAATGGACAATTTTACATCTATTCATGCCACGAGTTTGAAAACAGAATGGTTTGTTTTGACACATGATCAGTGCGCCACACTGGAGGATGTTATCCATCACTCTCCAAATTCGCCTGATCTCACATTAATCAATTAAAACAATAGATCAGTTATTATTTTAGAAATTGGATGTTCATTTGATTCATATATGGATACCTGCTACTCATCGAAATTACTGAAATATCAACCACTATGCACTGCTTTAAACAACTGCAATTATTCCTGTAAAGTAATTGTGCTCGTTTTTGGTAGTCTGGGCCATGTACATAAAATGTGTATGCGTGGTCTACAGATCTGTGGACTGCCAAAAAGAAAGGCAAAACAATTCACCAAATTCTGCTCAGTATCTTCTATAATGGAAGCCTCTTCATCTGGAAACGCAGGTGCCACCTTTATCCTTAGGATGTCATGAACAGAACATTTTAGTGCCGTATAGGACTACTTTAAGCCAAATTTGGATTGTGCCATGATACGCGTATATCTGTCAATCTAAATAAATAAGTAAATGTGTGTGTGTGCGTGTGTGTGGTTGTGTGGAGGGAGAACATGGTGAATGATATCTCATGAAAGAAATGTTTAGACTGTGGATGTCAGGTGTCTGGTTAGTTTTAGGAAGAATAGGGCAGTCAGTCAGAATAAGGCAACAACACACTACTGTGCCAAAAGTAGTGAGCACCTCTCAACAGATGTCAAGACGGTAAACTGAAACAGGATAGGTGCCATGTATTTGTTTTGTTTTGTCATTTGCAGAAGTGGACAAACCGTATTGAGAAAGTAAAAGTCCTGCCCTGTATTCCTTCTGCATGTGCTCTCAACACAGGTGATTTCACTAATTAGCTTATCTACCTAGGAATCAGCTGGTTCAATGAATTGGCTGGAACAAATATGTGGCAGGACTTTTACTTTCTGAACAGGGGATGTCCGGCTCTGGTTATTTGTTGTTTATTGTAAGCGTCTCTATTTGAAAGCCCCGAGACACTGCTTTGGACAGTGGAGCATTCAGGCGGGAATTACTGCCCACACAGTCTGGCTGCTCACCGATTTATTGGCAATTCTCTGAAATCGTCGCATGTGTCCAGCGAAAGACTTGTCCCGGTCATTTGGAAGGTTTAGAGAGAAGGCCTTGTTTTAAATCTGCTCTCGCCCACAGACATCACAGCACAAGGAGAGCAGTATTTATAGGGCAGCAAAGCATTCTGGGATATGAATCACGCTCCCGTGTAAGACATTTCTTCCCCATGTGTGTCTCTCTCTCCCTTGTTCTCCCCGTTCTATGTGTCTGTGTGTTGTGTATATGGGACTGAGTGTAATAGTCTATGATGGCTGCTTCGATAAGCCTCCGTTACACTGTTTGATTTGTAGTCATCATAAAACGGAAGTACCACTATCTCTCCCCTGTAAGGACAGTGTAATTACTCGAGGCAATGACTTTAAAATCCATTACTGCACATGATTATTTCTAATAAAAATAGATCTGGATGCGTACTGGCAGCTATTATATATATTTGTGAGATAGATATTGTGTTGTAAAGCAGGTTATGGCTATTACTTTCAAAGACATTTCTCACCCGTTACGATATGTTGGCCAGGTATTAGAAACTTTAAATTAATTATGGAAATATAAATGACGGAGTAAATTATGGATGAGCTCCACCCTTTTTGCGTGGTTGGGAGACAGTGTGTCGGCGTCCTTGTCTGAGTGCTCTCAAAGATAACAACTCTTCCCAAGGGGTTATCGCCTCCTTTCACAGCTCTGAGTCACGTCTCCTGTTTTATCTGCTCTCCCTCCAAGCCTGTTTAACACCCCTTTCCCTGCTCCTTAACCCCTGATGCACCTTGCTGTAGATGCATGTTCACACAGCGGCCCATTTTTCCCACCCTCACTCACTCCCTCCCTCCCTCCTCAGGATGTTTCTTGAAGTCTCTTCCTGTCAAGGCCAGCTGTGCTGTGCCGTGCAGTGGGGTGTTGTGGTGTGGCTCAGAGCAGTACAGCGAGGGTGGGTGTGTGAGCGAGCAGGGTGAAGGCAGGTACTGTGCGTTTGTTGGAATCCGTGTTTCCTTTCTCATGCATTATTCCAGTACTGTCAGATGAATCTGGCAGAGAGGTGGGAAGCCTTCTGCTGCATTAGTAATTAGCACTCTTGATCTTCCTCAAAGCAGCCCAGCCAAGAAAAAAATCTCCTCTCAACTCAAATATAATATTTCATTATCTAATTATCTTCAACATGTTAGTTGCCAAAATGAATGCCTGCCAGCATTCTTTCCCAAGTTATATATTACAAGAGATTTTAATTACACCTACATGTGTGTAAATACATTGTTTTTATTGTGCAAGGATTTTCACATTTGAAAAAAATGTTTTTAGAAATGTGTGAAAACAATGTCCTGATGTTTTTTGCATAATTATATTGCTTATGTATTTATTTCTGCATTGTCTAATCCAAAATATGCAGAAAGTTCTGCATAATCCTTACTATTTATCAGTAATTCTGTTTGTTTATCTTCAATATGCCAATGTTAACAGTATCTGATTTCACCCACATTGCTATGTCATCAGCAGCACAGTAAAAAGTAGGAATTTTGAAGTGCAAATTGGCTGCATTTACACAATGTGTATTCCTTATTTCACCCCCAATTGTCATAAAATCAACTAGTTTAGTGAATGGCTGGAACAAATATGTGTAACCAGTGGTTAAAGTGCCTTTTGTAAGAAAGGGAATCCCTTCTGTACTCACAGTAGTCCCCCTATATTGTATTACTATAAATACTGTAGCTGAGGAAGCAACTGGCTGTATTGCCAGGGTGAGGAGGCTCTGGCCCAATTTACACTCTGGGTTACACTTTATTTGAAAGTATCTACATAAAGGTGACATAAGCCTTTTACAAACATGAGATGACACACATCATGTTGTAATTAAATGTCATTCGTTTTTTTAATGTGTGCATCCCAAAAAATATCAACTTAATATTACAAAAATTGAATGACACTTAATGACAACAGTCACACTTAATGACAACAGTCATTTTAAGTATATGCACTCTCTGATAACTGAGTGACATAAAACATACATGGTTGAAATCACATTGAAAACTCGATTGTAATGGCTAGAAATGTTTCCTGGTTTGTATCAAAATAAACTTCTTACGGGTTATTTTGAACTGCACATGCGCAATACTTTACTACATGTGGTACAGCAAAGCAGAATACTGCAACATGATTGGAACGCTGTTTGTACAGTTCGGCAGATGATTGGATCGTGACAGCGGAACAGGCAGGATATCTGGAGACACTCACTATCTTGGTGTTATGAAGTTTCCCCATGCATTTCTATGGAAGATTTCTACAGTGATGTGTCTTCTCCTGTATAAGACAGTCTTTGGTTTGACCCCTAGATAATCAGGTTGAGGTTTTCCAATAGCACTGGTAACTAGATTGTACACTATGATGCAGTCATTACCATAGGTACCATGGGCGGCAAAACTCTGCACCTGTGCACAGATGAGGCAGTGCAAGTGTACTCATATAACATATTTTATATATTAAGGATCTTTAATGTGCTTAGAAAAAAACATAAAAGCAAAGAGATGAAATAATAAAGTAAAATAAAATTATTTAAATGCAAAAATGAGAACATAGTGTGTTGATCTTTTTTGACAGTGGGATGCAGGGTGTTACAAAATGATCTGCATTCAACGCACAGCAACTGCTGCTGAGGGGAAAAAAGAATAAACAAAGCGAAGCTGGTTAGAAGCCTTCTGGTGAAGGCCTAACATGGCAGATGGCTAAAGCTTAGTGACGTGGTGACATTTCCATCAGTGGTACTGTTGGTCAGATGGTGTCCCCCACCCCTAGACCTATGGATTCTAGACCACATATCTCTATATATAAATGTAAAGCTGAGCAAAAGTGATGAGGTATATATATATATACTTTGTATTGCGACCTCACCCATCACACACTCAACCAAAAATATCTTAGGCACTATGTGGAGGTTTATATGGAGTTTGGCATGGGTTCACAGACAACCAGCAAGATATAAGAGAACTTGAATTGGCTATCTTAGTTGTGCCTTACACAGACGCCTGTGGGACAGTCTTTTGGTAAAGGGCTGATATCACAAAACTGACACCTTTGGCACCCCATCGCTAAGACTGTATCCTAGCAACAATTGCTTCCATTGCCACTGTGTGAGTTCCAATCCCATCAGTGAGTCCAGGATTATGTTGTTATTAATACCGTCATTGTCTGTCTTTTTAATTCAGGTCCTCTGAGCTCTGGGCCAATCCTAGACCTCACACCAGAACACAAAACAGAAGGATATATAAAAATGCATAAACACAGTCTGGTACCAACAAAAGTCAGGGCAGATTGTGTCTGTAGCAAAGCTGAACATACGGTGCATGTAGAATACAGCTCCAGCATTTTTCATCACCAAACATCATTGCCATGAAAACAATGTCATCACCTAGCACCTAGAGGTCAAACAAATATTTATAGTTTAATATTTGTTTTAATTTATTTAAAAATCTTTATAGTATGACCATGACATTTACTCATATATTTTTAATGAGACACATGATCAGAGGTCTAACAGGAAGGCAAGAAGCGGGGAGGAGTGGAAGTTTCTACATCTTTTCCCAGTGTCTGCTTGAACTCTGTTCTGCTTAAAAGGTGTGGTGGATGATGCATATAGATATATATATAATAATATTTTTTTAATATTATTAATTAAAATTATTATTGCACCCCAATAGCTAAACAAAACTTGAATTTCTCAAGCTAAATAGCTGTTAAAGCTTTTTCCAATAAGCTTTTCTAATAATTTCACTGGATTGGATGGCTTGAGCTCACTCAAGGAGTGGACAAAAAAAGGATACAACTTTAGCGTTAATAAATTAATGAAAGAATGAATGAATGCATAAATTAATGAATGCAGCCACTCCTTTAAACATCAATTAAATGCACAATGTTAATGAACTGAGCCCAAGCTATGACTAAAAATCTACACCTCTGATATTTGGGTAAATATATGCAGTGGAATGAGCAGCCTCTCAGTCAGAACAAGTGATCACATGATGTAATGAGGGCACTCTTGTTTGGAGAAACAAACCTGACAAGGGGGCATCTACACAGCTTGCCAAGGAGATTTAGAGCAATGAAGGGCAACACTTGAGCAATCAAGGGTGTTTGTGTGTGTGTGTGTGTGTGTGTGTGTGTGTGTGTGTGTGTGCGTGTGTGAAAGAGAGAGAGAGACAGAGAGAGAGTCTGGGCAATGATTTATTAGGCTCCACCTGCCAAAAACAATGTGTCACCTGTTCACATCTCACCTGAAGCCTTCCATTACATTTACATTTTATATTTAGCAACCCATATGGTCCATGCTGAGTACCTACTCAACCCAAAGACACGGAGGAATATCCAGCAAAGGCACTACAAAACTAAATCTCTCTGACTAGCCTGCACAAATTGCTGACGATCATTTGATAATTTTATGTGAAGCTTTTATAGCTTCCACCATTACCATAGTTTGCATTTCTATAGATTATAGATTAATTGCAACCAACAAAAAAAAAAAATGGCAGAATGAATTTACACAACAAAACCAATTGTGGACTGTATTGATTAATGGTTGGTAACAAATCTTGCTTGCGGAAAAAAAAATGGTTAATGTTATTTTTGTGACATAAAGCTCACTCAGAAGGCCTTTTGTATGACTGCCTTTTCTCCAGTTGACCTCGAAGAGTGATCTGGCTTCCTGCATCCATTCAGATGGAGAATGGGTCAGAAAGATGGCCCTTGCTTTACAGCAGAGTTGTAGTTGTGTAGGAATGTGCAACTAGGATACAGCCACAGAGGAGGGCACAATAGTGAGTAATGGAAGATTTGACCAGAGGCAACATAGCGGAAAAAAGGACACCTCGTCTCTGATAATTTGTGTATGTGGTGTGTGTTTGTGTGTGTGGGGGCTGATGGGTGGGGTGGTTGTGTGTGTGTGGGTGGGTGTGTTTGCTCATGCATGCATGTATGGGCGTGACTCTGTCTGTTAGTGTGTGTGTGTGTGTGTGTGTCGGTGTGTGTGTGTGTGTGTATGTGTGTGTGTATGTATGTGTGTGTGCACGTGTGAGCATGGAAGTGAATATTTTTTGTATTTGGTATATGGGTATTTGTGCGTAGATGTACATATGTGCCTTTGTATGTTTTCTTGTTTGTTCTGCATGCATGCCGATGTGTGCGTGTGTGTGTGTGTGCATGCGTGTGTGCGTGCGTGTGCTACTTTGTGTACATACCCAACATCCTCTATTTTCTCCTCTCTTGCTCCATCTCTTTCCTAGTCTGATGGGGCAAATTGAACAGCCACTCC
>CM059279.1:27801888-27836888 GCA_030347295.1 Setipinna tenuifilis | reverse complement strand
AGGTCTTGGCACAGACCCCAAAACGAATACCACTTTCATAAGAAACTACTCGCTGGGGGTTAAGGGAGGTACGAGAATAGCAGGCTTTAAAGCAACTAAAAGCCTAGTCCCATTCTCTGTTCTTCCATCTATTAAAGACCCAGCAAAAAGTCAGCAGAGTAAACAAAAGATTTTATAAACCACTCTTAAAAGTTTGATTTTTTTTCTCTCTTGTAGTTGTGCATGTTTCATGAAGACATCCATTATCGAAACAGTCTTAAGCAGCATTGTGTATAGCCTTTAGTGTGTAGGGACTTAGCTTTCAGACTTCATCAGACTGTGTCATATCAGACAGCCTTCAGCTGCTCATGAAGCATACAGCAAAGATGATCTACAGACCTGCAACAGCAATCCAAACAATTCAAATGTGTAATTCCTTTTGACTTTACCTAAATCCTTTATAAAAAAAGCTAAAATGTACTCACCTTCATATCCTTTCCCCTTTCATCTCTATCTCCAAGGCTCTTACTTTCTTTCTGCCTCTGTCTCTCTGTCTCTGTCTCTGCCTCTGTCTCTCTCTGTCTCTCTCTCTCTCTCTCTCTTACTCTCTTTGCCCTCTCTATAATAGCTTCTGTCTTTGTTTTATTTCATTTTTATAGCCTTTTATACAGACACCGTGGCACAGAACATGCACTGGGATCTGCCTGTGAAGCCGTATAATTCTCTGGGGTCTGATTCAGTGGCCCCTGACAAGGCAGCAGGGGTCTGTGGCCCTCACAGTGCAGTGCTGGGGACACTCACACTGACAGGGGGCTCAGGCAGACGTGTGTGTGTGTGTGTGTGTGTGAGGGGAGGGGGGGTGATCTCCTATCTGTTGGGGTCTGAACGCATCAGATGGCAAGCAAGAAATGTTAAAAAGTCACTGCTCACTCCAGTACACACGTACACATGCACGCACAGACACACACAGACACACACAGACACATACACACACACACACACACACACACACACACACACACACACACACATACACATACACATGCATACACACACAAACTCACACAAACATGCATGTGCACATATACATAAGCACGTGAACATACACACACACACACACACACACACACACACACACACGTACACGCACACACACACACTCACAAACACATACACATCCACATACATACACACACAAACTCACACAAACATGCATGTGCACATATACATAAGTGTGTGCACATATACATAAGCGTGTGCACACACACATACACACACACACACACACACACAGACACACACACACACACACATGCCCACACACACACACACACACACACTCAGAAACACATACACATACACATACACATACACATACACATACACATACACATACACATACACATACACATACACAAACTCACACAAACATGCATGTGCACATATACATAAGCGCGTGCACATACACACACACACACATACACACACACACACACACACACACATACACACACACACACATACATACCCCAGTCTCTCCTGAGGGACATCAGTCTTGACAGACACTACTGCCGCCAGGACGTGCACAATACAATACAGTCCTGGAGCAATTACACAATGTCTTTCCTTTGTCTTTCTCTTTCTCTCTCTCTCTCTTGCTTTCTCTCTCCTCATTGTTTTCCATAAGACCTCTCAAAATAACAGGCGCAACGCTTGACTTTTCCTCCAGCAATCATGTGACACTTCTGCACATATGTTCTGTGATCCTGTGATCCCGGGCGGGCGGGTGGGTGTCTCGTCTGTGGAGAGGCCGGGCATCGTCTCTGTCTCTTCCATCTGTGTCTTCCCTTTTAAAGGCCTCCTCTGAGCCCAGACCCCGGGACCCTGGCTCCACTTCCTCGTCTGGTGTGGCATTTGACTAAGTGCTCATCATTCATTTCATAACTGGATGTAAGTGGTGCAGGCTTTCATGCAAAGGAAGTGCTTATTTAAAGGGGGGCGGGAGGGGAGGGGGTGGGGGGGGTCTAGAAGCAAATGTCACAGTGCTTTCAATGAGCTAACTGTGCCATGCTAGAGAGGAAGAGATAGAGAAAGATGGAATGTTTGTGTGTCTGTGTGTGAGTGTGAGTCTGTCTGTGTGTGTGATGTGTGTGTATGCGTGTGTGTGTGTAAGAGAGAGAGAGAGAGAGAGAGAGAGAGAGAGAGAGAAAGACAACAGAAGAGAGGTCTAGACAAAAAGAAAGGCAGAAGAGTGCACAAACTAGCATGAGAATATCTGGGGAAATCATCTTCCTGTGTTTGTGCAAATGGGTTTTTATGGGAGGCAGACATGTGAAGAGAGGAATAAGACTGATGAGCTGTGTGGCTGTTTGAGATTCAGGATGAATGGGAGGGGATGGGATGCGGATGGCATGGGAGGTGCGTGTGCTTTGAGGAGTGACGGGGGAATCGTTGCAGCACACTTGCTGAAAGAACACAAAAGGAGACAAAAACCTACCTGTGTTATCATGCTCATCTGCAGGTCACCAGTGCAGAACAAGCCTGGGCCCAGGCAGCCCTCCATTTTGAGTTATTTATCCATTTACTTTATTTTTATTCTGCTTCTCCAGGGCCAAGGATGGCTAAGGAGAATTATTGGATGAAGACTGTTAGAAAACACATGCTCTATTCTATCCTATTGTATTGTATTGTATTGTATTCTGTTTTTAAATAGTATCTTATGCAATGAACAGATAGATTGCAAACATGTTCATCATAAAAGAGTAAACTAATGTACAAAATATATCCCTTTATTAGTCTGTGTGTTTCCCAATTCCATTCATACAATTATTTATAATAATAGAATTTATAATAATAGAATAGAATAGTATAGAATAGAATAACCTCTTGTAGTAAAAAGGAAAATGAACATTTACTACAAGGCAAAAGGGGAAAAAACGAGAGACAAATTTGCTTTGACGTGAGGGAATAGAGCAAGTGTTTCCTGTGGTATACCTCTGAGGTCTTTGGGGAAAGGCTATGGATCTATTTGAGTGCTGTGTGTGTGTGTGTGTGTGTTTGTGTGTGTGTGTGTGTGTGTGTGTGTGTGTGTGTGTGTGTGTGTGTGTGTGTGTGTGTGTTTGTGTGTGTGTGTGTGGCTGTGTGTTTTTGATGGTGGCCCCGGGCCCCTGTGTGGGTGTGTGCGTCATTGACGGCATGTCGCTGTTGCCACGTATCCCCTCGTTCCTCTCCGACCCCCTATTAGTACTCCTGAGAGCAGCCATCACTGCTATTATTGTAGCACTGGTAGGATAGAGGGTGGAGTGCTGTGTGTGTGTGTGTGTGTGTGTGTGTGTGTGTGTGTGTGTGTGTGTGTGTGTTAGTGTGTGTGTCTGTGTGTGTGTGTGTGTATCTGTGTGTGTGCGTATGTGTGTGTGTGTGGATAGGTGAGTGAGTGGTGCAGATGGGACAGAGTGTGGAGGCATGTTGTGTGTGTGTTTTTCCACACCGTCACTTCTTGGAGAGGCCAGCCCAACTCGCTGTTTCAGGCGCACCGGAGTGTGACAGAGAGAAACCACTACTCTACTCCTCCCTTCTCTTCTCTTTCCTTCTCTGCTTGCCACTCCTCTCCTCTCCTGCTGTCTTTTCTTATTTTCTTTTCTTTTCTTTCATATTCTCTCCTCCTCCCCCTCTTTTATATTCCTCTCCTCTCTCGTCTTTTCTTTCCTCGTCTCTTCTGTTCTCACTTCTTTTTTTTCCCTTACCCCTCTTCTTTCAGCTGCAAACTGTCTTCTGTCCTCCCAACTAACACATGCCTCTCCTCTCCTCCTCATCTCCTCTTCCCTTTCCTTCCCTTCTGTTCTTCTTTCTTTCCTTTCCTTTTCCCCTTTCTTCTCTTCTCTTGTGTTTTCTTCCCTACCCTTTTCTTTCCTCTTGTCTCATCCTCTCTTTTCTTCTCCCTTCTTCCCTTTTGTTTCCTCTCCTCTCCTCACCCTTCGTCTTTCATCTGCAATCTGTCTTCTGTTCTCCAAGAGCAACGAGAGCGATAGAGGGAAAAGGATTTTCCTTTTTTTTTCTTCTTGTTTTCCTTTCTCCTCTTTCATTCGAATGACAGCTGTTGCCTCTTGTCTTCCTCTCTTTTATTTCCCCCTGTTGGTGTTGTGATGTTGTGTTGTGTGTGCATCGGCCAGGTTATTTGTTTTCCATAATTGTGGCGTCTGCTCTCTGCCGCTTCACCCTAATGGTCGTCATTCCTCTCCTCCCGCCGTGCGCTTATCCATCTGCCCTTCTTCACCGGAAGAAGCCCCTAATTGGCCATTTTGGGGCATAATGGGTCATGGCTGGCCTGAAACATTCACCTGAACCATTCACCAGAAAGATGTCTCAAAAAGTGAAAGCAACCAAGACCTGTGAAATACACAAACAAGCACACATACACACACACACACACACACATACACACACACACACACACACACACACAGACTAAGGGAAGAATCAGCACCAGGGAGCAAAGGCCTCAATTAGGAGTAAGAGGAAACAGTGATGAGTTGTCCTGTCCTTGCATTAATCCATGTAAGTCTCATGAAGGCTAAGGCTGCATACTATTTCTGCACCCTGAAGAAAATCTGTACCACCAGTAAATTATACTAGTTATGTTTCTCACCTGATACACCTGTAATACATCAACAACTAGAAAAGCACTCAGAGAGTGCAGACCTCCGCCAATGCAGCTTAAGTCTCCACCTTATTGTCATTCTCACCTTAAGACATTAAAAGACATTAATCATGTTAAAACCTTTTATTACGGGTGTAATAGTTAACTAGTGTTTTCGCTCACACGTACTTGGTTGGCTCTTTGGTGCAGGAAAGTACTTTATCTAATTTCCACTGCCAACATGAATTACTGGGCTGCTCACCACTACCGCTGTAACTGTCCTCTGTCTTTCACTGAACCCTCTAACCAAAAACTCAACAACTCCTTGACCCGCAACAGGAGCCTCATTTCCGTACCAACCTATATTCCCTCCTTTCAAAATAAAAGTCACTGTAGATTCCATGCTACACTGGTAACTTGACTGAATAAAAAATTCCTGGATCCAGATGGTTATCCGGATCACCACCAAAAACAAATCAGTTCTAAGCCACTTCTGACCTATCCTGAAAATGTCATCAAAATCCATCCATAACTTGTCGAGTTATGTTGTTCACAAACAGACAAATGGACAAATGGACAAACAGACAAACCAACGCCGGCGAAAACATAACCTCCTTGGCGGAGGTAACAAAATATTCACTGCCCATTCACTGTTTTTCTTTGGCAGAAACCACAAAAATGTACCGTATGTTCTGCACTATAAAGCACACTGAACTATAAGGTGCACCTTCAATGAATGGCCTATTTTAAAACTTTTTTCATATATAAGGCGCACCGCATTATAAGGCGCATAGAATAGAAGCTACAGTAGTGGCTGGGGTTGCGTTATGCATCCACTGGATGGAGCTGCGCTAAAGGAAACTGTCAGATAAGTCAGTCAAACTTCATTTATATAATAAAAGAATAAACAGCAGTTTTATTCTTTTTCCAAAGGTAATGTCAGTGACTTAATATTTCGACTTAATGTTTATCTTTTAACCACAGCATGGTATAACAGGAAGTGCAACGTTTTTATCACGTAGTGGCTTGGAACTTTTCCTCGATTCAGTAAAGACGTAAAAGAAACAGTCTGATATGTTACGGTAAATCAAATGTTAGTGCAATCACAACATAGTAACTCTCGAAATAGTGCAAAGCAATAACAATATAACAATAACTCGACGTTGTTGTCCTCTAGTGGCACTTTTCTACTGCAGAACCGATACGGCACGGCACTACACGATTTAGCTCGGCACTACTCTACACACTTGTCGAACCGGTCCTGTTTCTTTTCCACTGCCAGCAGTTACTAGTCGGGACCAGTTGAAGTGGGTGGAGTTGCCTCGACACTGCGCTGTGGCTTGTTGTCACTGAAAATGGCAAAAAACCATAGACAGTAGAAGAAGAAAAAAACAGAGCAAGAAACGTATAGAAGAGGCGAGGCAAAAGACACTTGAGAAAAGAAAGAAAACTTTTGCAAACCATACAGGACTATGAAGCAGAAGATGAGCGGCTAAGAGCTGCAAGAGATGATGTGTGAGGGTAAGGGGAGCGTATCAATGTTCCCCGGGTCCTATGTTCCCCGGGTCCCATGTTCCCCGGTATCGGAATAGGCAATATGCTTGAATAAAACAAATGCTTTCCCAGACTTGTGTTAGTTGTAGCCATCAACTCTAGTCTAATCTGGAAAGCCCACAGCACAGCGGGTATTTGTGCGTCTTATTGGAGAGGCATTGTGGTCGGTTTTGGGAAGTTCTCTTCATTTTCCTATCGTTTTATTAAGAATGAATTATAGAGTACTATACATTTGAATTATGTAGACTATTGTATGCCTGCGTGCTGCAACAGCTGGCTGTGTTTGTTTAGCCGAGTCTGCATGGCTGCAGCCTCAGGATTGTCATTGTCTTTGAACGATGTGAAGGAGGTGATCTAAAATAGCCTTTGTTTGACCTGTCGGAAGAGTGGGTTTCGTTTTATTGGAACAAAGAGATCTAAGTATTGGGCTGTAGACCCAAAGTGAAAATGTTGGATTATTGACATTGTCAAATGAAATGGGCTTCGGAGAAACATTCCACCAAATTGTCTCCAAATAAAAAAAGCTAAGAACGGTGCCTACATACAACAACAATATTGTCTGAATAAAATTTAGGCATGTGACGAAACAGTGGCGAACAAACAGAACAACAACAATGATTGAGTTGGTAGCGTTTCAGTATGTCAGGTATATTAATTTGTTACAGAGTTGTAGATCGATGCAAAGTACTAACATATGGGACGAACCTCCGAATGCTGGGATGTAATTGTTTCACAGTGGATTGAAAACTTTAGGATGTCCGAATAAACTCTGTTTAGTCTTCTTTACTTGGCGCAGTTCCGCACCATTGATTCATTAATGTTGAATTCTCTTGCTGCTGCTCTGCTCCCATGTTCTACTGCGTGACTGATAGCCTTGAGTTTAAACTCAAGTCGTAAGCATGTCTCTTCAAATGAGCCATTACCTGTTGTGGCTCAGTATTGATCCATATATATGGCGCACCGGATTATAAGGCGCACTGTCGGCTTTTGAGAAAATTGAAAGCTTTTAGGTGCGCCTAAAAGGTCAGTTTTTCTGAAGGTTTTTCAGACCGAGGACCACTTCCACCCTTTAAAAAAACCTGAAGGACCACTCCCCCCCATCTGAGGCCAACAGGGCTAGGTAAATGTATGAATTGGTGTAGCATCACAGCCTTAAATAGGAAATGGCATGAAGATGATATACGTGTTGTTTAAACGCACTGCGCAGAAACAGGGAAAAAATGATATTTTAACACAACTACTAGAGGACCACTTGGAATTTCTTGCAGACCACCAGTTCACACTTTGAGAAACACTGTTTTAGGTCTACATACTGAACGCAGTTGAGCGTTATGCATAGAATGATGTGGCATGAGGCCAGCAGCTGAAGGCTGACTGCAGTATAGTGTTTCTCCACATCACTGGCTGGAAATCTCGTTAGGGTGATTGTGACATTATAGGTCACACTCTCTCCTTGACATGAGAAAACAGAGTCGACAGAATTGAATAGTTCAGCGGACAAACTGTCCCAGTATGCATCACTGCCCTCAGCTGAACTAAACGAGCCAATGTGAGTGGATATATAGATTGCAGATGAGATGGAGGCATGTTATGGAAGTGGAGGCTGAGGGAGAATGCAGAGCACAGTAAAGGGCCAGCCATGCTGATGCCCCCAATTGGAGATCACCTCACATTACCCCTTTCCTCACTAGTGAGATGGGTGCTTCACAAGGAATGAAAAATACTAAGAAAAAAGATTGCAAGCCCAGTGGTCCTTTTCACTCTACTCGAGTTGAAACGGGTTCACTGTAGGCGCCGGCAATTGCTAACTGCACAATCTCCCCCTGCAGTAAAACCACCCAAATCCATTGTGTTGAAAAGTGCTTGGGTTGGAAAACAATGTGTGGTTGTTCTTTTCCATGGGGGCACAGCAGCACAGAAAAGCACATCTGATCAGCAATCCCCCACGTGAGCGTGGTGAATGGCCTCTCACTGCATTATTTAATGCGTTTGGGTAGGAGCGCCATGTCTTTCAGTCTCCTCACCCCCCTTACCCCCCTTGGGACAGTCTCGGATTGGAAAAGGAGATAGACAGATAGAGAGGGGGAGAAAGAGAGGGGAAGAGAGTGCTGCCCTACTTTTTATCACTAACCGTAGAACAATGGCATTTTGAGCAGTGTCAGAGACTGAGTAAAAAGTGAAAAGTGAAAGAGAGAGAGAGGGAGAAAGAGAGAAGAGTCTTAAGGCTGTGCTGGGAATAGAAAATGATGTGGAGAGCCTTTGAGAGTTGAACAGAAGTGTAACTTTCAGTATATTAGGGGCTCAGTGGTAAGTCATGTAAGTTGACAATCACATTAAAAGGCATAAAGGGGCTGATCGCAGTCTCCCATTCATTATGAATTGCTACAGATACCATTATAGTCTGTGACAAGAGATATTTCTCTCCTGCTGTCTGATCACGATAAAGGCAATGGAGATGTTCTGGTGATTTCCTTCACAGCCTTATAAAATAAAGGCTGGTAAATGTGGAACTCTAGGTCTACATCTACAAAAGTAAACATGCTGATGCAGCTGATAGACTTCAATTTAACAAATAGCATTTGGACTAGAAAACATCTAAAATGTCAGAAGTCATGAAATCTGAAACAACATTTTATGGTGCTATAGTGGTATCCATATGACGTGTGTAGTATTTGACTGACTAAATATTGAATTGTAATATTTAAGCATGGTTCAAAATAGTGGTATGCAACTGATACATTTTTAATACAGATGCAAATTAATGAAAACCTTGTTTTATCATAGTATACCAAATTTACTTGTAATAAGTTTAAGTTAAAATGCAAGTTGGTTTATAGCTCTGTCTGAAATGTTTAACTGTTCATTATAGTGCCCTACATAGTGTCAAGTCAACTTTATTTATAAAGCACTAAAAACAACAACAACAACAACAGCTCAGCAATGTGCTGGATAAGAAGGGTAATACGACTTGGTAGACAAACAGAAGGGAAAATATAAAGTGAGCATGACAATAAATACAGATAAAAAATAAGACATTCATGCTGTATTGAACTGCTGAGCATAAAAATGAGGAAAAAAGGTGAGATTTAAGAGCTGCCAAGGAAGGGGCCAGGCGTATGGGCAGTGCCAGCTGCAGCTATGTGCAGTGTGTCAGTTACATTGGCTGATTCAAAGTAGTATACCATATAGTTCATGAGTGAATGTTTCAAATGTACCCATATCATTTTTATGACATCTTTCCAGACATACCATATGATTTTTTCAGATGTGAAAATGTTCCATTTTATATCATCTTTTCCCTATCGGTCAAGTTTAAAGTATTTGCACTGAAATAACATGTAAATGAAAGAATAACGGCCCAGGTTAGGGGCTACAGTTGGAATAAGCCAGTTTATGCCTGCATATTTCCCTGACACTATGCCCAAATAGCCCAGCGGGATGAATGCCATCACAGCACGCTGTCTAGTTGTGTGCTAGTACATTATTGATCAGAGAATTCAAATCCTCAATACATCACGACTCAAAGGCAATAGGCAACAGTCTTGCACAGGTGCAGGAGAGTGAAAGAGGTCAAAATTGGAGGTAGAAAATAAATGGGGGATGAACAGAAGAGGAAGACACACATGATAATGATGGCGCTTTCAGCAGCCACAAGATCGATAGTGTGTGTATGTGTGTGTGTGTGTGTGTGTGTGTGTGTGTGTCACTTCAAGATCACCCTCTAATGGTCTGCAGCCGCGCCACATTGCTTTGCTGTAAATAGGATGAAAGAGTCAATCTAACACTCTGATCACAGTGAACATTAACAGACTGTATCAGCAAGAAAATAGGCAAGTAAGTGTGTGTGTGTGTGTGTGTGTGTGTGTGTGTGTGTGCGTATGTGTGTGTGTGTGTGTGTGTGTGTGTGTGTGCGTGTGTGTGTGTGTGTGTGTGTGTGTGTGTGTGTGTGTGTGTGTGTGTGTGTGTGTGTGTGTTTGTGAACATGTATGATTGAGAAGAACAGATAAAAATGGGGTTTAACTATCACTCACAAGATTCCTGAGCACCAAATGAAACACAAATCACACTTGTAATACCACTAATGCATCAGTCTTGGTAGACTCACCACAATTACATCCGCAGCTTGGATTAAAAGGGCATCCAGTCAATAGACTCTTTCAAACAATAACACTTTCTGCCCAGCTTTGGAACAAACTAAGTAAAGGCTTTTCTCATTCAATCCTGTTTATTTCATTGATTTTGCTGCAACAAACTTTAAATGTACCGATACACCTGTACAACCTTGAAGGTAATTTTTTAAAAACTCAATGTTTCCTGTTTTATTATGTGATAGATTTTGACCTCTGATGACCTCTGTTGTCCAGGTGACTACTGAATTTCCTCCTATGAGGATAACCTGACACTAAAGGTGAAGAATCTCAGTAGATCTTTGCCAGTCATTACTTGTCTGAAGCACTCTCACCCCCCGCCCCATCTCTCTCATAAAATCACAAACACACTCCGGCTGTTTCTCTCTCTCTGCGTCTCTCTCTCTGTCTCTCTTTAACACTCACAAAGACACTCAGACCCTCTCTCTCTCTCTCTTTCTCATCATACACACGCACACACACACACACACACACACACACACACACACACACACCTTACACTTTTTTATCTCTTGACTTCATCTGTCACTTAGCCGCAGCCTTCATGCCTGTCAGGTTTCTGAAGTGTTGAGTCAATAGCTGGTCCTTGGTGATGTGCACAACATCCAATACCTCAGCAGATAAATCACCTGGAAAGCATATTGGGAAAATCGGACTGGCTCAATTGAACACATCACTCAGATCCTCCTCAGCTCCCACACTCCACTCGTTGGTCCTGGCGCTAACTAGCATTGAGACGCATTAATGAGCAGTAATTTTAATGGCTCTATGTAGAACACCATAGAACATGAGCAGTGGCGGTGACGGATGTCTCTGATGTAATTACGAGCCATCGCGAGGAAGCTGTGGAAGCACTGACACACACACACACTAGCTAACTAGCACAGCACCAAGGAAAAGCTGTTTTTGCTAATTTAGTCCTATTTAGCACAGCTGCTCTTAATGTCTCCTTGGTGGCTGAAACATGCAGTGATAAAGCAGGTAAAAGAAGTGAAGCTTTTAGGAGTCATAATTGACAATAAATTATCATGGGATAAACATATACAAAAGGTTGTTACTAAAATGGGAAATGCAATATCAACAATCAGGAGATGTGCTAAGTATGTTACCCACTTACTTGTTAAGCAAGTTACTCAGGCTTTGGTGCTGTCAAACTTAGACTATTGTTCTATTGTTTGGTCCGCTACAACTTTGAGTAATATTAGCCTCTTAATACACACCGTACCGTATACGGGACGGGGGTGGGGGTGGGTGGTGGTACACATTCTTCTGTCATTCTATTCCAGAATGACTGACATCCAATCCAAAACCCATGCAAGAAACCTCAAGGTCTTGGCTTTCAGTAGAGACCAATATTTTGTTGAATGTTTGTGTTACAAACATTCTGGTGTGTTGTAGATTACATCTGAAGGTCAGGTGTGTGATGGAATCAGTGGATATGAAGTTTGAGTGTGTGGTAGAATCAGTCAGGTAAGATTTGGGCCTGTGGTTTAGTCAGTCAATATGAGGTTCAGGTATTTGGTCGATTTATTGTGATATACAAGGGCCAGTCACAAAGTATTGTCTTTTGCTTTATTGCAAATAACCAACAAAACACTGTGTTATACATTAAAAGAAAGCTGTACATCTTGGAAACACATCACTACTTGTCAACATAGTCACCACCTCGTTCGATACCAATATACCTCAAGTTCTCAAAAATATACAAAAAAGTTTGGCATCCTTGCTAACTGTCAAAACTTTGGAGCAAGTCATGGGTGCAGCAGAGGTTACCATGGTGTTAATTTACCACTAAACGTGGGTAAACCTGAGGCTTAGGTTCCATTGCAGTAATAACAGATACCAAAGTGGGGAGGCCTAGGTGAGTGAATACGACCAGTTAATAAGCTGGCAATGGTAAATAACATATTCATAAAGCAAAGCGGATACACTTGTTTTGCATATTTATAGATTCTGAGTTGCAACCCAAAAATATTGAAAAATGAATGCAGTGAGAGTTTTAAAATTAATTCACTGGGGAGGACACTCTCCATCCACAGTGAAAGTCAGAGAAATGCCCCCCCCCAAAAAACTTAACTAACATTTAGATGTGTTGCCATTTATGGCAGTGTATGCCACATGAAATTGAAAGACAGATGTTTTGGGGATAGGGGGGTGGGGGTACAGTATCTGCTCACATCTATAAACATTAGTCTTCATTCTCAGTTTTGCAATAATAATCTGGTGATGCATTTTCTTACTGTTCACCAGCAAGACAGGCTAGGCAGATTTTTTTCTTTATAAAATTTTGCCATGCATAAATTTAGATGTAGAAAAATATCCAGACGGCTTCTTTGTTTTGCCCATTTCTGACATTGCCAAACAATTAGTCTTTTCTCCTCCAAAACCTTAGGCAGAGCAGTAGCTACACAATTGGACGCAAGCAAAGACGTGTCCAAAAATACAACTACTTTCTAACTAATTAACTAATTTCCTGACAAATGTTAACAAAGTAGGGAGAGTGGCTTAGGCTCTCTATTATCCCACATTATTCTATTGGCATTCTGATGGCACTCGCCTCGCTAATGGACGAGTCTGCTTGATTTTGGTGTTGTTGATGATCATGTCAGAGTGGGCTTGCCAAGGACTCTGCTTCCCTTTTTTTTGTTATGCAATGGTCATCATAAAATAATAGTGATACCACTTGTAGCACCACACTTTCTTTCTTGCTTTGTTTCTTTCTCTTTCTTTCTTTTTTTCTTCTTTCTTTCTTTCTTTCTTTCTTTCTTTTTACACTTAAAGTGGTCATACCAAACCTAACACAACTAAAAGAAACAAAGCCAAGATGAGAGACATAATATGCTATAAGTACATACAAGTTGTTAATAGCAAATCGTGCAAAGATTTACAACACATCATTAATGCTGTTATTGTACATGTATGTGTAATTTGGAGAACTGTTACAGTAAGGACAGACATGCTGTGGCATGATCTAATTGACATCTGCTGGACATGTCCTGGTTGTTCATGATATTGCCAGGCCAGGCCTTTGAAGCTGGGTGTGTTCAGCTAAAGTGTGAATGGTCTAATTCACCCGTCATCTCGATATTCGAGGCCTGAATCATATCTTTCATTAACCTGGGCCGATCCCAGGGCGTGGCCCTCCTGATGCCAGCTGTCATCTGTCCAGTGTGACATGAGGACAGCCACCACTGCCGTCTCTGCTGTCACATCTATTTCATCTCCTTTTGCCTGCCAGTCCACGTCACGATTTACTCTGCAAGTCTGACAGAGTAGCTACGGTGACGTGTTTGCAGCAAGTATTGAAGGACTGACACGCGTCGGGTTGGCATGGGGTGAGAAATAAAGCCTGGTTTCAATGTTACCTTATGAGATGGATGGCTCAACCTCAACTGAGTGACATTTTCAGGACATAAACTTAGGTACCAGCTAGTGAAAAAGTATGTATGTCCTGGTAGGAGTGAAAATAATTGTGATGAAATACTCTTTGGATGATGAGTTGGCACTGACGCATGAAGGTAAACCAGTGAACTTCAATAAAGGGCTACAGAGAGAGAGAAAGAAAGAATGGCAGCTCTCACAGAGCTTTCTTGCAGTAACCCTCCTAGAGTGTTTGCTTGGCCCGTTGTGAACCATAACACACTCTGAGTGAGTGTAGAGGGAAAACAAGCTTGTTTTGGTCTCACTAAAAGCTTGCAGAGAGGAGAGGGAATCTGAATGACAGTTCAGGGCACTCGGTGTCATACAAACATCTATGCATGTATATACATCTCCCCCTCTCTCCGTCGCCAGCCCCCCCCCCTTAATTTTTGTCTCTCTCTCTCCTATCCCTCTCTCTCTCCCTCTCTCTCTCTCTCTCTCTCTCTCTCTCTCTCTGTGGAGGGTAAAGTCCTCATCTGAGAATGACCTTTTTGCTCTCATGTCCTGATTTTATCACTTCTTTGTTTCTGTTGTGTGAGTGTGTGTGTTTTCATCTTTATTTATTTATTTATTTTTGAGGTAAACCTTTTGAACACAGGCTCCTCATCCATTATTGCCAAACACCCCCGCTCAGACACATGCACACACACACACATACACACTCAAGAAACATGTGTTAAGAGGACATACTGGAGTGTTGTCAAGCTGAGTCTAACGAAGGTAGTCAGCAGCCGTGGCAGGAAGAATGCCTTTTCTCCTAAATTTCAATTTGAGGTTTGTTGATTTGTCATGGATTTGACAGGTGCTGAGCCGGAGTCCACACACAAGCTCCAAGTTTTCTGCTCAACGGGTAAATAAATCCAGTCCCCAGGTCTCTACTCGAACTTGAAAAAAGGAAATAAAACACACACACACACACACGCACACACACACACACACACACACACAAACACACACACACACACTTGCAATGGAAAAGCAGTCTGTCACCTCCAGTTGCATCCTTTTTTGCTTCTTTCTCTCTTTTTTGTCAGATATTTGGCAAGGTTATCTGTCAGATTCACCTCGCACTTAGATGATTGTGGACTCATGGTCTTTCACACAGGCTGATATTTTTACACACACACACACACACACACACACACACACACACACACACACACACACACACACACACACACGTGAGAGAGGGAGAGAGAGAGAGAGAGAGAGAGAGAGAAAGATAGAGAGACCACCACTATTACAGTCAGAATACAATTTTAACTGCTTATAATCTTACTTGAGGCAATTTGTGTTAACATGTGGCACTTGAAGACAGATGCCAAATTGACTGGAGCTGAACCTTGAAAAAACACATATTGTCAGTGATAATAAAAATGACATATTGTTTTTGAATATAGAACAAATGTTTTTCCTCATTCTAAACTAATCTCCATTTGCAGATAAACTGTAATCATGAAAGTATGTTGTGAAGTTGGTCATTACATATTGTGTGTGTATGCGTCCATGCATACACACGAGTATGTGTAGACAAGATCATACTCATATGTGCACTTGTGTTTGCCTGTGTGTGTGTGTGTGTGTGTGTGTGTGTGTGTGTGTGTGTGTGTGTGTGTCTGTGTGTGTGCATGCATGCCCAATTCTGTGTGCATGCCTTTGCCTACTTTCATCCTGTTGAGTATCTGCACACTCGTGTGGCCATTTAATCACATGACCTTTTAGAAAGCATTAGACTCACACATTTGCCTTGCGATGGACATTCTTCTCCTTGCGATTGCCTATATGTCGGTGTCCCCGCTGCTTGGCACATGGGACATCGGTTGTGAGGTGGAAAAAATGTCAAGCTATTTATAGTGCCATCAGTGACTGACACTGCTTGAGATGTGGAGATGGGAAGTAGCTGTCTTGCTGGACCTGGTATTTCAAAATTTTTATTTATTTCATTTTTTCAGTGACATTTACAGGCATACTGTTACCTTGGAAGCTAAAAGGGTCACATTTCTCTCTCTTTTTTTTCTTTGTCATTTCTTTCACATGTCTTTACTTTTTTTAGCTAGAGGATGCAGCCTATTATCCAGCGCACTTCTTTTCTCTTCCTCATTTAAAAAAAATCAATTTTTCATTTTTGTTTATTCTTAGTATAAGACTGGCTTAGAGCAAGGGAGAGGCAGGTAACAGCCAAAGCTTATTACAAGGGAGAAATTAATTGTGCTGTTAAAAAGCGGCTTACTGTCTAAAGAGGCCTAGTTCAGCTGTAAAGGACACCTCAGGCACAGCCGGCATATGTGTGTGTGTGTGTGTGTGTGTGTGTGTGTGTGTGTGTGTGTGTGTGTGTGTGTGTGTGTGTGTGTGTGTGTGTGTGTGTGTTTGAAAGCAAGTGGTACACCTCATGAAAAGACATTATTATGAAAATAGCCTGTGTTTAAGTGTTTCTCAAGACATCATTAGCTCTCAAAAGTCAGTAATAGGAATTCTGTTGTGTGAATTTTGCATAAAACTAAGCATAGACCAAAGTCTGCAGAGGCATTCAGTGCAAAACAGGAAGGCTGAAAATAGCTGAAATAGATAGACAGAATAGATTAGACAAGTTAAAAAGAAGAAAAAAAAAACGAAACTAATTAACCCTCCTGTTACCCTCAAATTTTCTAACATCCTTTATCCTTGGGGTCAATTTGACCCCAGCCATTTAAATCTCCTTAAAATGTGCATAATTCAAAATATTGGCCTTGGTTATTGGTTTGTGTGTGAGGTACTACTATATTTCTTTGTTGAGGACCAAAAAAAAAGCCCTTTAAAAATAACTTAGCCCCCATAAACACCACATACATCCATGATGTATTTCAGGATTATGGAAAAATATGGAAATAGCCATAAAATCTTACTGATTGATCTAAAAATGGAAAGAAAGATATTTTTGGTATTTCAATGGATGCATAGTACCTCTAAATACAAATTTCTGTTATTTGTAACATTTGTAAATAAATTTGGTTGTGGTCATCAAGAATAGTAACATCTATTGTCTTCGGGGTCAATTTGACCCCGGGAAAAACAGACACAATTTCAAGTTTCAAAAAGAAGTCCAGTTGCTTACAACTTAGAACTTTTGAGTACTATGACCTGGAATAATGAGAATCAGAATCTCCATTTTGAAACATCAGAAAATTGCTCAATTTTGGCTGAATTGACTAGCCTACCATTTCCCATTGAAATGAATGGGGACGGAACTTCCTCATTTAGTATATTGGCTGTATGGCCATGACAGCACTGTCCAGGGAGCAGTGTGTGGGACAGTACCATGCTCCAAGTACCTCAGTGGTACTACCGCTGGTTACCCATTACCCTAAGCGCATGGCCACCATTGCCTCAAGGTTCTTGTGGAAATTGTTTTGCCCCTCTCCCATGTCATCAAAATTATTAGTGTTAGGTTAGGGCCATAAACGGAGGAAACCTGTCTGAAGACTATAAAACTGCATGTTTTTATCACCTTAATGTGATCTAAAACAACTTAAACATGTATGTGCAAAATGTGGATATTTTGTATATGTTTTATGCAGCTAAAACAGTTTGGGGTCAAATTGACCCCAAGGAACACGGATGCGTACAACATGCATACAGGACATTGAAAACATATTATCTTGTTAATTTTATGTTTACCCAGTTCTCCCCCCTTAATTAGGAAAAGTCATCAAGGATGAAGCAAAAAAAATATATACTTGGTGTATTGTTGAGGTGTTAAACATTGAATGGGGTCAAATTGACCCCAAAGATAATAGGAGGGTTAATGTCTTTCAATGTTGTAATCACAGATACACAGGCAATCACTCTGGAAGCCAGTGAGCAAGAAGACAGGCACTTTGGCTGTAAATTGTTCCAATAAACACTAGGGGAAGATGCAGGGTTGGGCTCTGGCATTACATCACAATAGGCAGAAACAATACATTGCTTTCCAGTACATGAGCAAATTACACACTTGCCTCTCTCACAAACACAGTTGTAGTGATGGCTTTGCCATTTGTCCTGAACTGAGTACAGCACTTCTTTCAAAATGTGTTGGAAATTGAGAGTCCTATTTTTGAGATACAGATGATATAATATTATTTTTTTCTGTTTGTTCAGAGAATCAACCCCCACAGTTTCACAACCACAGTACACATATGAAGTTACAAAGCTGAATGTTCACAGGATAGTGATGCATTTTAATAAAAATACCTACAAATAATGCCTGAAAATATCCAACAAGATGTCTGAAATGCTCACACAGTATTTCTAAGAGTATCTGGGTATCTCCCTTGAAACATGACGATTAAACACTGCCAAATATAAATCTTATAGGAAGAGTTTTTGCGAATCGTTACCAGTTAGACCGTTCCAGTTTCCAGACTTTCATATACGAACATTCAAAATGCACATTAAAAAGTTAGATGGCTATAGATGACCATAGGCCAGAGGGAACATTCCAAACCTTTTAACTGAAACCTTTAACAATAAAGAAAGGTAAACTGTATGTGTATCTTGAAAACAATCCTTTATATATGAATATGTATGCAATTACAATTCCACATATGACTGATCTAGATGTTATTATTAAAGCTAATCATCTGCTTTGATTGATACTGATACCTTACTGTTTAGGGTCACTGTGACCTATTTTTATCAGATGGAGTGTGACATGTGTGAAGTTTGTAGGCAGGGGAGCAGTGCTCACCGTTACCACATGAGGCTGTCTGATCCACAGAGACACACTTGATCGGTATGAAGGACACTGAGTCAAGAGATGCTGCAGGGGAATCCAGACAGGAGGAGAGCCAGGGCACAGTGGCACTGATGGTGGACCTTAAAAGATATGGGCTAAGAAGAAGCTCAAAGCTTCAGTGTCCTCTTCTAGGAGATAACGAATAGGTATCTCCCTTGTGTGATAGAAAGGTGTTACTTTTTGTTTATGTGTTAATTTTGTTAGTAACACTCTATAAAGCTTGTATTCATAAGACTCTATAAATACATTTATAAATGGTTATAATGCCTTGATAAAAAGTAAAGTAGTAATGGTTGAAATTAGTATTCATAACTTTACATACTCATGACTGCACCCATAGACAAGGAAAGCTTTATAACCAAGAATGCACTGTGTCACTTGAAGTCGGAAAAGGGATTATGACATAGCATTATTGTCTTAGGAGTACAGTCATGAGTATGAATAAATAGTCATGAATACTGCACATACTTCATAAATGCATTTATGGTGTCCTATGAATACAAGCTTCGTAGAAAGTGTTACCTTTTTATTTGTTTTCGAAAGCTCCTAAAGCACCTTAAACTGTTATTCTGTCTAAAAGACCCCATTCAAAAACTATTCATTGACTAATTGATTCATCTATCGACGGATTGATTGCCATGTATTAGTATATGTCTGAGGTGTCATTTCTCAATCTTACACTTACTATAGTGATGGGCAAATGAGACGGAGCTCCGGAGCACGTCTCGTTCTTTCTGAAACAAATTGCTACGATGCACTGTGTCGGACTTCGTCTCGCAGCTGCCGCTCACGTGACCAAAGTGTCTAATTGTCGGTCCCTCCCCCGACTGCTTCACTCTGCGCGTCAGTCACTTCAATGTATCAACGCTTTTCAGCGAGGGTTCCGCTCTGTGAGTGTCAGCGCGCTTCCGTGGTTTGACGAGTGCTAAACTGCTACAGCAGGGGCGTCGCTAGGTGAACATTCGGGGCTATAGCCCAGAAGAGTATTTTTTGGGGGGGGGGCCTCTTTTTGAAAATTGGGCTGATGAACATGATTAACATAGTTTAAGAATGAAAGGAAAGGTTAATCATCATGACTCACAAGTAATTCCAAGTTTACATTAAAGATAGGATAGCCTGTGAACATCACTTCTGCCAAAGTGCACCACATACATCAGCAGCCAAAATGTGACATTAAAATACCCTATAGCTTATTAAACATTGGCATACTGCATATAGAGAAGAAAGAATACCGACGCTGAATTTGCGACACAAAAATCTAAATTTGCCCATATAGCCTATGGTCAGGTCATATTTTCTTGCGGTTACTGGCTACAAATGCTGCACTTGTAATGCCTTCTGGTAATGCAACGACACAAAAGTCTCCTCTACATGGTTATTTTTATTAGTAGTTTTTCATCTTTTTCTTCTTATTATTATTAGATAGATTCGGGCAGATGCGCCTGTCTGTGACCAACCAACCGGTCAATTCATTACTAGCTTAATAGGTTTACATGCGTGGTCAAAAGTTTGTTCGGGTGGTGCTAGGCTGTCAGACAGTGACTAGCCTGTGATGCTATGAATTTGGCGCTAGTAGAAGCACAATAAGTACATGGTAAATCCTACGTCAAATGACTTATGCAATGAAAATAATATTTCTTGTGACTGTCTTGGTAACTAGTGCCACAGCAGGTATATGATAAAGGAAACCCACTGTCCTATCTTAAGTTGGTGCAGCTATGACCTTTGTCTTTTTGCTAACCTATCCTGACATCTTACTTAGTTTAATTTCACAATTGCAATTGCACTTTTATTACATCAACCTTAGTTCTTTTATTGTTCTTTTATTGTAGGCCAAGCATGTTGGTATATTCTGTATGGGAGCAATCCTCGCTATTTGAGCAACCGGAACTCGGGATTCACCCAGTTGTGCATGTCTAGTTAGTAGTAAGTAGCTGACTGGAGGCAGCCTGCGACGTAATTCTTGACTGATGTATTATTATTTATGAGAGTGGGGGAGGGGAGCCACCGAAAGCATACTAAGTGTTTGTTTAAACTCGGTGTATTGAATCGCGTTCAATTCTCTCTCAAATTCAATTTAAATTTAAATGTGGTTTATTTGCATGACATCATATGTTGCATTGCGGTAACAATAATAATAACTTAAAAAAAAACTCTCTCCAACATACATCTTGTGCGTACAGCCGCCACTGATCCGGGGCTTTAGCCTCGAATGCCCAGGTCTAACAACACCCCTGGCATCCACAAGGGGAAAAAAACGACCCATGGTTTGGGATGATTAAATTTGTCCACTAGAGATCAGTGTTTCTCCAAGGCTTCAGACACTTCGAACCATTTGACACAATTTTCTGAGTGAGGCATCAATGTTTCACAAGGCTCCATTTTCCCATCACTAGACTTACTACCCTTATTTATCTTCTGTGTGCTTGTGTGTGCATAAACAACAGGACTCCAGGAGCTGGTCTCTGTGGGGCAAACTAGTAGAAGACCTCAGCCAGGACGGTGGTGCTGGAAATGACCAATAAGCACCTGTACCTTGGAAACTAAGTGCAACACATAAACTCTTCCCCATATTCGCTACACGTCATTAACTTCTCTGTCTACTTCCACCTTATTTGCTGTATCACACCACAAACCAACTTTAAAGGAGGACCATAAAAAAGATAATACTATGGAATACTGGTAAAAATGATTGGTGAATAAAATAGAATTGTTTATTAAATAAATACATACATACATAAACAAATGAAATTGAGTAAATAAATAATGGGTCAATATGTTGACTTTAATAAATGCTATTTATGCCACTTATCTTGTGCCTGTGTGCTAATTTGTGCTATCCTCATATACTAACATGAATGTATTTACTGTGATGGCCTTTGCTGTGCAAACTGCCTCGAGTTTATATTGGTTTAATTAAGTTGGAGTTTATTATATTAATATAACACTATACAATTGAGTTAAATACATGCTTAAGTTGGTATTGGAGGGAAGACTCGACCCAAGGACATTTCCCGCTCATAGGCCTACTACAAACAGATGCAAACTGAGCAGGTGCTAACACACACACACACACACACACACACACACACACACACACACACACACACACACACACACACACACACACAGAAGGCATTTTATGGGGCCAGCCTATTAGGATATAGTGTGAGTATGTGTGTGATTTAGAAACAACAGAGGAGCTGGTGTTACTGCATTCCAGTCTAGCGCATGAGCAAACGCTATGCATTTATGGCCACTTCCCTTTTAAAGCTGCCACACTTCCGCCCACACCGCATGAAATACAGGCACTGCATCAGCACACAAAACACTACAGTGTTTGCTCAGAGAAATACTCTGAGATTTTTTTTAATTGTCTGAATTATTTATTAATTTTTGCCACAAAACATTTCCACACACCACTATCTCTCCACCATTAAAGAATAAATAAAAATCAAACAGCGTGTGTAAAAGGCCAAAATTAGAGGCACTAAAATGAGCTGTGCTAATTGCGTCCAGCTGTGTGCTCCCCAGGAATACAGAGGCATACTCTCCTCGGCTTTTAAAACTTACAACTCCAGCAGACAAAGCCTTTTAATCAATTACCTCATTAGCTGTTGTCTGTCCACCAAATAAGACACCAAGAGGTCCTGCCATCAATATTGGCATCAATAATCTGGTCAAATCACCATATTAGATGTTCCTCAGTAAAGAAAATGAAAGAGACACGAGGAGATTAGGTCTTTATGTATATTTATCTAACCTAAGCTGGACTGATTCATTGTTTGGTTGATTGATTGGTTGATTGGTTGGTGGATGATTGAGTGATGTTTCAGCCTGCGTACATGTTAAAATGTAAAACACCTAATACAATACAGTATTGTCTCTTGATCTCCACTATATACAATAGAAAGTAGTGAATCAAGATGCCCTTGTTAAGGAGTCCAGTGAAGCATATGCCATGGACATTAGTCATCTTATTAAATATCTTAAGGACTGTTATTCATTGTACAGTTATGCAGCCATTACATATTGAACACAATGCATTATTAATCACTAATGTATGGCTTTTGTTAAATGTACTTTCTCTACCTATGGAGATGCAATCTCTTATCATTTCAGACATAAGACTGTATCAGCTTGTGGTCTTTAATGGAGCCCCAGTGCCTGTTAGCACAGGAAGAGGGGCAGGGCCAGTGTAATAGACATCAAGTGCTAGTAGGTATAGTACACAGACTGTATAGAAGCAAACTGTACAAGTCCTCTGTGATGTCACTCACAGACCGGATGAAGCCTAAATTAAAGGTTTCAGGCACTGCCATCTTTGCTAATTTATTCTATGAATGTCAATGTAAGTTACTTGGGGATTCAACTAATGGATTGTAAAAAAAGAAAACCACCACCCTCAGAGTTGTCATGGACCCAAAAACTAACAAAACACACAAAGACACAGTTTTTTGAACTAGGCGTGTAAATATGTTTATGCTGTTAAAATGAACTAGTAGACAACACAGATGTCTTAGTGTTTGGGATGAAGTAGACAACACAAGGATCTTATCACTAGAGGTGTGTGTGTGTGTGCATGCACTGGAGAAGGAGTGTATGGGGGTGAGCATATGTGTGTGATGTATACTAAAAGAGACTCAGATGTCTGACAGTGTCTGAGCACAGAATCCAGATACTTTTACATGTCACAGCCAGTTCATAGCCCATCTGGGACTAAAGGAAAAAATAGTGAGACTAGATGGGTCTTCCTTTTAAAAAGAATGACCAAATATGGTATGCACAAGAACAGTCTGGTGTCCTGCTGAATCATCATCATCACCATCATCGTCATTGTCATTGTCATTGTCATCATCATCATCATCATCATCATCATCATCATCATCATCATCATCATCATCATCTCAATTCTTATCATTTCATTTATTGCCAGTCTGCCAAGGTCCATTCATAGTACAGGCAAAACAGGCAAAGCATTTAAAACAAAAAAACAGCAGTGCCTGATTATTATAAATGTACCATAATGATTACAAATATCCCTAATAGTAGGATATCCCGATAGCTACGTTGTGAAAAAAAGTGACTGTATTGTTGGCCTGTAGCTTTGGTTATGTCACTGATATATTATTCCTATAACAGCCTCTGCTTTTGGCTAAACTAAATGTTCCTTGCCAACATTTAAACACTATTTAAACACTATAAAGCCACATAACAGTACTAGAGAGAGACAGGCAGCAGAGAGAGAGAGAGAGAGAGAGAGAGAGAGAGAGAGAGAGAGAGAGAGGACAACTGCGGTCTAGTAGTCATAATAACAATCCAAGATGTGCCAAAATAAGACCTGCCAGATGCCCATGAATAGATAATTAAGACATTTACAAAGCCCAAAAAGAACAGGACAGGGAGAGGGGTGGGAGAGAGGGAGGATAGGAGAGAGAGGGAGAGAGAACAGCACTAGACAGTGTGTGGGTGTCCCATGGGATCCTTAAACTGGCCCAGTCTTCAGCTCTGATCCACCTCAGGCAGTACTTTGTCACATCACGTCACTTCTCTGTGCATGGCATGAATCAGCCTGTGATGATGGTGGGGTCATACCTACTCCAGGGGGCTTGGGGGGGTGGGCATCACAGCTTCTCCAAAACAGCATGTTTTTGTCTTTTACAAAGCTCCTCCACTAAATCTCAATGAGGCACACAGGAAAAAAATCTGCTGGGGAATAAGCTAGAGCTAGACTGTCATGCTCTCCATTTTACAGGAAGAAGAAGAAGAAGAAGAAGAAGAAGAAGAAGAAGAAGAAGAAGAAGAAGAAGAAGAAGAAGAAGAAAGTCTCTGAGTGGTAACAGTTTATACTTAAATAAACAAACTGACAGGTAAACTGTCTTTAATAGGAGTGTGATGTCACTGTCTTTCTCTGTCTTTCTTTCCATCCCTCTCTTTCTTCCTCCCCTTTTCTCTTTTCTTTATCTCTGTTTTGCCCCAGTCTCTCTCTTTCTCTTTCTCTCGCTCTGTGTCTCTCTCTCCTCCCACACTGTTCTCAAGTGTTGAATCAAAGGAAAAAGCTGTACACATACTAACACTCACACAGACTCTCAAACTCCTCTTTCAAACCCTCAAAGACACGCACACACACACACACTCTTCCCAGTCCAGTTCCTCATCACAAAGCCCCACCCATCCCCATCCTCATCCTCCACCACCACTTTCCTTCAGCTTAGCTTATTATTATATGTTATGCTACTTCTAAAGCATAGCTGATCCATATACAAGTTGAAAGCATGATTCATACATGTTAAGCCTCTCAAACACATGTACACACACACACACACACACACACACACACACACACGTGTACAAGCACATGCACACACACACACAAATACACACACACAACAACAAAAACACACACACACAAGCAAGCACACAAACACACACATGCACACATGTACAAGCACACGTAAACACAGACGCACACGAATGCACACACACACACACAAATGGACACAGAAACACACACACACATGCACACACCCACACAGGCGCGCTTTGTAAAGTCTTGAGGTACAGTCCGTACATCTGAAGCCATGGTAAATTATTAACAAGCTTCCCTCATGAGCATCAAGCAGACATGTGGTATTGTAGGGGTTTATTTGTATGCATGACACGATATGTGACTGATGTGGTGGTGTGTGTGTGTGTGTGTGTGTGTGTGTGTGTGTGTGTGTGTGTGTGTGTGTGTGTGTGTGTGTATGTGTGTGTGTGTGTGTGTGTGTGTGTGCGTGTGTGTGGATGTGACTATGAGTGTTTGTGTATACATGTGATGCAACCCAAACATACTAAATCTCTGAGATTTAAGCAGAGGCTTTTTTGGGACTGTGACGAAGTCACACAAAGCTTTTTGTCTTACGTGTGTGTGTTTGCTAATCAGGGGTTTGTTCGGCTGCAGTAAGGCCCTTCCCCTCCAGCCTCTCCGGGGCCAACGATTAAGCGGCAGCTTCACTGGACCAAGCCCTGGGCTCTTCTGAGGTTAAAAATGACCAAACAAGGTCTTGTGTGTGTATGTGTGTGGGTGTGTGTGTGTGTGGGGGGTGTGTTTTTGGGGGTTATGCAAGAGGATGGAGCTGCTCCCTATCACACAAAGCCAGGCAGTGTGCGGAGCCTTTGATGGTTAGGGGAGTGAATATGGGGGAAACAAAGGGGGTTTGCATAACACATGTGTGTGTGTGTGTGTGTGTGTGTGTGTGTGTGTGTGTGTGTGTGTGTGTGTGTGTGTGTGTGTGTGTGTGTGTGTGTGTGTGTGTGTGTGTAGTGGGTGGATCTATTCTGTGAACAGTGAAAAGAATGCAGTGTGTGATAACCCCAGTGTCAAAGTAGTGGCCAGAGAGAGACAGATAGAGGGAGAGAGAGTATGATTGTGTTTGTGTGTGTGAGAGCGAGAGAGATAAACCGAATGACAGAGAGACAGAGGGAGAAACAGAGAGAGAAAGAGAAACACAGAGAGTATTTTTCCGTGGGTGTGTGAAAAAGAGAGAAACAAAAAGAGATTGCTGAGATGTTTTTAGATTCATAAATATCAAGCATAAATGACATGGTAAGCTCTCATGTAGCGGTGACATTTGAGACGAGTTTTTAGTTTCTCCCAGAGCTATTACACTCAGTTGTGTCATTTAATAAAGCCCAATAATTACTGAGTCACATTAAAGTCTTCATCTTATCACAAAGTCACTTTATGAGTCACTCACTAAACTGGGCCTGTCAAACTTTACAGAAAGAACATTTCAACCCCTGCCAGTTGAGAACAAGTATGGAGGGCTTCTTCTGTGAATATGCAGTGGCAAAAGAAAAAAAAAAGTCTCATCTCTTCCCTTCCTTATACCAGATAGACACATTTACTATGGACACACACACACACACACACACACACACACACACACACACACACACACACATACACACTCAAACATTCTCTCCCTCTACCTCTCTCTCACACACACACACACTGGGTGGATATGATATTGGTCCCTACGCTGTTGGCTTGCTTGCCAGCAATATCTTCTTCTTCAGTAGGAGATAGATATGTGGAGCCGGCAGGTCTCCCCAAACCCTCCTGTAATTGAGTTAGCCCACAGGCTCTAATTTCAACCTGGTACCACTGCTCAGCCAGATTAGAGCCCCTCGCCACAAATCCTTGTCCTGCCACATCCCTCCGCTCACTCACGTGACATGGATATCATCTGCAAATTACCATGGCGACTGGAGTCCGGCCTAGCAGTGTGTAGGGTGGGGGGTGGGTGTGGGGGTGGTCGGTGGGGCATTCTGCTGAACTATGTCCATTTACTTCTGTTAGTAATGGAGAGATAGAGACAGAGAGAGAAAAAGAGAAAGTGTGAGAGTGAGCAAATAAGAGAGAGAGAGAGAGAGAGAGAGAGAGAGAGAGAGAGAGAGAACAACTATGAGGCATAATTACTTCTGTTGGTAATGGTGAGATAGGGACAGAGCAAGACAAAAAGAAAGAAAATGACAGAGAGAAAAACAGAGAGAGAAAGACAGAGAGAGAGAACACACACACAACTGCATTTGGAAGGCTAATGAGTAAAATAGGAGTGTAACTCAACTACCACTATCAACTGTCATCATCTCTCTTTGGCATACAGGTGAACAGCAAATTTCCCATAATGCTCTTGTTGGCACACAGGTGAGCAGCAAATCTCCATAATGAGGTAGAGGGACCCTTTGTCACTGCAGAGATAAAGGCAGCGTTGGGCTGGCCAGCTGTGTCAAGAGGAAGAGTCATATCTGCACACACTGACCTGTGCCATTCACAGCACTGTTTCATAATTCATAACCGTGCTGGATACAGCTTTAAAGTACACATTTAGTAATGTTTCAACAAAGCTGCACTACTGCTTAGAGTAGGGGCCTCAGTAGGGTTAGCACAATGGGACTCTCTGAAAGAGGACATTTTAGAGTGACCAGACATCCACCTTTTCTGGGGATCATGCCCATTTTTAGTCTTTCTCTGGTCAGAGCATAACTCTAGAAAAAGTAGCTCTGTCCCCAATTTTACAGACAATGTAATACTACCACTACTACTATCAATAATAATAATAATAATAATAATAACAACAACAACAACAACAACAACAACAACAATAACAACAACAATAATAATAGTAATAATAATAATAATAATAATAATAATATTAAATAATTTTGACTTGCTATGCTATGCTCTCAAACTTAATATTGCTTTACAAACAAAAAGAGTATGGGAATGTTCCCAGTTTTCAGTACATAAATCTAGTGTTTGAGAAATGGGTACAATAAGATATTTTTGTGTGGTTCCTTTGAAGAAGTTGTTGATGGTCAGCTTCCTTCCTTCATATTGCTAACACACTTACTGCAGCATTGTAGGTGTTTTACTAAAATGTAAAATGTTGCATGCTGCACATGTCACAAAGGAAGACAAAATTTCCCAACACTCATTTTGGGTCACTCATTTTAAGACAGGACAAAGACCGGCTCAAACTCTGGACAGTTCCTGACCAAATTTGGACTAATCATCACCATGGGGTTGATGGAGCTGCAGGAAGGTTCACAAAGTCCTTCGGCAGAAGCTGGGACATGAACACTGCCCCACTTGTCCTCATCCTTCACACAACATTGAGGACCCTGTTGATGTACTGCACATGTCTGAGGCGACCAATCACACTGCGTTGAGGCGGGGATGTATTTAGGTAATCTCCATGGCCAGTGACATTCTGACTTCTTTCCTTCGGTTCGTCCTTAAGCGGTCAGGTCTTTTAAAGAGCCAGTCAAGGTCTTCATTCAGACAGGATCCACACCTGTCACAGTGCCTGCAGGTACAGCACACAGTAATTTATAGTGCAGTTTTCCCACTGCGATTTACGGCGATGGCGATGGTGGAGTCTGAATTAAGCCTTTGAATCATGACTGCTCTCCCAAGCTTTTGTCAGCACAGGTATTACAGAACCTATGACACCCCAGACCTGATGGAGAGTTAACCCGATAGAGTTTAGACCCGATGAAGAAATTACCTGAAGTAGATGATGAAAAGAAAATGACCTTGTTTGCTCTGGCACATTTACATATTAAGTTTAAACTGAAATGTTAATTCATGTGCATTGTCCCTTTAAACAATAAATAAATGAAACAAATATTTGAAGTGATATAATAGATGAAGACTTTAGCTTATAGAGACCTCCTCTAAAGGACATTTTACCTCATAGCGACTTAACCTGCTCACAGCATCATGCACCTGACTGGTCAGTTGGGATAAAAACAAAACGGTGGGGTCAGTTGGGGTAGAAACAGAAGAATGACAAGTTCTGTCACAAGGGAACATCCAGTTTTGCCTTTCACAATGCTCGTCTGTCAGAATACAGGCCTAAATATAACTAGACTGCATTCCTGCAGAAAATGCAAAAAGTGTGCTTGCATTTTAACATAGTTAGCATTGCTAACATTGTTAGCATAACTGCTAAATAGCTTCAGCTAATATAGCTACACAACACTGTAAGCACAGTTAATTACTTCACATTTTTAGCATAGTTAGCATAACTAGCATTGTTAGCATAATTAGCACTGTTACCATAACTACCATAGACATCATATACATAGACTGAGCAACGAACCTACCTTCCACTGGAGCGAACGGCACACGGGGCCGCCATCTTGAAGTGGTGATTCGCTCCACTCAATATAACCGGTTTGACAGGAGCAATGAATTATCACCACATTTAATAAATAATATCTCGCTAAAATAACAGTTATTTATGTCATCCGTGAAACAATTCTAAAAAAAAACATGGTTCAAGGGATATTGTTCATATTTGACCAAACGTTATAATATAGGCTGCATGCATGCATATCCATCATGTATATCCTGAAATTAGACATCACTCTTGATTTCTCAGTGAGAATGACAATTATTAACACGTATATGTTATTCTGGAAACAAATACACTATGGAGATAATGTGTAATAATTGCATTTGAAATTTGGGACTGTTACAACCAGATTACATAGTTATGTATTTATTGTGAAACATAATAAAATAATAATAATAAAAATCAACACAAGCAGGTTCACAACACACGGCCAGTCTAGTAATATGATGTCTATGATAACTACTACCAAATACTAGCTGAGTTAACTAAGTAACACTGTTAACCCAGTTAATTACTTTACATTTCAGCATAGTTAGCGTAATTACCATTGTTAGCATTGTTAGCATTACTGCTAACGAATACTAGCTGAGTCAACCAAGTACCACTTTTAACCCAGTTAATTATTTTGCATTTTATCATAGTTAGCATAGCTAGCATTGTTAGCATAATGGCTAACAAACGTTTGCTAAGTTAACAGAGTAGCACTGATTACATAGATAACTACTAGAGATAACTACTATAGGCTGCAATACACTCCCATGGCAGAACATTATGCAGGCCATGGCATGGGGATTATGACATCACTCAAGAGTTCTATTCCTGAACATTCCACATTTAAAAAATGGCAGTTGGTCCACTGCCACAGTATTGTCTGCCTCTCTTTCACCATTTTTAAACTGTCCTGTTTCAAACAGTTTAAGTAGTTGCCGCATCAAAATTTCACAGGTCACAATCAGATCCCAGACCTCTCTTACAAAGTTTAAATCAAGTTTATAGGTTAAATGGTTGATCATTTAAAACTTCAGACATGCACCCTGACCTATTTACAGTAAGATGATGAAATGTATGGCAAAATCCCATAGACTGTCTGACACCATTTTTAAACTGTCCTGCCTACCTAAACAGTTTTGCCACATGAATTTTACACAGGTCACAGTCAGATCCCAGACCTCTCTTACAAAGTTTAAATCAAGTTTATAGGTTAAGCGGTTAAGTTTTAATCATTAAAAAACCGAGTGGAGGTTAGAGTGAGGGCAGAGCTTATTCCGCCATTCATTTTCAATGGCGACAAAAGTTGCAGAAAAATGACAATAGCGGACGAACAAGAGGTGCGGTATAGCGAAAGGTGGGCGGTCTTGCCCAAACCGGGCCAGTCGTTTTAGAGTTGGAACGGTGTCTCTATCTCGAAAGTCTGAGGAGTAGTAACGCCTGGAAAATCTTGAGTGAGGGCAGAGCTCACTGTAGCTGCTAGAGTGGAGCAGTGTACTGTGACATCATCAGCCTGAACATTCCTCCATTTATTTCAATGGCGACAAAAGTTGCAGAAAAACATCAATAGCAGACGAACGACAAGAGGTATGGTTAATAGAATGGTGAGCGGTCATGTCCAAACCGGGCCGGTCGTTTTAGAGTTGGAACGGTGTCTTTATCTCGAAAGCCTGAGGAGTAGCAACGTCTGCAAAATCTGGTTCAGGAGAATAATAATAAACAGGGAGATAACAATAAGTGTGCTCTGCAAGCACACTTAATAATAATAATAAACGGTGGGATAACAATAAGTGTGCTCTGCAAGCACAGTTAATAATTTTACCATGACTAACCTAGTTATTCATGGATTCCATGTATGTTTTTGAAGTGACTTTTTACTGATGCAATAAGACCATGATCACATTGTGTTTTACATGCATATATATGCACCATCTGTTGTAATCAGGGTGGTCAGAAAGCAATCCTTCTGTGTTTTCTGCAATGCTTACCCTGGTCTAACAGTCATAAAGGCTGTATGATTGAGCATGCCTAAGCTTTTATGGTCATCCTTTGGAAGATTATCACATGATAATTGAGAGCTTCAAACAAAGCTTACGTAAAGGAACTCCAGGGCTTTTCAATTTCATCCTCCTATGCAGCACAAACACACACGCACACACACACGCACACACACACACACATACACCTGCGAGAGTGAAATTGCATTGAGACCAGAGAATGGGAGGGGGAGTTCGAATATGGAACACAGAATCGGAATCCTAGTGGGGGCTGCATGGTGTTCTGAGCCAGAATTTCGCTCCCTATTTCTGAATTAGTGCAAGAAAATGGATTACTGTGAAGTGATTTTCATTTGGATGTTTGTTTTCATTTCTCGGCTGGCTTAGATAATTGGCATGACAACCATCCCACTGCCCATTCTCCTAAGCTTTTAATGTCAAAGCCAGCTAGTCATAATGCCAAAGGCTTGCTTTTAGAAGTGGCCCTCAATGAAAAGAATGACACGAAAATATGAAATGATGGGAAAATTGCTCAATAGCAGATAGTGCATGCATGTTACTGTGTGTGTGTGTGTGTGTGTGTGTGTGTGTGTGTGTGTGTGTGTGTGTGTGTGTGAGCATGTACTTCCAGGGAGTGATGGTATCTGGATGAGACTGTTGGCAACAATACAAAAGTGGTAAGTGAGTGTGCACATGTCTATGTATACGCTGCTGTGTGTGTGTGTTTGTGTGTGTGTCTGTGTGTGTGTGTGTGTGAAAGACAGTGTTTATGTGCTTACCCTAAAAAGACATATGGGCTCTGAAAATCAGGGCATATGTTTAATGGGCAAGACAAGGGATTTTCGTGATTTGGTCCAAAGGCACTTTCCATGTGGAATGATGCACTTTAATGAGTCCAAAAAAAGATGACAAAGGCAAAAACGTGCAGACATGTACAGAAGGAAGAGAGCTGCGATCTCCAGGGGAAAGGGACTGAATATTCAAACGCAGCCCCCTCACTCTGACTCACAGCAGGCCTTGGAGAGAAACCAGGATGAACCCGACTGTTCGTGGACCACACACACACACACACACACACACACACACTGGCGCGTTTCTAAGAGGACACTTCAACATCACAGGGAAGTGATTTGCACACAGGAGTGTAAATATGCTTTTTAGAACACACTCTGCCACCTGATGACACACCACACACCTTTTAAATGGGCCTACCCCTCTATGGATTCTGGCAGCGACCCAAAATAGAGACACTAACCCGCTTTATGATGGGCTCTATAAAAGCATGTGACAGACTGTGTGTGTGTGTGTGTGTGTGTGTGTGTGTGTGTGTGTGTGTGTGTGTGTGTGTGTGTGTGTGTGTGAAAGACAGAGAGAGAAGACAGAATACAGAGAGAGGAGAGTGAGGGGAAGGGGAGACGACAAATAGAAAGGAAAGGAAAGGTGCAAAGGAAAACGCAAAAGAGGTAGAGAGAATGAGAGAGAGAGCTGAGAGAGAAAGAGAGAGACAGCAAAGACAGAGAGGAGAATAAAGAAAGAGTGTTCATCAGGCTGAAGAGACAAGCAGGGCAGTGGTATTAGGTATGCTGTACACAGACAGACAGGGCAGTGGGAGTAAGCATGTGGGAAGAAACGGAGAGGGCAGTGGTATTAGGTATGCTGAAACAGACAGGCAGGGCAGTGGTATTACATATGCTGGAGGAGACAGTAGTATTAGGCAGAGGTGGACCAGATTGATGGGCCCAATCAAACAAAGGAGTCAGAGTGATGATCTCCAAGTGTCAGTGCAGGAGCCATCAGCATCAAGACAGGGTTGAGGACACATGCCTACACCTGCTGAAACCATCAGACACACCACGAATCACAGGCTCCTAACCCATAAGACTCATCTTACAGTTTTTACCAATCATTTTCACGCGTTTTGCAGGGCAATGTCCACTTTTGCAAAACTCTTAACACAGTGTGCTGTACCAACATGCGTTTGAGCACATCAGTTAACATTTGCTGCAAAATGCGCTACAGCAACCTAACTATAACACACGCTGTCGGTCAGTAAGTCTACAATGCCAGTCAATGTACAATAACCTAAAAAACGCAAACAACTTGAAACAAATCACTTAAAATCTAGCCTCTGTCTGATAGTATGGCACGTTACTGATATGTATTGTAAATACACACTTTATCAAACAATCTAAGTGACATTTGTATGTATTCATGCACCTTTGATAATAGATACATAAAGAGTATAGGCTATACCTATACAGTTTACAAATGAATTACAGTATTTTGTGTAAAGTACCATATGTATTAGAAAATGTTGATGCGAATCACAAGGTGTTTTTCAGTGGATTTTCTATAGTTTGCATTTTTTCTGGATTCTAACTGCAGTACACATTTCAGAACTAAAGATAAATTGTGTCAATCAAATATGCACAATCATACAAACAGAAAACACATCACTCCAGAAACACACCAGGATGAACTGTAACATGTGATACCTTCACCCTGTGCTTACATATAACCACATTGTTTTCCACTGCAGGAAAGGTGAACGCCCATTACCTGCATCAATTAGAGTATGTTTCACTGCAAAAGAATGTACATGTAATATGTGTTGTACATGTAAATGTATGTAAATATTAGCCTGGGCCCGACCATACTGCCTGTGATACTACATTGAGGGAGACTTGCCAGACCAAGCTCTGTCTACAAGCTTGGTGCAACAGCCAGGCTATGTAAATATAGTCATCCATAGAAGTCGTTTTTGGCCCTACCTACTGTAATGCTGATCCATGGTGCTGCTGCATTTTGGATAAACCATGATACAGTTTTTACCAACCATTTTCACGCGTTTTGCAGGGCAATGTCCACTTTTGCAAAACTCTTAACACAGTGTGCTGTACCAACATGCGTTTGAGCACATCAATTAACATTTGCTGCAAAATGCGCTACAGCAACCTAACTATAACACACGCTGTCGGTCAATAAGTCTACAATGCCAGTCAATGTACAATAACCTAAAAAATGCAAACAACTTGAAACAAATCACTTAAAATTTAGCCTCTGTCTGACAGTATGGCGCATTACTGACGTGTATCATAAATACACACTAAATCAAACAATCTAAGTGACATTTGTATGTATTCATGCACCTTTGATAATAGATAAATAAAGAGTATAGGTTATACTTATACAGTTTAGAAATGAATTACAGTATTTTGTGTAAAGTACCATATGTATTAGAAAATGTTGATGCGAATCACAAGGTGTTTTTCAGTGGATTTTCTATAGTTTGCAATTTTTCTGGATTCTAACTGCAGTACACATTTCAGAACTGAAGATAGATTGTGTCAATCAAATATGCACAATCATACAAACAGAAAACACATCACTCCAGATACACACCAGGATGAACTGTAACATGTGATACCTTCACCCTGTGCTTACATATAATCACATTGTGTTCCACTGCAGGAAAGGTGAACGCCCATTACCTACATCAATTAGAGTATGTTTCACTGCAAAAGAATGTACATGTAATATGTGTTGTACATGTAAATGTATGTAAATATTAGCCTGGGCCCGCCCACACTGCCTGTGATGCTACATTGAGGGAGACTTGCCAGACCAAGCTCTGTCTACAAGCTTGGTGCAACAGCCAGGCTATGTAAATATAGTCATCCATAGAAGTTGTTTTTGGCCCTACCTACTGTAATGCTGATCCATGGTGCTGCTGCATTTTGGATAAACCATGATAAAGCCTACAGTACATACTGGTAATGGAATACACAGCAACTCCAATAACAACTTTCTACATCACAATGTTTTGCCCATAAACAT
>CM059279.1:27789388-27799388 GCA_030347295.1 Setipinna tenuifilis | reverse complement strand
TTTTGGTTTGTTTTGTTTCTCAGCAGGACACTTCCTTTCATCACTCATTCCTTTGTCTGCCCAGGATTTGTTAAGGATGTTTTTGAGGTTCTGGACTTGGTTTGGATGTGATCATGCTCTTATGTGGTACATCCCTGTTTTCCTTTCTGGCTGCATTTGTTCTGTGTCTTTCTTTCTTTCTTTCTTTCTTTCTTTCTTTCTTTCTTTCTTTCCTTCCTCCTTGTCCACCAAAGACCTTCACACCACCTCCTGTGGTCGCGGTCGTTAGCATGCCTTGTGCTTGCTGCTTTACCCGGGGGAGTGTGTAATTAACCCATCTGGGGAAACTGTTGTTGATCAATCAGAGCCATTGATTTCTTTTAATATCCTCTGTTCACAGACTGCTTAAAAAGGGCCCAATTCTTTCCTTTTCTCTTAATGAATTCATACCCAAAGCACTTCTGTATGTATATATTTTTTTTCTTTACGAAAAAGGCAGTTTGAAAGATGTGATTGATATTTTAATCTGTATTGAAGAAATAATCATGCCCCTTGCTTAATGAGGGGCTTCATTTCAAAGCTGCTTTGGTCTTCCGTTGCTGGGAATCAATGGTCGTGGCTTGCACCTTCTCACAGCACAGACATGGAACTGATACGATGATAAGGAAAAAAGGCACGGCATTGATTCACTGCGAGACAGAGTCTTTCACCTCGTTTAAATTTCTGTTATTCCTCCACTCGGGAGTCCTCATGTACAGACTGCGGAGCTGAGCAAACGCCAATCCGACATAGATGCGGAAATTCCACATCCCATCAGGAGCAGCAGAGTTCCAGATTCAGCAGCTATCTAGTACTGCCTCGGAAAATAAATCGGCCCAGGCAGCATCATCTCCAGCCTAGATGAAAAAACACACTGACTGGTGCACGCGCACGCACACACACACACACACACACACACACACACACACACACACACATACGCACACACGCACACATACGCACACATACGCACACACACACACACACACACACACACACACACACACAGATGTCCCATTTACTGCAAAGCTAAATTTGCTGTCTCCTGTAGATGGTCCATTGGCCATTGTATAAAGTAAAGTAAATGGGAGGAGACGAGAGCATGGATTCTTTACTGTGCTGACTGACTGCTTTGGATTGATGAGAAGTCACTGGTCCATGTCCAGAATGTTGCAATAATAATTCATTTCTCTTGCAGCCATGAGGCCAATTGAAGGGCAATCAAGCCTCCCTTTCTCTATTACAGTAAACAGCTTACGCATTATGTTAAGGCGACATGCTGACCATTTCACATACACTGGATGTAACTAGCCAACGTAACAATTCAACACCCCCAGAACAGAATTAAAGTAGAGACAATGTAAAGTCAATATAAAAAAATACACATCTGTTTATATATGGAAGTGTTTAGACCCATAAAATCTTACTTATTTAGCATGATTATTATGCACATTAGTGAAGGTCTATGCAGAATTATAAAGAGGAATGCGAGTAAAAAGATCATTACTTCAGAAAAAAAGAGTAAAAAGTTACGGTGAAAGGCTTACTGTGTTCACTATAGCAAATAAGTCCTCTTTAAACCAACAAGTGACAAAGGGCAAATTGGGAGCCAATTGTTGTATATAGGGTGTTGATTTCAAACAAACGTCCTGCATTTCTTTCAATTACAGCTGTCCTGGTCAACAACACAAGGGCCAATGTGCGACATTATAACTCTTAGTAATGACTTATTATGATAATTAAACATCCTTTTTTTACTCAAGCAGCCAATTCCTGTGAGGAGCTAATGACATTTGGAACAAATCAACATTGTGTTAGTGCAGGGACAAAAGGAGGGTTAAGAATGTTGTGGATAATGAAAAGTAGCTCATGTACTGTAGAGTGTGTGTGACTGTGTGTGTGTGTGTGCGCATGTGTGTGTTTAAGAGAGTGATAGAAAAAGAGAGAGCTTTTCCACATGTATTCCAAAGGATGTGTAAGTGTATATAAGCATGAGTATATGCACATACCTAACTGTGCATGCATTCCACTTACGTATTGCACTCCCATTCATGCCTGCTTGCACCAGAACAGCACCCTTAGTATAATCCTCTCAGCCATTACAATTATTACTGCCATTTAATGATGCACAAGAAATTGTCTGCGTCACATGAATCCTTTGTGAGTCCTCGGGGAACAGCCATTAGACCATGTGCTAGTAGAATAATGTTTGTTACATGTGACTACTTTCAGATGAAATAATGCATTTGAGTAATTGCCCATTCAGCTGCCAGTGAGAAGGCCTGATGGCTTGCTTTTACCGTGCTGTATTGTGTGCGCTTGATCAGGGGTGCTGCTAAACAAATTTGGCTTTCTAGACCAATACATTATAAATAATGTAGTAGCAGTACGAATGCAGCAGTGGAAGGAAATAATATATTACGAAGAAGAATAAGAAGAAGGATGATGGTATATTTGTTCTGTAAGGTCCCTCTTTGATTGAGGACCCCTTGCAAGCCTAACTGGCCCCTGCCTATAACCTAACTGCCCCCTGCTTTGTGGCTTGTAAGTGTTAAACTTTGCTCCAGAATGTCCGTTAGGGATAGAATAATAGAATAGGATATCACAGGATAGGACAGGATAGGATAGGATAGGATAGGATAGAATAGGATATCACAGGATAGGATAGGATAGGATAGGATAGGATAGGATAGGATAGAATAGGATAGGATAGGATAGGATGAGATGTGATGGGATAATGTAGGGTAGGGTAGAGTAGGATAGGATAGGATAGGATAGGATAGGATAGGATAGGATAGGATAGGATAGGACAGGACAGGACAGGACAGGACAGGTAGGGTTAAGTTAGGTTAGAATAGGATAGGATAGGATAGGATAGGACAGGACAGGACAGGACAGGACAGGACAGGATAGGATGGGATAGAATAGGATAGGATAGGATAGGATAAGTAAGGTAGGATAAGGTAGGCTAGGATTAGCCTGGTAAACCAGCCCCTTGTAATTCACTTCATTTTGTATGGAGGGTCTGGCGCAGGTGTCATTGAACATGCAGGTTGTAGGCAGACTCAACTTGTAGTCTATCTGTGGATGTAGCTCCGCAATGGCAGCGGAGAACATCATAAGCAAGACCATTTTGTCTGTTGTGGCAACGCTTCAAAGAATTAAAGTTGGAGCAAGAAGAATCTTTGAAGAGTTTCATTTGTGGAAAAGATATTATGGCCCTACTCCCCGCAGGGTTTTAGAAAAGTTTAATCTTTCATCTTGCTGTGTTAGTTGTTAGTCCATTAGTCTGGACTAACAACTAATGTCATAATTAGATGTTAACAATTGGGTTAAAGGCAGATCTAATCATTTTAGATTTCAGCAGAGTCCACACCTCCAGGAAGAAAAACGTTTCTCAACACAGCACAGCCAGACCCTCTGTACAAAACGAAGTGAAGTAAGAGGGGTTGGTTTACCAGAAATAGAATGGGATTAACTATACTCCCTCAAGGTGTAAAGTCACTTGAAACCATGGACAACAGTAATGAGAAAGAGAAATAGTAAGACATGCAGCAAAACAAAGTACAACATGCAGCAGCAGGACTGTCACAAAGACCAGGAAATGCAGCACACTAAGCAACATTCAACAACAGCCTGACACTCTAACAATCTCTTAATCTCGTAAATGAACTAATTTGCTACTACTTTACACTCCCAGTCTTTGTGTGCATGTGCATCACATGTGTGGTCAGTCTTTTTTATGTTTTATAATTTCATTTTGATTTTATTGGTGATAAAATTCAGTCCACACTAGACAGAAGTTTGGAACTTTTTTTCAGTTAAGGTACATTACAGAGAGCATTAGGGGTTACCCCCTGTGGCACAAAGAGTCTCTTGGATCATCCTTGATCCAATTCAACTCTGACTCTGTCACCCACCCTGTAATCCTCATATCTCTCTCTCTCTCTCTCTCTCTCTCTCTCTCTCTCTCTCTCTCTCTCCTGCTCTCTCTCTCTCTTTCTGTCTCTCCTACTCACTCTCTCTTTTGCTCTCTCTCTGAATTCCTATTTTGTTTTCCTTCCCTCTGTCACTGTCACTCTATCTCTCTTGTCCTCTTTCTCTTGCTTCCTCTTCTCTCTACCTCTCTCTCTCTCTCTCTCTCTCTCTCTCTTTCAATCCCCCATTCTCTTCCCCAACATAAGTAGCCTCTAAGTCAGCCCCGGGAGAGAGCCCCCCCCCCCCCCCTCTCTCTTTCTCTGAGCTGTAAGGATGGGAATAATTTCTAGGCTGGAGGGGTTTTGACTTAGATTGACAGAGATTGGCTTTTTATATTAGTAGATATGGCAAGATAAAGCAGGTGAAAAGAGTAAGAAAGGTGAGGGAAAATAGAGGAAAGAAATGCTAAAGACAAAGACAGGTACTGAGATGGAAGAGGAGTTTGCCCTCAAAGTGAACAGCAGAAGTGTAAACATATTTGCTGCGGGCTAAGGTGAAGTAAACAAAGCAATGATTGTGTGGGTGACAGAATGCTGAATGTCTCTGTGCCTTTATAACTCGTGCCTTATAACTATGAAATCACAAATCAGCTTTATATTCATGGAGTAATATAGTACATAACAACAAAGATACTGAAATTTCTTTGAAATGTCAGTGTTTTAAAAAATAGTTGATGTTGCATGAAGTATTGGCTGTGGTTGGGCATTAAATAGGTCACTGTTTACATGGATTGTCCCCTATAGACTATCTACAGATAGCTCAGATAATAAATAAGCTGTTAAAACTGCGCTATGTATGCACAATGTATGGTTGGCGTTAATGGGCTGGGCGTCGGGTTAAGGAGAGGCTCTGTGAATAACAGACAGAATAAAGTTTAGTTTTGACAAACCATAGGTTCTCTGTAGGTGGACTATCCAAGTGTAGTGTTATCCAAAAATGCTGGGACTTCATAGGGTGTGCTTCACTCTGAAAATCTCCCACAAATCCAAAGGGAGTATGAAATTTAGAGCCTGGGAACAGCTCTAACTGCGGCCTTGATCCTTTCGCTGGCAGTGGCGTTAAATGGTGATTCACTTGGAAAAGTGAGTGGCCTCAGTTAAACCTCATGCTTTGACACCCATAGCCACCACTGCAGGGGTTTCCACAGCACACATAGTACCAGATTCAGGACTTCAGCACCATGGACAGCGATATGGTGAATCGCTGCAGCAATGCTACTGCAGAAACATAGCTTTGCACTCTTTCTGTCTATCAGTCTCTCTCTCTTTCTCCCCCTCTTTCTCTCTCACTCTCCTTCTCTCCATCTCTTTGTCTTTTACAGACACACACACACACGCACACACACACACCCTAAAGAGATCACTAGGTTTCTCTTCGTCTTTCTCTTCATCCTTTTCTCTCTCCCGCTCCTCTCTCTCTCTCTCTCTCTCTCTCCCTGTCTATCTATCTATCTTTTCTCTTCTTTTTGTCTGTCTGTGTTATTGTCTGTTTGTTTATCTGTTTGTTTGTCTCTCCCTTTACTCTGTCATCCAAACTATCTGTCAAAACAAGCTAGCATTATGTTTCTCTTTTTCAATATTTCTGTAAATAACACAGACACACACACATGCACATGCACATGCACACACACACACACAGCACACACACACACACAGCACACACACACACACACGCAGGCACACACACACACGCAGGCACACACATACACACACACACACACACACACACAGACGCAGGCACACACATACACACACACGCAGGCACACACATACACACACACACACGCACGCACACACAGACACACACACACACACACACACATGTTCAGTTCAGTCAGACAGACAGAACCTACTTTACTCTACAGATTACACTTTTCTGTGCAGTTGTGATGGGAGTTTTGTCTTGTCTGTTTGCTTTTAGGGAGGCAGGCTGAGAGCAAAAACATACAGGAATTACTGCTGATTTCTTGTCAAGATGAGAGCCAAGTCAAATCAGCAATGACATTCACATTCTGTTTGTTTTCTGTGTTTGTTTTTTTGTTTTTTTTTTCTCGTGCGTTTGTGTTTTGTGTATTTGTTGTTATGGCAGCATATGTAGGCTGTTTTTGTAGGCAACTAGACATGGTGGCAGTGGTCAGTTATGCTATTACTAATCAATCTAACATGTGCAATCTAATAATGACACTGTTAAGTCCTTAGGCACTTAGACATCAATTGTCAAAACTACAAAACTAAAAATATAATTAAAAAAATAGTACGGAACTGAAAGATCTCCACTATGGCCACATGCCAAATCTCACAACTTTAGCAAACCAGAAACTAAATGTACTGTCCTGTCTGCCTGCTGGGTTTGCTCACTGACCTAGAACAAGACTGGAAAGTAGGGGACTTGACAATGTACTTACAACAGTTTCAGAGACCAGACATTATATGAGTGGGAAAATGCCACTTTGTACAAGCTCTTACAGAATGATTGAGTATCAAATGTGCTAATCATTGTTCCTGTTTAGTTGGGTAGAATCATAATCCATGCTTAGTCTCTGAAATAATGTGCAGAGAATTCCATATGGGTCAAAGTGTCAGTGGAGATCCAGCAATTTACACATTCCCATTGACATACATGGGTACAACATTTAGTAAGCACTACCTCACTGCCCCCTTTGATGCAACACAGCCTGCTGGTGCAGGTTCATTAGGTCAGTGGATTCATTCCAAATTGTACTACTTCATTGCTTCCACCTCTAGCAATCCATGCTATGCCTTACCTGCAAATGTCATCAAAATTAGCCTGGTAGTCTTTGCATAGTTCTGCAAATAAACAGCCAAACCAGCAAAAACACCATACCACAAAACTTTTTTTGTGGAAGAAATAAATGTTTAAGTCAGTAAGATTTATTGGCAGGTATTTCAATATATTCCTTCAGCTTTTGTGTTGCTCTGGCTTCGTGCTGTGCATCCATGTGGATGTGATCCTGTGTTACTCAGTCCCACACACATGAATGCCTGGTGGTGTAAGGTCATGTATGAACCGACAGCCACTGCCACAGCAGTCCAAGCTGACCACGCCACTCCGACTGCACTGGGGCAAACCTGCAGTGACAGGCATCTGCTCCACTCATCCTGGAGACAGAGAGAGAGAGAGAGAGAGAGAGAGAGACTAAGAGAGAGGGACTAAGAGAGAGGCACTAAGAGAGAGAGAGAGAGAGAGAGAGATTAGGAGAGAATGAGAGAGTGAGAAGGGGGCTGAGGGAAAGAGAGAGGGTAGAAAGAGAGAGAGTGGCTTAGAGAGACGGACTGAGGGAGAGAGAGAGTGACTAAGAGTCGGGGGATGTAGCGTGACAAAAACACCGAACGAACAAAGACAATGGCAGGATAGACATCAGTTTCTGCATACCAGAAGAAAACACATTGCTGTGTGTATACTGAAATGTACTAAATTCCTCACCTCTAAAGCTTTCCTCAGGCATTGCTGTTTGACACAGCCCGCCAAGCACTAGGCTTAATTGAGGCACTCAGAGAGCTCATAAAGTGCTGAGTCATCCCCCAGTGCTCTCCCAGTGTGGGCTGTCTGCTGTGGACACACCACGAGTGCGTCAGGCCCATTAACTTGCAGCACTTCCCCTCATCTGTCAGGCCATGGGAAAGTGATTCAGCTCAAACATTCAGGTCTACAGCGACAGATGACACCCAAGAACTGGCCCCGGTGCCGGGAAATTGCTAACCTTGGCTAACCCTCAGTTAACCTCCTGCAAACCTTTTAGCAAAGCCATGACATATGAACGAAGGATGACACTATGCGGCCTTTTCTCTCTGTGTCTCCCTTTCTCTCTCTCTCTCTCTCTCTTCCCTTTCTGAGTCTCGCTCTCACTGTCCCTCTCTGGTGATTTGATTTTCTGTTTCTTATTGACTGCCTTGCTCTCTCCAGTTCCTTTTCCATTTTCACTGCTTCCTTCTCTCAGACACTTATTCTCTCTCATTGTACTTTTTTATCATTTAATCACCATCATCATGGCTTTTTCTCTCTTACTTATAGACCAACATCCCTGTAATAATTAAATAACTATTTGTATTTTTGCAATCAGTGGTGTCCCACGGCTGTTCCCTCTGTGTGAAATAGCCTCATCTAATTAAAACTGGTCGACAACCATAATGCTGTGGGCACAATGGCAGCACAGAGGAATCAGTGCATCGTGTGTGTGTGTGTTCATCAGGAATTCTTACTTTAGAAACAAAAGCTGCCACTTTTACAGTCCTGCACCTGCTCTCCAGTCATTTAATGCAACCTGACATCACCTGCACTGCACCCCTGTCCTGATAAGCGAAACTCTAAGCCTGCTTTTGAATTCTGTATTTTTATTTATTTATTTATTTTGGAAGTTCATATCCTAATGCAGTGGTCCCCAAACGTATCCTGTGGTGCACCGTCTGACTCTGCTTGGTTCATTGAGAGGGCTGAAGGTTAAACAAAGGCCTATATCAGTAACACATGCATAGTAGTAAAACATGCATAGTGGGTTACTTCCAACAATATCTATCTGTAGTTGAGCTTTTGCCCATTAAATGGATCAATATTTAAATGTACTACCAATGCATTTCTACTGATACTTTGTTCATTGTGATTCATTGTGTAGGCTATTGTGTCTTATTCTACAGCTCTCTGAAATGCTGTTGAATATCCTACTAACTTCAAATGGGCCACTTCACTTCCGCTTCGGAGGTCCAATGTTTTTGTATAATGAACGCTGAAAAAGCATAATGACTGCTGTCAATGGCAATAAGTTTTGTGCTTCTTTCATATACACTTCTTTCATATACACAAGTAGTCCATTCACTTATAGTTATGAAATTTCAACAACAAAAGCTACAACTAGTTGTTGAACAGCAGGACACACTGCTATGCAACACTGAAACATTCTGTTTCCTCAATGAACTACTTTTTATGGTGGAAGCCATGAAGCAGCAATAAAAGTTTCTAATCCTTCTATCAGGGCTTATTCCACAAGAATGACCACCTTGCTAAACACTGTAAATACTTGTATAACAACAGTAAATTAAAATAGCTGGAAGCTATATTTGTTTAAGTTAAGTAATTTGAGCATTTTATTGAAACCTTGGTGAAGTGACCAAATAAGAGATATTAAAAGAAATTACCGACCATGTTTTTATAAATGTTAACAGTATTTCTTTTTAATATGGCAGGCCTACTCTGCATAGAGTTTGTTTTCCTACTTTTAAAAAATCTTTGTCAAGTTTTTGTCAATAACAAGAAGACCCAGATATGGAACCACTCAACCAACACGCAACAGTGCCAAAACAAAAACATGTGGTCAAAAACAGCATTGCATGTGCAGAATAAATGGGAGAAATGGATTTGATGGTGTTGTGTTCCCATGCAAACCAGGCACAGTATAGAACAAAAATCTTTTGGAGGGCCATAAAAAATCCCACATCCCTCCCGTGGGCTGTAGCTTGGAGACTGCTGTCCTTATAAAATGACAAAGGAAATGTTAGTGGTAAGGAACATTCAAATTCTCCAAATGCCCCGGAAAGGTGCTGTAATGGTTCCTTTAAAAACGCCCTTAATGTAGTGTACACCAGTGGTCGAAGCGAAAGGAGGTAAGAGACGCCCCATAATTCCTCGCACCATGAAACAACAATCAATCAACTTGACATAGATCAATAACACCCGCCTTCCAGTAAATGTAAGTGGATTCAGATTGTCTTAAATTCACTGTTATCTTTTCCTTAACCCTTATGACTTGATCTCTATATCTTTCCTTGACCCCATGACATTTTTCAACAAGGTCAAGGCAAAGTGGATAATAAAAGGAGTGAGGACAGGCAATCGAGTTTCACATTTTCCCACAACTCCTAATCCACTCTCTGTCAGAGGGGCTGTTAGACAGGGAGATGCTAGGATGTGTCCCAGGGTCATGAAACTGATGGGTGCCCTCCAGGATGTGAATTACCCCTCCATAACCCTTCTATTTTTTGTCTCTTTGGGG
>CM059279.1:27746888-27786888 GCA_030347295.1 Setipinna tenuifilis | reverse complement strand
AATATAAATATTTCATACGACGATACGCTCTGAATCAAAAGCATGCAATAACGTCATTGGGACTTACTAATTTAAATAGAAAGTCGATGTGGTAGCCCATTTGCCACCCTGGGCACCTACTGTTATTTAAACTCATTAAAATGCTACGAGCTGACACACATACACACACACACTTCTTATAACACACACTCTGTCCCTCTCTCCCTCCCTCTCCCTCTTCCCAATCTAAAACGTTCCAACAGTACACAATGGTACGGTTTGTTGTGTACACAATGCGGCACTTCGACACCTGCGTGTGCAACTCCTTCTGAGAGACAAATGGATATTTTTCTGGCATGTTAGTCGTTTTGGCAACTTTACTGTGTCGGCGAACGAAGCGATGTGCGCGGACGGAGCACACTGTAGGTGCTGAGGGGCGACGTCGGGACTGGGCGTGCCATGTGTTCTGCGCGTCGAGATTGCATCCCACCGCTCTCCTTTTACCGAGGGTGATCAGTCGAAGCCACGCAGGCGGCTTCAGCTTGCCGTATTTTTATCCCCCCTTGACGTGAGTTTGTCTTTCCGAGACGAAACATCTTTTGGAAGCGGAGATCTTGTCATTATTTTAAAAACCGAATCATTTGTTTCTTTGGAAAATGATGTCCACTTGATTTGTATGGATTAGGAACAGGGGAGCGTGGGCTGACATACCATCTCTGTTTTGGATTCCGGGGCTCAAGAAAGGGAAAAATCAACCTGCTTTTTGCATTTGCAGAAAGTTGAAGGCGAATCTGTCGTGCTTTGGATACGCTATGTTTGATGGCCGTGTGTCATACGTGTTGTGCCACTGAAGCATTACGACAGGAAAGTATGCATTGCTTGTGTTGCACGATATCTCGTTGTCATACAAATGCTTTGGGGGTAGAGTACGGGCTCTAAGAGACACCAGATCCCAATCGCTAAGCGAATGTTCTGTGGATAGTTCTCAAGGACGTAGCTGCGGAGCAACTGGGATTGAACGAAGTGTTACATTTCAACACAACCAAGACTGACAGAATGCCAAATATTTCCTCTCGGGAGTAAAAGTTGGACATCTTGGATACTGTGACACCCTTGTATGTGCATAGCCTGTGTAACAGACCTTTAGGCAGGTAACGGTACCTGAAGCGCTTTCACTGTTGAAATGTGTTATTCAGCGCTCAGCAATTTCTCTACCATCTGCCAAACCGTATGAATTCTCCTGAAGCCCGTTCCGATATATGTATAGCCATTTCACTTTCTTCGAAGGCGGTAGCTGGTCGTTGTTTGTCAGAACGAAGGACGAAAGTTTGTCTCTTCACCTTCGATATTACACGTCTTCGCCAGCGGATCAGTCTTATTCAGAAAGCCCGGGAGATTCGACACAAGGTAATTGCAAACATGTTGTTGGTGTTAAATGTATAGTGTCGGATGCTTACCAGATGTCCGCAGTCTCTTGAGATGCAGAAGATACTGTGTGTGTGTGTGTGTGTGTGTGTGTGTGTGTGTGTGTGTGTGAGAGAGAGAGAGAGAGGGAGGGGGGGGGATAAGATAATTTAGAACGAATCTACAATATCCAGCATTGTTCAAATATTAACAAGCTATACGTATTTTATACAATTGTGTACTTTTGGTAAACATACAACATATACTGCTCTCTTCCATTTCCCCCCTCTGTGGGTGTTCGTATTCAAGGGTATTCCTGACAGTAACACCTATCAGCAACCTCCCTAAATTAAGGCGCGCCAGCCAGAGCGAAGGATAATGCATGTTCAAAGTCAATTGGACTCGGGTGATTTACGCCACAGTGAAATCGGCAGAGCTTGTCGTCCGCAGTCTTGACTGCAGAATGATGAACCGGTGTTGATTTGTCACAAATTATCAAGCAGTTTTTTCCACTTCAATCTCAGGCGGCAAAAAATGTGATTCAGCACCATGGACAGCACCTGTACTGGCTGTTAGTGTGGACTTGATGTGGGTGGGATGTGCTCTTGCAGCCAAACGCCCTGGTATCTTCTCGCTCGCTCGCTAAGAATCACACAAGGAGCCCGATGATTCCTTGCTGTTCTTCATGGTTTTTTTTCTTTCTTTCTTTTTTGATCACGGTCGACATTGTAAATTAGTCTGTACTGAATAAGCTCTTGGCTTGCACACGCAGACCCACAGTCATCTTTCTTTATCTCTCTCTCTCTCTCTCTCTCTCTCTCTCTCTCTCTCTCTCTCTCTTTCTCTCGCCCCTACATACACACATCAGTGGTTAAATTTACAGATCAAGAAGAGCTCTGAAAAGCAATACGAAACGTGACATGTTGTAACTGGAAATGCTGCATGTCAATTAGCGCTTGCCTCGGGCTCGTGACAAAGCTCGTGCCCTTCTGCTAGCACGTGCGCGCTGGGGGAGAATTGGACAGGTGTGCTGCTCGGGTGGCCTGAGGGAAAAGAAAAACAGAGGTGGCAGACCTCTTGACACGGGCGCAGCATTCCTCTCCCTCTCTCTCTGACCTGACTGCCAGGCCTGCCTCAAAGCCCGTAAGGATTTCTGGGAAGGGTGGGAGACATGATTCAGATTCCGTCTCAGCGTCTGAAGATGCCTACGGGCTGCCACTGGTGCCGGTCCTGTCAATCCTACAGTCTCAGAGGATTGGTTTTTTTTCAGTGGGGTGGGGTTTTGTGGGGCGAACACATAGACACACCCAAATGCTGCTGCAGACTTAGCTATTGCTATTCTTGTTCTGTTATTCTCTTATTATTTTTACATTCTCTCCTCCTCTCTCCATTTATTTTTTCCTACAGTTTCTTTATCTCTTTAGCTCTTGCTTACATTGACCACTTTCTTCTTTGCTCTCCTATCTCTCTCCATCTTGAATAATAACTGCTCTCCTCCCCTCCCTTCCTCCTCCTCCTCTCTCTTTCTCGCTCTCTCTGTCTGTCTGTCTCTCTCTCAACTTCACAGTCCTCCTTACTTGTCCTCTTATTCTTACCCCCCCCTTTACGCATGCGTGCGCACACACACACACACACACATCAATGGCCTTCACCCTCCATCACCCCTCCAGAGTGATAATCCTCTCTTCCTGCCCCCTGCCAATACCCCTCCCCTGTGTGGAGTCCTCACAGTGCCCTCCCCATCAGCGAGAATGTGGCTTTCACTGGAGAAGTCTATTACTGTCAATTATGCATCCTCTGTCAGGACAATGCCCACCCCAAATCCGCTCTGCCAAGACAGAGTGCCCAACCTTAACCCCAACGCCCCCATTTCCACTCCCAAACCCCAACCCCACCGCCCCCATACCCAACTTCCAGAATCCCCTTCTGCCAAGACCTTGCACAGCCTCAACCCCCCGCCCCCCCAAGCCCTAGCCACCACCTCTACTACTCTCTCTCTCCCTCTCTCTCTCTCTGTCTGTCTCTCTCACACACACATACCCACACACATTCTAAGAGAGAGAAAACCCCACCTTTATCCACAGTTGCCTACACAGTTGCATACATTTCAGTGTGTGTTGGACAAGGCAGTCTAGAGTGTGTTAGATGGGGCAGTCTTTGCCTATCAGTGCTCAACAGAGTGTGTGTGTGTGTGTCAAGGGCAACTGGCATTCTGATACCCTACAACATTAGGATCCATGTTAATCACAGAGGAGACAGTCAGGCAGTGCATTTTTTTGGGAAGGCTTTTGGGAAATTAATGATACCCTCTTGTTCGATATTCAATCTAACTCAGCCTGTTCAATTAACCGCAGGCCTAAGATGCCTTCAAACGCTGACAGTAAGCCTTATTGCAGACTCTAGCAAGAGTAATCAGCGGAACATGGCAGAATGGCACTTATGTTTACTCTGCTCTTTCTGTGTCTGTGTGGAGACGAGGAATCAGAGTTGAGCTGTCTGGGCGTTGGGTTTCTGCCTTCCCTAGCATGTATGTGTGTGTGTGTGTGTGTGTGTGTGTGTGTGTGTGTGTGTGTGTGTGTGTGTGTGTGTGTTTACACATTCTGTGGAGAGCTCTGAAGCTCAAGCCACCTGTGCTAATTGAAACCATTGCTCTCCACCCTCACCCCCCACCCCCAACTCCACCTCCACCCCATGATCTGAGCTTTAAGACCTTTTAGCTATACCACCACCCACACTAGGTCCTCTTTGACCTCCACCTATTTACTACACAGCACACAGCTGGGTAAGCAAGGGTTGAATTGGAATTCCTCTATTCTTTCACTCCAAACAGCTCTGTTTAAACAGGATTCTTCCAAGGTTCCCTGCATGGATCAGTGTGGCCCTGATAGGAAACATACAGCAATAGCCAACGTTAATGACATCAGTAAGGCCTACTGTAGTATCACATTCTTTCATAGGGCCCCCAATGTAGACACATACAGGCAGTAGCAGTAGTCCCTGCCTCGCCTGAGGGATCCTACTGCTGCTGTTTGAGAAGTGTGATTAAAGTTTAGGCGTGTGGCAGGCGCTGTGAAAGGGAGGCAAAGAGGCGGAGAATGGTGAGCAGTCAGCGTTCCTGAGCACGGCCTGAGTGGAGGTGTAACCCAATAGGCTCGCAGGGAGAGCACCCTGCAGCAGGGACATTTGAGAGGCCAGGGGCTCATCATTAAACAGAAGAAAGCCCACGGGGATGGAGCTTTGTGGTAACTGTTGTGTGGTCTTTTTTTTAGTGAACTTGCACTCTGTCATGCACTTGCACACACACATTCAAAGCCATTTAGACACATGTGTACACATGAATAGACACACACACACACACACACACACACACACACACACACACGCACACATACACACACAGACACGCATACACACATGCGTGGGCGTGCATGCACTCGCACACACACACACACACACACACACACACACACACACACACACACACACACACACACACACACATACACACACACACACACACACACACACACACACATGTTCTCCCACCCCTACCAGTGCAAGTGTACAGAAGCACACCAACATATCATACACACACATAGCTACTGGAACAATTTTTAACCCCTTGAAATGCTGAAAAGCAGCAGAAAAGGGAAAATAAGATTGCTGTGCCTCCTTGCATGGTGTTGGAGCAGCTCTCTGTGTCGCCGTGCTGCTGTAAGCGGAGCCCTCTGACTCAGCTCTTCTGGCCCTGAGAGGACGCCCGCATGCTGGGTCCAGACTAGAGGACATGGAGCCGCTGACTCCTGCACTACAGACCTGCCTCCAAACTGGCCCAAATCTTTCTCTCTCTCTCTCTCTCTTTCACTTTCTCTCTCTCTTTCTCTTTCTCCCCCTTCTCTCTCTTCCACTAGCTCTTTTGCCCCTCCCATTCTCTCTTTCTTCTTTCTTTCTCTCTCTCTCTCTTTCTCCCCACTTCTCTCTCTTCCACTGCCTCTTTTGCCCCTCATTCTATCTTTCTCTATTTCTTCTTTCTCTCTCTCTATCTCTTTCTCCTGCCTCCCTCTTTCCCCTACCTCCTGTCTCTCTCCTTTCTCTTTTGGCCACATCCTCTTTGCAGTTTCGCTCTCACTTTCTCTGCCTTTTTCACCGGCTCTCACAGATTGGGCACAGATTTAGCATCCACACCCCCCAGAGCACATACCAGGTGTGACGGCGGTAGAGTGTGCCAAAGGGAGGCAGCGTGTTTCATATACTGTACAGTGTACAGTATGTCTGTATGCTGGTCAGCTTGGCTACTTGCTGTGCTAAACTGTAGTGAGAGGTGGCAGGGTCAGTACCAGAGAGAGGTGGGCTTGCGGCAGAGATCAGACACTTAAGGTGCCTTTGGCCAGCATTGGCCAGTGTTTCGATTCAGGAAACAGTTGAGGCAAACAGGATTATTTTTTTCAAACGGTGAAATTTGTGTAAATATTATAAATTTCTCTACTAAACTAAAATTTATAGTCCAGTGGCATGGCCATGTGTGTGTGTGTGTGTGTGTGTGTGTGTGTGTGTGTGTGTGTGTTTGTGTGTGTGTAAACCAATGGCCAGTGTCGCTGCAATTTTGCTGAGAAAACATCTTCTTAGAATGTTTGCTTATGTCTGCAAAGGTTTACCAAGGTTCACTCGAAACAAACAGAAAAATGTCTGCAAATGTTTAACAAAGTTTGCCCGTGTTGGTGAATTTAGACATACCTCTGATCTGCTATTTCATCCCACCATCAGAGGCAGGAGGCTGAGTGCATATGAAAGGAACCATATCAGACCAAACCGGTACAATAGCAAGGTTTTAAGGAAGCAAATTGAAGAGTTGTATAAAGCAAGTCTAGGTCTGAATGGAAAATTATTACGACTGAATGGAACAAAGTTTTGAGAAACCACAAGATACTTGTGCACCTAAGAAGGATTTCTTTGGGAGTAAAGAGGTAAGCCTTCCTGACTACAAACCTTATTCTAACATACTATTGTTTGGGAGGACATTTGGCACCTTAGGTTCATTATTATTTTATTATTCCCTGAGTCCTGAGTCAATCACCCTACTGTTGGGTTTGTTTGTTAAGTCACAGGGACTAGAGCAATGTTTGAAATTCAAAAGTCCAAAACATAGGGGTAAGCAGTGAGACTAGGTCTGAATGTAACCCTGCATACACACACACACACACACACACACACACACACAAACACACACACACACACACACACACACACACACACACACACACACACACACACCAGCTCATCCAATTATCTCCTGTGTGGTGAAAAAGTGATTTGTGTGATCTGTGCAAGAGGATGTTGTTTGAGGAAGGGGATATACATAGACTCACTTAACCATGCAGTGTGAACCCTGGAAGACAAATGAGCTCTACTTAGTCACAGCATGTGTGTGTGTGTGTGCGCATGTGTGAGTGTGTGTGTGTGTGTGTGTGTGTGCGCATGTGTGAGTGTGTGTGTGTGTGTGTGTGTGTGTGTATGTGTGTGTGTATCGGGTGGATGAACATCAATTTGTTTTTGAGTTGCAGCTGGCTTTTGTCCTCTTTTTCACTTTAATGTGTATGTGTGTGTGTGTGTGTGTGTGTGTGTGTTTGTTGGTGTGGGTGTGTGACTGTGGCGGCATCTGTGTGTGTCTGTGTATGTGTGTGTGTGTGTTTGTTTCGCTGTGCACAGCGACTTGACTGACTCTTTCCAGTGACTGATTTTAAGCATAGAAAAACAAGGCTATTTAAAAGGCAACAAAGGCAGAGATCAGTGTAAGGGGGAGTGAGAGTGAGAGGCCTGATGTGCATCTTCTGGGTGCTTTGTGAGGGGAATAATGACTTGTGTTCGTCTGTGAGTCACGCGGTGTGCTTCAGCGGCGTTTAAAAACCACGCTGCTCTCCTCTTATCTTGGGCCCATGAGCTCACTTCCAAAGCTAAACACAGCAGTTTTACACGCATGGCTTATTGTGCAGAAACCCAAAAGATAGCCACACACACACACACACACACACAGGAGCACTCACTCATTAAATAGTCATGGCGTGGTTAAGGGTAATATGCGGCAGGCCCCAGGAGAAGAGGCAGGGGTAGCAGTGCAGTGTATGGCTGCCATGCAAGGGCCTCAGAGCCACCAGCCTCGCCCTGTCGTAAGCTATCAGTCCCAGCCATGAGCCTTTTACATCACGCAGACTAATCAGAGCTGAGTTTTAAATGGCCAATTGTACTGATTGAACCGTGTAACCATTAATGTCTGCGATAATGTCGCTTCAGTCTATCTGATGGAGTTGAACTATATATGGCATACAGTTTGATGAAGTATTCAGATAGCAGTAGGCTCTTGTACAAACTCAATGCTTATGGGGCGCAGAGCTAGGCACAGATCGTTATGCAAGACAGCTGGCTTCTGGGCTGCCATCCAGTTTAATTCAGTTCAATTCAATTATATTTGTATATCCACTGGTAATTTACAGGAAGTGGTGTATATTCACACTTTTTTAGTCCCACTGTGAACCCCCAATAGCAAGCACTGAGGTAAGAAAGTTAAAAAAAGAGAAAAAAAAGAGAGGAACTCAGGTCATGAGGGGAGTCCTTTCTAATTTGGGATGGTTGGTGGTGGGGCGTTGGCTGGGATGATAGGAGAGGAGTAAAGGGATGATAGGAGAGGAGTAAAAAGAATCAGAGAAGACATCATCAGGAAAGTTTAACTTCAATGTTCTTGTTATGTAAGACCGGTGATGCATTTTGTATGGTGGCCTGTCTGATTCCCTCAGTGATAATAATGTTCTGTGGCTCAGCCTGTTTCATATCAGTAGCTACATTTACATGGGCAGTGTTTTTTTCTGATCAGAATAGATCTAATATGATCATCTATTTCAAATGCAGCCTTTACATTACAGTTAGTCATACAATACATTTGAATAGCCACAATAGTCACGTGCAGGTAGCAGGTTAAAGATGGATGTCTTATTGCTAGTTGGACCTAAACATGTGATGGAACCCTTGCAGAAAGAATCGGAATAAGTGAAAACCCAACAGCTGTAATGGACTACACCACCCCTTCCAAGCCAATTACAATTTTAATTGAATCAGACAGTTTTATTCTGGTCGAAGTGTTTCGTATGTGCATTTGTATTCCGATTGAGTAGTTATTCTGTTTCTAATCGGATTGAAAGTGCCCATGTAAATGTAGCTAGTGTCTCTGTAGGCTTCTTGTGTGTGTGTGTGTGTGTGTGTGTGTGTGTGTGTGTGTGTGTGTGTGTGTGTGTGTGTGTGTATATGTGTGTGTGTGTGTGTGTATGTGTGTGTGGGTGTGTGTGTGTGTGTGTGGGTGTGTGTGTGTGTGTGTGCATGCATGCATGCTCATGTGTATGTGCCTGAGTGTGCAGTGTGTATGTGTTTGAATGTGAAGTGATGGTGGTGAAGGGGTGCATTCTTGCTTGTGTTTTCAGAAAACTCTGGAAACAGAAGAGTCTGTGTGCTGTGTAAGAGCTCAGCTCTGCATTAAACAGCAAGGGGAAAAGGGTGTGTGTGTGGATATTTGTATATATATATATATATATATATGTGCGTGTGTGTGTGTGTGCGTGTGTGTGTGTGTGTGTGTGTGTGTGGGTGTGTGTGTGTGTGTGGGTGTGCAGGGGAAATGGAGGGTAGGAGTGTATTTCCACCTACTTTGTTCTGAAATTAATGCGCTTATATATAAAACATAAGCAGTGTAGTGATGTACACTGCCTAGAGGCATTCTGGTAATATAGATCTATACTATACGTGTGTTTCATTTAGGAAACAGTCTCCCAACTGTTTTGTGCTCTGCATGGGGCTCGATGTACAGTGTACTGCCATTTTTCAGGAACTCAGCATTCCTGTAAAAAGATTTGGGCTGTTTGAGGTAATTTGAGGTTACTCCTTGAGGCCATCCTCTAGTGTAGGAGGAAGCAGCAGCACAGACACATAACAGATAGCACACAGCACTAATCCTGCACTCATGAGAGTTACATGGCCATGAACTCTCTCCTCTATACGTGCCCCCTAATACATCACAAACACACACACGCGCACACACACACACACACACACACACACACACACACACACACACGCACATGCACATGCACACGCATACACACACACACACACACACACACACACACACACAAACAAAGAAAACACATACACACCCACCCACACATATGAACAAGCATGGATAAACACACACACACAAACACACACACACAGGAAAACACACTTACACCCACACAAATGAACACACATGGACATGCGTGTGCACGCACGCACACACACACACAAGAAACACAGGCATGCGCGTGCGCACACACCCACACACACACATACACACACATATGAACACTCTCTGTCTCTCTCACACACACACATACACACACCCACACACACACACACATGCACAGTGAGTGTGAGTGTGCCCACCTGCAACCCCAGCTACCTCCCTCTCCCAGCTCTGCCTCCTCAGATCCATTGCTAAGCTTCATGCCATACTCCTTCTTCGGTCCCCCTGCTACCCCCCCCCCCCCCCCTGCAATCTTGTCATTCCCTCCCCCCGCCACCCACACCTGTCATAAAGCTCAACCTCACCCAGGAGAAAATGAGTCTGCTATGAGCCCATTCCAGAGACAGGCATGGCAAGGGCTAAGGAACACACCCCATTCTGCAACTCATTTGGCAGCATTCAGAACAAGAGGTTAGCCTCCATCTAAAAGAAAAGAAATAGAAAAAGAAAAAAAAAGAAATAAATATGATTGCATTACATGCCTAGTGGCTTAAAGCCCATACAGAGCCCTAATGTGAGGTTTATATCGAGGCTGAAGCCATTTCACAACTCATATGTGTGTTGCTGTGCTGTCTGCGAGTCAATGGGGGCGCATTGGTGGGAGTATAATTCAATCACTTAATGATAAGCCGTAACTCACTCCACAGCAGCGGATCGCTCTGATTCCTGCATTATGACGGCGCCATGAAGCTCAATGGGGCGTGAGGGCTTTTATTGAGCTACATTGAGAAGCCCCCAGATGGAAAATTAACACTGTGATAAGGCAGAGCGGTGTGCGGCTTCACACGTCCCCTACCTGCATATGGCCTTTTAGTACTGCACATTGGATATGCCCCTGTGTTGGTGTTTGATAGGCAGTGTGTGTGTGTGTGTGTGTGTGTGTTTGTGTTTGTGTTGGTGTGACCATGCACACAGTCCTGGCTGCACATGTGTGTGTGTATGTGTGTGTGTGTGTGTGTGCGTGTGTGTGTGTGTATGTGTGTGTGTTGGTGGGGGTGTTTGTGTTTATTTCCACTGTGCAGAGTGCCTGGGCACTTTACCCCTTCTCTGCCCTCCATATTTTACCCCTTCTCTGCACTCCATATGTATTTGCCCCGACAAGATGGATGAGACAGGGCTCAGGGGCAAGAACAGAGCAGCGCTCTACGGATGATGAGTCTATTACACCAGCACAGGGTTAATGCTCACTCTCATGCTCTTCCTATTCATCTGTCCATCCATTCACACAACCATCCATCTCTCCCCTGTCCATTCAATCCATCCCTTCTCCTCCCCAAGCCCGGTGGTAGACGCCCGTTAAAAGTTTCAGGGTAATAGTGCTTTCAGGGGACAAGGGCGGTGATTACTAAATGACATCTCCAAGGATGTGCGCTTCCATTTCTACACGAATGGGCCCCACTTGTGCAGAGACAGAGATGAGACAGAGAGATTGAGAGAGCGAGAGAGAGAGAGAGAAAATAACCGACAGAAGGAGAGAGAGAGTGATGGATCCTAGCAGATGACGGTGTGACAGCTCGTGTAATGGCGGTTGTGTTTGGCTCCGGGTCATGGTGTCGGCTTGCCTCAGAGTTGGCAGGGCGCACCTGGTGACTTCACTACCGCGCTCCCTCAGGAAGCTATTAGTCAGACACCTCCCCCGAACCGAGCCGTGCCACGCCGTGACGACTTGGGCCCGCGCCTAGGCCAGACCAGAACCGCTCACAGAGTGAGAGAGGAGGCCATTACTGCCCCCCCCCCCACCCCCCCGGCCATTTTGCCGAGCAATCTGATGAATTTTTTATCTATACTTGAATGCTTTCATGGGCATGAAGCCTGTTCAGAACCGTAAATGCTGCTTGAAGAGAATTATGCAGCCTAATGTTTTTAAAATGTGTTCCCTTAAAAATGCATTAGATATTGTATTATCATAATATGAATTTTCATCATACCTTAATAATATGTAAAATATCAATAGCCACATCAAACATTTCAGTTAAAGGATCACTTTTGGACTTTAAAGTAAAGGTTCTTCTGGGAAAAAATATCATATATAACATAAATGTGGTTATGTGTGACTTTTACTAGCTTAAGAATCCCATAGCCTCATTACGAGCATGCTATGGTAGACACTATAAAAAGGACACATCAATTTAAACAGGTACAGAACCACAGAACCCTAAGGTGATCAACCCTATAGCCTGCCTACAATGGTTAAGAGACCGAGGGAAAGTTGTAGCTCTCACAAATCTTATGTTTAAGACTGCACTGCAGCGTAATGGACTCAGTGGAAAGGCTTTGTTACTAGTTTGTTTTGTTTGTTTAGTTGGTTGTTGTTGGCAGGATACAAGATGCATTCCAAAGGCCTTTTTGTGACATATCTCAAAATCGTGTTTACATCCTTAAATCCATTGTCTAACAAGACCAAAAAACAATAGACATCATCTATGACTGCCCTTTTTCAATGTATTCTATTGTATTTTCCATGATCTCGTACTGTATTTAAGAGGATGGACTTTTCATGAGGAAATGGGGGCGGGCAAGAGGGGGCTTTCTGATCACAATAAACTAAACTTCACTGCAGGTGTGAAATGCCCAGCAAGGGCACAGCTGAGTGTCCAGCAGCTGCCTGGGGTGTGTGTGTGTGTGTGTGTGTGTGTGTGTGTGTGTGCACGTGTATGTGTGTGTGTGTCCTCCATCCCTCCCCAGTGGCCGTCTGGGGTGGTATTGTGTGTGTGTATGTGTGTGTGTGTGTGTGTGTGTGTGTGTGTGTGTGTGTGTACAGGCCCAGGTGGTGCAGGCCTGTCGCTGCTCGATTGCCTTAATGAGGCTGCTTAACCCCATCTTGTTAGAGCACCAGGCTGGCCGGAGGGGCCACCTCCACGGGGCACTTACGGGGGCCACAGGGGGACAGGTAGGATTTTGGGTGTACCTGCTGCCTTTTTTCAGACTTAGATCTGTGGGGGGATTAATAGCAGGATAAAAACAAACTAAAACTGCAGGCTTTTTTTACCTCATTATTACCTGACAGCAACAGTGTTAGTTTTTTATTGTGGCATTTTGTAGCCTGTCCAGCAGCCAGCGATTCAGACAGCTTTTATGTACCAAAGTCATGCTGGGTTGTTCTCTCCATCGCATTCACACACACACACACACACACACACAAACACACACGCACGCGCGCGGACACTCTCACACAAATAGCCTATTGTTGCAGCTGGTTGCTATCTGGGGCAGCACAGAGCTTCAGCACACAGCAGCTCTCTGGTCTCCCACACAGCACAGACAATCTGTACCTAAGCTCTGAGCCGACACCTTAAATACAATCCATACACACACACACAAACACACACACACACACACACACACACACACACACACACACATACATTCACACATATATACACAAAAACACACACTAATGTCATCCACACACACACACACACACCGGACACTCACACTCATCGACAGGCTCTCCTTAATCTCAGTGTATGCTTTGATGGCCATGATGCCCCCGACCGATGCCCCTCTGGTGGGAGCAGGGGCAGGAGCAGGTGTGCGGGAGGCACTGTAGGTGTGCGCTGCCGAGAGGTCGTGACTCTGCAGCTGTGTTGGCGATTTGTATCTGTGTGCTGTGTGGTCATGCCAAACCACACCAGGCCCATATCAGAGCCAGGGCTCAGGGCTACATTACAAATGAATTTTTTGTCACACACACACACACACACACACACACACACACACACACACACACGCAGATACATACACACGGGCACACACACACACACACACACACACACATGTACAAAACCATACACACATGGACACACAGACACACAGACACACACACACCATTCATCTGTTGAAACCCTGAAAAGCCTTTTTCACTAAAAACAGGGTGAGCCTGAGGCTTTTCCTGGAGCTTAAGGGCCGTGAAGAGCCCTGCTCTTCTGTGTCCATTAGGAAAGGGAGACAGACAACACTAGGGCTGGAAATGTATAAACAGTGCTTAAGAATAGTTCTGCAAGTGCGTGAGTCCTAAAATAGTTGAAAAGAGCATCCTTAATTCCGTTTGAAGTTTCCATTTATCTGTGGATAGACACTTTTTTTCTTTTCTATTCTTTTTGTTTTGCTTTTTTTTTCTTCTTTAACGGTTTGTTTTGTATGCCATGAAGTTGGTCACGACCATGGTTCAGCCTCAGATATTAAAAGAGACAGACATAAAACGTCTAGTGTTTTCCCCAGGAACCAGTGACTCAACCCCATAGTAAAAATGTGCCCATGAAAGACTTCCTGAAGCTCTTGTGATATTCCTAATGCCAGCTCTGTCACATCTCACACACACCCATGTTACATATGGCTTATTTAACACATTACATCCCCACCACACACACACCAGGATTGGAAATTGCCTTTACAAATTGCAAACCTTTACCAGCCACTGACAACTATGAAACTGTGAACTGTGAGATTCACCAGCCACTCAAAAGTATAATTTTCTGCCCAACATCTATCAGCCAATTTTGATATTTTATCAGCATCTTCCATCCCTGACACACACATACTGTACACACATCTTATGCTGGCCTGCATTATGTGTTACTGGACTGATAAAGCGCAGCTGGTCAGAAGCTAAGCTAAGCTAAGCTATGTATGCAGTATGATTAGCCCAACGCTAGTGAAGGGACATGTGGCTGATCCATTACGCTGCAAGTTTAACACCCTCTCTCCCACTCTACTGCACATAGCTTCCACAAAACCCCATTGTTATTCATCCCATGTGACAGGCGCTTTGGTGGGTGCGGTTTTATAAAGCACTCTATATGCTATCACGCTTCACATGATATGAAATAAAGCTCTTCTCTTCACTTGTACTTCCTGCTACTTCATACATTTCTAGAATATAGTGTGAGGATGGAGGTTTGTGGTTTTTCTGTCATGTTTCGCTACTTCCTCTAAAGCTCCCAAGTGTTCTTTGTGTGTGTGTGTGTGTGTGTGTGTGCGTGCGTGTGTTCGTGAACTGGGGAGGAAGACACCTCTCTGGTTCTCCTCAATGGTCGATCCTCTGACAGCTGGGCATAATGACATTTCCACTTGTCTGATCCACAATGGCTCTGTGACAAAGAGCCAAAATGGAGGCCACGATAAAGAGGGAGGAGGGAAAAGGGACAGAGAGCCTCCTATCATCACTACCACCCCTGGCATCAACCCTAAACTCCCCCCACCACACACACACACACACACACCAGCCCTACACACTCTTCTCCACTCCTGCTAAGATCTTGGGAGCCATTAATTGGAGCGTCCACTTTGTCAGTACTTTCAATGCAACTGGCACTATTTCATGTGGTAATCACTCATTTACTTCTCTCCATCTCCATCCCTACTCCTCCACCCCCTCCTTTCAACACCACCACTGATAAACTCCCCTATTTCCAACATGTCTGGGATCATTTCAAATCCAATCTGATGCTGGCAGGGTGAAAGGAGAGATTGGATGAGATGAAGAGAGAAGGTTCAGGTGTTTTCAACCTTTCCTTCATTGCAGGAGCTTTAGAGCATAAATTACACTTTATCCCTGAACCTATGCACAATAGTGGTGGATCTTTTTTTCTCTTTCTTTCATTCTTTCATCTCGCAAACTCATTATGTCGCTATGATGTATCAGATAAGGCCCATATGAAATCAGTTCTTATTTTATTATCATCATCAATATTAATTTACACATTAAGTTAATTACAGTATTTTTTCCTCTTGGCACAGAAGTAACTGTCTGGTGTAATATAGTGAATAATATACTGAATTAATAATTTAAAAAAGAAATGTTAACAAAAAAAAAGCCAGACAGAATGAAATGGAAATGGCTGTGCTCATTACTGTTTAACATCACTTTACTGTTAAGAGTGAAACTGTAGTCCTAGCAACGGATGTAATGTCATCCAGTTTCTAGAACATAGACGTAGCTGTAGTTTCACCTTGCACAGAAAAGCCCCTCATAGTAATGTTTCTTGATAATGAGGGCACTAACTGCTCGCTGTAGATAAGGTAAAATATTCTATGGTGTTACTAGATAAGTCAGACATAGTTGGAACAATGCTGGCCTATAAAGGCAAAATACCTTAACTCACCAGAGTGTGAAACTAAGAAACATGACTTTAAAAATCTTCAGCTTGCATGTTTTTTCAGCGTTATGGCAAAGAGAAGACCTTATTTTTCCCAAAAACACAACACAATTAACTCAAGATATTTGCGCTTTAAAAATTAGTTAGTTATGCATTTTTGCCTTTGTAGGGCAGAATGTTGGTGTTAACATGGTAAAGATAGTCAAGATACAGGAGAAGACTTAAGACTAAAGGTTTTATATTTGTCACATACAATTTATGCAGAATTTGTGCACAAACAGTGAAATGAAGATGGAAGTAATTGAACACACTGCCCGCAAATTTACTTCCCAAAATCTGTTCTTCACTGTCTGTACTGTCACTGTAAAAAACACACAATTAAAACCCCCATCTGTTCAAAGTAGCTCACCTTCTGCCTCAAAACATACCAGTTGTTCCTTACTTCATCATGCACCTCCATGTTTTTCCTATCTTTCCTATGTTTCTTTTTTCCAGTCTATTTTCTTTTGGATGCGGTCTGTTCTGTCGTTTAGTGAATCCATTGTATTACCTCTTACTGTTATTTACTATGATTTGTATTCTTGTTCCAGGACTTACAGTGTTTTTACTTGTCTGTATTTGCTTTTGTTTGTTTCTAATCGTATTTACTTCTACAGTGACCTCAGTTTTCTTTAAAAAGGCTCTTCTTGTAACAGTCATTAGCTGTGAATTAGCAGCAGCAGCCATTGTTGGTAGAAACAGTAATAATAGCAACAGTATACTGTTCTAGTAATTGCCATTGCCAATATTAACACTTATCTCCTACTACCAAATAAAAAAATGCAGCATTATCCTTTTAAGGCATTGGTTATTATAGCATTCTCTACAACAAGCAGAGACCTATCTTTCATTGTTTGGTCTGACTACTTGTTGCAAACGCAGGTGTGATCGTCGCAGTTAAGTTTGCAGTAGCTGCTAGGTTACTGTCAGTCTTCTGTTGGGCAGCTCTAGCCCTCTTAAAGTGGTGGTAATTAGCATGCTTTTGATGATGTATGTATGTATGTGTGTTGTGTGTGTGTGTGTGTGTTAGCTGGAGTCATCCAGCTTAGCAGTTGCAAAAAATAGCACCCCATATTTGCCGGGTTTTATACATCGCCCATCCATTCATCCATCATATTTGCATTTTTCATCCCCTCGATTTCCAGCTTGCCTTGGCCAGTTATCCCCGGATTGTGGTGCTGAGCATCCTAAGGAAAAGCACACGGTCTGTAGCGGAGCAGAGGAGGGAGGTTTTAAGGTGTAATAATGGCAGTAAAGTTTGCAGTAGCTGTAGCTAGCATACTGTCAGTGCTCTGGTGGGCAGCTCCAGCCCTGTCAAGGGGTGGTAATTAGCATGCTTTTGATGAGGGCTGCGCGGGGAGATGATTGGCAGGGAGGCTGGAGTGGGTGGTGTGCATGTGCTAGGCCACATGACTCCCGTGATTCAACCCAGCCGCGGATGTGCTTGCCATGAGAAAGACCTTCATGCATTTTTCATGCCGTAGCTTGGCGTAGCAAGCGATTGCTGAAGGGGTTGCAGCAGCTGCACTTGTTAAAGCTAGCACCACACATTAATAGCAGACAACTCATGGCCCCTAGTATTACTATTACTACTAGATACAATAGCAAAGGATAGTGGGTCAACGTCGAATTGGAGCTGTCCTTTAACAGTTAAGGAATGTGTTGGTGGCAAACTGCTAAGTATGATTAAAAAATGCACATACACTTACTCTCTTTTTGTGCCCCTCTCTGGGTGTGTTCTGCTGACACAAAACCATTCACTCAGCAATCTCTCTCTCACCCTCACACACACACACACACACACACACACACACACACACACCAAGAAGCTGTATACATGCTACACAGACTTGTACACAAACACCCTTAGTCACTAAAGCAAATGTGCAAACAGACACTCCCCACCACGTGTGAACATGCATGTGCATACACACGCACACGCACACACATGCTCTATCACATACACTCTCGAAGCAAGTTCAGACGTATACCCTGCTTCCATCGATTAGTCTGCTCATATTTTAGGCACAGGCCTGCGGTTCCCCATGCTCCCTGCTGAGATTGAAGGCCGGCTCAAGTGATTAGATTCCTGCCTGGCGCCACTCTGCACTCCGCCAAACAGTGCGAAGGATACCGCCTCAGGCCCAGCTGGAGTCATCCAGTAATTGTGTGTGTGTGTGTGTGTGTGTGTGTGTGTGTGTGTGAGCTGGAGTCATCCAGCTTAGCAGTCGCAGAAAATAGCACCCCATATGTGCTGGGCTTTATACATCCATCGTCCATCCATCCATCCATCCATCCATCATATTTGCATTTTTCATCCCCTCGATTTCCAGCTTGCCTTGGCCAGTTATCCCAGGATTGCATCCTAAGGATGGCGCTGGACTGAAAAGCACACGGACTGTAGTGGTGGAGCAGAGGAGCGGGTTTTTAAATCCTGTGTGTCGGCGAACACGGATGTTTCTGGGGGATGTTTTAATCTAGCCCTCCTGTCCGTGTCTCGCCGTCAAAGCAGTCAATAGGATTTGAGCAGGACTTACTGGCGGTATTGAGCCCTGGCTTGCTCGGGGGGGGGAGCCCCCATCAAAGGGCTCTGAGCTGGTTAGCCTCCGGTTAGCTTCTGAGATGTACAAATAGCCAACACTGTATGGAGAGTATTTTCTGTCCATCCACATTTACCTATATTGCTGGCTATTGCCTTGCCAAGGAAAGGTAGCTAGACACAGTCTGGCACAATATGCATGACATATTAAATTATATCCTGACAGCAAAGCAATATCTGAGGCGAAGCTTCTAATGATTTTTTTATTTGATAAAACTGAATTTTTGCTTTTGATATCTGTATTATGGGTGTGCCCTTTTAAACTTATCTTGTATCTGCACAAAGACAGAATTAGTAATTGATGGATGAATAAAATAAGCAGAGGTATATGTCTGGGAGACGTCTTGGCCATGTTTTCAAAATGGTCACCAGAGACCAATTTTACAATAATTTCAGTTCGTTCAGTGCTTTCTTCTTCTTTCCCTACTGTGGTCAAGGCCTTTGTTTCACTCTTGTCACTCACAGAAATCAATTTTCTTTTACATCCTAAAACACATGCATGTGCATGCACACACACACACACACACACACACACACACACACACACACACACACACACACACACACACACACACACACACACACACACACAGAGTCTGAAATCTTGAAAGTTGTATTGCTGTATTTAAGTGTAAGAACACATTTAAAACCCCACTGCTAAGCCTAAGGACTTCATGTTCACCTGCCCAAAAGCTGTCCTTAATGTGGCAGATGAACAGCTTCTTTCCATGGCCAATCAGAACTCTAAATGCAGGGGTGCTTTCCATATGCTTTCCATATTTCCTCACTTCATTGTCACTTCACTGCTGTGTGTGTGTGTGTGTGTGTGTGTGTGTGTGTGTGTGTGTGTGTGTGTGTGTGTGTGTGTGTGCTTTTGCGTGTGCGTGCATATAACTTGGATCTGTTACCCCATTGCTGCTGTTGTTTATGTTCAAACTGTGTAATACCCACAGCATAATGTGCAATACCTGCCTCACAGTAAATTACTATTACTACTGCACTAGTCTGTACGGTATATAGCTCACCCACCACTTATTATTTATTATTTGTATTACTTGTATTATTTGTATATACTCCCTTCTTCCTTGCTCTTTTTTTGTACTTGACGCTTTGACACTTTGATAGTTTCATCTTGCACCTTTGTGGTCTTGCTGTTTTAGTTTCACTGTATAGGCAACTGCACAATGACAAAAAAGGTATTGAATACTTGAATACTTGAATGGTGGGTCATAGTTCTTCACTGTTGCCAGGTGCATCTGCTGCAAGGGCAAGGTAAGCAAAGGTGTTTTTAATGATTATTTTTTTCATCTGCATTGAACACATAAACAAATATGGCTCCTTTAAATGTATTATTTGTTTATGAAAATGTAACGAAGCAATTAATGTATAAATTCCAAACTGATGTTTCCTGTTGTTTTTCAATCAGTTATGCAAACCCATGCTGAGCGAATTCAGGCTTCCTCCTCAAATTCCAACCATGCTATGTTTATAAAATATGTTCAGTAAGTATTCCCATACAGTGGCTAGGTAGGCAATTCTTGCCTAATTTGAGCCTAATTTAGGGCTGATTTCAATGCATATATACACTCTTGTCTGGTTTCAGTTTTTCACTGCTTCATCTGTCTCATTGTCTTCCTGAACACACCACTGGCCCTCAAACACTGAAGACACTAACACGTCTCTGATTTGTTTCTGTCAAGAGGCAAATAAAGCATTCAATGTGATTGCTGAAAGACGCAAATACTGCTGACTGACAGGCAATGTTTTCTCTCCTTCTCTCTCTCCATCTCTCTCTCTCCCTCTCCCTTTCTCTCTCTTATGTGCATGCACATTTTTTCTTCCTCATAGTTTCAGTTGGCTTCAAAGCCTTGCATGTGTCAAAGCTGTCTTTTCACACCCCTCCAAGAAGTTGGTAGTTCATCAATGTCTCTATGTTGAGGCCCTAATATTTCTTCAACTTGAGAGGAGTGAATGTGGTGCAAATACCCCCACTCAGTATTCACACGCGCTAAAAAGAAGGTAGCAATATAGATGGACTGCAAAGCATCTAAGCAGCTGAAATTCAGCCCTTGCTGTGTGCACCACCGCAATACATTTCTGGGCTTCCAAACTGGTTGAAGAGGTATTTTAAAATGCAGGACTATCTATGGCTTTCTGAGGGGAGTTCGAACAGAGTGGTGGGGGGAGGGTGTTGTAACCTCTGTTTTTTTCAGTAATCCTACCATTACCATTTACACCCAGGTCTCCCGTTGAATTCCAATATCTTTTGCTCTCATTCTCTGGGTTGAGGTTACCACATAGTCTCAGTATCTCAGATGTGATTGGTGTGAAATCGACATCCAATCAAGCAAAAGACGAGGCACCATGCTAAAGCATCCTCTTCTTGCTGCAAGGTGTAAAGAAAAAAACCTGATGCTCGCTCGAATGAATCCCACCTGTCTGTGCATTACATCAGGCCCATATCAGGGCCAGAGCCGGGCCCACTGTCATGAGAGAAATGTTCTGAAAAGCATCATTTATCTCCGGCAGAATTCCTCCTGAACCTTTGCAGTGAATCACATGCATTAGGCACTTAGGCCATGGCCCATTGAAAGCTCTCATCTATGCCAATCAGATATCCCAGAGCAGCGGCTGATAAGATGGGCGCTCATTACTCCAGATGGATTTTCTGCCGGTAGGCGTGAGTTTCTCTAACCCTGGAGACACTTCCTTTTCAGCACGAGCTGTGAGAAATCACAGTCTTTTTACCCGAACTTTATTCCAAAAAACTGAAAGAAAAAAAGCTTAAAAAAGAAAAAAAAATGTGACATGTGGGATGTAGAGGAATTTGGGAGAAGTCCCGGAGGAGAGAAATAGTAGTGCAGACTTTCAGCTCGCGTTTGTAGAAAAAAAGTGCTAAATAAAAAATAAATCGACAGCACTTTGCTCTTTGGCACTCTTAATACCACAGCATGCTCAACACGCACACAGCAACAGGCCAGTGCTTTCACCATTCATGTCACATGACATGCCATTAATGTGTTTTCTGTGTCAGAGACTCTGATTGAGTGGAAGGAAGAGAGGAGAGAAGAAGATGGTTGAAATAGAGTGAGGGGTAGATGGATTCACCAAACCTTTTAGTCTCATGACGTTCTATAATGTTGAAAGGCGTTTGTGTTATCTATTTCAATCCAGTATGGGGCTTCGGTGCCATAGTTAATAGATGCAATGCATGACTTTTGTTGCTCTGGCCAGTAGGGTTGGATTCTTTCTTTTATACTTGCAAAGTCAATGGAAAAACCTTTTGAAACATACCTACTGCATTTTAACGTAAACTTAAAAGTGATATACAGTATGAATTTGCATTTTAAAAACCTTTTAACCTTTGGGAAATGGTAGCATGAGACTTCCTCTACAATATTACCGCCCTACAAAGCCAAAATAAAGTAACTACATATTTTGACAAAATTGAGTTTAGACTGGAAATTAACTTTATAACAACTCTTTTGTATTGTGTGTAATCTCTTGCTTCTTGAACATACATGAACATATCACACTGTTATGCCTACAACTTGTTTGATTTGCCTACAACATGTTTGATTTGCCAATATGAAAACTTTGAAGGCATTTTTCTTAGTTTCAGTGTTTGCATAGTTATTGCACTTCTGCAGTTTGCCTTTGTAGGGCAGATTAGGACCGACTTGATGTGGAAATGTCCTGTTTCCCTCCATTTGTGGGTGGTTTTCTTGCTGTCTTAAAATGCTAATTAATGTAGGCTTGGGGAGAATCAGCAACTTTACTTTTTATTACTAAGAAAAAGGAGGGGGAAGTGTGTGTGTGTGTGTGTGTGTGTGTGTGTGTGTGTGTGTGTGTGTGTGTGTGTGTGTGTGTGTGTGTTACAAGTCGTGACATGTTTACAAGTCAGCAACAATCTGCAGCTCTTGAACTTTTAATGTGCCATTAGACGATAAGGATGGAAACAAATGACCACAGGCCCACTGCCTCTAATTCATTTTATTCACACAACGGCATCCATCCATCCTGCCACTGGTCAGCTGCCCAAAAGCATTTAGCTGATAGTAATGTTCCAGTTGGACACTTTGATGTATCCCTCATCATGTCTGCCCCTCAAACCCTTCCACTGGTCAGGCAGGGTGGAGATGATGATGAAAGTGTTTGTCTCTAATGAGTGCCAGAGGGTGCCGTGTTCAATTACAATAAACATGTATCCACAGGATCATCCTGTGCAATACTTTCACGTCTATTATGTGTATTGTTGCTTAGGCGTTCTGATGATGGTGATATATGCAGCTGCCATGGGTGAAAAAAAAACAATTTCTGCCTCTTCTTCACAGATGTATATTCCAATCAGCATGGTTGATTAGCTTGTGTGCATTATGTATTTGCATGCCAGGCTAACTGATAGATAGATTGAGATGAAGACAGCTATGCTGGGAAGAGGTTGATGGTGGGCAGGATGGGATGGGGTAGGGAGTGGTGGGTTGGGTTGATTAGAAGAGACATCATCTCAGGTACACTGACAGGATGCTGAAGATCTGAGGAAAAATCTGGAGATCAAGGCACTTTACAGGCGTTTTAACACCCAGAGTATTCCAAGTCCTTGTGGCAAACCTGAGAGAGCAACCTCTTTGATAAAATGCATCGCCAAATAAATTTCCATTTCTCTGACTTCAATGAGAGGGCTGCTGTCTTGCCCAGCTGGAGTCCAATGGACAAATCAAGCCTGCGACTGCAATGTCCGGAGGATGTTACATATGGCCCTTGGCATTTCATTTAAACACAATTCAGGCCTGCAATATGCTTCCAATATGCTTCTCCAATGCAATAATGTTCCAGTGCTTTCACTTGAAGGGGTCCTTCCGTCAAAAACCACTTTTAGTAGCTCTATTTACAATGTGGTGGGTCACAACAAGCAGTATATGCGCGCAGCATTCCAAGACGTGAAATTCGACCCTCATGGTTTTACTGGTCATTGAAGGGTCGAGCTAACCAAAACGAACGGATCAGAACATGCTAAACCTATCTACGTCACTAGGTCGTAAGCCCCGCCCAGAGCCATGTATGGCAAGCCCACATCCCAAAGTATTGGAGGACAGAAGCTAGGTGAGCAAAAGACAGCGAATTTGCCCAATCAGAGGTGCCTTATTGACACGTCATGGATATTCACAAGGCACACAGGAAAAGCCAGTCGTTCAACCACTAGACCTATTATAGCTTACAGAAAACAGCGTCAAACAGAGATCTAGGACATAATTTTTCACAGAAATGACGCACAATGCATTCAACCATAGTGGCGACACAGAAATATGAATAAAAATGGACGATGGAAGTTCCCCTTTGAAGTTAAATGTTAAAGAGAAGTCTCCCTTCAGAGTTTTGCAAGTTTCAGCAGTAACTCTGTGTGTGTGTGTGCGTGTTTGTGTGTGTGTGTGTGTGTGTGTGTGTGTGTGCGCGTGTGTGTGTGTGTGTGTGGTGTGTGATGATGGAAGTGGTACTAGGAGAAGAGTGGGAACAGGTGGAGTGTATTCCAAAATCATCAAGAAGAAGAGAAGTAGGGGGTGATTAAAGGAAAGGGGAAAAGAAAAGATAAGAGATGAAGAGAGAAATAGTCCAGTGCTCACTCAACAAATGACAAAACTACAGCGTTAGACTAGTTTGAATGCTCTTCCCCAGAATGGAGAACCCATGTGTTATTGTAGAAAAAAATATAGATGACTTAAGAGTTACTAGAATAGAATAGAATAGAATAGAATAGAATGATTGTGCAGTGAGATATCATTTGGAGCAAGGCAAGGGAGTAGAAAGACAGTGGAGCACAGAGTAGAAAGAGTTAAATATAATTAAACAAATGTACTAGGGAGAACATAGATGTCTGCAATGGTATTATGTAATGGTAAAAGATATAGATGAAACAAATGTTAATATCGAAAAGGATAGAGGTGGCCCTTATGTTACTATTAAAAGAAATATGGATGGCTTAAATGTTGCTAGGGAAAGGATGGAGATGGCCTTTGCGTTAAACTGGAAATGGATAGAGATCAAGTGTGCACGACCTCATGCCTTATTTGTTTCTAAGATGGTTTCTCTTGCTCCTGACCTGCACCAGTCCTTCGCCAGTGGACTGCGTCAGTCCTTCACCTGTGTGCTACAACTGAAACATGATGATTGTTTTCTTAAGGCCAGACACAGAGTTAAATATTACCTGTGCAGTCATAACTCAGGTCTTACGAGGCAGACCCTGTTCTGTGCTCTGCTGTGAACACGTGCTTATTACCACTGGGGCTGTCATGCTCAGTAATGGCTTTTTCCCCAGACAAAGGACCGCTTTGCCCCCAGAGGCTCGGTGGCCTGATTGAGGTCAGTGTTTGAGTGTGGCCTCTCATAGTTACCTTTGTCAGGGCTGGCAGGGCTCACCTTCACACTGGAGAGAGCTCTGTAGTGCTGCTTCATGGCCAAACACTGACTCTGACTTTGGGCAGAGACGACAAACCTGCTGAGGGAGAGACTCACAAGAGAGGGGGAAAATAGAGGTGATGACTGGGAGGAAGGGACTTAGAGTATCAGAGACTTAAGTTAAGATACACAACATTAAGGTTTACTGTGGTTAAGGTTTAATCTGTGTGTGTTTTTCCCATCATTAAAAGCAAGAAGTGAAAGCCATAAAATACTCCCTTGCTGATGTCTCCAAGGATGTTTTTACATTTGATGTAACCTATAAAAATCTATATTATCCTTGGCTATTGTTTTTTTTTTTCTTGTTGCACAGAAGTGAAATAATTAAAAAGTCTCAATCCAACCCACCCCTGCAGCTTTTAAAGTGATTCTCAGTTGCTCCACTCAGCTGCTGACACTTGGGGACGGGGGACCAGGGGTGTGTGTGTGTGTATGGGGGGGGGGGGGGGTGCAGTAGAGCTTAAGGTGAAGTAGCAGCAGCAGCAGTAAGGCGAAAGGCAAACATGTGGACACAGAGAACCCTGGAGGCTGGGCCAGAAGGAACACTGGGTCCATAATAACTCTTCATGACCACATGAGTTTATTTTATGTGCGATAAAATATAATGGCCGGTGGAGATGCAGGGGCTGGCTGGGCTGATGACCTTCAAATGCTCTTATTGCTCACAGAAGTAGATAGAGAGAGATAGAGAGAGGGGAGGGAGGGAGAGATAAAAGTTTGAAAGAGAGAGAGACTGAATAGGTCAGAAGATGGGGGACGAGAATGTGAAGGCAAACAGGAAAATATAGAGAGGCAATTAGGCAAAAAGATAGATAGATAGATAGATAGATAGATAGATAGATAGATAGATAGATAGATAGATAGATAGATAGATAGATGAAAAGAAAAAGATACAGAGAAAAACAAAGACAGATTGGTGTTGAATGGAAGGGAGTTAGATACAAGATAGAAATACAAATATAGAAAAACAAGATAAGTAGAAAATAAGAAAGGAAAGAAAGAAAGAAAGAAAGAAAGAAAGAAAGAAAGAAAGACAGAAAGAAAGACGGAAGGAAAGCAGACAGAACAATGAGCACAAAAGAGAGAGCCTAATCTTCCCTCATACTGAAACCTGAGTGGCTCCTTGAAATGGATTATTGCTATGATCCACTGGCTGATCTTGGAGCAAGCATGTAAAGTTATGATCTATTGACCGCTATAATTATCCTTTCCAGACCGCCCTTTCCTTCTGCTAGCCCTGCCTAATTATGGCCCTGAGTGGCAGTATTGGCTGGCACACACCCAGACAACGATGAAGGTTACAGGAGCCAGCCTTAAGTGTGCAGACATACAACTTGTAATTGACTTTTCAGCGAGGGCCTTTGTTCAGAGTCCTGCTAAAAAGCAGCGGTAATAGGCTGAGGTACCTTTAGGGCACAGTGCTATTAGTGGGAGATATACTGTATGAAAAGGTGAGGTTTTTAATGGATATGGAAAAGACACAATAGCACTACCATAGTTCCTGCACAATCCTCATAATCCAGGAGGTGGAAGGTTAAATAGAAAATGGCTTCTGTTCTGATCCAAGCAGAAACACCAGCCACAGTTTCCTCCTCTATTCAGCTCCTCCCTAGTAAAGAACATAGGAAAGCTGACATTAGCATGTTAGCATTATCAATTGCATTGCCAAACTTAAATGCAATACTCTAGAATCTTACTTACAGAACATAGAACACATAGATGCAGACCAGAACAGCGCCCATGTCACAGTTTCACAAGAAAACAGCATGACTTTCCTACCAGCATTTTTAGTGCAGTGGTTTTCAACATTACCATGTTTCACTAGAAGAAAACAAAGAAATAAAATACATTTCATTACAAGAACAAATGAGCATTCATTAATCAAATCTTTAGCAGATCTTAACCTCTCTCACCTCATTTTAGGGGAAAAGCACAGGCACTTTTACCAGTTGGCTCTCAAACATTAGCCTACATTAATACATTTAGCACTATGTAGATGGCAGGCTGTAAACAATTTTATAACCAACACAAATACATTATTCATGCCTGAAAGCTCTTTTTTCTTGGCTCTGTGCAGTTCGGAAATGGCAGGGCCTGATATCATCTGCCCTCATAAGTTTTTTTTTGCCCTCAGTCTGCCGCTGTGATGTTCCATACATACAGTACACTGCAGGAAAACCCAGTTCTGTAGGAAACCTGTGCCTCAGTCAGTCAGTCACAGCGGAGGATTTGGCTGAGGGAATTGTAATTTATTATTTTGGTATAATTACCCAGCAGGGCTGCCAAGAAGAAGCTCCCGTGACAGCCCCCAATTCCGATTTCTAATTTCCTTTACTGTCACCCATTCCATTTTGTCTGGTAATACATCCTTCATAATTTACGAGGGCCCTTTTACGAGACAGGGTGTGGTAGGGGTGCATAGGGAATGGGGTTGGAGTGGGAGTGTGTGTGGGGGGGGTGCAGGTGGGGGCTTGCGGTACAGGTTTTCAACTGATCGACGCCTGATAGGTCTTGACAATTCCAGCTCAACTCCACAGCGCTTTTGCTGCCTCTCACTGCACTGCCTGCTTCTAAATGATGTCCCCAAGCCTAGCGCAGAGGAGGGAGTGGGCCCGGTTGTGCCAAAGTGCATCATTTCAGATACAACCTTCCCACTGAATAGGTACGGCAGAGAGGGAGGGTGGTTGCTGGGTGGGGGATGAATGTGGGCTGCAATTCATAGTAGGCTCATTCATTCTTCCTTGTCAGGTGGCCGATTTGGAAGGAATTAGGAACCATTAGGGTTGAATCACAGATGCAGGGGGGGAGATTAAAAGGGCACACGCACGTGACAAAAAATGAGTCACAAATTGCTGTAATTCAACAGGAGCGGCAGGGAAGCAGCGAGGCTCGAAGGTGTGTGCGTGTGTGTGTGTGTGTGTGTGTTGAGATGGCCAAACCGACACAAATATTTGTGTGGAGAAATCATAGCTGATGAGTGCCAAGGTCCAAAACGGGAGATCTATTTGCCCGTAATGAAGGAAAATAGGAGGGTGCTGGATGCTGGTAGGTGGTGGGATGCTTGGCAAAAGGGTGATGGGTAAAGAGGAGGAAGGCAAACTATTGTTCCAGCCCACTGCAGCCATGGACAGCATGGGCTGCTTTTGCACAGGAAACCTGAGGCTGATTGTGTAGCGCTTCAGCAGGATGAATAAATTGGCCACATGAATAATCTGCCAGACAAAGCTGCAGATTTTGCCACGCTGTTGCGATATAGCTTACAAAATGTGTGTATGCACACATGCATACATAAGTATTCACAGATGCATGTGTGCTTAATGGGTCTAATGTGCTCTTCTGCTGACATAAGCAATGACTTTTTTATATATGCATTTAACCATGGCTACTGAATGCATACTTTTCCTCAAAATGAAAAATGCCACCTAGCATTAGAATGATTCCCCCAAACCTTATTTAAACCCTTTCATTAGATAAATCTTAAAGGGCTCTATTTTGACGATCCCGACACAATTTGGTATTTTGACGGCGGGAAAAGGGTTGGTCTTAAATTACTTCATTGGTCATGGGTGTGTTTTGGGCGAAACATACAATTAACCAATGAGAATTTATACTCTCATTCCATTTAAGAGCCAGCGGGCGCATTGTCCATGGCCTGTTGCTATTACGATGGCGGATTTACCCGGACGGGAGGAGCTTTTCGGTGGAGGAGACCGATCTGCTCGTGCATGAAGTAAAAGCGCGTGAGCAGTTAATATTCGGGGACGGAAAGAATCCCCCCAAACCTCCGTGGGTCAAAGATGTATGGGAGGAAATATCTTCAGTAATTGTGTCCTCCTTTGGCAAGAAGAGAACTTTCAAACAGTGCCGAAAGGGGTACAACAACGTTAGAAGACGGGGAAACAAAAGCTTTAAACTCAAAGGAAACATAAAAAATAAACGCAAGGTGGAGGTCCATCAAGTTTTCTTTTTGATGATTTGTCCATTTCATTTCTTACAACTTGCCAGGCTTTATTTACAACGACAAAAGAAATCGTAAATAAACTGCAGAACATTGCAATCGTTGTTTATTTAAAACGACAAGAAAACGTAAATAAACTGCAGAACATTGCTATAAACTGCAAAACATTGCTATACTCTCATTATTTGTGCCTGTTTGCTTACTAAAACATAAAAATACATGGCTATACAGGCTATACATGTTGCAACTTTTCTGCCAGTTCAGCTTGCCTCTCTGGCGCAACAGCAGGTGCATCGGGGTTCAAAGCGCTGTGCGCCTCTAAAATAGCTTTTCAGCCTTGCACGACTGACAACTGACAAAAAACCATGGTTTACGCTGGTCTATAGGAAAATAGTTTTTGCGTCCTCATAATAGCATCTGGTGCGCTTCGCCACACCACACCTCAACGTGATTTTTTTGCCTGAAAAAATGAACGATGCGCTGAATAGAATAGCAATGACATCATGCAAATGCACAATGCGCCGCGGCAAAATAGGGCCCAAAGTATCTAATGTACTGTAATGTAAGTTGAAAGTGGTGGGACATATAAATGGGATTAAATTCAATGGCAGTGGATTCCTGAACATCTGAGATTCCATTTGACCACAGGTGTAGGAGCCTCCATTAGCATGTTGTGATGTTGTCACTGTGCAGGGCAGGCCTCCCCACTCTCACAAGTTGTCAGTTTACAGCTTTGGTCAGCTGTAACAGAATCACTCACTGTGGAGATGAATGAGTAAGTGAAGCCCATGCTTCTTCTACATTGACACTCTTTGTTCTCAGACCTAATAGGGAGGTTCCAACAGCAAAAAAAAAAATCTTGCAAGCTTGTTTGCCATGTGACCTTGCCTGCAGGGCCGCCCGATTCATTTGATATTTGTGAGAAAATCTGTCACTACAGAGACGACCGATAGCCCTCTAAAATGCCAATTAACTGCACCATTCATTATGTGCTACGCAAACTGATGGCCCTAGCCATGCACATAATAACTACCTAATGACTTAACTGAACAGCAGTGATTTGAATCACTTTATTTGAAATCTCACATTGTTCACTTCGTAACCACGTTTTAGTATGAGTGGATGTTGGGGGAGGCTTTTTTTTCTTTTTTTATGACAGCAATTCATCATTCTACACTGCAGTTTCCATATGGATGTATTACTTATTTATCTCGAGTTCACATAACCCCTCCAACCTGTTTCTGGCCTGTGTATTCATCACTGTCAGGTTTTTTTTTTGCATTTTATTTTTGTAATCCTCTCTCTCTCTCTCTCTCTCTCTCTCTCTCTCTCTCTCTCTCTCTCTCTCTCTCTCTCTCTGTCTATGTTCTGGAGATCCTCTGTCGTGGACACTGCTGGTGTCTGTGACAGCTACTGGGGCTGGTGTGCAGATGGTTGTGCTCCCACACGAGTAGAGAGACACACTCGCAACGCTGTGTGGAAGGGCCCGCTCCCGATTTATCGCACGTTTTGCATTTGCATCTCATATTCAACAGGACGCAGTAATATGTCACACACACACACACACACACACACGCACGCGCACGCACACACACACACACACACACACATATATAAATATATATGTTGATGTACACTTACATGTACACTTGTGTGTGTGTGTGTGTGCGTGTGTGTGTGCGTGCGTGTGTGTCACGCAGCATTCCATCTGTGTAGGAGGCTGAAACACGTGCATGTATTAAGTCAGCTTCTTTGTAAATGTCATTTTTCAAGGTAGCTGTCCTTTATTTTCCCATTTTTCATTAGCTGGAGGGTTGTGTACACTAAACGACATCAGTGTCATTACATCTTTAGCTAGTACTAGCAGCTTTTCCATCAACTCTGCTATGTATCACTTCAGTACAGGCCTAGCCATTATTCTTGCTAGCTTTCAAGGTCAACATCGCCCTCTAAATTGTTCGATTATGCTGTTGTTTTTGTTGATAATTATATGTTGCTACCCAAACATGATGGTGATGGTGTGTGTGTATATATGTGTGTGTGTGTTTGTACCCCTGTGTAATTGCAGTAGGAGACACAGCTGTGAGTAGAATTGTTTATGGGTTAATACAACAGCAGAGCTTGTTGTTAGAGGCTTTAGTTAGCAACATGTAGAGCAGCACTTGACTCCAATCAGTTTAGATTACCATCCATGTCATTTTCCATAGACAAGCCCAAGGAGCTATTTTGTGTTTACGCAGAAAAGGCGTTAGCATCAACAGCAAACAACTGGGCTTTCACGGGGACTTGAGTCTTTGACCTTGGATGTGGTAGTCATGCATGCTAACCACACAGTCAGGGAAGGAAGGAAAGGTGTTTATGCTATTAGGTGCTAGGCTGATCAAATTCTACAGTTGCTGCAGCATGATACCCTTATGACCTCTGTATGCTATCACACATGGTCATCCACTAGCTTCATGTTTCACACGTGTGAGTCCCACAGAGGATGTCTTATAAGGGAGCACACACATGGGATCCTTGTGTCCAACTCCTTACCATGCACCATCACAACACAGTGTAGCATGGTAATTGCAGGACAGAGCTACAACCATTACACATTACACAACAGCTAACCATGTAATGGGTAACACTCAAACATGGTTTACACTGACTGTGACAGCAACATTTCTTGTTGGTTTTTAATTTTGGCACCCATGCTCACAGGCTACAGCATTCATACTTCCTGTGTAACATGTCTGTCTCATTTGTGACTCAAATTAGTCATTGGGGTAATCTAAAACCAAAACACTTGGCAGGCATCACCCACAAGCAGTGAAAGGGACTGGTCCCAGACTCAACCTTACCTGTACTTATCTTGCTATTGTACAGGTTCTCCATATACAGTATGTGAGATCAGATTGGCTTCAGCATGTATACTTGGTTGAACCTGGGCAACTCAGCCTTTCCAGAAGGTGGTAACCAAAGGTACATTCCGTGAATAGAAAGAGACTGAGAAGAAGGGTGAGGTAAGGATACAAAAAGAGAAAAGGAAACTTACGGGTAGGTGCCCTGGATGCATTGTATGTTTTTTTTAAGTCTTCCATACCCATATTAAGGATCTGTCCTGGATGCTTGTGCTTTTAAAAAGTCATGTGCTCCCATACTAAGATGTGTCCTGGTTGCTTGTTTTTGAAGTCATCCCCACCAACCCATACTCCCACCCCACCAACTAAACCCTAAATCATTCAGTAGCTCTGAAGATGCAAGGAATGTTTTTCTACCCCCCCCCCTCCCCCTCCTCCCTCCAACCAAAAAAAAAAGCATTGTCTCTGGGAGGAAAATACAGATGAGGGGATGAAAGTCACAATCAGGGTTATTAATCTTTCATTTGTCTGCAGTGCGCAGAGGGCAGCGAGTGTGGAAATCCTAGCTGGGCCCAGTCAAGTAAATGAAACTACGACACAAAGCAGCAGCCACCCTCCCCCTGCTCAGGTGCGTCTCTTCCTGTACATAGCATAGTATTCATGACGGCGACCCAGACGAATGTCATTTCACGGGGGAAGTACTCTCTGCATTGTTAGAATACCTCCATGAAAGCATCGATTGGTTTTCTCGTTACACAACCAGATTTGTCTTACCTGCCGGGTTGATAATGGAAAAGCTAAATCCAGCTGCAGAAAGATGAGAGAGAGAGAGAGACAGAAAGAGAGACACAGAGAGAGAATGAGAGAGAGATAGCGACGGCACACCTTCGAAGGCTTTGCGATGTTGCTTGTTTGTAATTGCGTTTCTGGCTGCTGGACGCATGAAATGCACAGAATTGGCTGAGACTGATTGTCGATATGTTGATGAATTGCCTTAATATCAAGATTGACTTGCACTTGGCTCCCTTCTTCATTTTAATAACCAGCCAAGATGGTGTCTTAAGTGTGCTGTGACATATGAGCCCATGAGAACAAGGACACTGGGATTGGGTTTATTTATTTATTTCTCTCCCTCTTCATCTCTCTCTCACTCTCGCTTTTCTTCTCTTTTTTTCCTTGTCAATGTCTTGGTTGGGGAAATGGCAGGGTGTCTGGTTCTCGGATAATTTTCCCTCCAGCACAACACTCGCCCTCCCTATTGATCGCCTTCATTATGTGAGGACGGTTATGTTCGTTGACTCACCCACAATGCGAAATAAATCATCGTTATGACTCAGAATCACGCTCAAATTAGACTGTTGCAAAACACATGAGATAATAGGCAAGAGTCCGTTGCGAAAACCTGAGAGGATGAATTGATCTAAGATTGCACACCATTTTGGGTTGTTAACAACACAAAAAAAAAACATTTTTATTATTTCTAATTTAGAGATTTTGTTCTATTTCCTGGACTGTCAACAAAAGTCACCCATACACATGACACTTGTGTAATGACATGACAGGAGCTCAATTAACTGTTCTCGTTAGAAATCCAGCAAAGCCCTAATCCTAACCTTCGCCTTAAAAAAAATGACTTGATTTCCACACAGCTGCAGAATTAGCCATGACAAAATTAAAACGGAGCTGTGGCAGAGCTTTGATCTTTTGACTCAAGTTATACACTGCTGCAGAATTGGGGTGGAAACCTTTGATGTGCTCGTGTAATGCCCTTTGAAGAGAAAGAGAGCTATTTGTAAACCAAACCCCTATGGGATTGGGGTTGGCATCCACTGCTCTGTGTTTCTGCAGCTGCTGAGCATGTTTAGAAATGGCAGGGGAAAAGATATGTGTGAGCAAGAGGAGAAAAATGGGAAAGGAAGATGAGCCTTAGAGCACGCTACATTTCACATCTTTAAGATCATTTCTTAAAGTAGCCGTCTCTCATTGACATTCAGCTGGAGTCACGTTAGGTAAAGCTGTGCTACTCTTCTTGTAGTACGCCCATGGCTTATGCAAGTCCTCTATGGTGTGGTATTATTAGGTGTGATGTTATACAGTTTGGAGCCTAAGAAAGAATATGCAAACACACCACACACACTCACTCACTTTCTTCCTTTTCATACAAACTGTGTGGGTAAGCACTGATTTTAGGTCACTTGACAAGTGTCTGTAATGCACATTAGACCTTGTCCTTTGTGGAAAATTAAATATGGTTATCACAGTGTGACGAAGTGTCTACGCATGTGTGTTTGGGTGCAGTTGTATGTGTGTGTATGTGTGTGTGTGCGTGCGAGTCTGTACTTGTGTACACATGTGTGACAGCATGTGTGTGTGTGTGTGTGTGTGTGTGTGTGTGTGTGTGTGTGTGTGTGTGTGTGTGTGTGTGTGTTTGTGTGTGTGGATAAGAAGGACAATTTAGCGTTGCTGTCAAGCTTTTTATTAAATAAGTGGGTTGTTTTACAGTTAGTGATGTTTAATGTAGCACTGCCTGGGCACAGACTGGGCTCTTATAAGGACTTAGATGCACACATTACCCAGCATGGGCCTGATGCAGCTACATCCACACATGGAGATATCGCTCCAGGGCCTAGTGAGCTATTCCTTTTGTAAACATAGCTACTCTATGAATAATGGACTAATGCGTGCATGCACACACACAAACAAATGCAGAAAAAGAGAGAGAAACATTCTATCTATCTATCAATCTATCTATCTTTCTGTCTGTCTGTCTGTCTGTCTGTCTGTCTGTCTGTCTGTCTGTTTGTCTGTCTAAATCCACTGCCCACACATAGGCACACACTGAGAGAGAGAGAGAGAGAAAGAGAGAGAGAGAAAGAGAGATTGTCATACACACTGTACACTCTCACACACACACACACTCACTTACTCACACATAATCACGCTTGTGAGCACACACACACACACACACACACACACACACACACAGACACACACACACACACACACACACACAAGCACACACATATACACAAACACACACACACACACACTGAAAGTAAACATGTGGAGTCATTTCAGAGAGTGGGTTGAAGCATATGTGGCTGCATATGACCAGTCTGCTCAGATTTTTTCAAACACGAGTGAAAAATCTCCACAGAGCCCAATCACCAGTTCAAAATAACCACACCTTGGGGCTAAATACTTTCCCCAGCGTCCTCAGCTTTCAGCACATGCACAAGCAAAAAATAAACTGCAATCTCAAATGCTTTTGAGTTTGTCGTTGGCCTGGAAAAAGCCCTATTGTGTTGACTTCAAAGAAGCTGACAAATGCAGTGCCCTTTTGCTCTCTCTCTTTCTCTCTGGGACATTTTACGAATTTTACTACCGCTGTGTGTGTAGTGCCTATCTTCGCTTCATCAGCATTGCTACTGTAAAAATCTGGAGTTCTCGATGGAGGTGTGAAAAAGTAAAAGCCTGGGTGAGGTGGTGGGCACCACTCTGTGCCTTAAGGGATCTTACTGAGTGACTGCAGGATTTTCACTTGTGTGTATAGTTGATTGTAGAACATGATTATATGTTTTATACTTTATTGGCCTATTTGCATATCTGTGCAGGTGTGTTTGGGTACCTGTGAGGGCCAGTGTGTAAAAGATATATTAGAGTGGGTGTTCTCATTTGTTTGTATGAAAAGGAAGAAAGTGAGTGTGTGTGTGTGTGTGTGTGTGTGTGTGTGTGTGTGTGTGTGTGGTGTGTGTGTGTGTGTGTTCATGACCATCTCTCTCTGACTCATGAAGCAGATATTACCTTGTACCAACCCCTCCCCTCTGTGGCCTGTTTTGCAATTTTACCCACGCTGATTACTGCACTGGAATGCAATATTTTTGCAATTAGTGCCCGGTCACAAGGTTCTTTGGTGATCAGCCTTGGCTGCGGTGTGGAGGTAGTGCCAAGGGCCTGTTCTCTCTGCAAGTATCGGAGGCCTTGTCCGCGAGCCCTCTAATAATTACGCTCAGGATTTCCGGTCAATTTTTTCCCTCCCGTGAAAGTGCGCCGCCGATCAGTGAGTTAATTTGCTCTACAGCAACACAGCTCAATAGGTCAACGGAGGGAGGGTGAAGGAAAAAAAAAGAGGAGAGGAGAGCAGAGAGTGGCAGCGAGGGGAGGGGGGTAGAGAAGAGAAGAGAAGAGAAAAGAGCAGGAGAGAGGAAGACGGGAAATGGGGATGAAAGAAGAGCAAGGGATAGGAAGAGAGAAGAGAAGACAACCAGATAGCAAGAGGGGAGAGGAGAAGAGAGAGGAAAGAAAAGGAGAGGAGGAGAGGGAATATAGAGAAGTTAAAGACTGTGGAGAGAGAAAGAATTGGGGACAGCAGGAATCTATAATGCAGCTCAGAGGCATCGTGAGGTGTGGCTCAGTCCCACAAGCCCTATAGGACAACCAGAAATAAAGTCAATTTGATATGTGTGTGTGTGTGCGCATGTTTGTGTGTTTGTGTTTGTGTGTGTGTGTTTGTGTCTGTGGACTTAAGCCAATATATGTAGTCCCTGTGCTCTCTCTCTCTCTCTCTCTCTCTCTCTCTCTTTTTCGCTCTCTCACAGAGGCAGTGGATTGCTTTTGTGTAGATGAGGTGGATTACTTTTGTGTAGGTATTTCTATGTGTATATGATTGTGTGTGTGTGTGTGTGTGTGCGTGTGTGTGTGTGTGTGTGTGTGTGTGTGTGTGTGTGTGTGTCTATGTGTGTCTATGTGTTTGTGTGAGTGTGTATACATACTGTATATACATCTCTCTGCAGTCATTTTCCTCCGCCCATCCCCTGTGGTGAGAGCTCCTGCGGTGTGCTGACAGACTCCAGGCCTCTATGCTGCCCCTTTGCTCTGCACTGGCTCTACAGCCTGCCCTGCTACAGTACTGTCATCTGCTGGGCCCACCTGTGCTTAAGAGGTTGGCATAGATTGATGAGTTTTACACACACAGACACAGACACACACACACACACACACACACACACACAGACACACACACATACACACATACACACACGCACACAAACACCTGGACATGACCAATAGTCTTAGTGCTCTGGTCTAGTTAAGTGCCCTGTGCTACTTATGACAGGTTTGGGAGTATAAGCAGTACACCTTGCTACTCTGGTTAAATCTAGTCTGCGATCTCCCTTACCAAAGGGCTGGAAGCATAACCAATAGCCCTGGCATTCTGCTTTAGCCAGGTTAGTTGTGGTCTTTGTGAATGGTGGGTTTTGGTGCTCTTGGTGCTGTGGCCTAGCCCCGCCTGGTCCCGCCTGTGCTGCTGATCATAGAAGGGCTCAGAAGGGCTATCAGAACTTATCAGTGCTCTAGTCTACTTGTGTCTGTGTTGGGTTCCTCAAAGGCTTTGGAATTGTCGCCTCCATAAGCCTTTTTTGTGCTCTTTTTGTGGTGCTTGCTTGTCGGCTGTGCTCTTTGCCAGGGGGTGTGGGCCTCTAATCAGTGGGTGTCAGTGCTCCGGTCCAGCCTTGTCTGCTGTCTGCTCTGCTCCTAGCCCAGGGGTTTGGGAGTGTAAGCAGAAAGCATTGGCGCTTCGTGAGAGCGGGAGTAAAAAAACAAACAGTACCTCCCACATAGGGTCAGCACACACCCACACACACAAACACACACATACAAACACACACACACGCAGGAGAAAAAATCAGACGTGTTTATTTTACTCACGGCGGTCTTTCACACACTGTGTGTGTGTGTGTGTGTGTGTGTGTGTCTGTGTGTGTCTGTGTGTGATGCACTTAAGTAACCCAACCTCATTATGCTAGTTTTGTGCTCCTGAAGCTTTTAAAAATGTGCGTGTGTGTGTGCTAATGTGTGTGTGTGTGTGTGTTTCATTAGTAATAGTCTTATTTAATTACTTTTTATGGAAATAAGGGACTCAGCAGGATTAAAGGGTGGTGCATGCATGGGCGAGTGTGTCCTGTGTGTGTGTGTGTGTGTGTGTGTGTGTGTGTGTGTGTGTGTGTGTGTGTGTGTGCGTGTATGTGTGTGTCTGTCCCCTTCCTGGTTAACCTGTTGTGGAGAGTCAAACTGCTGTCCGAACGTCTAAGGTCTAGGAGGGGCATAGTAATGGTCTGCGTTAGTCATACAGGGAGAGAATAGCATAGGTTACAGATATTTTGTTTCTTTCCAGAAGCATCCGTCAGGTCCCTCCTGAGATATCTGCTCATTATGTTCACTAGGGAGTCCTCAGAGACTGCTGGTGTCTGCTACAGCTTTTGGTGTTTATGTTGCGTAACAGCCCTGTTTGGGGCAGCATCCTCTGGCCCGCACCTGGGCCGAACTAAGGCCACATCCGGTGCGGGGGCAGCCCACCATGGGAGCGTTGCGTTTTTGTCACATCCCCCCTCCTACTGCGTTCCTGCGCGGCGCTGCCCTAAAGCTCAGGCTCCCTGTTGTCCTGACTGTCTCAGAAAAGCAGAAGCCATTTTAACACCACCACGTCTGCCACCATGCCTAACGACGTTATTTTTTTCTTTCTTTTTAAAAAAAATCTTGGTGGAAATTGCTTCCGCACTGTATACTGCCCTACAACGGTAAAGTGCAGTAACTGTGTCAACATTAAAACTGAGAAAAATGCCTTTAAAGTTGTCATACTGCCCAGTTAAATGTTGATGGTATAATAGTGGTGATGCTTTTTTATACTTTCTGAATAGGAAGAAGCAAGAGATTTAGTCACAAGACAAAGGAGGTGTCCATTTCCAGTCTTAACTCAATTTGACAAAATATATAGTTACTGCATTTTGGCTTTTGTAGGGCTGTATATTTTGCTTAAAAACAGACCGAGCACAGAAAATGCACGACCGACATTCCGGCTAATGGCAGGTTTGCAGCCAACTTTTAGAAAATGTCATGACATATTTATCAAGGCACTTGGTTCTGTTTCAGTTGCTTCTATTTGCAGATATTGGGGGTATAATAACATCAATTCACAAAACCTCTCACGCTCGCTCTCACACGCGAAGGATCTATCACGTCACGTCACGTCACGTCTGGGGGAGATGAGGCCTGGGCCGGGCATCCTAACTGCTGCCGGGGAGGGGGGGCAATATCTGCCAGGTTTCACTTCAGCACACCCGAGTCAAACCGTAGACAGGTGGAGTGGTCCATGTCCCTTTGCAGATTATGGAAATAGCACTGACGAGAGAGGGAATGTCTCCGCCACCACCCCCCCTGTGGTTAGATAAATAAAACACGAGAAAGGCAAGGCAATGGGGTGTTTGTCTTCTCTGTGAATGGACTTGGAATGAGGCATACATTGCTGTCAGCGGCCATCTTGCCGGAACCCGGAGGATCCATTACTGGAATGTTCGCTCCCATCACCGTGAAGAGAAGGATGAGCCCCGCAACTAGCGAAGCCATCAGCAACGCAGGAGTGTGTGAGATGAAGAGTTTCCACGACAACAAAATCAGAGAAAAAAAATTGCAAGGCTCAGTTGAGGCACGCCTGCCTGGCTGCATCTCTGGATTTCCCTGTGTCACCCTTGAAGAACTGGGGTGGGAGGGAGGGGGACATTAGCATGTTACAAGAGATTTGCTGTCGCCACCTTTATTCAGATGGATATCTAGCGTTTGTGATCCGTGCGAATTAGCTGGAGGGAAACAGGAGTCGAATTGTAAGAAGATATCCCGCAGCTCTGGGAGCTTAGGAGGGGTGGTGTACAGGGATTGATGTGCTTAATGTGACATACACACACACACAGACACACATACACACAACTACAGACACACACACAAACACGTACCAGCACTTGGGCACACAAACATAAACATACATGCACACAAACAAACACACATACAGACACACACACCAACAGACATCAGCACATGGGCACACATGCACATATATACACATGCTTCATTTCTAGCACTGTAAGAGTTCTGGTTTAACACACTTACTGGACACACACACTTGTGCCATGTGAGGCCAACCTGTCCAATGTCTCGGTATGATTTGGCTTGTTTGCGGCCAGCATTCTCAGCTTGGCCCCACAGCACAATGTCACGGCTTGATAATAATCATCAGTAGTAGCTTCATGTTAGGCATGAGTGTTCACAGCTGGGGTCACCTGTGCATGTGCTTATATAATGCAGGGACAAGCTTGCAGTCACGCTCAGCTGTGATGTATTAATTAATTTCTGTATCACTACGGACCGAAAAGCTGAAGTGGACAGCAATGTGTGAGATGCAGTGAATTGCCAGAGTATTTGTCTTGCCAGTCTTAGCTTAGCATGGGTTTCAGGTGCTGACTGATGCAGGTT
>CM059279.1:27741888-27744388 GCA_030347295.1 Setipinna tenuifilis | reverse complement strand
AAAATACAGTGGAACAGTGGAAGAGGGAACACAAAAGGAGAGAAATGTTCCATAAGTAAGTTTCCTGGAGCGGGGACACTTTAGACTAGAACACTCTTGTGCCGTGCAAAAAAACAATGGGAGAGAGGGGTTATATGCAAGGGCATAATAGTAAACAAATATTTCAGAGGTGACTGTAAGGGTATGTGCAATGTAGCATGCAAGGGCAATGTATTGCAATTTAGTGCAGAGTGCAGTTGATACACACTTTCCAAAATGGTCTTTTTTGTGATAGATTTTTCATCGCTCTATCTATTATCCTTGATAGTTTTTACACCTCTGCCTGCCCTGCCTTTAAATGGCTTCAGTCACCAGCATGTCTGACTACACGTTAGTGTGGTTGTCATGATGTGTTTGTAACACAGGTACGCTGGCGCCATAACAAGTGTAGCCTTAAGCTAGTGCCAGTCTGAGTCACTTGCAGGTGGGCTGCTGTCGTCTACGTGATTTGCCAACTTACGCAGCGATCTAACCTTTCAGGCTAACACCCGAGCGTTATCTGTTCCGCACAGAACCCATCTAACGCTCTTTTATCTCACCAGGAACTGTTTATCTTAAGAACTCCGCCAGATTACTATCTCCCTCTTGCACACTCTGCTCTCTTCCGCTCTCTCTCTAAAACCGTGTTTTGTATGTACTTTTTGTGGTGGGGAAAAGAAGAGAACAGGTGTTGCAAGGGAAGCAAGAAAAGAATTAGTAACAGAGAGAGCAGAGGAGGAGAGGAGAAAGAAGTGAACAGGGGTAGCTCTCTGCAGAAGAGATGAAAAAAATAGTAACAAAGACATGGGAGGTAGAGAAGGGAAAGAAGTGAACATGGAGGGAGTGAGGGAGGAGAGGAGAGAATTAGTAACACTGAAAGGGGAGGGATCCCTAGTGCATGGCCACAAGGGCGTAGAGTCTGCCTCAGGGTCTCCTTCAGACAGGCACACAGGGGTGTGTGTGGGGGAGGGGAACCCCCATGAGGAAGGATGGGGAGCAGGGGGGTTGGTAAGGAGGGACCCACTATGGGGTAATTACAAGCAGAGTGTGCGGTTTTACCTTTTATTTGTGGCAACTGCCTCACAAGAAGGAAACATTTTTGATTTTTCTAATTTTTTAGCCCAGGAGGAAGCACTCTCTCTCTCTCTCTCTTTCTCGTTCTCTCTCGCTCTCTCTCTCTGACACAAATACACACACACACACACACACACACACACACACACACACACACACACACACACACACATAAAAGCACATTTAAAGCAACTGCACACACAGGAATAGACACACCTGCCCACCCACACAAACAAACACACTTAATCACTTATAGCCTGATAGCCATGTACAGCAGGCTGGATTGTGGATTGTGTGTGTGTGTGTGTGTGTGTGTGTGTGTGTGTGTGTGTGTGTGTGTGTGTGTGTGTGTGTGTGTGTGTGTTGTGTTTGTGCTTGTTTATGTTTTTGTGTGGGGTTGTGTGTGTGTGTGTCTGTTTGTATTGAAACAACAGGGGGAAATTAAAAACGAAGTCTTCCTTGTAAAAAGCACACACTGCTAGTCCTCCTCAGCACACGGCCCCATCCAGTGTACCTCTACAACCAGGGCTGGCAGCCCTAGCCACAAGCCACTAAACAAATTTAGACAGACGTAGCGGGTGGAAGAGAACCACCGCTGCGCTCTTGTCCAAACAGTGTACTGCTAGCATGTGGCTCAGCTGAGGAGAAGCCTGGGGGCCGGCGGGACGAGCTGGTATTATGACCAGTGAGATGCCCTGCAGAAATGGAGATGCTAGGAGATGTTGGCATTGGGGTGGCACTGGGCCGCACTAGGATGCTATGATAGCTGGCATTAGGATGCAGGCTGGCTAGTGTGGGTTGGTCACTGGGCATGATGCTAGATACACTGGCCCCCCAGGCATGTTAAGCTTGTTTACATAAATTCAGTCTGGAGGTGCCTATGGAAAACAACAGCAGGACGGATTAAATATGGAGTAACAATGTGTGTGTGTTTGTGTGTTTATGTATGCACATTTGCAGTGCGTTTGCAGTGTGGTTGCGTGTGTGTGTGTGCGTGTGTGTGTGTGTGTGTGTGTGCCTGTGTGTGTTTGGATGCGGCAGCCCCTGACAATGTATACTGTAAAGAAAACCTATACTCAATCAATAGCCCAAGCTTTTTTCACTTCATTTCACACACACACACACACACACACACACACACACACACACACACACACACACACACACACACACACAGAGGCACACACACACACACACACACACACACACACACACACACACACACACACACACAAGCTGACTTTGAAAAAAGGAGCTCTCTATTTCACCACACAAAAGACAATGACATCCACAGTATGAAAAAAAACAATTTAGCCACCTGTGTGTGTGTGTCTGCATGTGCATGTGCGTACATATGTGTGTGTGTGTGTGTGTGTGTGTGTGTGTGTGTGTGTGTGTGTGTGTGTGT
>CM059279.1:27709388-27739388 GCA_030347295.1 Setipinna tenuifilis | reverse complement strand
GTGTACGTTAACTAGAGAACTTTAAAAAAGTTCTCGTTGGAACCATTTAGGGTTGTTCTGTCAAGGTAGCTCTGCTGTAAAATGTCTGAGAATATGAGTGCTTAAATCTCTAGAGGGTCCAGACGGCTCTGAGCTTCTTCTGTGTTCTGTGCACTGAGAGGGGAGGAGAACAAGAGGAGCAGAAGGCAAAGAGCCTTGGCAGCGTGGCGCATCGCATTTGCATGGAGTTAATATGCAGCCAAGCAATCGCATCACATCACAGCTTTTTCACAATGTGCTCAAGGGCGACCGAATTAGATCGAGATCACCAGGAACTTGGGTAACCTTTTAAAAAAATGGCCTTCATATTTTCCATAAACACCAGGCAAACCTGTGCTTGAGCACAAAAATGCAGAATGAAATAGAAAGACAGAATTTTATTTAGCAAAAAATGTCATGTGTGAATACTACTTTTTGTGCTTTAGCTGCACAATTTGAACTGTATGTCAGCTGTCTTGTTAACAAATCATCTTTGAATTTAAATTTAAGAGAGAGAGAAAATATATAGAGAGATAACGGAGAAGAAGAGAGAGACAGAGAGAGCACTTGAGAGAGAATGAATAGGGTAAAAAAGAATGGGGGAATCAAAAGAAAGAAATGAGACTGACAGGGTGGGATTCTGTTTTTGGAAGCCGCAAAACACACACCTATATATGGGTCACATTTCAGTCTCAGATCCAGACTAAATAAATTAAACATCAGGCTTTCAGTATCACTGACAGATTCTGCAGTGCTAAATATTTGAACTGAATCCTTGACGGGATTTAGGGGGAAAGGGATGGAAAACAGGAGGATTTAGTTTAAAAAAAAGAAATATGAGTGTTTTCCATGAGGAGGACATGTATAAATCTCCCAAATAGGTCACCGGTGCTTGAATATGTCTCTGCCAAAACAAGTATAGATGCTTGGTCGGGAAAACGAAAATAATCAATCAATATCAGGTCTAATACAGATGTATGGTGGGTGTAGTATGCCTTATACAACATGATACAAGCATCAATAACACGGGTTTCCATTCCTCAGGCCTGTGTGTCTCTTAAACACCTTGCAGCCAGTCGATGGGCCAGGGCAGTCGTGCTGAATTATTGAAGTGGTGATGGCGTGATCTCAGACAGGGGAAGAAGTAACAATAAATCAGGTAGGCTGGCTCTGGACCAAACACCAACACTTAAGGAGGAAAGAAAACACTGTCCACTGTCCTTTGATTTGCCATTTGGAGTAATTAACTATGCCCCTTTCATTTTAGTTTTTTATTTATTTGTTGATTTTTTTATTCATTTATTGCTCAACCATGTATCAATCCATTTGTCTTTTTTTCTCTTCCTGATTCTTTCCTTCTATCTGAATAATAAATATAGAATATAGAATATAGAATAATAACAAAAATATGCAAAATAAAGTCATATTTGTCAGGGTTTCAACTCTCTCTGCACAGCCCACATCAGTCAGGTGTTGGTAGAAGACAGGAATATTTAGGTAATTTAAACAGAAAGACTACTGCACACTGCTTGACTTTACTTAGTGTTTATTCTGAGTGAACAATGCCTTTCGCAAAAAGCGTCATCAGGTTTCACTCGAAACACGTTGTTTGCTCGGGATAAACAGTGTGTGATAGTCTTTTCTTTTAAAGTCATATTTATGTTTGAAGACAACATTTCCAGTCTTCTATATTACAGTTGGCTAGCGCCCCTTCCCTTGTGTGCTTCTAAATCAGACTGTGTAGCCCTACTTAGCATTTTGCTTGCATTAGCAGTGACCATTTAACATTGTGTCCACAAGCTTTTGGCCCCTTAAACAGAGCTCAGCACAGCTCTCCATCTAGCCCAGTGAAAGTGACTGACACACTCTAATTAAGGCATGAAATAGCGAGCTCTGAATTATTTAGCTCCTCTGGAAACCTGAACGTGGGGCAATCAACCTGCACAGGCAAGACTAATCTATGCCGCAGTTGCACACACGTTTGTGTATTTGCAGTTTTCTCTGTTTGAATTCATAGCAGAATCATGCCACATGCTTGAGGCATACATAGTTATTATTATTCTCATAAGGAGACTATAGCCCTCAAGGTTAAGCTATTGAAATACATAGTACCAAAAGGTAAGAGGAAAAAAATAAGCAAAACAAACAAACAGATGGACAACAGCTCAGTGTTGAGCATGGAAACAAACATCCGCTCAAACACCTACACAGCTACAAGCTTACACAGTTTTCAGTGATTTAATGATTTGCCATCACACTTAGTCCGAATCCACATATTTGGAGAGTGAGATGTCCCTAGAACACTATAAAAAAAATCGATTCTCGTATCCACATTCTAAAGCAGAATTCCATGGTTGCCAAGGACACCCTTTGTGACAAAAGACACCGGGGCTTTCGTCAGATCCATAGTCTTCACCACACAAAGAGGCATCTGTCAAACCAAATTGAGTGTAAAGATCAGCAGGGTAGATACAGGCCAGGTCGTCATTTATAATATTTCAGAATCAATTTGATTCATTCTTGCCTCCCACCCAGTCTGCGGGCACACAGCCGATTTCGCCCGAATACCTGGAGGATCTCCTAATTGAGTTGTGTTTGAGCAATCCCACTCATAGCCAGGCACAGTCTGTATGGAATACCAAGTGTGTGTGCACAGCTCCTAGGGGAAGAACACAGAGAACAGGCTGCACAGTTTCACACTAGAGTCACATAATATCACTTATTTAATGTGTGTAGATGCATACATGCATGCTGGTAATATTCTCCAGAGATTCGAACAGGGAACCGGGTGGAGAGCAGAAGAAAAAGAGAGAGAGAGTGAGAGAGGAAGACAAATGAGAAAAAAAATTAGTGAGTTTGTGTGCTTGTTTGTGTGTTTCCATGTATGTGTGTGTGTGTGTGTGTGTGTGTGTGTGTGTGTGTGTGTGTGTGTGTGTGTGTGTGTATTGTGTGTTTGTGCACGTGTTTGCACATAGCTCCACAGGGAGAAAAAACACACGGGGATGAGAAAGAGAGAGAGAGAGAAAGAGAGAGAGAGAAAGTTAACTGTGTGTGTGTGTGTGCTAGAACATGTGCCCATAGGGACAGCAAAAGTACTGGGATGAAAGTGTACATATGTGTTTGAGAATGTGTGTGTGTGTGTGTGTGTGTGTGTGTGTGCGCACGCGTTTGTGTGTGTGTTTGTGTTTATGTTTGTACAGACATATGCATGTTTCGAGAGAGAGAGAGAGAGAGAGAGAGAGAGTAAGAGAGAGAGAGACAGGCAGAGCGAATAAAAAGAGAGAAAGAGAAATAAAAAAATGGTGTTCCCAAGCTACTGTATGTAGCAGAGATGCCTCCTGAGTGCGGTCCCTGTCCCAGGGTGCCATATGACACTGAGGGAATAATTGATGGACTGCTGAAAGCAAGGAGACAGTAATTGTGTTGAGAAAACCAGCTTCCAACATTGACAAGTGTCTGAAGGTCAGGCAATGCATCTCAAGAATGTGTACAGTGTGTGTCTGTGTGTTTCCATGTGTCTGTCTGAATGTGTGTGGGTGTGTGTGTAAATGATGGCTGTCTTTTAACCTTTTAAAGCTTCTCCACACTTCACCACTCCATCATTATCTCAGGAGCACACGTCTGTCCCACAGCTATGCCACTCCGGCACTATGGCACCTTTTACATCGGCCATGATGAATATTCAGCACCTCCCTCTCATTCCGCTTCGGTTGAAAGTGCAGGGCCATTTGGAGGTGTGTGTGTCACTAACACCCCCCTTCAGCTATATGTGGACTCACACACACACACACACACACACACACACACACACACACACACACACACACACACACACACACATGTGCGAGGGTTCTTTCCAGTGATTCAGAAACCAGGGAGAAAAAAAGGCTCAAAAAACAAGCCAGAAGATAATATGGTTTTTTTTCAGAGCACTTTGCTACCCACAACTTTGTTGTCCATATTCTTGAAATAAAACCAACAGTTAACTGTGTGTGTGTGTGTGTGTGTGTGTGTGTGTGTGTGTGTGTGTGTGTGTGTGTGTGTGTGTGTGTGTGTGTGTGTGTGTGTGTATCTGCAACTTTGTTGCCCAGCTTCTCCAAATAAAAGCACCAGCCAGCTCCAGTTAGGGCCTCGTCCCCACCCCACGTCCTGCTTGCTGCTGGCTTTTGTTAGGCCATCTTGCAGGCCTTTTAACAGCTTTCTGGGCTCCATTAAAAAAAAAGAAAAACAAGAACTGGCCCCATTTGATGCTGCTTTATGTGTCTTGGTGCACATGCCTTGGCAGCTGCATGCGTTTATCAGCACATAATCCACTTATGGACTCTTCCCCATAAAGCGTCCGATGCGGTGGGGGGGTGCATCTGGCCCAGTACTGGCTGAGTTCAGGCCCATTGAACGGATGTGCTCTGGCTCTCAAGCAAAAAGATTTGCTTTCAGAAGGCAGAGCTTTCTGGGGTCTAGGTTAAAACCATTATATCGTTAGGCATCATCCAGAGAGACCTACAGTATTGTATATTAGAGTAATGAAATCAAGCCTTCTAGTTGATTTATGTAATAGATTTGGGGGGGGGGGTGGGTAGCTGCCAGAAAGGGTTTGGGGGGGGTGCGGATTGGGGGTGTTTCAGTGTCTGCCTGCCTCGCCAATTCCAGTTGGGTCATCTGACATTCGTGCTTGTTAGGGCATTATCATTAAGACGCTTTATAGTTGACTGACATGAGATGTAGTTCCACTCATTATCAAATCAAACAGAAGAGAGCACATATCTAAATTGTCTGTTGGTGTTGCTTTGTAGTCATTCTTTCATCATTTGATGAAAGAGGCACCTCTAGTTCGCCAGAATCATTTGATGAAAGAATGTACTGACTTTAGACAGGTGCTATGTGCGATGTTTATTGTTTTTAATCTTGCCAAATGCAGCCTGAACACTAATCATCCCTGTTTAGATAAGGATTCAGGCCAAGGTTTTTGCACAATTCATGAACCAATTAGTCTCCATACTTCTAGGCAGATTAATATGAAATCCAATCCTGCATTATGAGGAGGTGTGTGCAACAACTTCTAAAGCAGACGTATCATTTTGTGTCGGACCACCCCCAGACTGAAGGCCCAGGCTACAGTGTGGGCGCAATTATAACCGCAAATGATGGAGGATCTGCTGAGAAATAATTTATAGATTTTAATGGCACGGCACGCTTTTCAGATGGATTTCAGCGCTTTGGTTTATTCCCCAGTGTTATGCAACACAAGCACCTCCAGTTCTCCAGAACAGCCCACAAGCAGGGCCATTAACTACAAGGGAGTTGAGTTAAGTCAGCACAGCTAAGCAGCATTATCGGCTACGTAGCAGGGGCAAATGGTAGTTCCTGTGAGAGAAGTTGAGGTGCTGGGGAAAGCTATTTTTAATTCTTCTGACTTGTTGATGCGTTTCTGAGAGATGTGAAGGAGGAAAAAGGGGCGACTTCACCTTTTTCTAATCATGTTATGTCAGCGGCATTTTATAAAGCTTGTCAGAGTTAGCCATCTATTTTAAGGAAATGTACACTTTCCATTTTCAATAGATAGACAAACTAACAAATAAATAAATAATAAAAAAACTTTTTTCTGTAATTTCTGAGCATTTATAATCAAATTAAATGAATGAAATGTCTGAGAATGCTGAAAGTTTGTTTTCTGTAGCACAGCCATAATGTGTTCTCTGGTTGGGTGATTTGCATAATAATGCCGTGTAATAAGTACTTATTACAACAAATAGGCAGTTTCCTACTTGGCAACATGCCATTATCAATGTCCTTTTCATGTTGTTACAAGTGATCAATAGCACTTACAAGACATTTGCCTCTGTTCTCCGGTGTTTGTTTACAGTCATGTTGTACAGCAGATGCCTCTGCCCATTTTCCGTAGTGTTAACTACAACACATATAAACATAAAACTCATCACCATTGAAATTGCAATGCCAATTCAGTTATAACACCCTGTTTTAGTAGGTACTTCTATCAATGCTGTGATACTGTTATAATAAGACAGTATAATCTTAGCTATTCTTATAGAATAATGAGCCATAAAGTGCACTGTACCATTGTGCTGTAATGCTATAGCATACAATAGTGTGCTATATTTAAATTCATTATTTTTTTTTAGAGCTGACTAACTATTTCAGAGGGCACAAAAATATGTTACAATGCTAATAGACATGTTGATTTTCCTTAGTCCAATAAGTCCCAACCTGCCTATTGCCCTTTTGAAGCATGTTAGTCAAATCTCTAAACTTTGTGTAAGTATCATTCCAACAGTAGCAGCATTAAGGAGCATATAATGTTCTCTTCATTCTTAGCCTGGTTGCTAGGAAACATAAAGGTCATGTTTCTGCGGGCCAAGTATTCTGTGAGCGAGTGCAATAAGGCCACAGCTTCTAATCAATAGCACACTTATTGCGTTCTCCTTTCACTGGCCTAGCAGTGTCCTTCCTCGTGTGCTTTCACTGGTCTGCAATGAGGCTCTACACTTGTACAGCCAATCCTGGTCTTTTGTGAGTCTGTTGCCTGTACAGCCCATTTAGCCTTGGCAGCCTCCATTCATTGGAGGCTTGAGACTGCTTGCTGTTTTCTCATCTATAAACAGGAAAGCACATGAACTGGGGCTTACGCAAACTCAAGATGTATGATGCTGTGTCAATGAATGATTGATTGGCTTCACCCAGTTTTAGGGTTGCGAAAGTCTTTAAGAAAATTGTGGAAACAAAGGAATCTTTGTGAGAGGACATTAATGAGCTTTCTCAGCATGAGCATGTCTGAAAAATTACAATGAGATACGCAAAAGATCTTTTCTTTTTTCTTTCATAACATTTTTTCATTTTTAAAATCTCTGTTGGAAAGCTATTGAGTTTCATGGAAATATGCCTAACTATTATCCATTGTCATTCTGCATATCCAACCCACTGCTGGCTATTAGCTGCCTGTAACAACAGAACTGAATTGGCAGGAATCAGGAACAAATACCCATTAGGTGAAATGTGAGTGAAATTAATTGCTGGCCGACTGTGAGTCGAAAGTATTCAAAAACATATTGGCAAGTTAGGAAGTAGAACTTCAGTCCAAAATCATGCTGAAGTTGAAGAATTGCCTCTTCCATCTCATGAATACTATCACACACATAAAGCCTCCAAATGTAGCACCACTATAAGATATGGCTTTTTGTCTATTCAAGGTAAATGATGTAACTTCTGAAATGTACAAATTTGTTCTTGGGCCATTTTGAACAAAAATAAGTTCATTGTTGATAGCTGTTGGTTTTCTTTGTGGTAAAGGTTGTTGTTCATACTTTTAGTATGTTATTTTCCTCATTGAGTGTGCTCTGAATAGGTGGCATGCCTCACTACAGCATCTGTATTCTAATGATAGCATATCACTTAGACCTTGGGTTAAACAGATGTACAACACCATTATAACACTGTCATGCTGTGATGATGGTGTCTATTGGAAGTGTCAGACGCAGGGATCTGAACCTGTCACTGAGCCAGGCACGATGAAAAGCCTGAAAGGGGAGATCGTTTGGCGTCATCGTAATGCTGTCAGAATGAAGAGGGAGAGACACGAGCTTGTTGCTTGTTTTCCCACCCAAGTTCCAGTGACGGGTTTATGTGTCATAACACACAGGCGAAAGTCAAGTTACAATGCAGGTGTTTATTGCATAGATTGATGACACTGTCGTATCTTAACTCACTCGTATGCGGCGGGGGTAATTTGCTCTCAAGCATTGACGCTGAAGCAATAATTTCCCGTGATGGTGGTGTTAAACCGGAGCTGAGTGTCGTGGAAAAATAATCAGGTACTGAGGAGCCATTTTTTTAATACGAGCCAACTCCAACTCTGCCAGCACAAAGTTTGCACCACCAGCTGAGAGGATACAGAGTTCTTCTCAGGAAGGCGTTGCGTGTTGCATTGCACTGTCCCTGTTTTATTGTCTCACACTTGGGCGCTCTATGCAAAAAAAACAAAAAACTGTCGTCTTTGAAAGAAACGAAAAAAAAGCACAACATGTTGGAGATCATAGCTGAGATAGGCTTCCCGCTATTCGTTTTTTCGCACGCACCTCATCTCGTTAGCAGTCATGCAGGGTGTGACAAGCCACAAATGATGGCAGACCTGACAGCAGGAAGTAGAATAAACAAAAGACATGGCAATGCAGTGGAGGGCGATGTGGTGTAGGGAGATGCAGTGTAAGGCGATGTGATGGAAGGCGGTGTGGTGCGATGAGATGCCTTGCAGCTTGGGCGACTGCGGAGAAAGGCTGTAGTCGTGCTCCCACCATATGGTCCTCTGCTCCCCTAAGCTGTCAGCGTTATCCCCAGGAGAGAAGTGACCCGGCTGAGCCCATCACCTACACACACACACACACACATACACACACACACACACACACACACACACACACACACACACACACACACTTAATTACTCTCTCACACACACATAAATAAAAAGAACGTACTCAAACATGCAGATGCACACTCATTCTCACATCACACACATACACACACCCACACATCTAAACACCTACATAATCACAATCACCTACTTAAAATACACACACATAAACACACACACACACACACACACACACACACACACACACACACACACACTCCAATCTCAGTGCTCTCAGTCCCTTGGGGGCACTGTGGTTGTTTCTAGAGCAGTTGCTGTGTGTGTGTGTGTGTGTGTGTGTGTGTGTGTGTGTGTGTGTGTTGCATGTGTGGAGCTGCCTCAGTAAGGCCGTCTGTGCTGCTGCCACCGTAGCCTCTGTGCTGTCCCTCATCAGTGAGTCCTTCGCCTCGTCCATTTACACCTCACTAATGCACACGTGTGCATCCGCCCGGCCAGACCCCACGCAGCAAGCCAAGCTTACACTAAAGCCTGACCAAGCATTAAGTCATGGGAAAAGATTTGTGTTTGTGTGTGTGTATGTGTGTGTGTGTGTGTGTGTGTGTGAAAAATGTTGTGTGTCTGTGTGTGTATGTGTGTGTGTGGAAATGGTGTGTGTGTGTGTGTGTGTGTGTGTGTGGAAATGTGGTGTGTGTGTATGTTTTGAATCCTTGTAGTCCTGTGTAGTTAGGCTTGACCCCTTACCCCTTAAATGAATTTCAGTGTTGACAGCAGGAATGCACTTGTGTGTGTGTGTGTGTGTGTGTGTGTGTGTGTGCTCCTGAGTGTGTGTGGTGTGACACAGAGTGAGTGTGTGTGTGTGTAGATGTACATGTAGGTCTTCAAAGTGTATGTGAAAATGAACATGCTGCAGCCTGTGTGTGCTTCACTCTGTGTTTGTGTATGGGGGTTAGCCAACCAGAAAGCAAGCATGTTTCTCCTGCACATCTGTACTTCTGTCTATGTACATCCGTATCTGTGCATGATTATGGATGAGCATTACTGTTGGAGTATACAACACTACTTATGTATGTGTAAGCAGGGCTGTGTGTATAACAGTAAGTGTGTGTGACTCAGTGTGTGTCTGTGTGAATACTAGCATTTGTGTGCTTGTTTGTATGCAGCCATGTGTGGGTATGTATTGGCGCTTTTCCACTGCAGAACCGGTACTGCACGGCACAACACGCTTTAGCTTGGCACTACTTTACACACTCGAACCGGTCCTGTTTCTTTTCCACTGCCAGCAGTTACTGGTCTGGACTAGTTGAAGTGGGTGGAGTTGCCTCGACACTGCGCTGTGGCTTGTTGTCACTGAAAACGCCAAAAAACCATAGACAGTAGAAGAAGAAAAAACAGAGCAAGAAACGTATAGAAGAGGCGAGGCAACAGACACTTGAGAAGAAAAGAAAACTTTTGCAAACCATACAGGACTATGAAGCAGAAGACAAGCGGCTAAGAGCTGCAAAGAGACGATGTGTGAGGGTGAACTAACGATTGAGTTGGTAGCTTTTCAGTATGTCAGGTATATTCATTTGTTACACAGTTGTAGATCGATGCGAAGTACTAAAGTATGGACGAACCTCCGAATGGTGGGATGTATTGTTTCACGAACGCGCAGTGAATTGAAAACTTCAGGATGTCCAAAGAAACATTCATTCAGTGGACAGCACCGTTCACGTGACATTTTAGTACCGGCTCAGCACGGCTAGAGCCACCTCTGAAATGGGTTCGAAAAATAGTAACAGGTCCCAGGTCCAACCCCCAGTGTGTGTGTGTGTGTGTGTGTGTATGTGTGTGTATGTGTGTGTATGTGTGTGTGTGTGGGTGTGTGTGGGTGTGTGTGTGTGGGTGTGTGTGTGTGTGTATGTGTGTGTGTGTGTATGTGAGTGAGTGTACACACTTGTATAGTAACGGTATGCTTTTCTACTTGACCTTAATTTTCCCAATGTACCACCGCACCCTTGAACTGTGCTGCAAGGTATGGGGAGGTCCCTGATAAATATTTAATTCTGCTTAATGTCATCACCTGGGGAAGCGGGATGGAGGGCCAATCAATGTAATTATTATTGAGATGTGCCCAGCGTCACCCTTGGCCAATGCATCATTGATGCTCAGTCAGTGGCGTCAGGAAATCCACCATTGCGATGCGGTTACTCCTGCAGAATGTAGTTGTTTTACTCAGCTCAGCCACACACAAATACCATGTTGGTCAGCTCTGGCTAAACCCAGATACAGCACAAATGGAAGACCAGATCAATGTCACACTCTGGTCCAATTTGGGCATTAGACTTTCCACAAGAAAGCTGGTTGTTTTATTTTTCTTTTTTTTTCTTTTTCTTTTCTAAAAGCCTGCCCCGTGACCTCTCCGTGCCATAGAGAAATACTCTGCTGAAATGATCTTTTGATTAGACATAACCATCCTGCTCGTAAAAAAAAAACGATAAATCCATGTCTACTTTGATGAGGTTGCTCAATAGACTGGGGGATTTTTTCCAGTTTTATAAAGAATCTGTTTCAACAATTGGAGAACTGTTCTTGACACACACTGTAAAAAAAGGGAGAGCTTGACACGTGGTTGCTAAAGTTGTAGAGCACAAACGAGGACTGACATACAAATGGTTAGGCTACAACAGCCAGGCCTCTTTGAATGGTTTTAAAATAGTCTCCAAAAAAAGGTCATCAGACACAGAACTCTGTTGTAGGGACACCGTCTCGGCATGCCATTGTGTCCGCCATCAGGCCGACCCCAAGTTGTAAGCGTGACGTCACTCACGATATAAAGTTAGGGACGCAACGCTAAACTCTCTCTCTCGTTCGGACTCTGCTCTGCTTAGATTGGACATTAAAGAGATACCCCACCGTCTCTCTCTAGTTCGGATTCTGCTCTGCTTAGATTGGACCCTCTGGCAGTAAAGAGGAACCACTTCACAAAGACGTCTTCCCAGCAAGAAGTCAATGTGCTTTTGCATTACCATTGGCCACGGTAGCGAATATTTAAGTTGCGTCGGTCTTCTTTGTTTGAGTTAAACCGGTATCTTACAGTTCCAGTAACGTTACCACTGCTGCCCAGCAGTTAATAATAGCGTCAAAGCGACCCTTTTTGTTTGTGTTGACACACATCGCCAGAGAAACCTCGGACGAAGGACCTCTGCATCGCTCGGAAAATCAACGCTCCGAGAGCCTCCGTGGACCCCCACGTTCTGCACCCTTCCCGAAAGGTCAAGCGAACGGACTGAAAGTAAGGCTAGCATTTGGGCAAATCTAGTCGTAGGAAATAGGTTTTGTTTTAAAGTAGTGCTGCTAAACGTAGGAACGGTTTATGCGTTAGCCATTATCTGTGTTACACTGGTATCTGTGCAGTACTTTGTTAACGGTGCTTTACACCGTTACCTGTGCCACCTTTATAGATAGGTTATTGTTGCATGCTCTATCTTGATCTCTCCTAACCTTCGCCGTTTTCATTACACACACACATACTTCTATCATCGAGATTTCAGTAAGATTGGCAATTGTAACTAAGAAATTGAGGCTCAGTCGCCTTCGACCCCTTTGTCTTGGGAAAATCCTTTGTCTCAAGAAACCGCGAGGTGATTTCCCTTCCCCCCAATACCTTAGATAAACATTCCAATCACTGATTTACATCGCGCGTATCCTCTCACGTGCGCATTCTATCTTCTCGCACGATTCCCGCTCCGCGAGCTCAAAGACTGACGCTCCTCCCGGGTTACATTGCGCAATCGCGCATACGACACGCCCCGAGAGCTCAGTCGCTCGTCGGAAAGCGAAGGAGTAGCCTCTCTCTCGCTCACCCCCCTCTCTCCCTCTCTCTCTCTCACACACACGCACGCCTATACACACACGCTGCAACCTCACACACACGCATATACACACACCCAAGCCACACTATTTCACCGATGTGCCTTGATCGCTATTTTGCTGTGTATCCATATTGAATTGATTATACTGTTCTTACCCATTTAATAACATTGTTTTAATGAATTCTACCATTGTCATAACTGTGATTTGCCTGTGTTGCTGCTGTATTCATTGAAGTCAACCAGTCTAAAGATACTCCCATTTGCCTTCAACCATCCCAAGTGTATGTGAATGCTATTGACCGTAGCGTAGTATGATACAGTAAGTAATACACTACTACTATAGTTATAGTATAAACATAACATTTGGATAATATACCATCAATTAACTGTTTTGATAAGTTATTATTAAACATAACAATTAATGGTAATATTAATGGAATTGATCAATTTAAGACCAATTGTACCTACACTGTTTTTCGCTTGGGGAACATTTTGAGCTGCCGGTGAAGGTGAACTGGTTGTCACCAACAAGGTTAATTCTCAACCCATTGTTCATCCTACCGCCATTCTAGAACCTTCTGGAATGCTAAGGGCATTCCAATAACGGCTTCTGTTTCACCTGCATTAGTGCTGGAAGAGTCCCTGAGGAGACATGCTAAGAGTGTTTCTCAGCCCATTCACCTCTCTTCTAGCCTCCAGCACTCTACCCTCGCACTCTCTTCTCGCGCACTCTGGCCAGGCACCTGCATTTATAAGCATGCACTATTGCCACCAGGAGACCTGTTTACTTCCATTAGCCTCCACAAGTAAGACGACAGAGAACACTGTTTTTGTCAATTAGATTCTCGAGAAAAATCTCAGATCTGTGTTTGCTCTCTAGTGCACTCAGAAAGTTAAGTGCATGGACTAGCCACCCTTTAGTCCAGTGATATGGCCGTTCAGTCAAAACATACGTTTGCTGCAAATGCATCCCTAGTATGTATAACTGGTTTGCACAAAAAGCATGCAAGATCCTGTCAACTGCTAGCCATCTATTTCCAGTGACAGTTCATTAAAAGTGAAGTCTCATATATCCCAGTGCTTTATGTGTGCTCACCCTCTCCTGAAATATGGCCTTAGACATATTTCCCCGACTTCTGTCTCTTGAGAGGCCCAGCGATGAAAAGGTTTTGAAAATAGAAGGACAAAGGGCCTGTGTCTCATATTTTATTCATCAGACCCACATTAGGAGATTTGTCCGGTTGAGCTGAGCCCAATTTCATATTAATAAAATAGCTATTTGAGTGATTGCACAGGAGAATCCCTTCAAATTTGATATTAATAAAGTATATATTCAACAGATTGTATAGAATGGCTGACACAAATTTGATATTAATGTAATTTGCATGACGCATATTGAGGAAAAGCAATACATGGTAGATCTTATGGCCACAGAAGAACTATGAAATCATTAAAAATTCGGTAAATTGGGCCATACTGAAGCATGATCAGGCCAATGTAATAAAAATGAATGTAGGCCTTGTCTGGACAGAGAAGAACTGGCTTGTTTCTAGTAAGCCTCTTACGTTGGCACTTTCACATGACGTTGAGGTCACTATGCAGCTGCTGTCGTTCTGAACATCCTCAGATAAATAACTCTTTTGTTAAAAACCTCAAGCTGGCTTCCCTCAGTGGGAACCGTTGTCCTAGATTCGGGAAAAAATCCCCCACCTTACAATTGGTGGGAAATGTTTAATTAAACAAAAACATCTCCAGGAGAAAACAGACAGACAACAAAAAAAGTTTGTTCAATTATACAGGAGGCTTTAGCAGAGAGCAAGCCCAAAGACAGGCTTGAACATGTCTGTGATACACAGCAGCTAAATCCATTAGAGGTTTAGCCCTTTAGATAGGGAAACAAAAACAGCCTTGTGTCCTTATTTTTTAAAGCTTCTGTGCCATTGCACATCTAACAAAACTGAAAAAGTCCTACAAGGCTTTATCAGAATAACACATTTGGTTAAAAAATAACTTAGGTGTGATAGGTGAAACAGTGAAGATAAAATGTGTCATCTGAAAGGAAGCCTAACTTGGATACTCAACACTCTTGTAAAATGTTGTTTAAAAATACAGATTCTGTTTTTGCACGTACTTCTCACCAGCCGGCAGATATATACTGTAGCGCCTTTGTGTTTTATAATCCAGCTACAGCAGGGCTGTGAGAAAGAAAAGAAGGCTCGTTTGTACTCAGTGGGGATGGGTTAATGTAGTTAATATGGGTTAATGTATAATCCAGTATAATACTATAGTATACAAAGATATATCTATATCTTCCCAGGCTGGCTTTTTTCCCTTTTCCATACATTGGCACATCTTGCTCAGTACAGCGCAGTGAGGTGGGAAACTCCATTTTTGGTCGACAGGGGAGCCGAGCAGAGCAGGATGTGAATCTAGCTTGGGGGGGGGTTAGCGCCTGCAGGGGTGCAGGATTTACTCATTTTCCTTTTTAGGGCTCCGCAATCACACTCCCAGCGGGGGCCAGGAACACACGGATGACTCCTCCTGCCTCCCCAATCGCCACACAAACGCACACATGCACACACAAATACACAAATACACACACACACAAACACACAAACACACAAACACACAGACGCACACAAACACAGGCACACACACACACACACACACACACACACACACACACACACACACACACACACACACACACAGACACAGGCACAGGCACACACACACACACACACACACACACACACACACACACACACACACACCTATGTGAGGGGGCGAGGAGCCAGACTCATTCCACCCTTTTATCTGGTCAGTGGGATGAGTCCACACTGTAAAATGCACAGTCACAAGCAGCTCTACTCTATCTAGTTGTCCCACAGTGCACAGTTTTTGCCCATCATAGCCGCTAACTGTTCCAATAATATTACAGTTTTTGCCAATCATTTATCACACATTTATCACACTTGTCTTTTAACATGTCACCCAAAATTACTTCTGCCGCCATAACACATGCTGTCACTCAGCAAGTCTACAATAGCACTCAATGTACAATTAGCTAAAAACGCAAAAACTCTTGAAACAAATCACATAAAATCTAGCATTTGTCCTACTGTTTGGTATGTGTTACTGTTATGTAAATGCTCTGTGTGTCAATCTATATTAGTGACAAGTATGACAAGTTATGTATTTGTGCATAGATGAATAAGGTGTATAGGCCTATACTGTACAGTGGAGAAGTGAAACATTATTTTGAAAAGTTGTTGTTGTTCTGTCTTCTACATTCATGAAAGGCTTGGTATGAATGTTGAGTCATGTCTCATGAAACAGTCATGAATGCTTTATGTGCAGTTTATAACAGCTGCTATGAATGTGTTATGAACTCACCAGTCAAGTGTGTGACAAAATGCAAAATGTTGGGTTACCCTTAAGTTAACTGTTTTGATAAGAGTATCCAAATGTCTGCAAAATTAGCTGTAGTTGTACATAATGTTGGTGGTCGTTAATATTAACCAATGAATTGTGGTTGAAGTGATAAATGAATACAATTGTGTCAAACCAATGTGAAAGAGAACACAGTTTGGCTTCAATAGTCTATGGTTAGTACAAAAGTGTTAAAATTTTAGAAAAATAGTACACATAGTGTTGAGACATATGTAAAAATGATTGCCAAAAACTGTATTATCTATATAACAATCTGGGTTGCACTATATCTGTAAGTTCCCCTATAGGCTGCCCACAGATACTGAGATTATGAATAAATTATCAGCATATAAATAAATTATCTGTTGAGCCCTTGTTAAAACTATAATGCATGTCCAGTGTTAGGAAAGGTACTGAGTTTGATTTAAGTAATGTTCTGCAAACAAACAGGGAGAAGTTGAACTTCAACAAACAAACAGCAAAGTGAAGTGTTCTGTAAACAGTAAAGTCCCTACAGACCTATTCTGAAAATGCAGAGCCCTGCACATATGGATGGCGTATGCACAAGCTGGCCATCTTTTTTGCTGGTTGGTTCTCTGTCAACAGTGTAAGCCAATCATGTTCTCTCCTCCCCCATCTTTACCTTGTTAAAGAATTCATACTTGCAGGCCAGACACCAGGCAGGAGCAGCTGTGCGGCACGATGAGTTCTCTCACTCTCCCATCTCTTATGCCTGCACCACCTGTCCGTTCGTCCGAGATGTGTGTGTTTGTGTTAGTGTGTGTGTGTGTGTGTATATACGCACGTGTGTGTCTGTGTGAGTGGGTGCATGTGTGTGTGCACACATTTGTGTGTGTGCGTGTGTGTGTGTGTGTGTGTGTGTGTGTGTGTGTATGTATGTGTGTGCAAGCGCAATTGTGTATGCTTGTGTGTGTTTGTTGGTGTGGGTGTGTGTACACGTTTGTGTGTGTTGGTGTACGGGTTTGCATGTGTGTAGGCTTTTGTGTGTGCGTGTGTGTGTGTGTGTGTGTTCATGTGCATGTGCATTTGTGTATGCATATGCATGTGTGTGTGTGTGTCTGTGTGTGTGTATGCTTGCTTGTGTGTGTGTGTGTGTGTGTGTGTGTGTGTGTGTGTGTGTGTGTGTGTGTGTGTGTGTATGTGTGTGTGTGCTAACATGGTAGCTGGGGACTTTGCACAGGCAGCGTTTAGTCATGTTTGATTTCCATTGTAGGTGCGAGTGAACCATTACGCATTAAATTCATGTGAATGCTGTGTACACACCTTTCCAAATGACAAAACAGTGTTTACTCATTTTTTTATGACTCCTAATATTAAGGATATACATATATAGTTCCCCCAGTACTGACAGCAGTAGCTGCAGACATTATGCAGGAGTAGTCACACTGCTGACTACAGATAGCTTCCTTCACCAGCAGCAGCAGTAGCTTCAACACTTCTAATCAACAATCTAATGTAATCAGGACCAAACGCAATACCAACATTTACATTATCTTACTGTAATGAAGTTGACCGACCTATTATTGTGTTTTCTTTCTTTGTGTGTGTGTGTGTGTGTGTGTGTGTGTGTGTGTGTGTGTGTGTGTGTGTGTGTGTTTAAAGAAGAGGTTGTGTACCGTCAAGCAGGGTATAGTGGCAGCGAGGTGTTGATAAGGCATCCAGCAGTGCCTCTGCTGGGGAGTGGGCCTTATTTTAGAAGCTGACTCTCCACCCACAGGGACCAGTAGAGGGAGGGCAGACGTTTCTGAATTCACTCTGGCTAAATACTATACTTTTTAATGTACTTATTGAAGTACATGCACACACACATACAGACCTATAATAATACATGCATGCATGCATACACAGGCTTAACAGGTCTTAATGCAATTAACTGCTTTTCGAACATCATACGGTTACATATTTAAAATGTTAATCCTGGCATTTACTGTTAATACATTGAGATCTTGTTAAATCATGCACCCATCCGTGTTTTCAAATTATTATTAAAAATGCCTTATAATTATAGTAGAACATAGCGAAGCGAAGAGGATTCAATCTGCTATAATATCAAACTGAATATTGGCTCCACCACTGTTGCTTCAAACAAGGTTGCAAAAAAACAAGGTGTCACCATTGATGGCCAGCTATCATTCTCTGCCCCCGTTGCCTCTATATCCCGGTCATGCCGCTTTGCACTGTATGACATATAAAAAATCAGCCTGTATCTGCCCCAATATGCCACTCAGCTTCTGGAAACTCCATATATCTCCCTATATTTTCTCCCTATATCTGTATATTGTTTATGTCCATTATTGCACGTCGTTTTAGAAAAAAAGCATCTGATGAGTGTAATGTCATGAAATGTAAAGTGTAGGTCAGAGTGCAGGTGCTGAGAGAGCCATGCTTCTAAGGTTTTCTTAGCATAAACTACATACATACATACATACATACATACATACATACATACATACATACATACATACATACATACATACAGTACATACATACAGACTTACAATTATACATGCAAACATATGCTAACTATATGAACTTATAGTTAACTTTAACCTAGTTGTAGTGAGACATAAAGAAGTGAAGAGATCAATCAGTGTATCAGAGCTAAGAGAGGGATGCCTCCAAGGTTCCCTCAGCTGGAGTCAGAGGTCCTCCACAAGATGGCTGGTGTGGCGGGAGTTGAGTGGTGGGGGCTTTTTCGAGGGTTTTTAGAGTACCGTGAGTTTGTCCTCTTGTCACGTCGAAGGAGAGCTGTGGAAAAGCTCGGGGAAATGGGTTATCAAAGTGATCTTGCTTTCTGGAGCCCAGTAAGGGTCCTTGTGGATGGCACGCCTCTTGGCAATTTGACCGTTTTCGAGAGAGCATTTATCCCTCCCGAGGCAGCCCTTTGAAGGCTGTGGGAGACAGAGGCCATCTGGGGGTGGATATGACTGCCAGATTGCTTTTATGAACTGTCACATATGCTGTTTGTCCTCCACTAAAACTGATATGGAGGGAGCTACAAATACCTCACGTATGCTAAATAAATAACTGGAGGGTCAAATGTTGTGGCTTTATAATTGGCCTGAAACAGATACTTTTTTATAATTAGTCATTAATATCATACAGTTTTCTAATGTTTTTATGATATTTAAAAGGGTTTTTATTATCATCACACGGGCACCCCACTGACAAAAAATGATTTTCCCCTTGGGTTTTCTTTAAGCTTGTCTTTAAGCGTTTTTATGACTGATTTTTGTGCCACATGCCATGCAGTTTTTTTTACTGTTGCACAAATATTGCAGAAATATGGAACCTACAACTAGACTACAATTAGCATAATACGATTAGCATAACCTGCTAAGAGTGAAGTAGACATAGTGCATTTATTAGTGTCAGTAAATATGTGTTACCACATAATTACAGTGTAAATATATATAAAAAGGCACACTCAATTATAATATGATTATTTGCATATGTGTAAGAGTCTATTAGCAAGTATGCTGTACTTATTCCAGGATTACCGAAGCATATCCAGCCCTTTTCCTCAGTTAACACATCAAAGATTATGTCTTCTCCATTTTTACAGCTTTGTTTCTAGAACTATCAACTGTTTGAATTTCTAGGCAGAAATCTGCTTTAAAAACTAGATGAAGCCGTTTGGTGAGGGCACAGGCATTTTGTTTTCATCCATGCGTTTGACAGCGTGACCTCCCATACGGTGCATTATAAACGGCACCTACAGCATTCTTCTTTGGTTTGTTTGAACTGTGCTGCCATGTTTGCCCCTAAGACTAAAGATTCCTCACCTATAAAAATCAGTGTTGTGAAAAGCATTTCAATTCGCCTCATGCATAATGACAGCTTGCTCTGCATGTCTGCGTTGGCTGTCACTACAAAGTGATGTTAGTTAGCTTGAATGATGTGATGAGAGGAGGTCTTGTAATCAGCTCATTTGTTGATCGGACTACCCCCCACCCTCTACCCCACTTTTCATTCTTCTTCTTCTGGAGTACCGTTTTAGAGCTATTTTTGCCAAGCTGCGTGCAACCTTGGTTCACACTATTTCATTGACCCATTTTTTGGCGACCTTTACCTATTTTCCAAGATCACTGGGCTTTTTCATGACATAATATCTGATGTCTAGTGCCTCTGGGACTACTATGGATACAAAGCAGTAGTTGAAAACATTCGGTCAGATCTGGGTCTGCATTACCCATCCAAACAGTTGGCCATGCAGTCAATGGCAATGACACACAATTCAATTCTTTACATCACAGATGAGTGGAGCCTCTGACCTAGACCCTTGGACAGTGTTCAATTATGACCTATGTTGATTATTAGCTGGAGCACATAGAGAGGAAATATTTGCTTTGTGTGTTTGCAGTCTTCACTCAGGTGTCAGACAACAACAGATCGATAATAAAGTCTCTCAAAGATCTCGTAAGGTGAAAGTGAACCTGACGAAGGAAAGGCATGTTCTGCAAAATAAAAAAACCCAGCAGAGACCAGTGTGTGGTAATTTCTTTGAGATGTTATTTATACTTTCACTGCACATCAACAACAACCTGAGTTTACATGTCACTCATATTTATTTATTTAGCATTGTGAACATGAAATTAGACATAATTGTGATTGATAGGAAGAATGCTACGGTTGTATGCTGTCCCTGCATTTATTCAAAACCATGTGAAATCTGTGTTCTATAAGCGTAAGTGTGTGTGTGTGTGTGTGTGTGTGTGTGTGTGTGTGTGTGTGTGTGTGTGTGTTGTGTGTTTCAGTGTATATTTGTGTAAACATTACTTAGCCATTGCTTCTTCTACATGCGATATTTAAATCACCATGCAAAAACGCTGAAATAACCCAGAATATGAATGTGTAATATGCTGTTGAGGAAACCAGGGACAACAGTTGCATAGCGATTGCCACCCACTAGCGTATACCACATGATGTAACAAGGGCTTGATTTTGGTAATGTGACCAAATGTCACACTAAGGAGGCCTAGCGTTTGGCCGTCATCCCCAAACACATTACGCATTCGCATGTTAACTCTACTGGCATGTTGTCAATGGGCCCCCCATCAATCGACTTTGGCTTTCTTGTGTTGTCATTTATCTTGCTTTGCTTCTCGCATTGCGTGGCATAAATTAGTAAATGGCAAGTGATGCAGTGTCTTCTCTGCTCCAAGCAGATCCCATTGTTCTGTGAGTGTGTTATGAGTCTGTGACGACGGACCTCCCCGTGTCACTAAAATGGGATTATAGCACCCTGCTCCGCCAAAGATGAGTTTTCCACCATAGAAAGGCTCGTAATCGGGAAAGAAAATGAGGTGTGTGTGTGTGTGTGTGTGTGTGTGTGTGTGTGTGTGTGTGTGTGTGTGTGTGTGTGCACTAAAAAACCAGTTAGCCTGTAAGTGAGATTCCAGTGCTGTGTTGAGGTGTCCATTGTCGTTACATGACTACGGCCCCGATAGGGTCCAGATGTGTGCTCACTAGTGCCCCCTTCTGGCTGATGTGGGATGTACACTGGGTTGGGCCCATGGGTTTGCAGCCATCGCATATTGGAGGGCTGGTGCCAGTCAGAATCATTAAGAGTGCAGATGCTGAGGAGTGGCAGCCAATGCCAAAATGACGATGCATCTAAATGTTATGCATTTGCTGTGGTTGGGGAGGAGAGGCCAGATGATACCATAACACCCTCTATCTGTGTGTGTGTGTGTATGTGTATGTGTGTGTTGTTGTTTTTGTTGTTGCGTGTGTGTTTATGTGTGTGTGTGTGTCTTTTCTGGTGGGCAATCTGTTTTCAACTAAACGTTTTGCTGCTATTTGCAGCGCTTTCTATTGACACACAGATGTTTGTGCCACTGTGTTTTACTTACTGACGGATGGAGCCAGAGCAGGAGTACATATTCCTGAGCAGGAGTTATAGCCGAATCCATTAAGCGGGGCAATTAACCGTGGGCCGTGCTGACACTAATTCTATCAGCTGCTGGAAGATGATGGTGGATGGGAGACAATGCTCGGCCTGTCTGCCAGTACTTCTCACTGCATTAGCACGGATGGCTCTACTGACAGTTCACTCCAGAGAAATCAATGGTGTGTGTGTGTGTGTGTGTGTGTGTGTGTGTGTGTGTGTGTGTGTGTGTGTGTGTGTGTGTGTGTGTGATAGAGACAGAGAGAGAGAAAGACAGAGAGACAGAGATTGAGACAGAGAGAGCTGTGGACGTTTAGTGTTAGTCTATGTGCATGACTGGCATGTGTGTGGGTAGTGAGGACCAGGAGGCACATAGGGGTTGTTGGAGCAACTATGTGTGTGTGTGTGTGTGTGTGTGTGTGTGTGTGTGTGTGTGTGTGTGTGTGTGTGTGTGTGTGTTTGTGTGTGTGTGTGATTTTTGAGGAGATGGGAGGGTAGCTCTGGCACTCAGCCACCCTGCCTGTCCTTCTGACAGTCAAATGGGCCATGATTCCAAGGGCTATTTTGCAACTCGCGAGATATATGTCCATTCCTGCAGCTGCACCCTGTGTGTGTACCAGTCCAAAGGCCTGGCAGTCTCAGAAATGTGGCTGTTAGGGTTGAGTAGAGGGTTGAAAAGAGGTTTATGTCACACCTCATGTTCAAATCATATGCATACTGTTCAGTACCGTCTTACAAAAACATGAACGTCCTTACTTGCAGAATTTTTTGTATACTGTACATAGCATCAAACACCTCACATCACTAAAGACATTATGTGAAATGTAGGTACTCTGCTGAACTTTGACCGATTATATAACTCAATTAACTCCATATATGCAAATTGTAGTTTTTAAAACAGTAATCAAATTTCTGACTTTAAGCACCTTAATAATATCCATAACATTTTAATTAACTGAAGTCATAACACATACAGTCATAGACCCTATCAACAGTAAAAGCAAAAACAATCCCTGAACTTTCCATTTTGTTCCTAAACTATATTCACTAGGTTTAACATAGCTAATTAGTAAAGAGCCAGATGAGGTTTCTATATAGTATGTTTCTATACATCATGTATACAGGCGTACCATTACATTTCAATTATTCATTAAAAGTCTGTTCCCTTTCACTGGCCTCGTGGTTATACACCTTCTGACAACTAATGGATTTCCTCAATTAGAGGATTAATCTGGTTTTCCATGGATTGCTGGGCAGCTGTCATAAAACATTGGAATGGAATAAATTACAGTCAATGTCACTGGCTACAGTTGGTTCTCTGCAGCATTTCAGACAGTGTAAACTGTATTTAAATGTACTTTATAAATAAATTTTACTTACTTAGTTATAGTTCTCTTTAGCTGCTTAGGTCTAGTCTACAGTACATATGAAATTCTTCAGGCTTTTTATAATCTCTTTTCCCTGCACGAATCCAAAAAAAAAAAAAAATAAAAAAAAAAAAATACAAAAAAAGACAGCCAAACTTCAATACTTCAATTTCTGTTTGAAACGGGCCATAGCCTTTGCCCATACTCACAGGACTACAAGAAATAGCCTGTATTCATTTAAACAATCAATTCAACCGTACTTTCCTCATTCCCTTGAGTGTTGTGCAGAAGAAAATGGCTTCCCTGAAGGCGCCGTTGAGTTCACTCACTGAAGCAATTAAAAGCCCTGGCTATTATTAATTATACGCATAATATCCACTTAGTGGACCGTTTTTAGAAATACACACAAATTCAGTAATGGATGCAAAATTACAACTTACAGAATGTGCATTTCTATACATACAGTATGCAGTTATAGTCAAGTCAGTAAGTTGTAAGTTGCTGTGTTTTTTATGTGAATTCTGTGCCAGTTAACATCAATGTGCTGTAGGTCCAATTACAGGCAGGTTCTTTGTATTCTTTACGGCTGCCTAGGCAATAGAAGTGCCCTATCTGTCTTGCCAATATGCACTTTATATTAAATGGGGAGGAAGAGAGGGAGGGAGACAAAGAAGTAGTGAAAGAGAGTGTGGAGGGGGGGTGAAGAAAGCACATTCAATAGGATGGGGGAGAAATAAAAAAAACATGGTTAGACAGAAAAAGAATGATAGAGAGAAACAGAGATAGAGGGGGGGGGGGTTGAAAAAAGAGTGGAAATAGGATGAGAGGGAGGGGGAAACAAGAAAATTAAAGAGAGGAGAAAGATGAAGCACCAGGATGACAGAGAACAGAGTGATAGAGAGAAGGAGAGGGAGTGTGTGTGTGTGTGTGTGTGTAATAGACAGTGTTTTCTCCTTCCCTGACACACTCATATCCCCTCTCTTGCTCATTCTGTCCCAGCTTAATTTCAGATAAGCTGGAAATGCGTGCCCCCCACTCTCCCCCTGTCTGGATCACCATAACAAACAAATTAGGGGCGCGTAGGTCGGCGGAGCTGATAACTCCTCGCTGCCTTCCCTGGGGAGCAACAGTCAGAAAAGTATCAGGGAATCAGGGAAATCTCCTGCCCTGAATTTACAATAGGAGCACTGTGGGGAATGCTTGCTTTATTTTGTTACACACACACACACACACACACACACACACACACACACACACACACACACACACACACAGTTCTTCATGCACATCACATCACATGCATACTCTGCAATTTATCAACTTACACTGTTTAAATCCACACTAACACACACAAAGAACTTATTGCAGAGGAACAGTTTCAAGACTGTGTGGACTGTAGTCCACAATATGAGCACAGGAGTAAATAGTTTTTTCTGTCTCACTTAAGTAATTTAAAATAGCAGAGTGATGACGGGAAAACATATTCTGGCTTAATGGATTCATTTACTTGAGCATTTTCATTCAGCACAGCTGGGCAATAATGAAGTAATGGCCTTCAGTGCCAAGCTCTTTTTCTCTGCAGGTTAGCAGAATGCTATGAACTTTTGATAGCGCTCAATAGGACACTCGCAATAATTAACATTTATTGAATTTATCACAAAACATAAATAAAGGCCATTATCGTTCCTTTCCCTGTGTTTGTTACTACTAAAGTCCATGCCTGGTGCTTGCTAGCTAACACAATACATAATGTTCATGAAGAGATTGTTTATGTAAAGCTTTTGTCATTACTTAACATAAACAGTGCACGCCAATTCATTATTGATCAACACAATGTTTTAATGGAGGTATTCATGTTTTGTTAATGATGAACAATCTATTAGCTAATGCTAATTAATGACCCCTGACTGTAAAATACTAGCATGCTAGCATGTATGGGTATGTCTGAAAAGGCTGAGCGTGCTAGAGTTGTCTCTAGCCTTGACTAACTCACCACCACTCTCATCTATTCTTATTTTGATGTGCCAGTGCCTGGGCTTTGTGTTCAGCCTTTAAGCCGTCGGCTTCCTCCATTCATCCCTGTACCACTCCACATGCCCTGATATACACACACTTAATGACTCTCTGCTTCCCAGACCTTCTGGCGTTGCAGGCAAGTTGAGTCATACCTCGACCTTTGTGAGAACTTTTTTCGATCAGGATCTCAGGGTCCGATTGGACTCTACTCATCTGTGGAGAACAGCAGCAAAATGTACACACCAACACAGTCACAGTCTTTGTTATATTTTACTTTATGTGTTTGTTTGACTATCTATCTATCTATCTATCTATCTATCTATCTATCTATCTATCTATCTATCTGTCTGTCTGTCTGTCTGTCTGTCTGTCTGTCTGTCTGTCTGTCTGCCTGCCTGCCTGCCTGTCTGCCTATCCGCCTGTCTATTGTTTGTACAGACCTAAGTGAATGTTGGAGGATGACTAAACCATCCCTGCACCCACATAGCCATGGAACATAGCCGTAGCTCTGATGTGGTACTAAGGTGACCTTCATGTGGCCCTCAATTGGTACTGATGTGGCTCTGATGTGGTACTGATGTGGTACTAATGTGGCTCTGATGTGGTACTGATGTGGCCCAGATCTGGCCCATATCCAGTTGTGGGTGGAGCCATTTGCCTGTGTCTCAAGTGCTGCAGCAATGGAACTGAAATGTGAAATTGCACATCATGATATTAGCATGGACATCAGCCATTAGCCATTGGTGCCATCAGAACACACCAGAAAAGCACACACACACACATACACACGCACACACACACACACACACACACACACACACACACACACACACTGGCTAGCACCTTCCTTTTTGGGGTTTTCTATATATTAAAAACTATTTACTTTTGTATAGGCATAACTGGTGTGTGAGTTCTCCTTTGACTGAATGCTTGGATGCCTGTTGGAACCTATGCACCTGCCCGGCCTTTCAAGTTATCAAAGGTGCGATACCTGTTTGGAATATACATTCAATGCTTAGCGCATGTCCCCCTGCTCACTGATGTCTGGCACATGGCCCATTCCGACAGATCTGCACCACACTCTCGCCGCGCAAGATCTGACTGAGATCTTGGTCAGATTCGGCCCATATGTTTTCAGTTGATTAGTGGCCTTCTGGAGTCATGTGGAAGTCAAGAATTTAGACACACACACACACACACACACACACACACACACACACACACACACACACATACACACACAGACACACACACACACACATACACACACACACACTTATGCATGCGTACATCTGTCTCTCACCTTTTCTTTCCATGTCTGTGTCACACCACACATACTCAGGAGCACACACACACACACACACACACACACATACACACGCATACACACGACGGATCCCTGCTAACTTTGGCTCCTTAAGGACTCAAAGCGAGCTGTAAAAGCAGAGAAGAGTGGCTATGTCATCTCATAATAGCGATATTCTTTCCTCCTAGAGGGCTGGGATGAAACGTGGAGTGAAACGGAGGGATAAAAGGGAAGTGAGATCAGCTTGCCATAACTCGCAGCTGGAGCCCTATGTGCCACCAAAGCCTTGTTCCTTGTGAGTGTGTGTGTGTGTGCGTGTGTGTGAGTGTGAGTTTATCGTGTGTGTGAGTCTGCCGTGTGTGTGAGTGTGAGTGTGTGTATGTGTGAGTGTGAGTGTGAGTGAGTGTGAGTGTGAGTGTGAGTGAGTGTGTGTGTGTGTGTGTGTGTGTGTGTGTGTAAGTGTGTGTGAGTTTGTGTGAGTGTGTGTGTGTATGTCGTGTGTGTGAGTCTGTCGTGTGAGTGTGAGTGTCGTGTGTGTGTGTGTGTGTGTGTGTGTGTGAGAGTGTGTGTGTGTATGCAGAGCCTGCTCTTGCGGAGTAATTGGGCGATAACCCCTCTCCTTGCGATTCCCTGCTGTGTGGAGGGAAGAGCAGACGATGCGATGTGAGCACTCGCCTCTTTTCCCCCCTAAAAATAGATCCACAGGCGGGGCTGTGTGGCAGAAACCATAGCCGCCCACCCCTCACACACACACACTAATACAAACACACACACTGATGCACACTAGCACACACACACACATACACACACTCTCTCTCTCTTTCTTTCTCTCTCTTTCTCTCTGTCTTTTATTCTGTCTCCCTCTCTCTCTCTGTCCTCCTCTCACACACACAGCCACTGCCGCCCACCCCTCACACACAAAGACGCACACACACACTGAAGCAAACACACACAGATGCACACTAGCACACACACAATCTCTCTCTCTTTTTGTCTCTCTTTCTCTCTCTCTCTATGGCTCTCCCGCTCTCTTTCTCTATTTCTCAGACACACATACAGCCGCCCCCCCCCAACCACACACACACACACACACACACATGCAAACACACACACACATACACACTCTCCTCACCCCCCAGCATGTCACACGTTTTTCCCAGCAGCCACTGCTGCATGCCTGGATTCAGCTCCAGCTGCTTCTGTCTTTTTCCTCCCTCCTCTCTACCGCCCACTCCACACCTTAAAACCACCCCAGCCATCCTGTCTCTTTCCCTGCTACACACACAGACGTGCACACACACACACACACACTTCTCCTATGGCTGGTGATAGTCTTCTCAAGGTCAGGGTGTGAGGTGGAGTGAAGAAGTACAAAAATGCGACTACGAGATTTAAAAAGGCTGAAGGGAAGCTTTGCTGAGGAGTAACTATGAAAAAAGCCTTTGAGCACACACACACACACACACACACACACACACACACACACACACACACACACACACACGCTGTGCTGTTGTAAGGAAGGCACCTAATTGGATTTGGAGGTAGTGGCTATGAGAATTGATTAAAGTTACAACTCAAGGTCCAGCCACCTCTCTTCTCCTTTGCCTTATCGTAACGTTGGCTGACATCCACACACACACACACACACCGGCAGGTCCTCCAGACAGTTTAATGGCTGCCTCTCATCTCTGCACTCCCTAACAAGGATGACAGAGGTGATAATTGTGTAAATGTGTCATGTCCGCTATACATAAAGTGAGCAGGCACCCCGTCGATTATGCTACGGCCAATGACCTCCGCTATAAGTCTGCCTCCCTCCCATCCCATCCCATCCTCTCTCCTTCCACCTCTCCGTCCCTCCCTTATTCCTTCCCTCCTTCTATCACTCTCTGGAGCCTTATATTACTACCCCCCCCCACACACACACACACACACACACACACACACACACACACACACACACACACACACACACACACACACAAACACATGCACATACACACACCTCCATCTCTGCAGCACCATTTCTGTATAATGGTGCATTCAATGTCTCCCGGAGTGGGCGTGCTAGGTGCATGGCGGCCCCCTTTTAATTTAAAACAAAATGAATTCTATGCCACGTATCCTAAAGGGGTCAGAAATAAAAAAAACAAAACAACCAAACAAAAACAAAATAAGAGAATTACCCTGGACAAGAGCGCCCACTTTTTAACTCGTTTGTTCACCATTCAAGTTTGGCCGGGTCTTGAAATGATTAGTATTCTTAGGATGAAAGTATAAGGGGTGGGGGAAAAAAGAAAAAGTAATCACTTCCTCTGTGCTGTAATTGATTTCAATCTCAACACTGCGGCTTTGCAAAAGAAATGACTTGCTCGAAGGGAGGCAAGGACGGGGAAAGGCAGACGAGGAGGAGGAGGAGGAGGAAGAGGAGGAAGAGGAAGAGGAAGAGACAAGCCTAATCATGAACTGTTTCCACAAGCAGAAAAAATAACAATGTGTGGGCGGTGGATTTACCTTGTAACGACATTGAACTCCTACATCCTTGTTTGTGTTTTACTTTACTTTTAATCAGGAAACGCCTAACTACTAATATAGGCTCAGAGTTTAGTTTTATGTAGCCTCAGAAGTTATGGATACAGAACATATGGATGTGCAGTTATGGAAAAGTACCATGAATATGTATGTGATATGTATGTGACAGTATCAGAAGTACATACTAGTAGTAGTAGTTTGAGAAGTGCCTAATAGGAGTGGCAGTTGCAGTATTAAAAGTAGTAGTAGTAGTAGTAGTTGTAGAATTGCAGAAGTGAAGAGTAGTATTAATAATGGCAGTATTAAAACTACTCAGTACTTGTACTAGTAGTATTACACAAACATAGTGATAGTTGTAGTAGTACTGACAAAGTAGTAACAGTTGTGGACAATAATAAATACATTATTCCTGTTTTATTTTTCTTTTGCTTAAAAAAAAGTTTTTGTACTTGTGTGAGTGTGTGATGTTGGTGATTTTTTTTTTTACCTTGGTAGTCCTGTCTTCACCTTGCTGATGCCCATCTCATGACATGGTGTGTGTGTGTGTGTGTGTGTGTGTGTGTATGTGCGTATGTTCGTGTCCGTGTGTGTTTGTGTGTGTGTGTGTGTGTGTGTGTGTGTGTGTGGGTGTTCGTGTGTGTGTGTGTGTGTGTCCATGTATGTGTGTGTGTGTCCGTGCTTTTTGAGGAGCAGATGGCTCCCGCTGCACCTCAGTGCTGTTGGTCCAGAGCTGCTCTATTGCCCCCCTGAAGAACGAGGCCACCACACGCACTCACACACACACACACACACACACACACACACAAGCACACATGCACTCACACACACACACACACACACACACACACACACACACATACACACAAGCACACATGCCCTCACACACACACACACACACACACACACACACACACACACACACGCACACATGCCCACACATGCACACACACACACACACACACACACACACACACACACACATACACACAAGCTCTCTCTCTCTGTCTGAAGGAAAATGACTGTTTCTTATGACCAGTCATTCATCCTTTGACCACCTCTCTTACACTGTCACTCGCTCTCTTTTCCACTCTTTCACCCACGCTCTCACTTTCTCTCTCAATCCCCCTCTCTGTCTCCCACCCACTCTTTTCTTTTTCCCTTGACCCCCTTCTGTC
>CM059279.1:27681888-27689388 GCA_030347295.1 Setipinna tenuifilis | reverse complement strand
CTTTCTCCTCCTTCCCTCCTTCACCTCCTCATTTACCTGCTTCAGGGTGGAAGTAGAATGGCCTCTTTTTAAAAAACAACACCACTCATCAGAGAACCACCTGCTTCCATCTCTACACTGCCAAACCCCAGCCACCAGACTGTAACCTCCTCCTTCACCTCCTCCCACCACTTTCCTCCTCCTTATCCATACTGCCCTACAAAGCCAATAGACAGTAACTACATATTTTGTCAAAACTGAGTTTAGACTGCAAATGGACTTTATAACACATCCTTTGTCTTGTGACTAAATTGCTTCTTTCCATTAAGAAACCACATAAAAGCATCACCACTATTATACCTACATGTTTGACTGGGCAGCATGACAACCTTGAAAGCATTTTCCTCAGTTTCAGTGTTCGCATAGCTGCTACACTTTTTCTTTGTAGGGCGGCATAGTGGAGTTAAAATGACCTTGTCTTTTAAAGAACACCGCTTATAAGAAACCACCTGTTTATCCTCAGTACCAATCCCACCACCAGAGCTCCCTCCTCTTCCTCCTCCTCCTCCTTCTATTCTATTTTCCTCCCCTACCTCCTCTTCCACATCCATCCATCCATACTCCACTTCCCCTCGTAAAGAACACCACTAATGAGCAAAAAAAATTGTTTCCTCTCGAAGCCAATTCCACCACCAGAGCTCTACTCGTCCTTCTACCCGACTTTCCTCCTCCACCTCCTCCTCCACATCCATCCATCCATACTCCACCTCCCCTCATAAAGAACACAACTAATGAGAAAGGTACCTGTTTTCCCTCAAAGCCAATCCCACAACCAGAGCTCTCCTTCTCTTTTTTCTACCCCACTTTCCTCCTCCACCTCCTCCTCCACAAGCATCCATCCATACTCCACGTCCCCTCGTAAAGAACACCACTAATGAGAAAACTATCTGTTTCCCCTCGATGCCAATCCCACCACCAGAGCTCTACTCGTCCTCCTTTTCCTCCTCCTTCTCTCTCCACCTCCACCTCCACCTTTCCTCCACTACCTGCTCCAGGGTGGAAGTCAAACAGCTTGATCATCTCTGGCATGGGTCTTTTTTGTTTAAACGGCATTTCTGACATGTGCGTGCAGTTGGCTTCTGGCTGCCTCACTCTGTTCTCGTGTCTGCTCTGCTCCGTGTGCGTCTCAGCCATTAGAGCCTCGTATTATCTTTATATTACCGGCCAGCATGAGCCCTGGCTCTGGTAATGGACTCCCTCCACTGGGTAATGGTTATGGCCGTGTAGTCCCCAGGGGTCCAGCAACGATTGCCACCACTGTGTGAATGCTGGTGTTATTTGTGTGTGTGTGTGTGTGTGTGTGTGTGTGTGTGTGTGTGTGTGTGTGTGTGTGTGTGTGTGTGTGTCTGTGTGTCTGTGTCTGTGTCTGTGTCTGTGTCTGTGTGCGTGTATGTATGCATGTGTGTATGTATGTGTGTGTGTGTGCATGCATGTGTGAGTGTGAGAAGCACTCATGGAGCAGGGAAGCCCATTCTCTTTGACTGGGAGATCCATATCATCAGAGATCGACATGCAGCAGTGCACTGAGTGCTGGGATGATTTCCTGCCCAGGTAGGAGACACAGCCACAGGGTGAAGCAGCCAATAGACTGCCTCTTGATTAAAGAGTGGAGACACACGCACATATATGTCCCCATCACACAGGCCTGCTTGCAGTCTCACACACTGACAGCACAGACAGAGAGAGACACACACACACCACACACAGATTGAGAGTTTGATTGTCACGCCAGGGGCCAGTGTAGACTAATGAGACTCCCTGTGTGTGTGTGTGTGTGTGTGTGTGTGTGTGTGTGTGTGTGTGTGTGTGTGTGTGTGTGTGTGTGTGTGTGTGTGTGTGTGTGTGTTTGAGTGTGGCTATGTGTCTGTATAGCATGCTGATGGTCAACATTCCAACATCTACATCATGAATGTGTTTTTTGATTTACCATTAACACATGCTGAGAGCATAATTTAATTTATGTACACTATATAAAAATGCAGTAACAACAACGACAACACCTATTGAATGTATTTTAAGAACAAATCCAGGGAGGTATCTCAGAGTCCAGAGTACATCTCCTCATACAGCATCCTAATATTGTTTTTGTTAACATAATATCACTTATAAGTGATGTTCCACTTAGCCATATAAACACTGCCATGATAAGACACCTCAGCTGTATGTTATTGTCCTGCTCAGCCTTAGAAACTGTTAGTGCACACCATAGAAATAGATATATACATTTAGTCCCTTTTTGAAATACAATACAGCATCTAACACAGACGGACAACTACAAGGCAGCATCAGTACAATGATCAGTACACATAACACAAAGAGACCAATACGCAGACAGCCAAAAAACATCTCAATGCATGATATAGCAGTACAGTGCAGTGCGTTATGGAGCAGTAAAGTGCAGAGTACTATACGATAGCAACATCCAGCGTATTGTTCAGTCATAAGGGACTAATGTAAAAAGAGATCCGTGGCATATATAATAGTAGGAAGGTGCAGGAACTGTGGTATGTAAGCTCCAAAATGGCAGCTGTGGGATGCAAAAAGGCTGCTGCATAGAATAGCATAGCACTGAATGATGCAGGGGATTCACCACCATCACATGGTCACAACAGAAAAGCATGAGCACTAAGAGAGAGAGAGAGAAACAGACAGACAGAGAGGTGGACAGACAGACAGACAGACAGACAGAGAGATGGACAGACACACAAACAGACAGAGAGAGAGAGAGAGAGAGAGAGAGAGAGAGAGAGAGAGAGAGAGAGAGAGAGAGAGAGGCTGTAATATAATGATGCAGGATACAGCAGCAGCAGACTCAGGGTACTGCAGAGATAGAAGACTCCTTGTCTGTGTGTCTCTGAATGACTTCCTCACTGATACTGAGATTGACAGCCACCAGCACAAGCATCACTTCCCATCTTCCTCTCTCCTTTCCCTCTCTCTCTTCCTCTCTTCCTCTATCTCTCTTTCTACCTCTCTTCTTCTCTCATCTTTCTCTATCTTTCTCTTTTATTTTCCTCTTTTGCCATCTCTCCCTCTTGTACTCTTCTCTTTCTCTCTCCTCTTCCACACACGTTCTTCTCCTCTCCTCTGCACAGATCTCCTCCTCTCCTCTCTTCCATTTCCTTTTTCTCTCCTCCTCTTCTCTCCTTTTCCTCTCCTGCGCTCTTTTTCTTTCCATTGTCTCTCCTCTCCTCTCCTTTTCCTCTCCACTCCTCTTCTTTTCCTCTGCTCTCCTCTTCCTTCCCTCTCCTCTCCTCTTCGTTCCCTTTCTCCTCCACTCCTGTTCTCCTCTCAGTTTCCTCTACACTCCTCTTCTCTGCACAGCTCAACACCTCTCCTCTTCTTTTCATTATTTTTGTTAAGCACATTGAACTGCCTTTGTGTATGAAATGCGCTGTACAAATAAACGTGACTTGACTTGACTTCATCTGCTCTCCTCTGCATAGCTCCCCACCTCTCCTCTTCACCTCCTCTCCTCTCCTCTTTTTATTCCCCTGTCCTGTCCTGCCCTGTCCTCCCCACGTGTCTTCTCTCTTCTGTACAGCTTTACTCCTCTCTGCTAGTAGATCGTTCTCTCCTTTTTATCTTTCTGACTTTGTCACATGCTTTGTCACATTCTCGCTAAGGACAGATTAGATTAAAAGTGCACAATAACGTTACAACAGTATTCTGTGCATCCTATATTTAGCCATTAAATGCATATCCTGTTTGGTGTGGTGGATTTCTGTTTTGTGTGACAAATATGTGCATGGGTGTGTGTGTGTGTGTGTGTGTGCATGGGTGTGTGTGTGTGTGTGTGTGTGTGTGTGTGTGTGTGTGTGTGTGTGTGTGTGTGTGTGTGTGTGTGTGTGTTTGTGTGTCCGTGTGTGTGTGTGTGTGTGTGTGTGTGTGTGTGTGCGTGTGTGTGTCCATGTGGGTGTGTGTGTGTGGGTGTAGGTGTGTAGTTGCGTGCATGTGTGAAACCCCCACATGTCTAACACTTACTTATCACTTCCCTGCCTTGGTTGCAAATATAATCATTGCTGCGTTTTGTGTCTAATATAAATAGAAATCATTCTCTCAGTAGGCCTCAGTGTTATTTCCCAAGGAGACGCCCTATTCACAGAGTTAGGACATTTCCTCATTTCAACTCTCAGTGGTAGACCAGAGATGAGCCAAAAGGCTGATTTATCAAATAGAACACAATTGGTTTACTTTGTACAAAAAAAATGCTGTTTCAAACAGAAATTACAGAATCCATTCAAGCATGTAAGTGTTAGACTGTTTGCTCATATGCATGCAAAGACAAACACACACACACACACACACAAACACATACACACAAGCAGAGGCCCAGGCTCTCACACACGTGTATTGACACACCTTTGTATTATTGTCCTTCGGCTGGAAATCCCAGAAACACGCCATTCACACACACACACACACACACACACACACATTCATTCACATGCTGTCACTTGTGCTTAGGGATGCTCTGCTCACACATATTTAGGAGGCACAAGATGAGAGGCTGGGTGTAATGGGGCTTATTGATATTCATCACACGTACACACATACACACGCACATACACATACAAACACACTGTCTATCTCTCACATGCAAACATGCACACTCACTCATTAACTCACGGACACACACACACACACACACAAGCACACAAACTCTTGTGGGAGTGCCTGGATTTGGTACGATGATGCAAAACCAGGCACACACGAAAACCTTAGCCCGAAAGATGTCATTCAGTTTGTCCTGGCTGTTCTATGAGGAAACACACATGCACGCATGCATGCATGCCCAAACACACACACAAACACGCACACACATACATAAGGATGCATGTGTACACACATACACATGCAGTATACAGGCACAGGTTCAAGTGTTGAGATCAAGTGGATTTGCATAGGAACAAAGCTATGGCAGGTGGCCACAGTCTTTGCAGATAAACACACAGACCTTTAGGAATGATAAACACACAATCTCAGTCACTCACAAGAAAGCAGACTAACAGACATGAAAATAGGTGCACACACACACACACACACACACATGCACATGCACACTCTCACACACACACACAAAATAACACACATGCACAGGCATTCACACACACAAACACCAAGTTACACGCATGCATGCTCACACATACAGTACACATCTTTAGACATGAACATGTGCATACACTTTCTCACTCTCTCTTTCCCTCTGTCTCTGTCTCTTTCCCTTTCTCTCCCTCTCTCTCTCTCTCACACACACACACATACACACACACACACACACACACACTCACACACACACACACAGTGTCTGTGTGGGGCATGTGCGTAGCGGGTGGGCATGTTCTGTCCTCACAGACGCCTTTGCCATCTGCTGCTGCCTGGTGCCCGACTGGTGGGGGCATCCTCCAGTTTTTTTCCACCTCTGAAGAAGGCACTGCCAGCTCCTGGCCTCTCTTTCTCTTCCTCTCCCTCTCTCTCTATTTCTCTCTCTCTCTCTCTCTCTTCTCTCTCTCTCTCTCTCTCTCTCTTACTTGCACTTACTCTTACTCTCTCTCTCTCACACCCTCCCTCTCTCTCTGTCTCTCTTTTTTGTGTCTGTGTCTCTCAAGCTCTTTTTCTCTGTCTTTTTCTCTCTCTATCTCTCAAGTTCTTTTGCTTTATCTTTCTCTGTGTGTTATTCCCTCTTCCTCTCTCTTTTTCTGACTTTTTCTTTATTGCTCTCTCTCTCATTCTCTCACTCTCTCTTACTCAGTCACTCTCACTCTCTCTCTCTGTCTCTCTTTTCAGCTCTCTCTCTCCCTTCCAGTCTCCCTTCCTTTCTATCCCTTGCTCTCTCACTGTCTCACTCCCTCTCTCTTGCTTTGTCTCTGTCTTTTACACGTTATCTCTCCCTTTCAATCTCTCTCTTATTCTGTCTCTCTTTTAAATCCTATTATGATTCCTCTCTCCACTGCACACATACACCCTCACATCGTGACCACACTTAGGGTACTCTACAGTCCGTGACAAAAGTCTTGTCGCTTATCCATTTTGTAGAAACAAAAGCTTATAACCTGACTTTTAATTAATCTATTGGTTTTAGAAATGTCTCATATGAAAGCTAAAACCCTCCTAATTTATGTGAATATACTGAAAATAAATTTGCTTTACTGAAGAAAGATTGATAATTTAATGAACACAGAAAGGTCAGATTTTGGCAAGACAAAAGTTTTGTTGCCTACAGAAAATTGAACAAATAATTTACTTCAAATACAAAAATATGTTGCATAACATCAGTGAATCAAGTAATAGGGCTGTGAGATTCATATTTAATATCTTGTATGACTTCCATGAGCTTGTAGGACTGCATCCATGTGGTTCAACAATTACTCATACAATTTATTGATGAAGTCATTCAGGAATAGCAAAGAAAGCAGTCTTACATGCCTCCCAGAGTCCATAAAGATTCTTTGGTTTTGCCTTCCATGCTTCGTCTTTCATTCTACCCCAGACATGCTCAATGATGTTCATGTCTGGTGACTGGGCTGGCCAATCCTGGAGCACCTTGATCTTTTTCGCCTTGAGGAACTTTGATGTAGAGATGGAAGTATGCGATGGAGCACCATCCTGCTCCAAAATGTGTGGTTGGGAATGTAAGAGGTTGCTTATACTTCTTGATATTTTAGGCTATTGATATTGCCTTCCACCCTTGCAAATGTCTTATGATTTTTCCGCCACCAAATCCATGCGCCATGCGGATCCATGCGCGCTCCAGTAGGTCTCCTGCAATATTTGCGGCGGTTGTGATGTAATTCAACCGAAGATTTATCAGTGTCCATCCTTTTGGCAGGGTGTGGGCCTTACCAAATGTTTTTTAATTGCCTTTTGTTTAGTGCTGGTTTCTGTGCACTGATTTGACCATGGAGGGCATTTCGAGACAGAATTCTACAAACTGTTCTGGTTGACACAGGGACCAGGCCTGGTGGAGCTCTGCTGCAGTGGAAAAGGGGCTGGCTCTGAATTTTTGAAACAACAAGCGGTCCTCCCGAGCAGGTCTGCCGGACCTGGGTTTGTCAAAAACATGTCCAGTCTATTCAGATCTTTTTCTTATTCTTTGTACTTGACGCTGAGACACATTGAAGGTGTCAGCCACCTCAGCAGTGGATCTGGTCTTCACCCTCTTGATAATTAATGTTTTGGTCTCAGGGTGCATCTTAGGCATGTTGTCAGAGGGCAAGTTGGAGTTCATGTGAAGGTCTGGTATGCTGGGGTTCTTTTTATACACACCCCCTAATTAATTTATCAATAACTGATCACAGGTGAGGCTGTAATCTAGGATTGGGTGCATCATATGACAAGGCAACAAGACTTTTGTCTTGCCAAAATCTGACTTTTCTGTGTTCATTAAATGATCAATCTTTCTTCAGTGAAGCAAATTTATTTTAGTATATTGAGCATAATTTGGGAGGGTTTTAGCTTTCA
>CM059279.1:27669388-27679388 GCA_030347295.1 Setipinna tenuifilis | reverse complement strand
AATGTTTTCCCTCTTTGCATACATTTTCACATTAATTCTGAGTGTCCTATTTTTAGCTTCACCACAATTTGTCTGGACGCTTTACGTAAGATCCACACTGTGACCAACAGCACGCTAGCCAACACGGCCAGTCCAGACAGATGCGGTCCAGACAGATCTGGTCTGCAAGAAGATGGTCCACTCAGAACCTGCTTGGTTCATCTTGTGCTTGTGTCTGCAGTTAGGATCTGCAGTGGCTACAGCACCTGCACTGTGATGAGGGGGGGTAAAATAGAAAGCTATATCGAGGAAGGGCATTGCATGTTTAAAAATGATCAAAAATGAACAGTGATGTAGTTCAGGGACACCCTGAGCATCCACCAGTCAGCATGGGGGAAACAGGGGAGGATATGATGCAATTGCTGGGAAATGGCAACAAGGAAGTGCCTTGCTAATCAGCTAAAGCTAGCCAGCTAAATCTGTTGGGGACCTTGGTTCAAGTCTGGTCTGTGGTCATTTCCCAGGCCTGACACCATCTCTCTCTCCCACCCATTTTTCTGTCACCTCTTTACTGTCCTGTCCAAAAACATACACTGTAAAAAATGCAGTAACAGTTGACGTAGCGACATACACGATATCGCACCATGGCGGCAGCAGTTGTACGGTAGATATAGTGAGAGGATGTCATCAAGGGAGCTGTGAGGTAACTATGGTAACGGGTTGTCATCCATGATGAGGTTAAGCTTCATGGCGGCAGAAGTCATGGTAACATGAGTTGTAAGGTAGCTATAGTAACGAGCTGTCATCCATGATAAGGTGTTTAAAAGATTCACATCAGAGGAAGACATGCTGGTGCCCAGAGGCTGTGGCGGTCTCTGAGTGCTTGCCTACCTGTGTGTGTGTGTGTGTGGGGGTGTGTGTGTGTGTGTGTGTGTGTGTGTGTGTGTGTTTGTGTGTATGTGTGTATGAGATCACTCTTTCCTGCCACCTGTGTGTGTGTGTATGTATGTGATCACTCTTTCCTGCCACCTGTGTGTTTGTGTGTGTGTATGCGTGTGTATGTGTGTGTGTGTGTGTGTGTGTGTGTGTGTGTGTGTGTGTGTGTGTGTGTGTGTGTGTGTGTGCGTGGCTGGCTGCGAGCACAACACATCCATCTGGGTAAAGTCTCATCCAAGCCCTGTGCTTCATCATCTCGCCTGATCCCCTGCATGTTACTCGCCAGACAGGCTCCTGCAGCCTCAACACGGTGCTGCAAGTCATCCACCATGGGTATCTCTCTTCCTCTCTCTCTCTCTCTCTCTCTCTCTCTCTCTTTCTTTCTCTCTGTGTATCTTTCTCTCTCTCTCTGTCTCGCTCCCTCTCTCTCTAGTTGTAGATAGAGAGTCTGTCTTTACTCTACTCTGCTTTATCCATTATTTCCTTGTTTTGTACTTTTTTTCTCATCCCAGTCTCGCTCACTCTCCTGTCTTTCTCTCACCCCTCTTTCTGTTTTTATCTCCCACAGACTCCCTAATTCAGTTATTTTCTCATCTCTCGCTTTGCCTCTTTGCCTCTCTATCTGTCTCTTTTTTTCCATTTGACACATTCCATGCTGTCTGTGTGAGAGTGTATTTGTGTGTATGTGTGCATTTTTGTGCTTGTCTGTGTGTGGGTCTGTGTTTGCTCGTGTGTGTGTGTGTGTGTGTGTGTGTGTGTGTGTGTGTGTGTGTGTGTGTGCGCGCGTGTGTGTGTTCGTATTTGCTCGTGTGTGTGTGTGTGTCTGTGTGAGTGTGTGTTTGCCAGTTTGCCAGCCGCACAGCCCATCTGTTAAAGCCCTTCACCACGCCAGACCGCAGAGATCCCACAATCCCCCTCTGCCTCAGCCCGCTGGAACCATCAAGGCTTTCGGCAGATGCTCTGATACTGCTCTTCCCACCATCTCTACCTCTCTCCTCATCCACTGCACCTCTCTCCACCACACCGCACTTCTGCACTCCTTATTTGGCCACCACACCTCTCTCTCCACCATCCCCCTCTCTTTCTCCCCCTTCACCCACCATACCTCTCCCCACCCTCTGCACCACTCATCTGGGCATGAGCCCCACCACACCCTGGCCCTCATTACTGATGGATTTTATGATTAGGGACCTCTGTCATTGGCACAGAAAAAGAGAAGCGACATCAATTTTTTTCATTTATTTGTGTTTTATTTCCCTTTTTGTTGGGACGAAATCATTCGTGTTGCTAAAATCTATTCTGAAGTGCGCCTGACAGAAAAAATTATGTGTAGAAATAACATCTGTAATGACATGTAGAGTAAAAGGAAAAACATTTGTTATGACTGAATTAATAAATGTATCAGAATGCAGTACCTTTCCATCATAAAAACAAACCTTTCCTTAGACCTGTGTTCTGTAATATATTGAACATAGGGAGGCATTGGTAAGACGTTGTGAAGAAATTATGGATATAAAATGTTATATTTTATATAGCACTTTACGCTACATCTTGTATGAATTGTGCTTTATAAATATAGTATTATTATTATTATTATATGTAAAATGTGTTTTTTCCAGAACATGTGTGTGTGTGTGTGTGTGTGTGTGTGTGTGTGTGTGTGTGTGTGTGTGTGTGTGTGTGTGGACACATGTCTATGCATAAACATATATTTGCATTTTTCTTTTGCATCCATGTGTCTCTGTCTGTCAAGGATGTCATTATTTAACTGTCATACCATCCTACTGCCATTACTCCTCGCTCAAAATGGGCACTGCGCCATGTTGTTTTGTTTTTTACCTCCTCTTCTTCCTCTGCATCTCCCAGCATCCATCGCTGGAGCAGCAGTCAGTTGCTGACAGCTTCCAAACAGGCATGTCACCAAGCCAGAGCGCCACAGCAGGTGGCTTTCATGCCAATTAAATCAGGACAAATTTGAATCACTCACCTGATGATGCAGGTTTTTCAGCACAGCGTTCTGTGTAGCTAGTCGACAGACTGCAGAAAAAGACATCCAGACGAACCTGTGCTGTGCTGTGTGTGTGTGTGTGTGTGTGTGTGTGTGTGTGTGTGTATGTGTGTGTATGTTGTGTGTTTCAGAGCATACTTGTGTAAAAATTACTTAGCCATGGCTCTCTCTACATTTGATATTTTAATCAAATGTGTGATGTCTGCACACTGAAATTGTAAGGCTGTAAAAGGTGTGTGCAAAAGATAAAGTTGCATTTTTTTTTCCAGTTCACCCCTTTTGTAAGCCACTGCTTTGTTGTTATTATAATTGGGCTAAGAATCGTAGAACAAATTCTATACTTCACTCAGACTGATTAGCAGTTTGATATTGCTAGGCTAAAGACCAATAAATGCTTTGTTTCAAAAGTTTTATAAATGAGGCCCCCAGTCACATCTGCAGATGAAAGATGAAAACAATGAAACGTCAAGCCAGTGACTATTTAGTGTCATATATTACTTTGGTTTCTGGTTCCCCTCCCAATTGACTCTGCCCATAGCCCCCCCAGTTATTTTCTAAAATAGGAGTAGATAAATCTGTTTTTATGGAGCTCGATACAGACTCACAGACACACAGGCACACAGACACACACACACATACACACACACACACACACACACAGAGACATTAAAACTGAAGCTCAGTCAGACTTCTACAGCAATAATGGAAGAGAGAGGGGGAGAGATGACTGAGAAAGACAACCAACTGACCAACCAACCTCTATTCTCTGCCCTGATGGTCTGCTGCAGGCCAGGCCACATGTGTCCTCCACCATGGTGATTTGCTGGGCAGTAGCACACAGAACCCCAGGGGTTGGCACATCTCTCTTCTCTCTCTCTTTCCCTTTCTCTCTCTCTCTCTCTCATTCTCATTTTGTGTTTCACTCTGTCTGACGTTCTTTCCCTCGATCCCATTGCTTCCCTACTCTCATACTCTGTCCATCCCTCTTTCCCCCTCTCTCCTCCTCTGCCTCCCTCTCTCTCATTCTCCCTCTCTTTCTGAATCTATCTATCTATCTATCTATCTATCTATCTATCTATCTATCTGTCTGTCTGTCTGTCTGTCTGTCTGTCTGTCTATCTATCTATCTATCTATCTATCTATCTATCTATCTATCTATCCTCTTTTATTTCTCTCTCTTTCTCTCCTCTGTCCTCCCCTGGCACGTTTCACAATTGACTTTCTCTCTCCATCTGTCTCTATCTCTCATTCTCTCTCTCTGTTTCTCTCCTATCATTCTTCTCTTAAGCATTGATTTGGCAATCAATGTGACGGATAAAGGAAGTGGGGAAACAGCGGTGAAAATGATAGAGATTGGAGGGGGGGGGGGGGGGGTGATAGAGGGAAGGTGAGTAAAGGAGAGGAGGTGGCATATCCTGTTGGGCAACGCCGTCATAAAGTAGAGGACCTCACGGACATCACAGAGCAGCAAATGAAGAGCAGGAAGGAGAATTGATCCTGCTCAATTTGGCCATTTTTCACAGACACGCCACAGCCATGACAGAGAGGCACCCATGATGGCAGAGAGGGAACAGCAGGGATGGGATTAAGGGGTGGGGGCTGTTTTGAAGGAAGTGGACAGAAGGGGGCACAAGGAGAAGGAGATTGTGTGTGGATGTGTGTGTGTGCGTGTGTGGGTGTGCATGTGTGTGTGTGTGTGTGTGTGTGTGGGTGTTGTGTGTGTGGAGGGGGTTAGTGTTTGGAGGTTAAGCAGCTGCTGTGTGTCTGGGTGCAGGGTTACTGGCAGAAAGTGAAGAAGTTAGGAAAGTGCTAAACCCTCTGCTATTCATGCCTCCGGCTAGTACTTATTTTTTTTTCTCTCTCTCTCACTCTATTTTTCTCTCTTTCTACCTTATTCTCTTATTTTCTCTCTGCCTTTCTCTGTCTATCCCTCTCTCTCCCTCCCTCCCTTTCTCTATCAAACAATTTCCACTATTTCTGACAACTGGGGTCACCCTATGATTTTTGAAGCCCATACCCATACCTCTTCTCTGTCCTCCTCTGACCTCTCTCCTCAGTCTCTCATTTGCTGTCTTCTACCCCCCCCCCTTCTCTCTTTTTTCTGTGTCCTAACATCCTCTCTCTCTCTCTCTCTCTCTCTCTCTCTCTTTCTCTTTCTCTCTCTCTCTCTTTCTCTCTCTCGCTCTTTCTCTCAGATGAATGTGGCCCTGGGCTGACTTTATCGAGCAGAGGCAGGGGGTCTCACAGGGTCTAGGAAGAGTTAGCTTGTTAGCACACCCAACCTGTCTCCTCCTCCTCTTCCTTCTTCCACCTCCTTCCACTCCTCCTCCTCCTTCTCCTCCTTCTCTTCCTTTTCCCCCTCTTCTTCCTCCTCTCTTGTCTCCGGTGGCGTGCCACTCATCCTGTCTTCGGGCACGTGTGGCAGGAGTGGCCCGCTGAGCCACTAGCGGTGCGCTAAGTTCACTACTGACTCTGTGCCCTCAGTAGAGCGATCGATACGAGAGGCAGGGCCAGCTGTCACCAACCGGGTACTACTGTGAAGAAAGAGAAAAGGGAGGGGGATACGCAAAAGTAAAAGTTTGGGTGAGGGCCGAGGTTGAGAGCTAGTACTACCGATCTATCAGGTCTATCAGCTGGGGGAGGCAGATAGAGAAATTAAAATGTTGGGTGAGGACCGAGGTCAAGAGCTAGATCTAGCACAGGCTCAGCACTGTCAGACTCTAGCCCTGACACATTATATATCTGGCCTGGATTTGGCATAGATCTGCTGCCAGGCATTTTAGTCCTGTGAAAAGAATTAAATCCACTCTTTCATCCTTTCAACATCGGGTAGCCATCCCCCAACTGCATTCTACACATTTTACTCCCCCCTCCCCATGCACAGTTTTAGACTAGCAATCACCGCATGTCTTACTCTATCCAGTATGTCTATGCACATGACAATAAACCATCCTTGTATCCTTGTGTCCTTGTACTACTACTACAACAAATAAGAAGAAGAAGAAGAAGAAGAAGAAGAAGAAGAAGAAGAAGAAGAAGAAGAAGAAGAAGAAGAAGAAGAAGAATCAGCCTTGCTATTGCTGGTGTACTTATTTCTGTCACTGACATTGTTGTTTACTATATTCTATAAAGGCCCTTCATGAGTGCTGGACCTTTGGTTGTTTTTCCAACTTTCCAGCAGCCTTCTCCATCTGGCCTGGATTCAGTCCCAATCTGGCCTGCCTGTACAAGCATGAAGGCAGCAAGATGCGAGTCAGTAGTTAAATTATGTTTTTCTCTCAGTGAAAACTCTTGGAATGTTGGATCAACCAAGGCTGGGGCAGTGTCCTGTTGCAGAGCAGGTATGGTTCTACCAGGGTGGGTGGGAGTGGAGGTTTGTAGGGTTGGTCTGGCCCACCCATTCACAAACCTTTATATATATACACTACCGTTCAAAGGTTTGGGGTCACTTAGAACCTTTTTTTTAAGAAAATCACAGTTTTTTCAGTGAATCACAGTTTTTTTCTAAACTAATCACAAATACAGTCTATACATTGATAATGTGGTAAATGACTATTCTACCTGCAAATGTATGGTTTTTGGTGCAATCTCTACATACGTGTATAGGGGACAGCAACTATCACTCCAGTGTTCTAATGGTACAGTGTGTTTGCTCATTGCATCAGAAGGCTAATGGATGATTAGAAAACCCTTGTGCAATCATGTTAGCACACCTGACAACAATTTAGCTGGTTAGATAAGCTATAAAACTGACCTTTCTTTGAGCAGGTTGAGCATCTGGAGCATCACATTTGTGGGGTCGATTAAACGCTCGAAATGGCCAGAAAAAGATAACTTTCATGTGAAACTCGACCATCTATTCTTGTTCTTAGAAATGAAGGCTATTCCATACCAAGAAACTGAAGATTTCTTACAACGGTGTATACTAGTCTCTTCAGAGAACAGCTCAAACAGGCTCTAACCAGAGTAGAAAGAGAAGTCTGAGGCCCCGCTGCACAACAGAGCAAGAAGATAAGTACATTAGAGTGTCTAGTTTGATAAATAGACAGCTCACAGGTCACCAGATCTTGAGCTATTGTGGGAGCATCTTGACCGTATGATGACCGTAAGAAGTGCCCATCCAGCCAATCCAACTTGTGGGAGGGGCTTCTAGAAGCGTGGGGTGAAATTTCTCCAGATTACCTCAACAAATTAACGGCTAGAATGACAAAGGTCTGCAATGCTGTAATTGCTGCAAATGGAGGATTCTTTGACAAAAGCAACGTTTGAAGGAAAAAAAATAGTATTTCAAATACAAATCATTATTTCTAACCTTGTCAATGTCTTGACTATATTTTCTATTCATTTTACAACACATGGTGGTAAATAAAAGTGTGACATTTCATGGAAAGCACAAAATTGTCTGGGTGACCCCAAACTTTTGGAAGGTAGTGTATACGTATATATATTTAAATGTATACATGGTGTATATATAATGGCCCTCCCCAAAAATCTTCCTGGCCCACCCTGTTAGAGTGAGTTGGATCAAGCCCTGGTGTAAAGCCATCCTCTCCAGAGATAGTCTCCCTTCTGTTCTAGACGCTGCCATGGTTTGTTTTGATTAGAAAGGATACGTGCTCTGTCCTGACCAGACACCAGATTACATCCAGACAGACAGGAAGATATTTACAAAGAGAATGGTTTTAGGACATTTTCAGATGGCTTAAAGGAGAACATTTTTTTCCAGCTGTCTCTCAGTAAGTATCTACATCTGGCCCAGTTCCGTTCACGTCTAGCCGCCGTCTAGACAGCGTCTGTTCTGAGATATTACAGTGCAAAGATCACTCCAGCATGAATGCAGATATCAGACACTGAAGGATTTCCGGCACGTTATCTACTGCCATCCACTCTGTTTTGTAACCCTCCCAACACCAAAACTCACTCCTCAGAAGTCTGAAGGTTACATTCTTTGCCCACCACCACCACCACTGCATCTCCTCTCCCTTTGAAGAAGTGAATATATCCACATGATGTACGACCGGACAGATGTGGCCACAGTCAACCAATTTATCTTTAAGGAAGAGCTTGAGAAGTCACTGTTGGTGCTGTCAGCCATCACTGGCCCTATCGACCTAAGATCACATCCAACGGGGCAAAATAGTGTATTGATGTTGGGCAGTGGGACTCTTTGAAGTGAGAGGCCGAGTATCAAGGGCCTGTGGCCCGTGGACCCCTGCATCAAAGAGAGGAAGGCTCCCGGAGACTGTCTGAGAACAAAGAGAGAAACACAAGGGGCTGAGGATGTTGGAGTTTAAGTGCAGAACAGAACACCAAATAACTTTGCACATCTCTCCTCACTCAATCTTGCTGACTGACTGCCTATCTGTTTCCTGTCTTCTTTTCTCTTCTTGGCAGAGCTCTTTTCTTTGATTTGTCTCCTCCCTTTTTTCTTCTATCTCTATCTGGCTCAAAATGTCTCACTTCTTTTTTTTTATTTTTTGCTTGGACATTCTCTCATTCTTTCTTTCTCTCTCTCTCTGTCTCTCTCTCATTCTCACACTGTTTGCCTTTAACACCCACATCTCACACCCTTGCTCTCCATTGCTGCCTCTCTCTCACATACACACAAACACTCTCTCTCTCGTCTTTCTCTCTTTCTCTTGCTCTCACCCTCCCTGTCTTTTTCTCACTCTCTAACTGCCTAACTGCCTCTCATGCTCTCTGTCTCTCACCTTTTCTCTCTCTCTTTCTCTCTCTCTCTCTCTGTCTCTCTCTCTATCTATTTCTCTCTCTCTGTCTGTCTATCAGTGAATCTATTAATAACACTTCAATCATGCATTTCCACATCTATCTTTTGACTTATCGCCTTTTTATGTGTCATTACTTTTCAATTACACATTAAGTCCGGCTTTTTTAAACCTGGTTTCATGCCTGCCAGATTAACGTTGCACTGCTGTGCTGTTGTTCCTCATTCAAATGGGTTCAAGTTGACATAGAACAAGCAAACCATTTCTGCCAAAGACATAAATTTCACATACTGCTTGGCCTGCCCCCTGAACATAATCTACTCCAGTGGTTAGCAATATTAGTCCATGATTGCCAAACACTGTGGGAGAAATATGCAATGCATCAGAGGAGTCAGTGAAATATTGCTCTTCTATACGAAAAGTTTTTCTACTGGATTCTTTTATGGCTTCTATAGTTAGTATAACACCGATACCTTTTTTCTACTTTTGTTGGTTAAGGAAACATGCATAATGCACCATCACTGAATTTAGTTATATACATTGACCGACAGATGGATGGACAGACAGACAGACAGACGGAAAAATAGACAGATAGATGTCTGCTGTTTATTTTGCTTACTGTGTGCTGGTTGTTAGCCTGGTCATTCGCTGGCCTCGGTGGCCTTATGTTTACTTTGACCATCCTGCTTCATCGGGGTGGACCAGAAGACAGGTTTTGCTTTTACTGGAGCACAGAAGGCAGGGTTGCTTTCACTGGAGCCCAGTCACCAAAATTAAATGGAGTACTAGCTGACTCACCAGCAGACCAGCCGGCAGACCCTTCTCACTGCCCGACCTGGCAGGAACATGGCCTGCCAGCCAGTGCCTTGCTCCGGGGCGATGGCTTGGTTAATCTCAGCACCATTTCCGTGGCGATGGCACACCCCATGCTCCGTGCCCTGCGCCCTCTGTTCTGTCAGAGCAGGTCAAAGGAGACACAGAAGAAACACTGCAGCATGGTCACGCACCACACGATTTGTTCTTAAGAGAAGAGAAGAGACCAGAAGGGAAGAGAAGAACAGCGTATATATTTAAATCCACCATATCAGATGTCCTCTGTTCTTTGTACTGAGAGCATTAGTCTTGCCAAGAGCTGGCTCTGCCAGTGCCTAAGAATGAGGGTGGAGCACTGCAGAAGATGAACAGTAGGGTGGAATATGAGACACATTTCCTGCACACACATTCCCCGGGCATCAGGTACACAGTAATATAACCAGTGTTTAGTGCATTTACCTATGGGTGCAGCTAATGCTTTTTAGCTAACAAGCCAAATTTTCAGTTTAAATCTTTGTTCAACCTTGCATTCTTTCAT
>CM059279.1:27656888-27659388 GCA_030347295.1 Setipinna tenuifilis | reverse complement strand
CTGCCGGTAATTTGTATAACGATGACAGATAATGAGTGTAATGAATGAACGCGGGCGAAAAAAGGCGGCCAGAAGCCAAAGGACGGCGCCTCACTCAAATGCCAGCTCCACATTAATAAGACAGCACGATGTGATTTGCGCACGCACACACACACACACACGGCGGCGGAAAAAATAGCGATGGCCATTCACGGTTTGGCTGGCACCGATAGGCGTTTGGCTCACATCCTCAGCCCGTCCCGATCAGCCCTGAGGGAATCCTATCTTTAGCCTTAGACACAGTCCTGCGTGCATGCACCAGTCTAGCTATTTGGTAATAAAACAACACACCAGTAAAAGTGTACTAGAATGGTCTGCCTTCTCACTGTTTATTAATTCAATTTTGTAATTAAAACAGTGCTGCAATTTTTATGATGACAATCATTTTGCGCTCTCTCTCTTTCTCTCTCTCTTTCTCTCTCTCTCTCTCTTTCTCTCTCTCTGTCTCTCTCTTTAATTCAAATTCAATGGATGCTTTCTTGTCAATCATTACTCTCTCTCTCTTTCTTTCTCTCTCTCTGTCTCTCTCTTTAATTCAAATTCAATGGATGCTTTCTTGCCATAAATGGATAAAAATGTAGTTGTAAAAGCTATGTTTGGCATGTTTTGTAACAACGTAACATTAAAAATGATTTAAAGAAAAAAATCTCACACACACACTATCTATCTTTTCTCTCTCTCTTCTCTTCACACTATCTATCTTTTCTATCCAATCCCTCTCTGTCTCTCTCTATCTGTCTGTCTCTGTCTCTGTAATACCCAAACATGATGGCATGGCTTATATTATGACATTGTCACTTTCTGACACATTGCACAGCCATTTTGTGTCACAGTGTCTCCCAGTGCAATGTGTGTGGCCACTCGGCAAGTGTTAATACCACAGCATGACACGCTGCACCTGCGTGGCAGCTGTCTCACACACACACAGACACACACACACACACACACACACACAAACACACACACACACATACACACACACACACACAAACACAGACACACACACACACACATACACACACACACACACACACACACAGTGTCCTAGTGGAGAGGCAACCTGTTTCTCCCAAGGTCAGAGCGCTGGGCTCCTGCAGCTTGTTTGTTCCGTTTGCATATGGTGGCCCTGGAGTCTCTGTTACCGTGGACACGCGCAAAAGGCATTGGCGCAGGGAAAAAGAGCATACACTGTGGAAATTTATACATGCGCCTGAATAGCCCAGCCAATTCCACTGACTCCTAGATTCACTCTTTGTTTGTTTGTGTTTGTGTTTGTGTGTGTGTGTGTGAGAGAGAGAGAGACAGAGAGAGACCTGCATCCAAGAAGGTTTTTATGTGTGTGTGTGTGTGTGTGTGTGTGTGTGTATCTGCTTGCTTTAATGAGCGAGTGTGTATTTTGTTGCACCCAAGAAGGTATTTTTATGTATGTGTGTGTGTGCATGTGCGTGTGTGTGCATGTGTGTGTGCATGTCTGTGTGTGTCTCTGTGTGTGTGTGTGCGCATTAACTGAAACATTTTAATTGAACCCTGTCACAAGCTTGTCATGTTATAACCATGTTATAACATGTACACTCCAATACAATACCTAGTTTCATGTTCGAATCATATCCCAACACAAATCATACCCACAGTGGATCCCAAGATTCTCCTGCATCCATTTCCATCTCCATCTCTGTAACTGACATATTTTGCAGTTGCAGTTACTACATACAAGCTGTCTCATTAAAACACAGCAGTAAAGATGGAGGCCCAGTACTAGTGAGGATTCAGGCAGCAGCCAATAAGACACGCCTTGACCAGCTTGACAGTGTGCATAAATGAATGGAGATGAATGGGTTTAAGGCCAGTCGCATGAGCTAATAGGATGCTGCATCATGATGGATGGCACTGGGCTTTGGGAGCCTGTCATATTCCTGGCAAAGAACGCGTGTAAGCAGGTTAGGCTGTCTGAGGCCCCCTGCATTAATCTCATTGAGACCTCAATAACAAGATCAACCAGATAACCTGCTGACCGCCGACTCAATACCTACCGGCCTTTTCTTAATATACTCCGCACGAGTGTGTTGCATATTCGTAGCGGATGTGTGTGTGTGTGTGTGTGTGTGTGTGTGTGTGTGTGTGTGTGTGTGTGTGTGTGTGTGTGTGTGTGTGTGTGTTTGTATGAGAGAGATTGTACTGTATTTGCATAATTACTGTGGATGTGTGTGTGACTGAGAAAAAGAAGAAAAAGAAAATGAGAGTGAAAGAGAGATTGTATGTGCATAATTACTGTGTGTTGGTGTGTAGAAAACAGAAAAGATAGACAGAGTGAGTGAGTGAGTGAGACAGAGGGAGAGAGAGAGACAGACAGACAGAGAAAGAGACAAAGAGAAACAGAGAGACAGAGAGCGGAGAGAAATCTTAGGCCCTTTTGCATTACAGCAAATACCGGGATAGAACATGGGAACAACGTGGTTTACTC
>CM059279.1:27649388-27651888 GCA_030347295.1 Setipinna tenuifilis | reverse complement strand
TGCCCTCTTTTCCCCATTCGTCCTCTCTTCTCTGCTTTTTTTCTTTTTTTTCTGGACTCCTTCCTCTTTCCTCCAATCTTTGGACTCCTGTCTCCTCTGGACTCCCTTCTCCATCTCATCCCTTCTCCTCCCCTCCTTTCCCCTCTCTCTCTCTCGTCTCTGCAGCCCTCTATCCCTGTCCATCTTTCTTTTCACCACACACACACACACACACACATACACTCTTCCCCTGCAGTCCTGCAGTGGAAGCACAATGTTGTGTGTGTGTGTGTGTGTGTGTGTGTGTGTGTGTGTGTGTGTGTGTGCAGCTCATACTGAAGTGGAAATGTGCCCCAGCAGTGAACAAGAGAGTAAAAAAAAGACAAAAAGAAAAAGGGACAAGGAAAAAAAGTCGTGGGGACAGCAGACATGCGGTTCTTGAAGAGTTTTGAAGGCTAGCTGGTGTGTCTGCCACAGGCTCACACACACCCACCCACACACACACACACACACACACACACACACACACACACACACACACACAAGGACACGCTCAGCAATGGAACACCCTGGAGGTGTTTGTGCCTGTAGTAACAGAAGCATGGAAGGCTGCCTGCATGGTTGTATGTGTGTGTGTGTGTGTGTGTGTGTGTGTGTGTGTGTGTTTGTATGTGTGTTTTTGCACGCACCCATATGTGTTGCATGTGGGGGCATGGTGAAAGTAGATAGAGAGAGAGAATAAGAGAGAGTGTGTGCCTGTGTGCCTTTTCTAGTGTGTTCGCATTGGATGAGAAAAGAGTTTTTTGTAGTATCTTTTTTTCAGCGGGAGGGAGTGCTTTGACATGTCATGAATTGACAGGCACCTACAGACACAAACACACACACACGCACACACACACACGAACGCAAAACATACAGATAAACAAGATTTGCATTGGGTGGCCTTCCTTCCTCACCTTAGTGTGAGGGGCCCTGAGTGCGCATAAGGCTACCCGAAACTGGCTGGAGGGCAGTGATGTTCTCTGAGCTTTTTATAGTACATCTTGCTGCTGTCTCTACCACTGCTGTTTCCCTGTGTTGCTTTTGGGACAGTGGACAGCCCGATGAAAGACAGACAGTGCCGTCATCAGAGTGTTCTGTCTGTCAGTATACCCGTGTGTGTGTGTGTGTTCACGGTCCTCTGGGTGGGATGTGCCCCAAAAGGATTTATCTGTATTTTATCTGTATTTTGTGTGTGTGTGTGTGTGTGTGTGTGTGTGTGTGTGTTTGTGTTTGTGTGAGTGCATATGTCTGTGTGTATGCATGGGTGTATGTGTGTGTGATTGTGTGTATGTGTGTTTGTATGAGTGTGCATGTGTGTGTGTGAGTTGGGGGACAGTTATGGGGAGGTATGGGGTGGGGGGCGGCAATATTAAAACTGAAGGTGTCATCGTCACAGTATCGTGAGAGGCTTAGAACAGACTGTGGCCTCAGTTTCCCTCTTTTCTTAACTGTCACCACATTCACACACATTCATCCCATCTCATCCCATGCTAAGACAACTCTCACTTGTTTTGCTTTGATTTTAAGTGTTTGTTGTTTGTCGCTGTGTTTGTTCTTGTTTATTTCATTTTAAAGGCTCCTCACTGGAGAGGTTCGGCAGTGCAAGTATGACTCAATTTGTCAGCGAGGCCGAGATTTTGCGGCTGTGATGTGATGGATCAGAAATAATGCGTTTCCTGCTGCCAGCCTCTGTGACAAGCACGGTTAGATACGCACCTTTGATGTTTTCACTTAGTCAAAAATGATTGCAGGACACATTCGAGCACTTCGAGGATTTCGATTTACATCCCAAAGGCTTGTTTGATGTCTGACTCCAAGGGACTTGGCAAAGAATCGGTTTCACCCACCTACAAGTGATCCATTTCCCAGATAACAGATAGTGATGCTTAGGGGGTTTAGCACTGGTCTGAAAATGATGGAACAGATCTATGACGAATTAGAGCCAGACCAGGGCCGAATTAGGGCCACATGCAGCCTGGAGTCTACTGTGACTAAGGATAACCCACCAGACAATGTTGGAAGACATTGCGGTATTGTTGCAAGTGCTGTATTACTGTATGGAGAAAGATGTCAAAAAACATTCACCTTATAAATTTTGAAAAACATGAGGATGCAGATGTAACATTTGCAAGGGAGGTGTGACGAAGTACAACTGCCTTGAGGTGTGTAAGAGATGGGCCAGTTTTTTTTAATAAACCTTCAACGTTTGCCTGACCACGGAGTAGTACTAAGCAGAAGATGTGTTTTTACTCCTAGGAGACAAAACTTGTGGGTCAGTGCTTCCTCCCGCAATCATAATGCCATCCTTCCTGTAGAAGAGAACAAGCAGTAAACAAACCTTACCAAAGGGGTCATCGCAAGGACTTTCACATTATCTTAATGTTTGAAATATGAAACCAAGTATTACGGTATTACGGAAGTATTACGGAAAGTTATGCCTTAAAATTGCCAACCTAGTTTCTCGTATTTTTTCTTTTCT
>CM059279.1:27634388-27639388 GCA_030347295.1 Setipinna tenuifilis | reverse complement strand
AGATATTCATTAGCATCTCGGGGAGCGGAAAACAGCAAGTGCAATTATTCATAGGCACGGCGTGTCGGCAGCCGGCCTTGCAGATGCCCATGTAAACTGTCTTTTCTCCATGGGAGGCAGAGCTGTGTGTCGAATGTCTGCCTGCTTGGGAACGGAGGCGGGTGAGGGGAAAGAGATGCCCCATATAGCTTAGGAGCTGCTTCCCCGAACGGTGCGGGTACTCATCTAACTCAGATCTGTCGAGTAGGTTGAGCTATTGCTGCTGCTGCTAGCTAGGTATTCTCTCGCTCTCTCTTTCTCTCTCCTTCGCTGCTGTATAGTGGAGTGGCATTTGAGGGCATTGCAAGCAGGTGGGCATGAAAAATGCAAACGGAAAGCGCCCTGCCCGTGTCGCCAATCAGGCAAACATGCGCCTACCTACTGCACACTCCTTGCTATTCTGTACAATTGTGTCACAGGGGACAGTGAAATATTGCTATTGCAAATCATTTCATATATAATTCAAAAAACACCGAAGGTTGCTCATATATAATTTAATATAAATTAAGAGTGGTCCGGCTACTCATCATGAGAAACCGCCAAACTGTATGCTGGCTCCTTGACAACTGACTGCCCAGTAAATTATTATCCTAGCTCTTGTCATGATATTGATCTTATGTGCTAGCCTTGCTTGCAGCCCTGCAGTTTATCATCAGTCAGATTAAAAAAAGATAAACTGATAATGAAAATTAGTCTTCCTTCGTTTGCCTAAGTTGCGTTACATAAGAGTTTCTCTGATCTGATCGTGTTCATCTCAGAAAAACTCTCAAGGAAAAAAAAGACGTGGGGGGGGATTACCATACGAGCTGTCGGAAATGAGCCTGGTGTTCCATAACCCGTCCCTGGCCAGATGGGGAGAGACGTGTAAATCAGGCAGCCAATGATCTGTGTTTGACCGCTATTGAAAATTTATAGCACATAACAAGTGCATGCTCAGGCAAATTTGGGCAGATTTATGACATTTATGCTGTGCTTCCTCAGCCGGAGATTAAGGTCAGAATCAGACTATATTTTAAAAAGATTTCCGCTGCTGCAGGTAAAAAGAAACCTGAGGCAAGGTCTGCTCAGCAATGTAAGTGACCTTAACAATAGCAAAAGGAAAAAAAAATATTGGTATTACAAAGCATTTAATACCACAACCTTTGCACCGTTTGCATATTACATAAGATAACCCATCTCACTGGATCAGCAGTCTGTTTGTGTGTTGCGGTGCACAGAGCAGGCAATCCTTGGACTGAACAGCTCTTTTAGAGCCCGGTCCATTTGAGCTGCTAGGTAGGAACTTCCTCCACCCTGTTCCTGTGCACAGGATGTTGTGGTGACTGTGAAACATCGGTGCTCTGTCCCCCCTTCCGCCCCGCCATGGAAACAACCCCTGAGCTGACCCCACCCAAACGGCAGGTGTTAGTGCAGCGGATCTGGCAGGAGTCCGGGCCAGATTTGGCCCTGATTAGGACAGGCTCTGGCCCACATAGAGCTGCTATCTTTAGACCGTTCTTGGAACCTCTTGTTCTGGCACTCAGACCCTGTATTGTGTGTGTGTGTGTGTTTGTGTGTGTGCGTATATGTGTGTAAATTTCTCTGCTATCGCAGGATAGTCGTGATGGAGCCTCTCTTAGATGGTCTTCTTCTGACTCATGTGTTAAGTGTGTGTGTAGGTGTGTGTGCGTGCGTGCGTGCGTGCATGCGTATATGTGTGTATTCTTGATATTCATGATAAAGCCCTTCTAGGAGACTCTTGCTTTGGCACTGACTCTTGTATCTTGTGTGTGTGTGTGTGTGTGTGTTGTTCTCTTCCCATCCCGCAGGATATCTATGATGGAGCTCCTGTTCCTCTGCCTGGCCCTACTGACGGCCCCGGTGGCCTCCATGCTGTGCCCAAAGCGCTGCACCTGCCAGAACCTGTTGCCCTCCTACACGGTGCTGTGCGCCAAGACGGGCCTGCTCTTCGTGCCGCCCAACATCGACCGCCGCACGGCCGAGCTGAGGCTCATGGACAACTTCATCACCACGCTGCGGCATCGCGACTTCGCCAACATGAGCAGCCTCATCCACCTGACGCTCTCGCGCAACACCATCAGCCAGATCCGCCCTTACGCCTTCGCCGACCTGCAGGACCTGCATGCGCTGCACCTGGATGCCAACCGGCTCACCGTGCTGGACGACACGCACCTGCAAGGGCTCGTCAACCTGCGCCACCTCATCCTGGCCAACAACCAGCTGCACAGCATCTCGGACGGAGCTTTCCAGGACTTCCTGGAAACGCTGGAGGACCTGGACCTATCCTACAACAACCTGGTGGACGTGCCCTGGGAGACCATTGGCATGCTGGTCAGCGTCAACACGCTCAGCCTGGACCACAACCTCATCGAGTTTGTGCCTGAGGGCATTTTCTCCAACATGCACAAGCTGGCACGACTGGACATGACGTCCAACAAGCTGAAGAAGATCCCGCCCGACCCGCTGTACATGCGCAGCCCCGTGTACGCGCAGGCCAAAGGGACACCGCTCACGGCGCTGGTGCTGAGCTTCGGCGGGAACCCGCTGCACTGCAACTGCGAACTGATGTGGCTGCGGCGACTGACCCGCGAGGACGACCTGGAGACGTGCGCCTCGCCCCGCGAGCTCGCCGGGAAGTACTTCTGGACCATCCGGGAGGAGGAGTTCACGTGCGAGCCGCCCATGATCACACGCCACAGCCCCAAGACCTTCGTCATGGAGGGCCAGCGGGTCAGCCTGCGCTGCAAGCCCATTGGCGATCCAGAACCTTCCACACACTGGGTGAGCCCCGACGGCAAGGTGATCGGCAACACGACGCGCACTACCTGCTACGAGAACGGCACGCTGGACATCCACACCACCACCGTGAAGGACTCGGGTCTGTTTACCTGCATCGCCTCCAACGCTGCGGGAGAAGCCACGGAGAAGGTGGAGCTGGTGGTCAACCCCTCGCCGCACTTTGACCCCAAGCTGGAGCCCGAGCCCGGCCCGTCCGACATGCCCACCTCCATCAAGTCCAACGCCAGCGGCGGGCACCCCAGGATGGACCATCAGAGGGTCAGCGTGTCTGACCTGACATCGACCTCCGTCATCGTCCACTGGCCACCCCAGCACCACATCCCCGGGGTCCGGATGTACCAGATCCAGTATAACAGCTCCACTGACGACATCCTCATTTACAGGTGAGCACACGGTCTCTGACAGACACCACCACAACACACCAGGTCAGACATGTTCACAATATGACTGTGAGCAGTAATGACGGGACCAAGCGGACACACCAGAGTTTCATATTTAAAAATGAAAAATAATAAGATGTAATTGGCTTAGATATAAGGTCACTTGGCCATTGATTTTATTTGGCTTTGATGTGTGGACACTTTTGAATATTGCAAAATGGTAATTGAAAAAGTGTAAAAAGGCTGTCCTCATGTACAGGTGAGTGCACAATGTCTGCCAGCCATACCACAGTGCATCAAATCAGAGCTGAAAGCCTTGAGTGCAGAGATCTTTGTAAATCACTTCTAATTCTTGTCCATTACAGGTGGCAAGAGAGAGAGAAAAAAGATAGAAACAGAGAGAGAAAGAGAGAGAGAGAGAGAGAGAGAGAGTGAGACAGAGAGATGGCTGGCTTTTTCATATAAGCATACATAGTTCATTCAGTACAGTTTTACAGTTCAGTGTACTTTTATAAATTGCTGTGATACTGTTCAAAACATCTTCCCAGGAAATAAGGACAAATAACAAATTATTTTGATTGGCAGCTTCTCAAAATCTTCCCAAACATTACATTTATAGCTGTGCATGCTTTAGCGTAGCATATCTAGTCTTTGTTCAGGAAAAGCAGTGTGACATTGAGCAGCCTGCCTTAATTTGCTAATTTTAAGGTCAATTTCAGTTTGTTTCATTCCGAGTACACTTTAGTTTCGCTATTTATTTCGAGTGTTGCTATTTATTTCCTTGAATCCTCAGTGTAAGACCTTCACAAAAGCAGCCCTGACAGACGGACATTAAACAATTTAAACAACAATAAAACTTTGCTCCACTAAGGCTTTGGCATGGTTGTTTTCCAAGCAAGATCAACAGCCTTTGGGTCTTCAAGTAAGCCATTCTTTCACAAGAGGCCCTCTCCAAATGATCACTGAGCCATCCCCCAGCTCCTCAATTGCCCCCCAGGAGCAAATGAGGTCGCTGGGAAAACCCACTCAAATTGCAGCAGTTACTTCTTACAATGGAAATGAAAGATCTGGGGCTGGGGGAAACAGTTGCCATCAAGCTTTCTCTCTCAATTTGCAGGTACACCCTGTGATTCAGATGAGCTGAAAGCAAGTGGAAATTTACATACAAATGAAACCGAATCCTTGACACACACACACACACACACACCCACCCACACACACACATGCTGAATCCCATGTTTCATACACACAGGACTCAAGTAAATAACCTGAAATAAATAAACAGTACACGCACAAACACACAACAAGGAAAAAACGCAGGTGATAAATATGATTATGGATTTGTTTGTATATACAGACGTAGCAATGTGTGTAAAATGACAGCCCTGACTGAATGCTTTGAGCACTGCGATAATAGTGCTATTAGTTTCCCCTAAAGCAAGGAGATGTTCACCTGGAATCATTTTCTGCTAGACTTTTTTTCCTGAAAATGATATGCTGCTCTAAGAAACTGCTTGTTATTTTGAAAATATATGGTAGAAAATATTGTATGGAGAAAATATTAATATTATTGACTAGGCATTGATTGCTACTCTTGCTTTTTGTGCAATACTTGAAAACCTTCTTGGCTTTTCCTCCTCTTCCACTTTTTACTTCTCAAGCTTTACTCTGACGGAGACTGGTTTTTCTTCACAACGCGTCTTTCCCTTTTTTTCTTTCCCTTCTTCTTCTTCTTCTCCTCCGTTTCTCCTTCGCGTGAGCACTGAACAGCAACAGCCTCAT
>CM059279.1:27621888-27629388 GCA_030347295.1 Setipinna tenuifilis | reverse complement strand
TCCTCCCTCTATCACAACCTTTTATACATCTGTGTTCTACATCTGTTATGAGTGCAGCTCTGTGAATCTCACTCTAAACTTTAACCAGGCATGGCTAACTGAGCAGACTGATCCCAGAACAGCAGCTAAACAAGCAGATTAACCACAAGCCAGTGGTGGAGGGCACATGGCACAGAGTGTTCCAGGCCTTGGCACAGCTTGATCTGTCTACCTGTGGTTCTTTCAGTGGCTCTTTTTCAACAACTCACCAGCCTACCCTCTCTCTTTCTCTCTTTCTCAGCCTTCCTCTAACTTTCTCATGCACAGGCACACAACACACACATACAGCACACACACACACACACACACACACAGACAAACATCTATGAAAAAGCTCACATTTAGGCACATTTCTTTCACACACATAAGAAGTTGATATTTACATATATACTTCACAAAGACACACACACTCACAAACACTGGAGTAGCAGTGGAGTAATAAAGTGTCCTTAATAAGGCTGCATTCTATGAGTTCTGGAACTAATGCCCTCTTCTCCTCCTCCCTCTCCACCTCTTCCTCCTCTTTGTCCCCCCTCTTATCCTCTTCCTCCTCCTCTACCCCCTCTCCCCATCTCAGGATGATCCCTGCCAATCATAAGCTGTTCCAGCTGAGCGACCTGGCCTCGGCGAGGGACTATGACCTGTGTGTACTGGCCGTGTACGATGATGGTGTGACCACACTGACCGCCACCCGCCTGGTGGGCTGCGTGGCCTTCACCACAGAGCGCGACTACCACCAGTGCCGCTCGCTCCACGACCAGTTCCTGGGCGGCACCATGATCATCATCATTGGTGGCATTATTGTGGCCTCGGTGCTCGTCTTCATCTTCATCCTCCTCATGAAGTACAAGTTGCACAGCAACCACTACAAGCAGAAGGCTGCCCGTGTCAGCAACGTTTGCTCCCAAACCAACGGCGGGCAGGCAGCCGGGAGTGTGGCAGCCGGGGGCGGCGGAGGAGGAGGAGTGGGGGGCGGTGGTGGAGGTGGAGTGGGGGCCCAGGTTGGGGTGGCTGCCCATGGGGCCAGTGTGGTGGCTAAGCTCCAGGGGCCACTGGGGGGGGACAGGCACGAGGCTTTGGAGGGGGGCTGCTATGGGGCCCTAAAGGGCACCACAGTGGTGGACTTGAACCCAGAGTATCGCAAGTCAGTGAAGGACGATGACGCCATCTCGCAATAACAAAGGTCAGTGACGACTTTATCCTTCATGATATGTATGATCTCGCAATAGCAAATGTCTATAGAAATATTATCTTGTAATCACAAAGGTCAGAGGTGAGTAGGAAAGGTCTTCTATGATATCATGTTAGAGTAGCAAAGGTCTTTCATAATATCATTTCACAATTGCAAAGTGTGTGGTTACTCTATCTCACAATATGAAAGGTATGTACAGATATCACCTTGCAATAACAAAGGTCAGTAGTGACTTTATTTCACCACAAAAAAGGTCAAAGATGATTTTATCTCACAGTCACATATATCAGTTGTAATATCATTTCACAATAACAAAGGTATGTAGTAATATCATTTTCTAGTAACAAAGGTGTGTAGTGATATCTTCTTACAGTAGCAAAAGTCTGTGTTGGTCTTATAAAAGTGCAGGCCTATTGTTAGTGCAATCCAAGAACATGTTTTCTGGTTATATGGTTTATGTAATACTGCCAGCATCTGAAGACACTCAAGTAAAACCATCTATTATGGCACTCAAAGTGTGGCTATAACGCAGATCTTTGGTAACAGCATCCCACAACTAGACTGCATTTCCGCAGAAAATGGTAAAAAAAAAAACTGTGCTTGAATGTGCCAAGTTTCGTGATCACTGGAGCAAGTTTTTACCAATTGTCACTAAAGGCTGCAATGGACTCCCATGGCAGAACATTATGCAGGCCATGGCATGGGTATTATGACATCATGTGAGAGTTCTATTCCTTAACATTCTAAATTTAAAAAGTGGCAGTTGGTCCAGGTGTAACTGCCACAATATTTGCTGCCTCATTTGTAAACTGTCAAATGTCATAGCTGCCAATAGAATCCAGACCTCTATGATAAAGTTTAAATCAAGTTAATAGATTAAACGGTTTTGATTATTTAAAACTTCAGACATGCACCCTGACCTGTTTACAGTAAGATAATGAAATGTGTGGCAAAATATCATAGACTGTCTGACACCATTTTTTAACTTTCCTGTCTTAAACAGTTTAAATAATTGCCACATGAAAATAACACAGGTCACAGTCAGATCCCAGACCACTTTGACAAGGTTTCAACCAAGTTTATAGCAGTTTCAACCAGTTTAAGCAGTTCAGTTTTAATCATTCAAACACTGAGTGGAGGTTAGAGTGAGGGCAGAGCTCAATCTGGCTGGTACAGTGGAGCAGCGTATTGTCACATCATCAGCTTGAACATTCCACCATTTATTTTAATAGGGACAAAATGTTGCAGAAAAACGACAATAACGAATGAACAGTATGGCAAATCTAAAGGTGGTGCACCGTGTCCAAACCAAGGCAGACATTTGATAGTTGGAAGGGTGTTTCTATCTCAAATGCCTGAGGACTAGTAGCAGAAACAAAATCTGGGTGAACATTGAAAAATCATAACTAGACTGCATTCCTGCCGAAAATGCTAAAAGTGTGCTTGAATGTGCCAAGTTTCGTGATCATCAGAGAAAATATGTAGGGGAGAGCCGTGACGAATTAAACACTTTTTACTTAACGGTTATTTTCAAAGACAGTGAAGCAAATTAGATTTATTTTGCCATATGGTCATCAACATACAAGTGTATTCTATTAGTTACTGGTGTAATTTAACACATCCGATAAGAAATCACGTTCATTTTTAACTTTGAACGCAAGGTGTCGTTTGTTACAACCGTCCCTCATTGTCGGCACGAATGAAACACGCAATGATTTTTGATCACAAAAAAACTACCAGTAGGTAATATTTTACTTACCGATGTCAAAAACAGTCTCGCGGAGATAACGTTTGAACGCAGTAACGTAACGGCACGAGATTTCACGGGCTTGTGAAGTCTTGCATGCTGAATGTGCTGACAACATATGATGTTTCAGATGTGTATTGTTTTTGAGAAAATAGCTGTGTTTCTTACGTCCCGTGTTTCATTCGTCACGGCTCTCCCCTATGCCAAATTTCAAAAGATTTTACCAACTGGCACTATAGGCTGCAATAGACTCCCATGGCAAAACATTATGCAGACCATGACATGGCTATTATGACATCACTTGAGAGTTCTTTTTCTTAACATTCCAAATTTTAAAAATGGCAGTTGGTGCAGGTGTAACTGCCACAATATCTGCTTTTCTAAACTGTCACATAGCCAATAGAATCCTGACCTCCATGACAAAGTTTAAATCAAGTTTATAGGTTAAGAGGTTCAGGCCTCGTCCACACGTACCCAGGTATCTGATAAAATGAAGATGTTTCTCTGCGTTTAGACCTGTCATCCACACGAAGACGCGTCAAAAACGAATATTCAGAAAAACTCCGGCCAAAGTGAAGATTTTTGAAAACTCCGTTTATGCATGCTGGTGTGGACAGAGATAACCGGAGATTTGCGTTTTAGAACGTCACTATCTGCGCCAAAAATATGCCAAGACGTCAAATGTGCGACATTTGTTTACGGCAGAAGCCACATCATGGATAGGAATCGTGCTGTCAAAACGCAGATGTTCGGTTACGTGTGGAAGGGATTTTTTTCGAAGATGAGGTGGTGTGGATAAAACATTTTTTATAAACGAATTGGGGGAAATGTTCGGTTTTAAAAATACCCGGCTATGTGTGTACATGGCCTCAGTTTTGATCATTTAAGACTTCAGACATGCACCGTGACCTGTTTACAGTAAGATGATGTAATGTATGTCAAAATCTTATAGACTGTCTGATACCTGTCTCAAACAGTTTAAATAGTTGCCACATGAAAATAACACAGGTCACAGTCCGATTCCTGACCCCACCGACACAGTTTCAACCAAGTTTATAGGTTTAGTTTAGTTTTAATCATTCGAAAACCAAGTTAAGGTTCGAGTGAGGGCAGAGCTCACTTTGGCAGCTACAGTGAAGCAGTGTATTGACATCATCAGCCTGAACATTCCACCATTCATTTGAATGGGGACAAAATATTGCAGAAAAACGACAATAACGGACGGACAAAAAAGAGGTACGGTAAATCTACGGTAAATCTTTGGTGAGGCTATCCATATACCTCAGGTCTGTGGTGATGCCACACTATAGCAACATACCATAAGGCTGTCATGATGCAATCCTATAATAACACAACACATTTGTGTGCATGTATGTGTGCTTGTGTGTGTAGAGGTGTTCAATCAAAGACAGACTTGTGCCCACGAAGGCAACAGATATGTGCAGTCTGTCCGTGACCTCACAGTAAGGTCATATCATAGCAACACAAGTCTATAGTGGCAGTTCTCATAGCTCTTACATGGCATCCATCGATTGTCTGCCCCCTACCTCCCTCCCCTATACACTTTCCTTTTTTCTTTTCATTTTTCCCCTTCCCTTCATCCCTTTTTTGTCCTGGCGCAGGGACTCTGTTGCCTCACTCTGTTGCCTCTTCTGTGTGGCCCAAGGTGAGCGCTACCTGTCCATGGCAGGTTGCTTGGCAACCACGGTGTCAAGGTTAGCAGAAGAGCTCGCTACTGGGTGACATGTCCCTCAACTCAGCGTGTCTAAGAAAGATAGAGAATGAGAGGGAAATATAATACCAAGTAAAAGAGGGAGATAGAGAGGAGAGAGAGAGAGAGAGAGAGAGAGAGAGAGAGCATGAGAGAGAGACAAGGAGAGAGAGCATGAGAGAGAGAATGGGAGGGAGAGAGAAAATGAGGAATTACATGAGGAGGTCTTCAGCACAGTAGGTCTGTTCTGTTCTGTAGAGGCAGACAAGTGTTACTACAGTAACTTTGACACTCTAATTACTGTAAGCTGGGTGTTAAAATCACAGCATGGACATTGTTTCGATATCAAACCACAGGCTGGTTCAGACTGGTTCTTTTGCAGTGTTCAACTTGTTTGGAAGGCATTAGTCCTCCATCTGGGCTTTAAGGCAACCGTGTTTGTCATTTGTGACTGGGTTGGGAAATCAAGTTCGCATTTGTTTTTGTACAAATGCAACCTTTAGGGACTAAACTTTTAGTGACCTTTACTAACCTTTATGCCCAGGGGGTGTGAAAGAAAGTGGAAACAAACACCGTCTGATAAAATTTAAAATCTTCTGGCCCTCTGCAAGTACGAACTAGGCCTTAACTCACCCTTACTGTCACTCACAGTTATGCTTTGGTCTGATGAAACACACACACACACGTAGACTCACGGATGCGCACAAGCACAGACACACACACACCTTCGCCTTGACTCATCCTACAACAGCCAGGAAGAAGCAATCATCATAAAAATCACAGAGCAAAAAGGAGCACAGATAAAGCTCTGTGTGCTTGCCTGCCTGCTCTACACCCTCCCTGCTGCCTTCATGTCTCCAGACTAGCAGAGAAACACACACACACACACACACACACACACACACACACACACACACACACAGACATCCTCTCAAATCCCTCTATATCTGCAGCCTAGCAGAGGAACACACATACACACACACACACACACACACACACACACATCCTCCCAAATCCCTCTGCATCTGCAGGCTAGCAGAGGAGCACACGTACACACACACACTGTACGCCCTTCCCAATCCCTCTGCATGTGCAGCCTATCACAGGAGCCCCTGCTGGGTAGCCCCATGTCAGTATTGTGCAAACCAATCAGCTCAGTCTATTCTGCCCTCAGGGTATTTAGTCTATGTTTAACACTCTCTCAGTCTCTCACTCCTCTACTCCTCCTGCTCCTCCTCTTCCTGTCCTCCCTCATCTTCTCTGATCTCATCCTTTCTTCTCTCCTCTCCTGCTGCTGGACTCATGGTAACTTTTCCTTTTCTCTGGTTAATCTTCCCATCCGCTACCCTATCCTCACCTCTTCTTCTTAGAATAGAATAGATAAAGAATTAAAAGGGGGCTAGGGTGCACAGTCTTGAGATGCTATATACATATACAAAAAAAGAATAAAGAGGTGATTCTTTTTTCTCGCCATATTTTCCTGCACTCTTGTCTCTTTTCCAATCCTTGTGACAATCCTTCCTCTCTCGCCTTCCATGCCTCCTCATGTATGACAGGTAGTAGTATAGTGTAATAAGGAGAAAAGAAGCATATAAGAAGAAGTGTATCTGTCTTTGGATCAGCCCGAAGAGGGCAGCTGGAAGTGTTTGTGAGTGTAGAGTAGCACAGAGCATGTACCTAGAAGTGGGGGAGCTTATCTGTGTTGTCAGGGCTTTATGTTCCCAGGCTCTGTACATTTTTGGATAATAAAACAGAGTAATTTTCCAGGCAGCTAGCGTAAGCAAGTCTATTATCGTCCAGGTGGTGAGAAAATTTTGGATGCAAATTCAGTTTAAAATAAACGTTGCAAGTTCACTTACTCAAACCAAAAGTTTATGGGAGCTGAATTGGTCTATTCTTACTGTGATAACGTCTTAACTCTTAACATAACTTATTTTCACCAGGTGGAGCATTATTTTAAGTGGAACAGCAGGGAGTGGCTGATACTAGGCAATATCCCAAATAATCGGATCTCTCCTGCTGAGTGTTTTATAAAGCTATTCAGCCTAGGACCCTGTAGGACCCTAGACCTGTAAAACAAAGGAGCCTGGGAATGTGCGGGCATCTTTTGTCACGGTCCTGTTGTCTGGCATATAAACTTGCGGAAAATAGGGCCTTGGAGAGATAGGAAAAATAGGGGCCTGGGAAAATAGAGCTAAATAGGTCTGTGAACTATGTTGGAAAGAGTACATGGGAGTGTCTGTGGATCGGCCCAGACCATATAGCTACCAATGTTTGTGTGTTTGTCTGCAATAGTGTTGTCTTTGGACTAGCACTGGGTGTGTAGGGGTGTGTGTGTGTGTGTCTGGGTGGCTAACAGCGTCTGAGTGTAAGGGTTTACTCATAGTCTGTAGCTTGCGGTGTCTGTGTGTAAGGCAGAAAGTTGGAGAATTCCCTCTATTATTGTCCTTGAGCTGGAGAGTTTAGTGGCTAGAGCTGTTTTATGTCATTTCAGCACGCATATTCAAGAAAAAATGCCACCAGCGTCTCTCTCTCTCCCTCTCTCTTTCTCTTCTTCTCTGTCTCGTGTGCTTTTTTTCTTTTTCTCTCTCTCTCTCTCGCTATGCCTGTGTGTATGTGTGTGTGTGTGTGTGTGTGTGTGTGTGTGGGTGTGTGTGTGTGTTTGTGGTCCCCAGCAGAGTTGTGGATGAATTCCATCTCATTCCGGCTCTCTCTCCACATGTCATGCCCAGGAATGAGTGTTCAGCATGGGCCATGCCATGGGGGCAGCCTCGCCATTATCCCTGTATACCACTCCAGAGCATTTGTGTT
>CM059279.1:27604388-27616888 GCA_030347295.1 Setipinna tenuifilis | reverse complement strand
ATGTCAGGGACGGGCGAGGGGCCAGGGCCTCGCATTCTTCTGGAGTACTCCAGTCCTTTATGCAACTCTACCCGGGATCCATCCATGGAGGAAAGTTAAGTTCACAGCTCGGCTGGACTGTTGCCTCGAGGACTGCTGGCAAAAAATAAAAAACAGACAATGAACAAAAAAGACACATGTTTAAAAAAAAACAACAAACAAACATCAAACATCAAATAAACAAAACAATGACCGTGGAGTTGGACACATACCAAGGAAGTGACATCATCGATGTGTTTTCTGTGTGGAAATGTCAGTCATGGCCATACTTTCTTTCTTGTGGTTATTTTAACATTTTTTTAGTGTCAGATATAAGAGACCACTGGCCTGAACTTTTTATCATTGGTTAACCGATAACAGACCTCCTGACGAACCCCCAGAATCCTCTTCTGCATCACACAATGGTCATATGCCAAAGGTACTGCTAAATTGGAATACTCATGCTGAGTTCCTCAAAGGACCATGAAGTCAGACATATTAGCACACATTTTTTTTTATTGTCACAGCAACAATACAGATCCTTTTATTTTATTTTATTTTTTATGTTTTCTTTGTTAAACCCTTGGCACTTTATGATCTCTTTTCTCATTTATCTCGTGCTATCTCTCTATCCCTATCCATGAATTCCCCCAACAATCCCACTGTCTTTCTCTCTTGTCTCTCTTGTCTTTTGGAGACCTCAATATGGTGTACTTGTAAAGAAGACCAAGATGAAGTAAAATTGCAATCTCTCTGGCGCCCCCTACAGGCTGGAGTACATATAGGGCCTTGGCCTTGACTTCAAAGAGACTGTTGGGAGCATCTGTGGATCTTTGGTTGGGGATTACTATGATCGATCCCGACTGGATGGTAATGAACACTGACTGTGCGTGGAATAACTGACAGGAGCTTTTCACAGGCCCTGCATATAGACAATGTTGAAAGCACTGCTGGCTAAGAGAGAGAAAAAAACAAACCACAGGCCAGTCATGAGATTTAAAAATGAAAAAAAAAGAAAAGAAAAAAAAACTCCTTTTTTTATTTTGTTTCAACTCTTCTCCAGTTGACTGTGTACGTGATTGTATGTGAGGTACACCTTCAGTCATTTCTGATTTGATAACCATTTTTTGTTGAATTATTAAATAATGATATCCAACGGAGATGGAATTTTATGCTTTCATAGGTACAATATGTGGATTTATAAAGAAATAAAATATTTTTCTTCAAGGCTGGTTGCAAGGGTGCTCTCTCTCAGTTTTTAAGTTTTATGATGGGCGGTCAAGCAGTTTACTGCTTTATTGTCAATTTACAGCTTGTCCTGCTCTCTCTCTCTCTCTCTCTCTCTCTCTCTCTCTCTCTCTCTCTCTCTTTCTCTCTCTCTCTCTCGCTCTCTCTGTCTCTCACTCTCTCTCAGGGATTTGGAAAAACACAGTAGCATTTATTGAGTTGAAGTTTCCAGTACGATCTTGTCTCTGTCCCTCGACTGAAGTCATATTATTCTCAATGATGAGCTCCGGGCAAGAAGATGGAGTCCCTCTGGATGTGTACTGCTGGAGCACAAACACGACCACAAACACAACACACACAAACACCCGATGCTGGTGAACAGATGGATGCCGACAATTGTGTGTGTGTCTGTGTGTGTGTGTGTGTGTGTGCATGTGTGTGTTTGCATGTGTGTATGTGTGTGTGTGTGTGTGTGCACATGTGTATGTGTGTGTGTGTGTGTGTGTGTCTGTGTGTGTCTGTGTGTCTGTGTGTGTCTGTGTGTGTCTGTGCGTGCGTGCATGTGTGTGTCTGTGCGTGTGTGTGTTAGATGGGTGTTTGTTTAGCTCTGTGTGTTGTTGACAGAGTAATTGGCATGGGGCAGCACCAGCCTCATCTCAGGGCAACCAGAGCACAAGGCCTCTGATTTACAGGTGTAATCACACAGCGCCGCATCAGCTGCAATATCCCTGCAGGTGTGTGTGTGTGTGTGTGCTTGTGAACAAAACATCTGTGTCTTTGTCTCCGTGTTTATGTATGTGTGTGGCTGTGTGTGTGTGTGTGTGTGTGTGTGTGCATTTGTGAGCGTGTGTGTGTGCATATGTGCATGCATATGTGCATGTGTATGTGTGTGTAGTTTTCTCCACCGTCCTACATATGTTCATCAGTGGGACAATAATTGGCCTTGTGGGTACCTGAAAAGCCTCCATCCTTGGCTGGCTTTCCTTCTCGTCCTCCATGATTAATTAAGCCCTCATTTAGATAGAAAAGCTTATCTCCAACACGTTTTTTTTTTCTTTCCTTCTGCAGGTGTAGACACTTACTAGGATAATGAAGCACTGGCAACGTTATGTAGGGAGCATATGCATCAGTATGACACTAATGCTACGCTAGGACAATGTGTGCATAATGCTAATGATATGCTAACTCGTGCATCAGTATCATGTTGATATTATCATAGAGCCGTGTGCATAAATAGGAGCCGGACCATTTACATAAAGATGGGATGGCTAACATTGTGCAGAGTCCATGTGCGGCTACATAAAAATGATGCTGTTGTCCTCTGCTGCCTGGTGTTTGTGTTTGTGAATGTTTGAAGAATCTCTCTCTGTCTGTCTCTGGGAATGGCACCATTGCCTAAGGGAGAGAGACAGCACTGTTTGGGCATGGAGATGATATTGCGCCCCCCCCCCCCCTCTCTCTCACCCTGTGTGTGCGCGTGTGTGTGTGTGTCTGTGTGCGCGCGCAAGAGCATGTGTGTGTCTGTGTGCGTGTTTGTGTGTGTGTGTGCGAGTATGTGTGTGTGTGTGTGTGTGTGTGTGTGTGTGTGTTTGTGTGGGGGGGGGGGGCGGGGGTTATTTGCCATATTTATTTTAATGACTCCCACAGGTATTTCTGAAATCACACAGTGATGGAACCTACAGGGATGTTTCGTTTATGTTTTACATCATTTATTCAGTCGACCACCTGCAGGGCCGTAAAACACATTACTGAAAAACATTTCACTTCTCCTTCACCCAAGTTGTGCACCATCTTTTAAAATGTAGTTTACGATTATAGCAAAAAGTTGTTGATATTCCAGTTCTACAACCAATGAAATTACACTGCTCTCCTCCATGTTCCTGAGGTGTTGATTCATAGAAGTCCTTTATGGCTTTGTCTTGGCCCAGGCCAATATGTGCGTTTCCCACTTACACCGCCAGGGTTGTGTATGACAGCTGTTGTATTACCATTGCTGCACACACACACACACACCCATACACACACACACACAGCTGGGCTTGTGTATAACTGCTGTTGTACACAGACATACACAAAACCCCATAGCCAGAGGACTGTGAGAAGCAATTCGATACATTATACAAAAAATAAATAAATAAAAACTCTGTCGCAACAAAGGAGTGGAGAGGTTGGAATGCACTTTTCAAACCCCTCTTGCAAGACCACAGAGATCCCAGTTGGGCCCCCGGCATGACTCATTTTGATCACCAGGGGGCACCACATGCCTTGTCTGTGCCCTGGGGGGTTGGTGTCGTGGGGCAGTTTGTGGTGAGTATCACAGCGCTGTTAACAACTGCTAAAAACATGCTCTCTCCACAGAGAGCTCTGAGAATAGTTGGCCTTGAATGCTTCTTCTCCTTCCATTTACCCAGTAGCCTGGAGTCCACCAATTACTTCATGCCCCCTCAGCTCTTAGTTCTGTCTCACTGGCTCTCCCAAAACAAACACACCAGGCAAAATAAAAGTACTTTCTTCCTCAGGCTCAACTTTGATATCACGGTCTGTGTCTGATTTTCTTAAGTTGTTTTGGTTGCCGTTGGCTGCAGGAGGAGAGCTGTTAGTCGACCCCAATCCTGAAAACTGTTTTGCTGATGCTGGGTAGTCCATTAATGAGAGCAGTTTTACAGGTGCTAGCTGCTGAGGCCTCTTTACACTTAGGCTATACAGCCTGTCACTAGGCCTGTGATGAATGACTTTAAATCTAATTCAGCCGGTCGGCAGTGCAGCCTCTTCGCTCCTGTTTTCTTCATCAGCTTAGACTGTCTTGTCTATTTGACATCACACCAGTAGTGTCTGTGTGTGTGTGACCTTGTGTGTGTTTGTTTGTTGTCTGGTATCTTAGTGTATCCATTTCTCTCTCTCTGTCTTTGTGTGTGTGTGTGTGTGTGTGTGTGTGTGTGTGTGTGTGTGTGTCTATATGCACCATATGACTCCTCAGGCCGCTGGCTAGCTATCGATGCAAAAACCGAACCACCTCCCACCCTGGCCTGCGTCAGTCGCTTCGCTCCGAGGAAATTAGCAGCTTTAATGTGATGAATTTGGCAGACTATGTGACCACTCCACAGATGGGAAAGCTGTTCATTTAAAAACAACCCAAAATGTTCGCCCTGTGCGGCTAACTGCTAATTGAGTTCCGCGTCTCAGCAGCAGAGCAGAAACTTTTTCACACAGGGGGAAAAGGAATGAAAAAAAAGAAAACTTGATTGAATTTTTAAGTGTTCCTGACTGGTGGTGGTGGTAGCCTAGAGGGTAAAACAGTAAAAAAGATGGCCAAAAGATGACTGGTGACTGCCCATTAAAGCCACCTTAGAATAAGGGAGAGGTCGTTAATGAAGATTTCATTAAAATCTCTCTCTCAGGGGAAGTGGAAAGATAGCAAATAGCCCTAGAGGAGATAGTCTACTCCAGATGAGATTCACTCCAGGCAGAACTTATGACTGCAGCTGACACTCAAAGAGGTAGAGCAAGTGTACCAAATGGAAAAGTGCAAAAAAAATATGAGCCACTCAAGCGGATACAAGTAAAAAGCTTTTAATTCAAGTTTTTTGGCCACTTAACAATCTATATGCATGTCAAACTGGCAAGCCTTCATCAGAGCATTTGAATAATGGTTGTCATTAGCAACTCCTATTTCTTAGCAGGTGACTTACATAACCACCTGATGAGGGCTGCTAGACGAGTGTAGCAAAGGTTGAGGTTTAACATTCTCTTTTGACCCACACACTGAGCTGTCAAACAGGAAGTAACCACAATGTCAGTTTGTTTTATTCTCTTAGTCCCCACATCACTCCACTCATGGGAGAAGAGACCAATTTTATACTGACAGCTAATGCTAAAGCGAGTAACATTTATTAGCCTGCTTTAGCATGTAACATGCTAAGGATGCAACCTGCTTGGGAGATGTCATCTTGCTTGGCAGATGGTTGTCTTTATGGAGGAAAAGGGAGTTTGTGCCACTGTACATGGGAATGTGAATGAAGAGGACCAGGTGGTGAAGGATAGTGTGTGTGTGTGTGATAGCAGCATCCCTGCTTGTGACATCCTGCTATGCAGAACGGTGACCTCTACACATCCACCTCTGCTGATTGCTGAAAGAAAAGGGGGCAGCAAGAGAAGGAGAGAGAGAGAGTGAGGGAGAGAGAGTGAGGGGGAGAGAGAGAGAGAGATAGAAGAAGGGGGACATCTGTCCAGAGCATGGAGAGAGGTGGCGACAACTGCCGTAGGTGACATGGCAATGTCAGTGCCAGTCAAATCACTTCAGTATGGCAGTGCCAAAATAACACCCAAATACCACACACATACACACACACACACACACACACACACACACACACACACACACAAGCACACACCTCGTACTGGGGCCCCTCAAGGGCCAAATACACAGCTCTCTCTTGCTCTCTCTCTCTTTCTGTCACTCTCTCTGTCTCTCTCTCTTTCTCCCTTTCTCTTTCTCCCTCCCTCCCTCTCTCTCTCTCTCTCTTTTGCCCTCTCTCTTTGTCCCACCATCATTAGCTAGCCTTTCTTAGGTTGCATAATTGTTATCTGCTGTCTCTTTTGCTGTCATATTGACTCACTATTTGTCACAGTCTTTTTGTCTGTCTATCGGTCTGTCTGTCTGTCTGTCTCTTACTTTCAAGTCACAAATAAAACTGAATTGTTTGTAGAGAAGTGTTGTGTGGACAGACGGGTGTGGTCAGTCAATGTGAGTGGTGGTCTGGTTTTCCTTTGGTAATGTTTTTCTTTTCCTTTTTAAATGGGGGAGGGTGGGGATGGGGGAGAGGTTGTTGGCTCATGTAGTGGACACTTAGACCATGTGATGGTTTCTCTCACTCTCTCTCCTCTCTCGCTCTCTCATTCTGACACTATTTTTGAAGTATTTAACAGTCAAGACCCCTTCCACTGAGACAAGGAAACTGTTGTCCTGTGTGTATTTGTCTGTTTGTGTATTTGTCTGTTTGTGTGTGTATGTGTGTGGTTCCATACCCTCTCTGCTCTGGAGCACTGAGTGTTTGTGTTGTGTGTGTGTGTGTGTGTGTGTGTGTGTGTGTGTGTGTGTGTGTGTGTGTGTGTGTGTGTGTGTTTTAATCCATCTCCCTCTGCAGCTCATTACTTTAAAATTGCATTAGCATATTTGATTGATGCATATTTATGATACTCAGAAAGATTAGCATATTTTTTGAGTGTGTCTGTGTCTGTGACTGTGTGTCTGTGTGTCTGAGCAGAACACGGCACATCATTGTAACACAGAAAGGGACCCACCACAATCATTTTTTGAACACATCCACATCTACAGCTTCCTCTAAAGTCAAGTTCAGACTACACCATTTTAGAAAGGATTTCCAGGGCGGAGAGTCAGCTTGGAAATCACAGGTAATCTGCTTGTAGGTCAATCGGCAGTTAAACTGTGAGAGCAATTCGTGTAAATTCCTCTCAGACACATTTAATGGTAATTGCAGCCTTGTCTCAAGTTGTCGGGGAATATCTAGCATGCCAAATATCTAAAGAAATCGTACCCGATTGACAAATAGCAACAGCCAATCAGAGGCAATCAGGGAAAAAAAGATACATGTCAGCTCTGGGAACCACTCAATGTTCTTGATTAGCACATCCCGACTTGCCCCTAACTTCTCATTCTGCTATTGAACTACAAGTTGTTTTTTTACATAATATCGCTGTAGTTCATACTATATCATAAAGGCAATGCACAGTTTGTAGCGCCACCAGGTAATCTGTGGCTCTACCTTTGCCAGCTCTTGTGGTGTGTACACGGAGGTTACAGATCAGCCCATGCACGCATGAGCAGGAACACACACACACATGTGCACAGACACACAGAACATTAAGTGGTCTTTCAATATATGCTCAAATGCATATGCACTCACATACATATACTTACCTGTACATACCTGTGCAAACACACACACACACACACACTTTGCACATACACTCACATGCACAGACACACATGCAGACACACACATGCAAACACACACACACACACACACACACACACACACACACACACTAACAAACACACAAACAACACACAATACATACCCTGCATACACACGCACACACACACACACACACACACACACACACACACACACACACACACACATACATACAGACAATATTCACACACACACATATTCAGGCTTAGCGCACACAAACACACACACACACACACACCTGAAAGCCTTCACACACCAACAGCACTTCAGACGTCTGACCACAACACCGACTGCCAGCGATGTATCTTGTCGTCGTCTTGAGTTGTCTTGGAAAAGTAGCCATTTTGTATTGCACCGACAGTCAAAGACCACATACATTATGTGCTTGAGCAAAAGGAATTTCTGTGCATTCACTTTTGCTGTTTGTAGCATGTTTACCTTCAAAACACCAATGTAGGCAACTTGCAAAATACATTTGCCCCCTGTCAATGTACTACATACTACAAATTGTTCATACAATCTTATTTTCAAGTAAAAAAGGTTCTCAGTTAGCTTAATTCATCTGTTATGTTAAGTCTGTTCTGTTATCTGTTGCAAATATTAGCAACTAAAGTTAGCCCACAACGTCAATGTATTGCAGTCTTATTTTGTTGGTAATGCACATATTCTGAACATTAATCCATTATGTAAACCTTTTTTTTCATTGATCACACCCCTTATTATCAGTGACATAAACTAAAGCAGCCAATGAGAGTGATCTCCATTCAGCATGGTGAGTCGGCCACAAACCAGCAGGCTGGCATCCTCCTGTGTCGGTCGCTCTTCCCAAATCTCTGAAATTTGGCACACAGACGCACAACAACGCTCAAAGACTGCTACGATGCTATTAGGCGGCTGATGTTGGGGCTGACGTTCACACACACACACACGCACACACACACACACACACACACACACACACACACACACACACACACGCACACACACACACAGAGTTACATTCACAATTCTTTGAACATTATCCACTATAATAAATGAGAAATGTTGCATACTCCGTACTACACAAAGCAATGGCACAGTTACACAAGAGTGTGCTTTACTGAGAGATCTCTCTTTCTCTCATCACACATACACACACACACACACACACACACAGGCACACACAGACACATACACAAACCTCTGACATTCTAAGACTGACTCATCATCACAGGAGTCTGAAATAATCACGCTAATCGCCCCATGTGCCTGCGCCTATGAAACATTTGTAAAAAAAGAAAGAAAGAAAGAAAGAAAGAAAGAAAGAAAAAGAAAGAAAAAGAAAAAGCAGGTTAGTAATGTGGAGAGGTGCTCTTATCACAGGGCCCATTGTGACGGCAGGCGTCGGGGTGCTATTTTAGTCTGCGGGGGACTTTCCGCTGGGGCTGTTTGGCGATGTGCTCTTGATGCAGACTGCTGGAGAGAATGTCGTCTGCACACCCAGCATGCACTGCTTCGAGAGCCAAGCGCTGCGGACAGATACATGAAAGGCTCTATTCAAGTCGACTGACCAAACACGATGCACAAAGGAAGCTTTAAAAAAAGAGAGGGAGGGAGGAGGGAGGGAGGGGGGAGGGAGGGGGGGAGAGAGGAGGCAGAGAGGGGAAGGCTGTTTCCTGAAAGAGGACTGCAGTGGCTAACCTTGAAAAGGAAAGAGTGAACAGACACTCTAGGCATAATGGTGTCTTTGGAAAAAAAGCTCATTATCTCTGGTGTAAAATAAGGTGGAAAAAAGTTTTAAGTGTTCTACAAAATGTATGTTTCAATATCCTTTTTTAAATGGTCACAGATAAAATCAATTCCTTTGGTTCATTACATGTAAGAGAGAAAAAAAGATCTAAAATGAACTTAATCTCTTTGTTCTCTCTTTTTCATCTCTTTCTCACTTTTTTCTTGTCTTTTTTCTCTCTCTGTCTCTCTGAGTCTGCCATTCAAACTCCACTTTTATTGTAACCCTGCCTGAAGACAGTGGCAGGAAAGTTAAAGCACAGAATAGAGAACACCAAAGCCAAAACTACTCTACAAGTATTCCATTCATACCTCTCTCCAACAGTGGTGTTCTATCTATCATCTTCTCTACCTCCACCACCATACATTATATCCACCCATTCTCTACCTCCACCACTGGTGTTCTATCCATCTTTTATCCGTCTTCAACACGATAGCCTTTAATCCATCTATTCTCTCCCTCAATAACTACTGTTCTATCTCCACCACTGGCAGGGCTACTAGGCTTCACGTCTGGAGTTGAGAGCTCTGAGCGACTCTGTCAAACCATTACTCTACAGCAGAAACACACACACACATCACTGCCTTGTAGGGCAGAGACAGCAAATGAGGGAACAGTAAAAGGATTACATGATTTTGAAACTGACATTCTCCTTGCATTGAAAAAAACAAAAAACAAAAAAAAACAAAACAAAAAAACTGTAGCATGTCTACCAAGTCAATAGGGGGCAATGTAACTTTGTCACTTAACTTCTTCAGGTTAACTTCTACTTGGAGGATACTAACTCAAGAGGAAGCAGCCTGGGGAACACTTGTAGAACAGGCACTTCTGCCAACTACATCAAGTGACCTCCATATTGTAAAAAAAAGAAACAGCTACAATACTACATTTGTTTTGAGCGTGTGCACGGCCCTGTATTGTGTCTTCCTTGTGTGTTATTGGTCCATATTCTACCATAATAGTTGTGTTTTATACTGTGTGAGTTTATACTTTGGACATAAGAATGGACCTAAGTGTGCATGTCCAGGCAAATAAATAAATAAAACCATAAATGAAATAAAAAGTTTTGCAAGAACTTTCCAAAAGTGTTTTCAAACCAAGTCATGTGTATAGCCCTGAGAGAAAGAGAGAGCAAGAGCGCGTGCAAGAGAAAGAGAGAGAGAGAGAGACAGACAGAGAGAGAGAGAAAGAGAGACAGAAGTGATATCCCACTATCCCAAATACATGCAATGCTTGCGATGGAGAAATGCATCCAATCATTTCTGGTATGGTTGTATAAGAACAATGTGTGCAGGAAGTTTAATAAAGCAACTGGCCATCACCCAGAGACAGACAAGGCGAAAAAACAGACTATGATAGAAAGGGGAGATATGTAGAAAAAGAGGGAGAGGGAGAGGGAGACAGGGGGAGAGAGAGAAAGAGAGAGACAGAAGAAAAAGAGGGAGAGAAAGCAGGAGAGAGAGAAAGAGAGACAGAAGAAAAAGAGAAGGAGAGTGAGAGATAGAAGAGGTTGATTATAGAGAGGGAGAGTGAGAGAGAAATGAAGACAGAATAAGAGAGAAAGAGAAAGAGAGAATGACAGAGAAGTAGAGAAAGAGAGAAGACTGTAAGTAAGAGAACGCCATGTTGCAGTGAGTGCTGTTCGGTCTGGCAGAAGGAGGCCTTTTGTTTACTGTCAGCGTGATGAAACAGAAGAAGGAGAGTTTTGAGAGGAAAACAAGATGTAAGAATCTCAATGGCCAGTTTTGCCATCAGACTGATTGCATTCCCGTCCCGCTTTGATGCTTTTTTCCTCACGTAAATGAGAAGAGCTGTCTTTTCATGCTGTTATTTTTCTTTGCCTCTCTTAAAGTTTGCCTCAGCATGTAACTCTCAGTGTGTGTGTGTGTGTGTGTGTGTGTGTGTGTGTGTGTGTGTGTGTGTGTGTTTGTGTGTGTGTGTGTGTGTGTGTGTGTGTGTGTGTGTGTGTGTGTGTGTGTGTGTGTGTGTGCTACTATACATTTTTCAGCTTTTTCAAACCACATATCTGCAGGGTGTACATATCTTGGCATGTTTTGTTTTGTTTTCATATAGTAATTATCAGTGAGTATTCACACCCATCCTTTTTATTATCATATCCAGAAGTGTGAGTCATAAGGCTAATTAATTGTGTTTGTTTGTCTAACTCTCTAACTTGTAATTCATATCTGCAGTTCTGGACGTTTGTATATTTGTGGACTTTGTGTGTGTGTGTGTGTGTGAGTGTGTCTATATGTTTGTGTGTGCATGTGTAGATGTGTAACTGCGTGTGTCGGTGTGTATGCATATGTGCATGTGTGTGTGTGTGTGTGTGTGTGTGTGTGTGTGTGTGTGTGTGTGTGTGCACGCGTGCATACTTGTGTGTGCAAGAGTGTGTGTCCTTAAAAGCAGATTTAGGACTCTCACACTGCAGCAATTTTCCTTAGTCTGACACACACCTCTAAAAATGTGATTACACATCACCACTATGATCTCAAGAACCCTTGATTTGAAATTTGGGTGTGAGCTTACGAAGCTCTTGCTAAATTAATTTGACGGGTTTCACTGCTATGGATCACTGACTTGCCAGTCAAGTGCATCACCTGATGTTTTTGTCTCTTAAGTGAGTGTATTGGTGTGTGCGTGTGTGTGTGTGTGTGTGTGTGTGTATCCTTTGTGACTCTTCGAGGCTGCTAACTTGAGTTTGTCTCCCTTCCGCTCACGTACTCCACTGCCTGGAGGTGCAGCCCTGCTCAGGATTTTCAGGTGTGTAAGAATGTGTGTGTTTCTCTTTCTCTCTCTGTCTCTCTGTCTCTGTCTCTGTCTGTCTGTCTCTCTCTCTGTCTTATTTCAGAGAATTAGAGAAATGGGAGAGATGTATGTGTGCCTGTAAGCTATCTGTGTGACAATTGTGTGTGTGTGTGTGTGTGTGTGTGTGTGTGTGTGTGTGTGTGTGTGTGTGTGTGTGTGTGTGTTTGGAGTTGCGTATTATGCAAAAAGTTTTGTAACTGTTGTATATGTGTGTGTTTGCGTGTGTTTGTACAAAAAGTGCGCTGAAGTGTGTACCCTGTTTGTCATTATCTGTGTGTGTGTGTGTGTGTGTGTGTGTGTGTGTGTGTGTGTGTGTGTGTGTGTGTGTGTTTGTGTGGCTGTGTGTGTGCACTTTAGTGAATGAAGCAGAACGGAAAGAAAGTGAAAAGTTTTTTCTTCTGTGTGTGTGTGTGTGTGTGTGTGTGTGTGTGTGTTTGTGTGTGTGTGGACTTAGTTGGGGGTGGAGAGGCATATATATATCAAAAGGGACAGCCTTTGATCCCCCACCCCCTTCCCCTCCTTTCCCGTTCCCTTCCCCTTCCCCGAATCCTGCCTGGCCATTTTTTACGAGCTTAAGGGCCTTTTTCACGCCAGCCAACAGCTGCCATGGCGCGAGGCTGGGCCATTTGGGGGGAGAGGACGAGGACAAGGATAGAGGACAGAGGACAGAGTTGGCCAAAGCC
>CM059279.1:27596888-27599388 GCA_030347295.1 Setipinna tenuifilis | reverse complement strand
CTCGTTCTAACAGCCTTTTGGATATCAAAGGGGATCTTTGTGATTGTGTTGCTAGGTGATTAAGCGTTAGGGGCAGTGGAGGTCACTGGCTGGAGGGATGTTTGTTAGTATGTGCATGTGTGTGTGTGTGTGTGTGTGTCTATGAGTTTCTGCATGTGTGTGTGTCTATGAGTGTGTGTGTGTGTGTGTGTGTATGTGTGTGTGTGTGTGTGTGCGTGTGTGTGTGCGTGTCCATGAGTTTGTGTATATGTGTCTATGAGTGTGTGTGTGTGTGTGTGTGTGTAAGTATTTCTGCATGTGTATGCATGCCTCTTTAAGGCATTGAAAGTTATTTTCTCTGTGTGTGAACAAATTTAGGAGGTAGGTTCTCTCTAAAAAATGCGACAGAGACAGAGACAGAGAGAGTCAGGGAAATGAAGAGAGAGAGACACACAGACAGATACATAGACAGGGAGAGAGGGAGAGACAGACCCACGGGGGGGGGGGGGTAGAGAGAGAGAGACAGAAAGAGAGCGAGAGACAGACAGAGATAGAGAGGGGGAGAGAGAGGGAGAGAGAGAGACCCAGAAAGAGGGGGGGGGATAGAAAGAGAGACAGAAAGACGCAGAGAGAGAGAGAGAGAGAGAGATGCCATTGTGTGTCTCTGCACTCATGTTATGCGGCATGGAGTAATAGACTTAATGAAGTCTGCCTCTGAAACAATGAGGCTTTTCTCTAGTGCCACAGGATGCCCCGGAATCTTCTTTGAGCCACGGCCATGTCTCTGCTTCTATGCCTCGCACACACCAAAATAGCTCTTTCATGAATTGGGCAACGCTGCCTGCATTCCTCTGTCTTTCTCTGTCTGTCTTTTTTGGTTTGTTTCTGCTTGCTATCTATCTATCTATCTATCTATCTATCTATCTATCTATCTATCTATCTATCTATCTATCTATCTGTCTGTCTGTCTGTCTGTCTGTCTGTCTGTCCATGTCTGTCTGTGTTTGTCTGTCTGTCCATCTATCTATCTATTTGTCTGTCTGTTTAATTATCTGTCCATGTGTTCAACTGTCTGTCTGTCCATATCCATAAAGAGTTTCCCGACTCTTTCCTTTTCCTCTCTGCTATTTTACATGTAAGTTGTCCTGGGTGGTCTATGCCAAGTCCAGGCCTGGCACTGGTGCCTATGGGCCGCCCTCCTGCCAGCACCGACCCACACTGATGCAGACAGACCCCTGCACTGGCATCATTCCCCTAAGGCAACATCTTATGGATGCTTTTGGCTTCCTAAAGCAAGCAAAGGCCTATGGCACCCTGTCCATCTCAAACTAAACATACACAGACACACACAGACACAGACACACACGCACACACAAACACACATACACACACAACAAGGAAGGAAGAAAGAAAGAAAGACAGAAAGAAATAAAGAAAGAAAGAAAAGAAGGAAGAAGAAAAAACAAATCCAGATTAGGGTTAGGGGAGATGAGTACAGGTAGGCTGTAGAGAACCAGACTGAAAAGGAAAATATATTTGTTGGTGCGAAATGGGAAACAAGGGTGAAAAATGAGAAAAGAGAAAGCAGAGATATAGAGATTGATGACATGTCAGAAAAGTGAATGGTGTGTGTGTGTGTGTGTGTGTGTGTGTGTATCTGTGGGTGTGTATATATTAGTGCTGTGTATCTGTGTGTGTGTGTGTGTAAATATCTGTGGGTGTGTATATGTTAGTGCTTTGTATCTGTGTGTGTGTGTGTGTGTGTGTGTGTGTGTGTGTGTGTGTGTGTGTGTGTGTGTGTGTGTGTGTGTGTGTGAATATCTGTGTGTGTGTATATGTTAGTGCTGTGTATCTGTGTGTGTGTGTGTAAATATTTGTGGGTGTGTATATGTTAGTGTGTGTGTGTGTGTGTGTGTGTGTGTGTGTGTGTGTGTGTGAGAGAGAGAGAGTCTGTCCCTCCCACTCTGCTTATTAATGGCAGGCGTTAATGCGGTGTCCTGAGTGACATGGGAATGCTCCCAGTCTGTCCAGCCCACATCTGCTCTCCCTCCTCTACTCGGACAGTCTGCTTCAAGGACACCAAAAAGGGTGTGTGTGTGTGCACGTGTGTGTGTGTGTGTGTGTGAGAGAGAGAGAGTATCTCTGTCTGTATGTGGGTGTGTATATGTTAGTGTTGTGTATCTGTGTGTGTGTGTGTGTGTGTGTGTGTGTGTGTTTGTGTGTATGTGTGTGTGTGCGTGCGTGCGTGCGTGCGTGCGTGTGTGTGTGTGTGTGTGTGTGTGTGTGTGTGTGTGAGTATCTCTGCCTGTATGTAGGTGTGTATATGTTAGTGTTGTGTATGTATGTGTGTGTGTCTGTGTGTGTGCGTTCGTGTGTGTGTGTGTGTGTTTGTGCGTGTGTGTGTGTGTGTGGTTGTGTATGTGTGTATCTCTGTCTGTATGTGGGTGTGTATATGTTAGTGTTGTGTATTTGTGTGTGTGGGTGTGTGTGTGTGTGTTTGGGAGGGATGCAGCAAAAAGAG
>CM059279.1:27589388-27591888 GCA_030347295.1 Setipinna tenuifilis | reverse complement strand
TGGCAAACTGACAGGACGGATCGTTTATGTGATTTGTCATTGGGAGTGTTTTGGTCATTGTTTTCCCCAAAACAATGCAACCCCCCATTGGCATCATTCTTAAGGGGTCTTCTTTCTGTCCTGGCACCAGAGTTGGTGGGGGGGTTTGTGCTTGGGTGAGAGGGTCTCTCATCATAAAAAGACAGCCCTCGTTCCCAGCCTGGTTCTCGGGAGCTGTGTTGTCCTCCTCCTCGTTGGAGCATGACTGTCCATGGGGTCTTCCAGTCCAGTCCGGTACGGTGCGGTGCAGAATGTCGTCCTTTCAGCATTCACACATGGCGGAACGTTCCAGAAAGCCTCCCCGTATATACTCGGCGCCTTGTTCTGCCGTTCCCTGACCCCACGGCCACCATCAGAAGAAAGGAGGGGATTGTGGGATAGGTGCCTGTGCAGAAAAGCAGCTGTGAGGGGTCAAAGATCAACCACTGCCCTCCCCCTCCCAAAACACCCCCAAATCCCCCTCTCCCACCAGGGCTGCTCCGTTGCCGTGGCTGCATCCTTTGTCCAGCCATCTTGGTTGCCATTGGAGAATAAAGCATTTAGGTGGTAGGCTGGACTGCAGATGCCAGGGTGGAGGGGGTGTATAAAGGGGAGGGGGGTCGGTTGGATGGAGATGTGTGTGTGTGTGTGTGTGTGTGTGTGTGGATGGGGGGGGTGGGCAGATGAGGTTAAGCTGCCTCGGGGATAGGCCCAGTTTCTGCCCTGTCAGAGTGGAAATATCCTGCCTGTCATGTAGCACACACACACACACACACACACACACACACACTCACTCATGCACACTCTCATGCACACATACACACAACTGACCACCTCTGTTCTGACCACAAAACTGCAGATGTTGTGTCCATATCTGAAAAGGATGCCCTCTGACCAGTAGCCTATGCCCACACCCCCTCCCTCCAACACCCAGCCAAATCCCCCCCACCCCGCCCAACCCAAACTAGTTATCCTCAACCCTCTCATGTTTGATCACTTATTTTCAGTTTCATTTTCATGTCACATCCGAATATTTCCAATTAAGACACGGACATAACGAGCAAGGGGACAATGAATGCTGCCCGGCACTCGCTGGACTCCCACCCATGACTGGCACCAGGCCAGAGGCCACCATCTGTCCCCACTGAAACTCAACTTGGTGCAAGCGTGTGAGCAATCAATAATTAAAGAGGGATGAAGTGGTCCAACAAGGCCTTTCTCTCTTTCTCTCTTTCTGTCTCTCTCTCGCTCTCTCTCTCTTTATCTTTCTTTATCTCCTCCTCTTTCTCTCTCTCAGGTTCTCTTTCTCAATCCCTGATCAATCTCTCCACACCTGGTAATTATTCTCAGTCCGTCTCTCTGTCTGTCAATCTCAAGAAAAGAGTTTCTCTCTTTTCTCTCTCTTTTAGTCTACATCTCATGTGGTATCTGTAAATGGCCATCTCAAAGATGGTGCATTTGTCCGTTACTTGGTAAATTTATTTTTAGCATTGAAGAAGAAGAAAACACATTGTCTTTCAATAACCAAGACATACAGACAGCCTGGCGAGCTCAGGCAATTCTAAGGTAGCATTTTTAAACTGGACATATAATTGAAGACTGTGACAAAACTGCCACGCAGTTAAACATTCAGTTTCAGAAATAGCGTCTGGAACAGGTCGTCAGAAAGCATCAACAAAGCAGTTACCTGAACTCATGGAGATGTGCTCTTAACTACACGTGCTACAGGTAGGGACCATCAATAAATTCAAACCAACAAACTCAAATCCAATTACTTACTTTTCCCTTCGGTCACACAAATGCTCATTCTTCTTAATTAGATAGTAATGATGATGCATACAATATATTAAATGAAAAAATGATGTCTTTGTTTACACCGTCCCTCAGAAACATTATAATACTGCAAAGTACTGCCATCTTTTATGGTAATTACTCATTACTTATAATTAAGTGGCATGTGACATTTAGTTTTATATTTTTACAATGAAACATACAGCTAAGTTTAAAGTTCCAATAAGGTGGGTGGGGTGGGGGGACGGATCCAAATAGTAATGCAATAGTTACTTTTCCTGGTAACTAGTTACTTTCATAAAGTTGTAACTCAGCTACTAACTCTATTAGTAGTACTATTTTGTTTTCAGGAGACGCAACTAGACTAATGACTAATTACTATTTAGAGGTAACTTGCCCAGCACTGGTAGAGGGGGACAGACAAGCAGTCCACCGCCCATTACAATAAACAAGAGAGTGCTCTCTGGGGTGGAGGGTGGTCGGGTTGGGGGCGTATGGGGTTAGTGAGTAGAGTAGTGTGGGTATGGATGGTATAGAGATTGAAGGTTTAGCATGTGTGTGTGTGTGTGTGTGTGTGTGTGTGTGTGTGTGTGTGTGTGTGGTGTGTGGTGTGTGGGGGTGTTTCAGAGCTTTGGGTGAGCCCTGTGTGGTAAAGGCAGCATTGTGTGGGAGTCCCCTGGGCAAGCTGTTC
>CM059279.1:27574388-27576888 GCA_030347295.1 Setipinna tenuifilis | reverse complement strand
GGTGTCAGGAAAACACCACAGCACTCCAACCACACTCAATGCTCTCTCTCTCTCTCTCTCTCTCTCCTTTCCTCATTTTCTCTTTATTTCTATCACTCTCTTCTTCTTCCTGTCCTGTCATACTCTCATCTCTCTACCTCTTTCTTCCCCCTCCCTGTATCTCTCTTCTCAGAAGTGGTCTGCATCAAAGGGGCTTCTGTATGATCCATACAACTGTTAGAGGACGTAACCGCTTGTCTGTGTGGTCACCCTGCAGGAAGTGAGGGCAGTCATGGGTCTGTGAGTGTCGCTCAGTACAGTACTGTAATGTACATGTTCTTTCAGTACAGTAAGGGCTTAAACAACGCTATTGTGTAAACACAGACCTAACATACATATGTGCCACTCTAGGAAAGTCTAGAAAACATTTGCATGGCATCTACCAACCAACTACCAAACGACAGTTCACACCACACAAATGTCCTTTCTCTTGGTTACAACACCAGGATTAGCAGATTCTAAAGTATTTGTGTCTCAGTATCCCTCGCACAATTTGAGTGGGAAAAAGGCTTAACAAGTAGCATTTATGTACAGTACCTACTGTGTTTTTACACATGTGTGTACTACCAATTGTTCCAGGTGAGACGTTGTTTCATCTCACTATGTACATGGCTGAAACAACAATAAAAAGCTACTTGATTTATTTGACATTAAATATTTAACAAAAAGATCTTATAAATTACTTTAGACCTACAATATATGTTTTAGGAACAACAAAAACAACCTCAACAACAGCCACAACAACAATAATAATGTTATTGTGTTGTAATGTAACAATGCACTTAGATAAATAGTACATGCAGATATATTTACTTAGTGTGTTTATTTCCATAACTATTTCTTATATTTGTATTGTATTCTCCATATTTTTTATTTGCTTAAGTATACTTTGTCCATTTACACTGAGTATTTGTTGGTCTTCACTGAGTATCTGCAGAACGAAAGTCAATGAGGACACAATGAATAAAAGAACGAAAGTCAATGAGGACACAATGAAGGTATGTGGTTTCTGAAGGTAGGCAAGGCCTGAGCCCCTGTCATCCCAGTCCAACTCCATCACTCCCTCTGTCTTCCTCCCTTTAGACTCTCTTCTTTACTTTCCCTCTGCCTTTCTGTCTCACTCTATCTATCTATCTATCTATCTATCTATCTATCTATCTATCTATCTATCTATCTCTCTCTCTCTCTCACACACACACACACACTATTTTGTATGATCTCCACCCTTAACCTACACTTCCACTGTCACACAAGCGTGTGCATTACGTCACTTTGGCATTTCAAATAGAACAAAAGGTAATAAAGGTATGCGTTCCCTGAGGGTGGAATAGGGCCTGTCATTGCTTAGTCTGAAAGGTTGCCATTTTCCATCTCCATCTCTCCTTCTCTCTTCTTCCCTCTGCACACTCTCTCTCCATATATGGAAAAGAGAAGAGAAAGGCAAGGAGAGGAGAGGAGGGAGGTGAGAGTGAAAGCACAAGATGGGGAGAAATGACAAAAAAAGGAAATTAAAATGCAGCATAAAATACTCCGAATACCAAAAAAAACATACCCCCCCCCCCCCACACACACACAGACCACTGTGTGTGTGCACACCTCAAGAGTGTCATCTCATCTTCCCGATTCACTCTCACAAAATTTCATTACAGCTTGCCCTTGCCCAATAGTAAATTATGTAAAAAATGGAGCACTTCCTCTTTGTCCACACATGCTCCTACCCCCCCCCCCCTTTCTGCCATATCAAATTATTGTCCCTGGACCACCCCACCAACCCCGACACTCTCTCTCTCTCTCTATCTCTCTGTAGCATCAGGCCCTGGTCTATGTGAAAGTGACAGGCATCTTATTCGCTATCAGGCGATGCCCACCTTAGCATCCAGTGCCGGTGTAATACTCACTCTGGTGACACAGGACCAGATAACGCTGGTAGGCAGCCTCTGAGGCTAAATGCTAATTATCTGTCACAAGCTAAGCTGGCTCAAAGACTTTTTTTCTCAGACAAATTTGTGGCACTTTTTTTTTTGCCCAGCGTTCTAAAATTACTAGCCCAGGTGTCCTCAGTAAGAAAGGGGAATCACTTTTATCACTGAAATGCAGGCAAGCGTGATGAGACAGTTTATGTGCATAAACTAATCAGTGTTTTGCAGGTGTGTATGGTGTGACAATGTGCATACTTTGACTCATTGCACATGAATAAGCAGACTGTTGTTTTAGGCTCTGGTCGCACATTCCCCTGCCAAAGTCCTCTCAACATTCAGACTTTGGATTAAATTCCTATGGAGGAAAGACACGCTGTCAACCTGTGTACAGTTGCATCATGGGAAGGGAAACAAGTTAGGATCATTTCTGCACCAAGAGGGGTCCTCTATATTACTAAATGATCAACCTTGTGTGTGTGTGTGTGTGTGTGTGTGTGTGACTGTTTTTGTATGCTTGCCTAGGGCTTAACATAATTTTAGTA
>CM059279.1:27439388-27569388 GCA_030347295.1 Setipinna tenuifilis | reverse complement strand
CTAACGGCTGAATAACCGTAAAAAAGGAAAAACAACCGAATGACTAAACTGTAATGTAACTGTAACATACAGATGGATTGTTCAATTTTCGTTTGCCTGTTTGTTTGTTTGTCTGTGAGATTGTTTTACTCTGTGATCATTTATACACCTGACACACTTTCATCCCTGGGAAACAAACTTTTCCTTCAAGCACACTCTCTCTCACAACTCTCTCTCTGTCTTCTGGTTCTGGATTTCTTACGGCACTGCCTTCAGCTTCCTTACAGCTTGCTTCAACAGATCCTACTTTTCTTGTGTCCTCGTCCTCGTCTTGATGTGTTTTTCCCAGGAAAAGGAGTCACTTCAGAGAGGTACTTATTGTGAGCTACTTCAGCGAGATATGGCACCCGCTGATGCTTGGCTGTGTAATGCAATGCCATCTTCTCTTACAACTTTGCTACTGCCATAAATGCTACTTTATAAGGGAACAAAATCATCAGGATGTGGAAGTCCATTTTAGTTTCACCACAATTTAGCATGTTGTTGACACCACAGGCATTGTTATCACATTGTTGCCATGAGGCCTGTCTCATGTCATCATGGTGGACAGTGACACTCTTCCCTATTTGCATGGACACTGACATGAAAATCGGCACATTAACACCTGCCACACACAGGGTACACAGGGAGTGCAAACAAGGCCCTTGGCTCTCGGGGGAACTAAAAAGGAGGGAAAAAATCTGCAGACCATAGTATGCTCACAAAAACTCCCAAAAAATAAAAATACTACCCCAGTGTGACCTTTCAGTCCATTTTCCCTTTACATAAAATAGTGTGACTAAAATAGTGCTGACTTTTTCTCCTTTTTATGGATAGATGGATAGCTTGCTCTGCTGTCCTACAGAGCTTTTTTTTCAGGGATGCTGATGTGTAAAAGAGATCTGCCTGAAAAGTTAATCTTGACCTTTTGTATATCATTCTTTACCAGAGAAATTGTCAAATCTCCTCAGGTGTTTTTTTTTGTATTAAAAAATTCTTCATGGCTGGGTGCCTCAGGCTTAAATGGTTAGCTCAGACAAAAGTCTGGACCTACATTTCTAATTTTTGTCAGGAGTATGAAAGCAGCAATGGTTAATAACTTCTTACAAAACAACACAGGTTACACTTCCAATTCCCACTGTGAACCACTGCATGCTGAGGTACTTTCAAGTTAACTTTAAGTCTCCAGCTTTCTCCCTGTGTTTTTCCTTACAGATATGCCTCATGTTGACTCTGTGGTAGCACAGGGCATTGTGGGATAGCGAGCCCTGCAGTGACACAAAGACTCTGTCCACTCCAAGCTTCAATGCAGAGGCCTAGTGGAGGTTAAAAACCTGTGGTGTGTCTACTCTGCTTTCTTTGCCCCCCCCCCCCCATGTTCCCACTCTGTCTATGGCCAGGGGGATGCCATCTTCAAATCATTAATGAGTGACCCCGCCACCCACCTACCCCATCCCTCCAACCAACACACAGGCACACACACACACACACAATCATTCCACACACACAGCCCAAAGAAAATGCCCCCTCACCCCACCCTCATTTAGCCCTCCATGGATTGTCACCCACCCCCCTCACCCTTCCCCCTCCCCCGCCCAGTAGCAAGCCCCATGCCTAGGAATCCGCGGTGGAGGCTTGCTGGTATGCCTTATGCATTCGGTGAGGTTCATCGCTAATCTGGAATGGGGGCACAATCAGCATAATCTCCATTGTTGATGAAGGCAGGAATCATTGCTCACGCAGAGGCCCTCTGACCATTGCGGGACACCAGGAGGGCATTGTCTGGGGTAATTGCCCCCATTGCTGGGCCTTTTTCTTTCGCTTGGAGAGGCTTTCAGTGAAAGACAGAGAGAGAGAGAGAGAGAGAGAGAGAGAGAGAGGAGAGAGAGAGAGAGAGAGAGAGAGCACCTCCATCTTCTTAGTTTCTTTCAGTTTTTGACACAGTGTGTCCCACTTCTATACACACACACACACACACACACATACACACTCCCACACATACACAAAAGTATTACATTACATTAAGCAAACAAGTCAATTTTAAAAATTAAATGTTACTCTAAAAATAAATAAATAAATACATACATATTGTATCCATCACAGCTTTTTACAAAGTCAACACTTAACACTTTGTTTATTTAGTATTGTGTCCATGCGACTGGGTAACCAAAGGCGGTAGAGTGACAGAAAAACTTTTATTATTCCTTTCTTATATCTTTCAATCTTTGAGTTGCAAAAGCTGCACTGCTCCAGAAGAGGTTGCCCAAAGTTTGTTTGTTTCTCTTCTAAGCAGTGCTAGTCAGCACAAAAGACCCAGTGGGACCAAGGGGTTAGTACACAGTTCCTATCACTGAGACAATATTGGCCTAAGTAACAAGGGCCTTGAAAGCCTGCCCTGGATTTGCCATCTTCTCCGGTATGCTTAGGCACAAACAGGTCGGAGAGGACTCACACACTACTTTTTTATCAGTAAAACAATATTTGTTTGTTTGCTTTTCAACTCTGATGCACACCATCTCTCTATCTGTCTCTCTCTCACTCACACACAACATATGTTGTATATGTGCGTGTAGTATGGATTTGCTGTATGTCTGTTGATTGGAGTTGCTACATTATAAGTTCTTTAAGTTTTGTTGTTGCGTATAATGACAATAAAGAAAATCTACATCTAATCTGTCCCCATCTCTCTCTTTCTCTCTCTCTCTCTCTCTCTCTGTCTTATTTAAATGACTGTCTGACCCTTTTATCTACTCCATCACCAACTTTAGGGTTTTAGTTACTTGTCTTGAAAGGCTGCGAGAAAGCTACTGTTGTTGCCGGATAACAAAGTGTAAGCATCTCTCACTCTCTCTCTCTCTCTCCTGCTCTCCCATAACAACATGGTGAGAGGTGTTGACTTTCCTGTTCGAGATAAGGTGTCATTGTGATGGCCAGGCTCTGGGCTCTGTGAGCTGTGTGCGTGTAGTGGGCAAATATTTACTCTGTGTCCTTTCCATATAGGACTCCACATAATGAGACTTAATTTACAGTCTGTGTGCCCATGGTGAATAAGTTTTAAAAAAAGCAAACAAACATTGTCAAAGACAGGGAAAAACAAGAAGAAGATGATGAGGAGCAGGAGGAGGAGGAATAGGAGGAGGTGATGGAGGGAGGAAAAAAGGGGAAGAAGTTGACAATAAAGAAGTAGTTTCAACGGTTTTTTAATGTTTCTTTATGACACTACAGCACCTGCTTGTTCTCATTAGGCAGCTAGGTGGCTGGGAAGCAGGCACAGACAGACATACGTAAACACGGTAGTGTAATTAACATGGCAGAGGCCTCCTAATGAATCCATGTTCTACTAACTACTGCCACTGAGTCTCCACTATCACACGTTAATGGCAGCCTTTAGAACATGGCAAGTTCTGGAAGGTAAACTTTTTCACTTCAACTCTGGGGGAACTGCAGGTCAGATGCACTACAAATAGCCTCTGTTGCCACCTATGAAACTCACACACCTGGAGCACTTGGTGCACTCGGTCTCACTCCATTCAGTCCTTCGCCAGGGGGTCCCTAACTGGCAGGCCTGGCTGGCACACAGACATGGCTAAGGGGGGGTGGGGGTGGAGGTCAGGATTATGTAAGCTGACAGCTGGCAAAATCATTTTGCCTGAAAAAAATACTAGTGTTGAGAATGGGGGAGCTGTATGCATGGTGTATAAGCCCTGGCCAACACAACATTGAACCAAATAAGTTTACTTTCTCAGGCCTATACAAGTCAAGTGGCCGAAGAGCCAAATCTATATGGTAATGAGACATGGCCTCCTGACAATGCCAGGCTGCTTTACTGATACTTTACATGTGGGGGAAGGGCAACAGTCTGAAAGCACATTCTCCAAAAGAACAGATGTGTGTCATTGTCAAGGTGTGGATGGTGGGTGATTCATCATTGAATTGAATGTTTCTTTCTTTTGGCATGTAAGGCTATACAGAAATATACAGATATGTACATACACATTTATAGAATATATGTTTTATTGTTTGATTAGAATAAACCTGTAACATTTATGGTAAGTGTGAAATAATAAAATACGATTAACTGAATTTAACAGAGGGTCTTAGTAATACTAGTATGAACTCCTTAATGTTCCACAGCCCATGTTGGTTTTGGGTCATAACTTGTCTTTTAAATAACTTTTTTTATTAAAGAACGTATGGCTGCAGCCTTTACATTTCAGCCAAACAGTTTCAAGTGGTCTGCCTTTCCAACTTCGCTGCAGGGGTTTAACTTCAAGAGATAGACACGCCCAGTTTCCCTTGTGGGTGGGGTCGGTGGTCTCCAACTATTTAACAAGTTTGCAGCAGATGGCAGGCAAAGTTCGGGGGTGTCTTTTGCCGATAAACAGTGTTGCATCGTTGTCTGATATCGCCCAGTGCGTTTTCAGAATGCCATCTGACTTCCTAACACCGTTTTTGGAGCTGGACGACGAATTTTGCAAGGTGAGTGTTTCTAAGATTCAAGACAAACTTTTAATATTGGTTCTTGTCTAAGGAGGTTAAACAAAGTTTTAAACGAAGTTAGTTTTTAAGTTATGTATTGAAGATTTTTAGTTGGATTGGTCTTTTTTTAAATGGGCTTGCAGGGCTTGTCATTCTTCCGTAAAAAGTTAAGTTTGAAGTCATTAAAAAAGAACGTAGAGGAAAGGCCAGCTCTTTCTAGAACATGTTGTTTTGAGATGTCTGCCTTTTCTTGTCTTATTTCCCGTAACTCCTATAATTCATTTTTGAAAACCCGGCCTGTGGAATGTGACTCTATTCCCATTGTGTATTGCAGAATTTCCGTAGTCTGGACATGACAGATGGCGTACCACCCACCACGCAGAAACAGCGCGCCGTGGGATTTCAACGTAGACATTCCTTATGCCCGGTCACCCTGCCAAACTCAAAGTTCAACAGCGGCTGTTTCGATGGCAGCGGCGAATCCTCTCTTTGGCCCCTCAACGCAGTTCACCAGCAGTGGAACCAGCAGCAACAGTTGCCTCGCAACTCTCTCAACCAGATCCCCTTTCGGGTGGATCGATCGGTCAGCATGATTGAGGGACACGTTGGCAACATGGGAAACACCGAACAACCACCACCGCCACTGCCTGGCTCCTCCACAGGCCTCATGCCCCCGCCAGGCCTGAGCATAAGCACCAGCTCGTTGTCCTCTCCTAAGTCCCTGACCCCAACCCCTCCCATCTCTACTCGTTACAAGACTGAGTTGTGTCGCACATATGAAGAGAGTGGCACCTGCAAGTATGGTGCCAAATGTCAGTTCGCTCACGGCATGGAGGAGCTGCGTGGTCTCAACAGGCATCCAAAGTACAAGACAGAGCCGTGTCGCACCTTTCACACCATCGGTTTCTGCCCCTATGGCGCACGCTGTCACTTTATCCACAACGCAGATGAGATAAATAATATTGGTGGCGCAGCGCCAAACGCCAGGCAGAAGTTAAGGGAGCGTCCCCAGCTCATGCGCCAGAGCGTCAGCTTTGCCGGTTTCTCTTCCCAACCACTGACCGGCTTCCAGGCTCTCCAGGAGCCCATGACCTTCTCGAGGGCTTCCTCCGTCTCGCCCCCTCCATCCACCGGCAGCCCTGACTTGCTCTCACCACTCTTCCCCGAGCCCCGCACGCTGAAACAGAACTACACTCTCTCCACCGACCTTGACAGCGACCATATAATCGCCAACACTCGCGCGTTTAGGCTCGCGGATTCCAAAGCTAGCTCGGGGTTTGCGCCCAAGACGGTGGCCCAAAACTGCCACCGCAATGCCTTCACGTTAAACGGCCTGTCAGTGCTTCAGCGTAGCACATCTGCCGACTCCCTCTCCGACCAGGAAGGCTACACGAGCTCCAGCAGCCTCAGCGGTTGCGAGTCTCCTAGTTTTGAGGGAAGACGACTCCCCATCTTTAGCCGCCTGTCTGTTTCAGACGACTAAAAGTTTTTAAAAATGTGTGCATATTGCATTCTCATCCCAGCAGAAGTATTTCTGCTTAGTGTTCGTAAAAGTTACTGTCAAACTCGTTTATAGATATATACATGTATATCAGAACATTGGCAATGTATACTGTTGTATACCCCTTTGAGCTACCACTGCACAACAAAGTTTTTGTTCATTTTTTTCCTAGAGAACCTGTTCCAGGGTTTATAGTGATTCTACCCTCCATATGCTCGTCATGACGACTAACCCCCAGCACACATGCTTGAGTCTCTTTGCAGGTTTACCTTTGAAAGTGACTCTATTTTCCCTGTTTGTATAACCAAAGCTGCAACTTAGTTTGTATTGTTTGTAGGTGGGGAAAACGTACTGTAAACAACGTAGCCTCTAGTGAAGGCACCTAACGAACAGTATTATCTTTTAGTTTAACTATAGGGCGTTCTATGATTATTTATTGCTGTTTTGTATTATAGAAATCTCATTTTTGATACTTGGTCTACTTTGAGTAAATGAAATACTCTATTTGTTCCACATCCTTTGCTGTTGTTTGAACAACTCTTTAGCTTTAAGTGAACACAACCCCACAAACGTCCTTGCCATAGGAATTTTTTGCATTGAAGGTGATCATACTGTTTCAGCAGCAAGGCCTGCAGTACAATCAACCAAGGCTGGCTGAAATGTTCATCTGCAACAACAAAAAACACATGCAAGGCCACATGGCAGTTGTCCAAGGATGCTCTTTTTAAAGACTGTGTTAAAAGGTCTATCCCACTTGACACTTATCCTCAGCTTTTTGTTTGTTAATAGCTGCCACCATTCTCAACTGAGATGAACAAAGTGTATCCGTTTTGGTTCGTTTTTCTTTTTTATTTCATTTTAAAACATGGCAGTTTGACAATGTTATTCAAGAAGTGCCACAACGCCATTGTGTATCTTGAGAATCTTGCACTCTGTAGTCAAAATGTGTGTCATGTCTTGCAAGAGAAGAATTGGTCACCCAGGATTTAAATTCCTGTGAGCAGGCATTCTTGTAAACAGCTGAGGCTTTGACGAAGATGTGGGCATATTTTGAGAAAAATGATTTACATCCATTGTGCCCTAACTGTGAGAAAATGATTTGCATTTTGTTAACTTAAAATACTTATTTATTTTTTGTTTGTTTTGACTTGACAAAGCGTCAAAAAGATATATTGTGTGATTTTTATATTATTGTTTTCTATATAATTTAAGTGTAATGTTTACATTCCAGGGGAGTGTCCCAGTTTTTATCCTAATATATTGTTTTGTTCAAAATAAACTTGTATTAAGTGATAAACTGCTTGTTGCTTGTTTTAGTAGTTGGAAGTTACTGTCTTAATGAATGCATGACACTATGGGTTGTTTTGTATACCAACATTTGCACACATTTTTACAAGCTTTTAGCTGTTGTTTTTAAAAGACAAGTACTCATCTTTTGCCCCTTGTTTTAGTCTTCTGTTTATCTTGGATGTGCTCTCTCTCTCCCTTTCTCTCTCTCTCCCCTTCTCTTTCTGTATCTCTCCCCCTTTCTGTGACACAAGAGAAAAGAAGCGAGGCCCTTTGTGTGTTTGTGTGTCTGTGTGTGTGCATGCATGTTTTCTTTGGATTTGTTCCGACATTCTGTGCCCAGCAGATTTAGAATGTCGTCCTGTTGAATAAGTTCAGACAATAGAGATGGTCCTGACTCAGAAGGTGGGGGTAGCTCTGTTAGGCAGGGGAGGAGCAGGGGAAGGGGGGGGGGGTATGGAGGAGGTCTGTGTGTGTGTGTGAGAGAGAGAGAGAGAGAGAGAGAAAGGGGGGGGGGGGTCCTTTAGGCCATAAATGAAATGCAGGACACAGCTTGTGTGGTGAGCACAAGACAGTTCTTTTGTCCACCTACTCTCTTTTCTTAACAACATCTGTATGCTAATTCAGGAGAGGAGTGGAGGAAGGGGGTGGGGGGTGATTTGCAAGTCCATTGAAGACCAATACGTCCTCAGCAGATTTCTCAAGGAAACCCTGCAGGGGGATGGGAGTCTTTTTTCTTCCTCTTCTTTCTCTTCTCCTCCTGGAGGGATGAACAGCAGTGGCTTTCATGGGCCAACTGCTCACATAGGAAGTTCAGATGAAAGGGTGGAGATTCCCTTCCAGTTTCATAAATAAAGGATAACTACATGAATTGGTACACGCAAACACTGTGAATGAAATAAATTAGTACACATACATAAACACACACACACACACACACACACAATGAATGAGTACAGTACACACATAAACACGATGAATGAATGAACAAATTGTAATAAAATAAAACAACACAACTCTCTTGTATAGTGAGACACAGTATCCAATGCACTTGATTCTCTGTTCTCGCCATCCTGAGGGGAAAGCTAGACAAAAGCACAGAATGCAGAAAACTCAACTTCATAACACATACATACATTATCAAATAAATACCTGCCTCAAGATACATACATATACATATGTGCCTGAGTCCTCTCCGACCTGTTTATGCCTCAAGATACGTACATATACGTATTTCTCAAAGTTTTTCAAACCGAGAACCCCCACCCATCCTTTAAAAACATCAAGGACCACTCATCTAAGGACCACTCATCTAACAGGGCTATATAAATGCATGAATTGGTACAGCATCACCGCCCTGCCTAGGAAATGGCATGAAGATGAAATATATATGTTGTTTAGCTTAAAAGGTAGCTTAAAAAAACCTGAAAAAAATATTTTAACACAACTTCTTGCGGACCACTTGGGATTTCTAGTGGACCACCAGTGGTCCATGGACCACACTTTGAGAAACAGTCTGCTCTGAGACATGATAGCAGACAAGGGCTGCCTCTTCAGGCTCTTCCTGTGTCATCTTCCGTTTGCTGCCTCTAAAGGCTCGACACCTCCAGGGAGAAGCCTGTGCTACACTCACTGGTGCCTCAGCTTTGTGCCACTTCCTGGTCAGGGCTGACACCTAGAGGACAGCACCCTAATGGCCACTGACTGGACAGGAGTCTGCAAGTCCATCAGGATGGCGTTCAGTTCAGCAGAAGTGTCCGTCCACCTGAAGGTGCTCAGTCCACTGACTGACCAAACCTGGACCAGCAGGCTGTGCAGTGCCGAGGTGGCCGGCATGGGGGTGCCAAATAAAGTAAATTGTGCCCTCTATTGCAAATCGCTATGGATAAAAGTGTCTGTCTACTACTGCTACTACTACTACTACTACTACTACTACTACTAATAATAATAATAATAATAATAATAATAATAATAATAAATCATGGATTTTTGCATTCTAACTATATGTTCACAGGATAGTCAATCACTCTGTATGAGCTTGTGTAAGGTGACATTTTGTCATTCATCTCAATGAAAAAAAATACTATCCCGCCAACAGGGAGTACTTCATGGCCGTCAAAACTACTGTAAGTGAATTGTGATATTACTCACTCTCCATTCTAGTCATTTTTGTTCTAAGGTATAGTCAGTAATCTCACCTAACCTAAGTCTTCAGTAACCTAGGAAATGTTTAGTTTAACACTAACCACTCTGTTCACAACAAAAGAGTTGTAAGTGGATGTATTTCACTAGAGAGATCAGCCTTGAAAAGCATGAGGCAGAAATCATTCACATAATTGACATGTTTAATTACTCTCTGGTGTCTAACGTAGCCCACTTGGGCCTATAGCAGATTGAATACTGAAGAATAATTTCTGATTTTGAGTCAAGACATACTGCCGCTTCCCTGCAGGACACAAAACAATGGCCGCAGATTTTTACATTTTTAAACAATGTTACATAAGCCATGGCCAACTAGTAGACAAAGGAATTCAGTCTACACTGCCACTAAATGGTATATCACAGTTGTAGTAGTCCAGGGAATAAGTGGTTGACCTAGGCTTCATCATAGTCTGGAGTCAGGCTTACATGGTTAAGGTCAAACAAGTCCTTGTAGAGTAGACAAACCTTTCATGCCACACCATACCATGCATACCATACTTGCTTTGTAGTGTATATTCACGAAATCATTGATCAGCGGTAATCATTGTTCCTGATTACCTATTACTTCATGATTCACCTTGCTAAAAGAAGTTTGTTTAGGACCAAAGTGACCTATTTGCTGTGTTTAAACTGGTGTGTTCGGTGTCCTTTCAACGTTGGTGATCCCAACGTTCAAATGAATAACAGCCAATTCTCACTCATAAAAAATTAGTATTTTTCTTGTTGTGCCCTAAACTGACCACAAGGGGGTGGAAGTTCCCTATAAATATTGATACACAAGGGAATACAGGCTGAGAGGTTATCATTTCACATTCGAAAATAAACCACCCTTTAGTGTGCACTGGGAAACAAGTGAATGGTGTTTGTTTAGAAAATATCCTCTGCATACAACACTGCTAAATGTGGCCCTAAAGTCTCCCTTAATTAGAGAGCTGATTCACTTAATTACTTCACAACTCAGTAGTTGCTGACACCTTAATTATCTTCATGCAAATGTTATTCCCCCTACAGATCACTAACAAACATTTGTGTTTCATGGCAAAAGGTCTGCAGATCTGATCTTCAGTCTCCAGACTGCATGTCTCAGCAGAACCTGGTCAAGATCATTATTAGACATAAAACATGCCGTAAGCAAAACCAACATGCTCATTTGTGAATACTGCATTGAAAAGCCTTTCCTTTACAACGCAGGAGCAATTTGTTTTTGCTTCAGAGAGTTATGACTTAGTGAAAGCCTGGGGTAATGGATGTAATGTCTAATTTAAAGTACAAAGTTATCTTTAAACATGAATCATCTGAAATCATTAACATAATATCATGAATATTGTGTTAATATTTGATCATACTGTATATTTCTGGAGTTAGTGATATAATAATAGGATGATCTTCAAGATATCATTAAAGGGCTTAGCTTCTCTTGTAGGAGTTTAGAACCAGTCTAACAGTTTCACTGTCTAACAGGACATTGGAGAATTGTGTTTTCAAAGAGACTATTTATACGCTTTGCATGATATTGGGACCAAAGCATGCTAAATCATGCTCAATATGTTCAAGCTTAATTTCCAGAATGCTCCTCCTAAAACCACACTATTCTGCTGTCCCTGATGTCTTCAGGTCAAGTCAAGTCAGGTAGGTTTTAGTGTCATTTCAGCCACCATGTAGTGAGACGAAACAACATTTCACCGGGAACAACTGGTGATACATGCAACTGTTGAAACTCAGTATGGACAAGACAGATACAATATAATGCACACACACACACACACACACACACACGCACACACACACACACACAGAGAGAGAGAGAGAGAGAGAGAGAGAGGGAGAGAGAGAGAGAGAGAGAGAGAGAGAGAGAGAGAGAGAGAGAGAGAGAGAGAGAGAGCGAGCTCTGGCCAGACCTGTGGGCAATGCTTCCTTTTACAGTCCACTATTCACAAGGTATATACCCAGTAACAACATGGTACATTTATACACATCATAGGGTATACTTACCAGTACAATACAATACAACAAACCGCAACAATATCTGTATTCTGTGTGCCTAGCCACAGGTATATCTCGTATATCCCTACCTACTGCTGGAGAAAAAACATACTTTGCAGGCTTGTTCAAAACAAGGTGCCAAAGTATAGTTCATTTAATCCCTTAGCTGACCTTTGGAGATAGTGAGGTGTGTTTTTGTGTTTTTTAGGGTGCATTTACCATGAATTGACTTAAACTTAACTGTGATTATAATGCAGCCTGATGAGGTTGCTACACATACAGTACATAATCACATTTGGTGATTAGTCTGACACATCCACATTAAAAGCTTATTTATGCCACCCACATTTTGTGCCAGCCTCTCAAAAAGTGATACGATGATGTGATGTAATATGTCTACAAATTAAGGGATATATCATATCACTTGTTCAAGCTGTATAGATAATGAACAATGCCGATAGGCTTTTAAAGTTCCTACATAGTTTATGAGGATTACTCAAATACCCTAATAATGCCATTTTTAATACATGATACCACCAATAACATTTTAAAAGCACCAGGACTTTTGACCTGTTTCATGTTAACTTGTGTTTCATACATTAATTCAAAGTGTTTAATTTGATTAGTTATTACATTTGGCTAATTTTCAATAAATGATATGGGTAGTTTCCCCTAAATGTTTGCTATGTAAACATCCAGGATAGCACATGGCAGGACATGATGCGAAGTGTGACTGCTTCCTGTGTCACAGTATAACCACAACAATGACAACCAGACCACTATTAACTACCAACAGCCCCCAAACTGCCATCTAGTACAAGCAAAGTCTGTTTGTCTGTTATGGTTAGGGTTTGGGTTAACCCACACCATCACACAGCTCCAACCTCTTCATTAAGTTTGCGGATGATACAACTGTATTGGGTCACATCAGCAACAACGAGGGGCGAGGTGAGCCGCCTGGTCAAGTGGTGCAGTGAGAACAACCTCTCCCTCAACGTGGAGAAGACAAAGGAGATTGTCATGGACTTCAGGAGGATGCATTCACAGCACGCCCCCATCACGATCAACGGAGCTGGTGTGGAGAGAGTAAGCAGCACCAAGTTCCTGGGCGTACACATCTCCGAGGACCTCTCCTGGTCAAAGAACACTGCATCACTGGCCAGTAAAGCCCAACAGCGACTCTACTTCCTCCGCAAGCTGAGGAGAGCCAAAGCCCCATCTCCCATCATGAACACCTTCTACAGAGGCTACATAGAGAGCATCCTCACCAGCTGCATCACTGTGTGGTATGGTACCTGCACCGTGTCCTGCCGGAAAAAGCTACATCGAGTAGTGAGAGTAAGAGGATAGTGGGCGTCTCTCTCCCCTCCCTGCAGGACATACAGTATATACCACACCCGCCTCACCTGCAAAGCCCTCTGCATTGCGGGTGATCCCACTCACCCATACAACAGCCTCTTCAGTCTGCTGCCATCAGGAAGGAGACTGAGGAGCCTCCGGGCCAGGACCAGCAAACTGAATGACAGCTTTATCCACCAAGCTGTCAGAATGCTGAACTCTCTCCCTGTCCTGCCCTCCCTCCCACATCTGACTCCCGCATACACCACTTCCCTCTCCCGGTGTTGTTAGTGTAAGTGTCCCAGACTGGTGAAACGTACCTAAGGCACATCTCTCTCCTCCACACCTAAGATACATATCTGTACTGTGGAGTTCCTTTCCCACTGCTCCACAGAAATTTCAATGCATACTTCTCTTTGCACTACAACCAATGACACTACTGCTTAAATGGCACCATTTGAGGTTGATTATACTACACATTGTGTTTTTACTTATTTGTATTATATACAAGCATATTGTACTTTTTGTTGTTTATATGTCTATATTATTATGTTTGTCACCATGTCTTCCTGTCTTGTTTATAAGATGTTTAATGTTCAGTATGGGCCTAAGGAGCATTGTGATTTTAAATTCTGTGTGTGCAACCTGTACATACGGTTTTTGACAATAAAGCTGACTTTGACTTGACTTTGACTTTGATGAGTGTGGCTGTATGTGTGTGCGTGTTTGTGTTTTAGTTTTTGCACATTGGTGTCTGGTAAAACGCAATTTCAATCCTCTGTGTAATGCTTGCAACATAGTGAATTGACATTAAAGTACACTTTAATGTGTGTCACTTGCGACCAAAGCGGAAGAGGCTTCTTCAGGAAACCCGCCTGAAAGGCAGCGGTAGGAGAGATAGGGTGTGGGGTCAGGGTGTGAACGCTGTACGCAGCTGACTTCCGCCCGCATCTCCAGAGACAAATAGAGAAGGCGCTTAGAGTGTAGTGTGTGTCTTAACTCTACCGTTACACTTACATTTAGCAAGCACTTTTATCCAAAGCGACTTAGAGTAAAGGACATAAACAAGTTACAGATATGCAGAGGAGAACAAAGTAAGCAAGTTAGTTTTGTTTGGAAGGGAAGTACTCTCGGAAAAGAACATTATATTACACTTAATGTAACAGGCCTATGTCCTCTTAAGCATCAACATATTTACAAGAGGCATTTTATGAAAGAGGATTTTAAACTAAAATTGAACTCCCATGACAGAAGGAGTACATTTTAGTGTATTTCCAGAAATCTTAAAACTAAATAAACTATGGTCAATTTCAAATATTTCTCATAGGGCAAAAGTATGTATGTATTATTTTATGTTTCATACTATTTTGATTTTCACATTATACACAAATGCACCAAGAACCTTGTATGTCAGTTAACTGTCTAATATTTTTAACATGCAAGTTGACCTATATAAAAACACATAAAACAACTCTTGGTTTTTTGATACTTACATTTATATTTACACAATAAAACATTGGCATGCATATTTTCATGCTACTTCAAGCTTTTTGTTACATTTTGTACTGCAATATCTGGGATCTAATGTCAACTATACAACTCTTAAAATGGCAACTGTCAATAATTATGGCGCTCAAGGCCTTTGCTCTCTGCAGGATTTAAGGGCATAGTTCCCCCTCACATCATCTGCTTACTTTGTATACTTTCAGTTAAGATCAGCTTTAAAAGCATCCCATGCTTGAATGGATTCTGCCTAGATTTGGTAGATCATCAGTCTCTGTCATCTACAGAAAGCTAACACAGTCTAAAGTCTATGTCAATCGAATCTATTTGGAATAGGGAACTAGGAGAATTAGATCTTAAGATAGACTGGGACTTTCAGAGCATACACCACACACTATAAAAGATTTCAGAGGAAACTACAGGCTTCATATGACTGCCATATTTGCAATTACTCCTCACCCGGAACATTCCTACACAAGTTTTGGAATTGTCCAACCTTATCTAACATCTGGACTCATGTAAACTCTGTTTTATCTTATTTATTGAAATTTCTTATTTTCCTAACCCTGCTCTTTGTCTCCTTAATGATACCTTTGATACTTCTCTGAAACTAATTCAATTTAAAATGTTATTTGCTGGCTTTACGTCTGCAAAGAAAACTATTACAAAACACTAGTTTATACCTGATATTTGTATGAGGTCCTTCTGGTTACAAAGGCTTTTTTTAAATTGTTAATGTGGAACTTACTGCGAGACTGAATAAAGCTCGACCTGCTACTGTAGAAGCCCGGGAACACTTCTCATCAAATTTAATTACTTGGATGATTCAATAGCTCACATCACCGTGCTCAGGCACTAATGTTTGTCATGTAGGTTTTATTTTGCTATGGCTGTTTCTCAATAAAATGTTGAAATAAAGGGAGCTGTTTTTTTTTCTAAGAAAGGATTAAAGGAAGTGAAATGTGGATAACAGAATGTTAACCCACAAGAATAGCAGAACAGCAGAAAAATCTACTGTTTCAGTTTCGGTTTTAAGGTGGTTTATTTTATGTAAATACTTACGGTTCACAGTTCTCCAGCTGGCATCTATGTGTGCATGTGTAACAATGCCAGCTAGCACAGCTTGGCATAGAATATGGGTAAACCTCCCTCCCAATACCTCAAAAGATTATTTAGTTCACTTGGTAGTGCATCTGTTTCCCATACCAGAATTGCTGTGAGGTCGCAGGTTTGAGACAGGGTCTGGACAGTGCAGGAAGACCTAGGTTAGACATACATGCCTCTAACACTTGTGCAGACCTCCAAGTCTGTAAGTGGGAAACACTAAGTGGCTTCAACTAAGAATTACAGACAGAAGAGGGGTGTAGCTTGACTAACTGTTGGGCTGAAATGACAACAATGTTTAAAAATGCTTCTCACACAGCACAGAATTTTTGCAGCAACCTTTAATTTGTGCACAGTCATTCAAAGGTACACTGCCCTCCTCTACCTCTGTGCTGACATCAATAGGACCAGGCACTGGTTTAATGATGAGGGAAGACATACAGAGTAACCACACATCTGTGTGCGAAGTCACTTTGGTTCACAGTGTCTACTATTGCTGATAAATGTTCTGTCCTGATCCAGACTTTTTTCCAGTTATCTTTGGTGGGTGGGATAAGATATCAGCCAAGTCAGGTCACGTTTATTTATAGAACACTTTAAAAGCAACAACAGCTAACCAAAGTGCTTGACAAGTGCGGTGAACTGACTTGGTAACAAAAACAAACAGAATGGACAATATAAAGTCAGCATGACAATAAATACAGACATTTACATTGTGTTGAATGACAGGGCATAAAAATGGGTTTTGTGCAGTGGCACCTCGTTCCTCGCTTCCTTACGAGCACCCTTAAAGCAACCTTTTTTTCAGCCTGAAGGGAGGAAGACTATGCCATTGACATTCATCCATTCACATGATAACATAATACTGTTGCCAATTGTGTGCTATAAGGGACTTCTGTAAGTAAAGGCCCTTTAGGAATCATTCTGACTTTACCTCACTTTGTTTCATGGATCGTCAAAACATTGTAGAAATTTCTATTGAAGTAACGGAGGACTGATATTTTTGAATAACAGCATGTAGAACAGATCACTGACAGAAGAACAGACAGCATTGCTATAAGACTGCATTTCGAACCATTACATTCAAATAGAATTTAGCAGAAAAAAAAACAAAATGTGTTTTGAATCACAAAAATAATATTTTAGTTGATCGTTTTTTGCTCAGGTGTAACTAGTAATAGATAACTACAAAATAAGTGCAATAATGTACAGTAAGCCGATCATACAATAACCCTCTTTAAGATCCCTCTGCTTTGCATCTGGGTCCCCCATCACTCTGTTGAGGTTTATTCCACAGTATTGACCTCGCTGGACATTATAAATACTAGAGCACCTCCCCTGTCTGGTGGTGGAATAAGGTTGTTCCTCCAAGCAGGGAGAATGCTCCTCCTAAAACAATACTATTTTGATGTCCCTGACATCCTCTTCTTCACACACACTAATAAGAACCTAGCCACAGCTATCTCTATTGTAGCTATTGTTTTGTCCCTGTTACAGTGTCTACATCATGATGTACAGTTTAATAAAGTGTGTAACAACATGACATTATGTACTTACACCGAAGCGATACCCTTGGTTGGACTTCGATTTCATACTGCAGCATTAGGGTTAGTGTTAGGTATGTACAGTGTAAGTACAGAACGTTATATGTTGTTACATGGAGATACACCGCAAGATGGACCATTAAAATAGGGCTACCAATATGTTTCTATGTCATCATTAGCTAAATACCCAGTAAATAGTTAAGCTGAACAAGCTCTCCGATTGTCTCGGGAAAGTCCGGAAGGAGAAGCTTGGAGATAGCAGAGGAGGCCCCTTGGTCACAGGAAGTGCAGGCAGCCATAGACAGGATGCTCACAGCCAAACAAAATTAGCACATGAATAGCTGCCTACACTGAATTGTTTCCTTTCCCGTAAACAATAATTTCTGATTACCAATTGTAAATCATAAAGCTGTATTTATTATTGTTAGTCTATTATGAATGTTTTGTAACACTTTGCATTTTAATGTTATTTTAAAAACTGCATAGAACAACGTGTGGCAAAGTCCCTTGTGTATATAGAGCTACAGTATTATTCTAGTATGGTCTATTGTTTCCTTAATAATAAATATTATGAAATCACTTGAATACTTACATTGCAGTGCAAACATTTGGTTGCAATACTGTCATGTTTTTTTCTGTCACAAAAAAAAACAACAGACATCACTGATTTTGGGAGAAAGACGTAAATGCACTAATGTCATTATTTTTACCCTTACTCTGAATATTCAATTGCATACTTATACATTTATGGACAAGGAGCCTGTTCGACTACTATTATCTCTTTGATCAGACCCCCTGATTCTATCTGTCACATGACACCAGACAATTTAACTTGACAAGTCAACTTTACTTTGCAGTTGAGGCTGTTTGTGTCAGTGCCACTGAGGATGTTTGTCCAAATGCCCTCTGGTTCTCACACTGATTTTCCCTGGGCATCACTGAAGGGACACTAAATGCGGTGGATCATTAAGTAGTACACTATGTCTATTGATCCAGTGCATTCCAAAACATATCATGTCACCGATTTATTAGTCTAGAATCTGTAAAATGTGCTTTAGCTAGGTAAAATCCATTTTTAGCTGTCATTGCTCAGAAGTACTGCCCCCCTCCCCATCGTTCTTTGGGCTCTGTAATTCTTCAAAGTAGATAAGGAAATACAGTATGTGAAGCTCTTCTTTAAGTAAACAGTTAAGCTGGTTCATGCAGGTCATGGTCAGATCTGTTCCCCATGGTCAATGACTCATGAGATGCACAGTGCTCATTACAGAGATAGAGTTTGTATATCTGTATCTCTCTTTCTCTCTCTCTCTCTCTTTGGGAAGACAAACACTTCTCTCTTTGGGCAGACACACACTGAATTTGTGTGAGAAAACACAAGCAAAATTGAGGAAACACACACTTATCAGCCCTGTTCAGAACAAGGCGTCAAACACAAGCACACACACACACACACACCCTTTCACATACACACTTTCACATTCTTCAGCTCCTATGATGACTCATATGTGGTGGTAAAATGCATACAGCAACTGAGCTGTATGTAATAGCGCGAATGGAGCTGGTTTTAAACACTTTCAGTGTATATGCATGTGTGCAAGTTAGCAAATAACTATGTGTGATGTACAAGAGTAAGTAAGTGAGTGAGTGTGTGCATGAATGTACATGTGTGTTTGATGTTTCCCTTTTGCAAAGTGCTACATGCAGGTTGCACCCTGAAGAACCATCTAGTGTTGGTGTGTTTTAGTAAAGCCAATTAAAACAAATTCCACCCTAACTTACCTTAAGTGAACTTACACTGATTATACCATTTTTGGTCATTATTAAGCCTGGGTTCTGCGGGAGTGTAGTTGTGTCTCTTCTGCTGAGGGTAGGCTGCATCACCATCAAAGGTCAGGTCAGGTTTTGGTGTGTCGATTGCACTTTTCTCTTTATTTGTTTTTACCTTTAACCTTTTACCTTTTTACTTTTAACACTTTATGTGGATAGCCTGCCCACAGAGACATTGCAGATGGTTTGTGGAAATGTAGTTTCATTTTGTTTATTGTTTCCTGATTATCACCTTAATCAAACCCAACCCCTTATCTTAACCTTAACAAGACCCAGAGTTTCAAGAGATGATAATAGTCTCAGTGTCTGTAGGTCTGTAGGGACATCCAAATGAAATGTGATCTGTTTAAATAACATTGTGCTGCAAATCTGTTTAAGCTCAATGCTATTTTCTCAAAACAATACACTTAATTAGTACAACCATTCACCCAAGACCCAGACCATATCACTTAAGGGCTTTTGTAAACTGAATTGTACCAGACAATTTACAGAATTGGTATTTGCAATGCAAAATAAGGCAATATGTTCAAGCATTTGCATATTTCATGGTTGCATGCTGTATTAGAAATTGAATCAGACCACAGTAACAAAATCAGTGGAGACAAAAAAGAGCACAATTTCCTCCAAATGTCTCAAGGTAATAATCAAATAATGTCACTTACATGTGATGCATATATTTGGTCCTTGAGGTTTTCGACAATAAACTTCTTAAGGTCAGACTCTATTTTCCTCTTTCTCTTACTACCCCTCTTCCTCTGCAGACTCTCCCTCACCCTAACAGTTTCTCTTCCTCTTTCTATCCCTGCTATGCTACCTTTCATTTATATCCTAAACAGGTTAACTCCCATAATGTATTTTTCACTGACCTGATTGGTGAGCTTTGAGCTTTTGCACTTGCATGTGTTAGGGAAAACGGAAAAACTCCTGCACACTGTCCATTCCGCAGGCAGGATTTTATTCACGTGTTGGACATAGACCATTGTCAGGTTACTTCACAAGTTCACCTGCGTGTCTTGACGCTGTGGTTAATCATTATGTGTTTGTAGTGTCATTAAAGATAGTATTTGAGATGGCAAAGAAGAGAAACTACTTTATATTTTGTGTCTAAAGTTTTGTGTCTAAATGTGTTGAATATTTTGCAAATCATTCTTTGTTTTATAAAAAAGGGTAAAGCTAAGCATAAACCTGGCCCCATGTTTTGCTATTTGAGCATTAGGTTCCACAAACTGTGGGTTAAATTTTTTTATGTTAGTGTGTAAACAATTACAAAAATCTATGCTTGTGCATCCTCTGCTGAGGTAAAACTTTGGTGCTATCCACCAACGTGAGGTCAGGATGATACTGATGCCTTGAGCTGGTGGGTTGCCAATCACAGTACTTGTACACACCACTTCGGTTTACAGTGTACTGTTGTAACAGGGGTGGGATTAGCAGATTATATGTTGGACTGTGTGTAATAATACAGACAGGTCTGTGTGTCTGTGTGTGTAAGTATGTAGGTGAAGGAACCTGACGAAGGTCCATGACTGAAACGTTGTGAATAAATAAATCTTGCTTGCAGAATGGACAGTGTATGGGAGTTCACATTTTACTAAGTTATAGACCTTGGGTCACCTCTAACGCACTTGTCTTTTTCGAGGTGTGCAAAAGTTTGTTGTTTCTTGGAAGTGTTTATAATAAAGCAAACAGTCTTCGATAGTCTGCTAATCCCACTACTAATGAAGGATGTTACTATGGCTAAAACTGTTTGGTAAGAACTTGATCACTGTAGATTGGCCATGATAACTTCCAATAACTCATGATAACCTTGTCCAGTATCTAAAACATACTAGTGCATCAATTTTTTGTCAACAGATATTTCAAATAAAGACAGCCTTTTTGTATTTACAATGACATGGTTGCAAACTGTTTTTTACCCTGTAAAATTAGAATAATTTCGCTTTTGAAATGTTTACTTCTATTTATTTATTTGTGTTTGTTTCATTTCTCATAGCATTTTATAGCCAAATGTCAGTTTTGAAGCTATGAACCTATACATGTTCCAAGAGTTTCCTGTAGAGCAGGAGCAGGTGGTGTACACTGACCTACAGGTGTATTGGGGATGAAAGATAAAAGGCTGTGACCAACAGGTGTATTGGTGATAAAAGGCTTTTTGTGTCACAGAAATGTAAATGTATACACATTTAGGTTCATTTAGTAAAATGCAGCTGTGTTTTTAAAAAGTGGACACATGTGGAAATCATTGTAAAAAAAAACAGTAAGAACAATAATAAAAAAAACGTCCCTTGGTCTGATGTACTTAGCTGTGAATGCCAACCACTTTGGCACAAACTAGGAAGCGAAACCAGAAGCAGCTGTGTCTATGAAAATGATTCACAAATCAGTCTAAAACTTGAAAAGGTAAAAATAAACCTGGGTAAGAATACCACACAAAACACAGCCCAGATTTTCACACGTATGTCATCCTGACACTCTTTGTAACACACTCCACAGTCAATGACAATATTCTCTACATTAGACTCTGGCATGATGCCACTTCTTTGCCATTTCAAAAGTCTGTGTTTGAAAGTATTGACACACACTTCAAGACAAAAAGCCATGTCTGCTTCCTCTACAGAGTCCACATCCAAGACTCAAACAATTGTGCCCTTGACCATGCAGCCTTTAGCATCATTCACTGCTAGCATGTTGGCCTTTGTCAGGCAAGCACACCCCTGTTTGGACGAAAACCACAGACTTGTTGTTGGACAACAGCCCATCGTTAGTTAAACCATAAGGGCTCCCTTTAGACCAGCATGATGATTAGACTTCCTTTTGGGCACTGCAGCCTTCCTGAAGCAACATACAAAACACGTCAGAAAAGAATAACATTTTTGTGGTGGTGCTTAGGGGGCTGCAGTCATTGTTTAGGAACAATCTTAAGACAGTGGCCTTATGGACAGGTAGTCCTTTGATTCCAGAGGAGAGGAACACTGTGACCATGAACACACTGACCTCTTCCGGGACAGCAGGCTTCTGAATGTAGAAGAAGCAAAGGCCATGGTAGCACCCTAAAATAACTATAAGCATTTATTTTGTATTTGTATTGCATTGTTTTGTATTTTACTCTATTTCTCATCAGTGAATCATTTATAAACAGATCTACAAATGTTAAAGCAGACAGAGAAGGTGACAGAAAGGCAGAAATGATTTACTAATGAAAAATAGTAAATAAATCAGTGGTGCCTTAAGAGTTGAGGTGTTGTCTGGGTATTGTGAGCTTGATTGCTTGTCCCATTCATTTGGCTGTCTCAGGAACTGCCACACTCCCCGAATTAGCACACAAACGTTGATTGGAACCCATTGGCAATAAGCCAAGTTGTAACAAAAGACCCTTTTCACATTCAGTTGTCTAATGTATATTAATTTAGAGTGGGTCTAAGGGGTTACACCCCTGTTGACCTAAGAGTATTTACTGTTGTACATCTCTCAGTAATTTAGAGATACAGTTGATTTTCATCTTGAAACTTGTTTCTCTCCATTGGTGCTATAAAGTAAAATAAAACCTTGTCCTGATTCTCCAACCACCGTGCTGACTGAGTCTCCTGTGGTATAAAAATTACCATCACAAGGTAGGTCTTAATGATCTTTATCATGGCTTGATAAATCAGGCATTTGACTTTGTGCAGGTGGGAATTTTCTGTCTCCTCTGGTCTCAGGGTAGAAGTTGCATTTCATCTGTTCTTAGGGAAATGTAGTTAGACAAAAGGGAGTAAACTGTCTCCCCTGGTCCCAGAAATTGTTTTGTAAGATTTTCTTCATCGTGAACCCCTTCTGGTGTCAGTGCACAAGTTGTATGTTTTACTATAACTGACATTAGTAGTTGGACCCAAACTTGTACAATACCCTTAGCAAAAAGAACTTTATTGAAGTTTACTATAAGTGCATTACTGCAGTGTTTGGCCCAATAGTGAGGTAACTGCAGGAAATAAAAGGGGAAACAGACATACATCAGCCACAAGCAGCCAAGGCCATGCGGCAAGGGAACTTCTGTCACACCGGATCTTTAGCTGACATTTAGTAGATCGGTTAAAGAACACAACCCTTATTTCAGTGTGTGTAGTACTAAAACCAGCAAAAATACTACAATCTCACATATGAAGGCACCTCAAAAGACGGTGGTGTGGGGAGGGCGCGGCCCATTGCTAGCTATTTGGGTGCCACAAGCACAAATGCTTTGTAGTGCCCCACCACACCACCCCATCCCTCCCTGCCCGGAATGAACAATAATTCAGAATTTATCAGTGCGACTCATTTTATTGCATTCGCATAATTTTATATGAATATGAAGTGGGAAAATCTACATAACTGTAAGATTGATTCTTTTAATATTACTGTTTCACGATGTGGTCTTTGGCCTTTGAACCTGAACCATTTACTTGAGAGGACAACCGCCTAAATAAAAATGCTCCTAAAAGGCAGTATCATTCAAAATAAACTTGGCTAATAGGGCAGACTTTTCCTTTAGTCAAGTCATTGACTCGTGCTTAGCATTTAATTTATATATTAATATAATATAATGGTGGAGTTTAAAACTAGTATGTGTGTTCAATTGCATTGTCTTTATGTAGGCTACCTTAAAATCATACACAAAAACAGAAAAACGTTTGAATTGACTTTATTGAGCTATCTACTTGGTAGTCCTCTGTCTGCTGCGTCATCCTCCAAATATCTTCTATATGGTCCGTTTCGCTATGTTAGCTCTAACGAGCTGCTTCTACCAGCTGACTGGGTGGTATCGTGTTGCACTTCTGTTTTTGTGTATGAGATTATGGTATATAGCCTAAAGATAATGCAATTGAGCACACATACTATATACTGTTAAGTTTTAAATTCCACCATTATATTATATTAATATATAAATTAAATGCTAAGCACGAGTCAATGACTTGACTAAAGGAAAAGTACGTTTTCATTTTAAAGTACAGTATAAGTGTAAGTCTCAGTATAAATGTAGGCCTACTTAGTCTTAGACTTTGTTTAGAAGTTTCAGTATAAGCCAAGTATACTTTACTATACTTCTATAAGTATATAAAATATAGTTTATAAAAGTCAACTTCAAGTATACTTCCTCAGTTTTAGTATAAAATAAGTAGGCTATACTTATAGTAAACTTTTAGGGTAATAACAAAAACTAATAGAGCCTTGGTCACGAGACGAAGACGAAAGCGAAATTTTAAAAAGGGTGACTAACACTAGAAAGTAATAGCATAGCTAGCTAGTAACCTCAGGAAGGAAGCACTTATCGGAAAGTTAACTGAAAACAGCTAAGTGACCACGATGAATTGCTTACAATAATAGCCTTTGCATCCACAACGTAAACTTAGCCAGCATCAATTATTTACAACTTTAATCATTTGCAACACTTGTTAAGCAGCGTAGGGGCTAACGTTACAAAGTTTTTGGCGGTAAGTTTATTGCCTGGCAAGGGCTACAGAATTAACTGTTTTAAATTTATTTAAAACAGTCTTATCTGCGAGCGACGGGAGCTTCATCTCGCGTAATGTGCGCGTGAGGAGCTAAGGTAGCCTACTGGGAGGGCTGTATCTCATAACTCCCCACAGCTTCCTTTATTAAATTGATAATCTCTAAGTCATGTTTATAAGAATGGCCTGGGGCATTCTTTTCTTAATCTTCACCTTAACAGAGCTCTAATAAATGTTTTACAGCCTGAAGATGTCATGTTGGTGCCAGGACAGGTGCACTTACAAAGAAGGCTGTGTTTTATTTCATATTTTATTTCATTAAAAGAAACAAAACGTCAGAAATAATTTTCTTTACCAAATTCCTTAAAAATGCGCATACATGAAGTTGGCTAAATAGGCTACAGGCTATAAAAATATACAGACTATTAATTTTAAATTGTTTCATAAAAGTAACAGGGCTGACCGACGTTTCCTCAAATGACCTGAATAGACCTCAGCCTCACAAGGAGGAACGAGAGGAAAACACCCTTACACGCCCATTCTCACTTTTGTCGCTGTCAGAGGCGACTAAGAAATATGCTTCTAAAACAAGAAATTTGGCGATGTGAACAGGAGAACATATGGAGACAAAAGGTATGGTGGCACTTTAAGTCCCTTTCCTTGTTGCAGTACAGCCTAAAGTAATAAGAGCGTGTTATATGCTGTGATGAAGGTTAACATTGGCTTATTAGAGGACTAAGATATCACGGAGACTGGGCTACATGATGACTTAGTCACAGCATGCGATTTCCCCGTAATAATAATAAAAACTTATAGCCTATCAAAAGTTATGGCATTGTTTTTTAAACAAAGAAGGTTACCAAACTTGCGTCAAACAGACTAATTTGGTTCATGTTGGAACGAGTCGAAAAGAATTTTGTTGACAGCTTCATGCAAAGATGTTGCATGTAGGCCCAGTGAGCAGTAATCGTTTGTGCCGAGATACTGTGGTGTAGATAGTCTACAACGTGTTCGTTAGGTCAAGATGCAAAGAAATGAGGAGGTCAAGGTGCCTGTTGCTTTAAGACGTAAAAGTAGCCTACCGGTAGTTGTTTTACACTTCCCAGTGTATTTTTAATAAAGACATTTGTATACAAACAGCTAATCTGGAAACTCGCGGGAATTCACTCATGGGCCGGTTGGATGGGACTGCCACTTATCTTGTCATTCTGCATTTTTCATTAAACTATGCGTTCATTCTCCATTCATTTGACAGCACAACATCTATATTAGAGATTGCATGGGTTTTACCACTTTAGATAATTCTCCCCTTCTAAATAGCTTATTTAAGATCATTGGGCCCACGAGTCGTGTTTTCTGGAGCGGTAAAATGAAATAGCAACATAATAGCGGAAAACGTCAGTCGGTTGAGATGTAGCAGGAAGAGACCAAGTGGAGCAGAAAAGACGTTGCAAGAAGATGCTGTCAAATGTGTGAAATCAACAGACCTGTTTCAGAGGACACTCCAGTTGCATCCGGTAAACGCAATTAATTTTCAGTCGTTCAGGCTATCTGCAGTGTTATCTTTGCACTGTTTGCAGGGTCAATTTGTAGATTATTTTGTAGATGGGCCTACAGTACACAACTTTAATCACAAATATATTTTCAAAGGCGTGGACATTACATTTCCGGGCTGAAAAGGAGGCACACTTTGGCCCTGTTGATATTATTATGAACACAACCGATGCACCTATGTAGTTTAAATCTTAACAGTAGGCTAAACCATAGCCTAAACGTCATGCTTTCGCTATGCCCTTAATACCACGGTTACCCTTCTGGGCCAAAAAACGGTAGAAATAGTGAAGTTAATTGTAACAGGCTAGCGCAATTTAGCTCGCAAACATACCATTTCGGTTTGATGTTTTAACATGCCAATTTTCATTTACACCGACGTTTCCCTTGAAGGCACCTTTCTTTTCAAGTAAGTAAGTAGCCTAACATGCATTTTTGTACGCTTTTCACAGACAAGGCAGATACAAAGTGCTTTACAGTAGCAGGATAACTAAATAATACAAATGAAATAAATAGCAGCAACGCAACATAAGCTAATTGTTAAAAAAATAAAAGCACACATTAAGCATAGCTGTTATAATACAACATAAAAAGAAGAAAAAATTGAGATGGGTGGGTGGCATTTCAAAATTTAGGGGCCACAACCTCAAAAGGCTGGTCACCACTTTTTAAAAAGGTACGTGGACAAGGTTTCGGTTGATTTCTGGACTTCTTTTTGTGACATCTCTATGTACGTTAAATGCAGTTTAGAATCTCAGCTTTAGTAGCCTGTCATGCTTTGGCATAGTGATGCCAGTTTATGCATTTTTGGATGACCAAATATGTTTCCATTAAAAAGTATTAAAAAGTAGGCTATAGCCTACTGTGCAAAAATACAGCAAGTGTGCAAGAAATTACACATATTCCCACAGGCCGGTATGCGCTTACACATGCTCACAGACACACACACCCACACACACTATTTTTGTGTAAAGACAGACGCAGGAAGCATTACATGAAAAAAACGTTTTGTGTTAACTTAGTATAATGTAGAAATATCTATCTTGCTTAATGTGTTTAAATTTATAAGGCAACATGTGTAACTACAATTAAACTTTTACCAGTTTCTGATGCTGAAGGGAGGACCTGTGGAATAAGATTTAGGCTATATAAATAGCAAATATTTACTCAGTATCAAAACAGCAGCCAGAATAATATCTATATTACAGTATGAAACCATCATCAAAAATCAATCAATCAGTGGATCAATCAATTAATCAATCAAAGCATCAGCCTTCAAAGGCACTAAAAAAGGAACCCTCCAGTTCCCTCCTAATCATGTATTTGCTCTGGGAATGTGTGCGGTACATGCACGAAGGTCTGTGTGGTACGTTCATGGAGGTGTATTTGTGGTGCATGTATGGAGATGTGTGGAGTATATGCACGGTAATGTGTGTGGGGCATGTATGGGAATGTGAGGGGTGTATGTTTGGGAATGTGTGTGGTAAAAGCATTGCAATTTGGGGCACATGTTTGGAAATATCTGTGGGGCATGTATTCGAATGTCTGTGGAATATGTATGGGAATGTGTGCGGTACATGTATAGCAATGTGTGGTGTACAGTACAGGTATGGGAATGTGTGTGATAAAAGCATTTCAATTTGTGGTACATGTATAGGAATGTGTGTGGTACATGTATAGAAATGTGTGTGGTGCATGTGGGAATGTGTGTGGTGCATGCATGTGTCATGGCTGAGTCCTGCATCTGCTGTTACCCAGGCACTATTCCAAGGCATTTCAGACATAATATGCACTCCAATCAATCAAAGAACGTAAACAAGAGCACTTGCCGACATGATTCTGATTTTAATTAGATGATAATAATAACTCATAATAGCTCCCTTTTTAAATTAACCTAGATTGGTTACTCTTGATAAAATTTCACAAAGTTTACATACATTTGTAGTTTAATCAGTAGGCTAATTGTAGTTTAATGACATGCAGTAATGAATATGATGGAAATGCCTGTGTCTCTGAAAGATTACGAATAAATAAAAAATTTCCTATTGTAAAATCTCAGCCTTACATTGCAAAACACAGGAAAGTCCTAAAATCGGTACTTCTTGGGTATCTCTTGGAATAGTGTAAGTAAAACACAGAAAGTGTCATACATTGTACATAGCTTGTCACTTGGTGTGACTAACAGATGAATGCAGCAGTGAAAACATACGATGGACTGTATCTTATCTTTATTTAAATATGTACGACATCAACTTTATTATAGTTATACCTATACTTTTCATACATGTTAAAGGAGTGTGTCGATACAGTCAATTTGTTTACAGTGCAACAACGATAACGTGTTGTTGCCAAGATAGACGGCAGAAGTTAAAACAGTATAAAAGGATGTACTGGTAAATCTATACTGTATCTGTAACTATATACACTATACAATGTAGTTACTGTAGTTATAGTTTTAGTTATACAATTGCTGTCTTAAGTTTTGTATGCAAGTAGTTTGTTGTGAAACAATATAATTAACAGTGTGTTCACACAAAAAGGGAAAATGCACTATGCTTAAATAGTATATTTACAATAGTCTTCCTACTCTCTGTAATGCTTAATAATTAACATAATAACAACAACAGCTATTGTATTATTATTGTTGTTTTTTGTTATTACAACTGCCAGTCTCTTCTCTTTGGGATTGGAATCTTTGTTAACATTTGGTCCTTTTCTTGGTATTTTGCAGAAGCTACAGTGAATGGTAAGGACCCACCCATAACCCCATTATCCAAACATGGTCATGGCCAGAGGCACCACCCAGGACGTAGTCTCCTCAGAGTGTTTGTGCTGGGGATGGTTCTGTATTGCTTCCTTTACCTTGGAGACAGAACTCTGGGAGTTAGCCAAAAACACTCTTATCCCGGTTTGAGGACTCAGAAAAAGTGTCTCCCAGAAGAAAAAAACCCTTTGGTTCACATCCAAGACTCCAGGACATATTTAGTTGCATCGTATGCAGAGCAGCGATCAAGACCCTCTGAAATCCGCACCATTGCGATTGTGAAACGAATGGAGTATGTCAACTATTTTTGTACATTTTGCTGTGACAATGAACTCAAAAATAGCAGTGCTACGTACGAGATCCATTCTGACCACTTCGGGTTTGACTACGGCACAGCGGACATCATGTGCTTTATCCCTAAGAACTGCTCAATGCCCTCCCACGTGGCAATTTACACAAGGCCCCTTGGCTCCCAAAAATCTTCATTTCTCCCTATTCGCAACCAACACGAGCGTCATGACTCTTTCCCCTACCAGTTCACCATCTGCATCTCGGCAATGTATGAATATGCTAATGTCCTCCAGTTGGTGCAGACCCTGGAGATGTTTAAACTGCTGGGGGCCGATCATGTGGTCATCTATCAGTCCAGTTGCAATGCCGCTACACAGCGGGTGCTGGATCATTATATCCAGGACGGCTTTGTAGAGATCATCCCATGGCCTATAACGAAATACTTGAACGTGTCACGAGGATGGCAGCCATCTGTCTCCCCGGGTAGCCTGCACTACTTTGGGCAGATCGCAGCACTAAATGACTGTGTGTATCGATTCATGTACCAGACCAAATACATAGTGCTGCAGGACCTAGACGAGCTCATTGTGCCCCTCTATGTGGACAGCTGGCCAGAGCTAGTTCCCCTGCTGGAACAAAAGTACGGAATGAGCACCAGCTTTGAGTTTGAGAACCACGTGTTCTGGAATACTTTGGGTGGGAGAAACGCGGCGCAGCGGCCGAAAGAGTGGCAGGGGGTTCCGGGCGTAGACATCTTGGATCATGTGTGGAAGGAACCCAACGACCCAGAAGCCTTCAACAATTTTAAGGTGATTGTCAATCCCCGTACGGTGTACCGCACAACTGTGCATGGTCTGCTATCGGCTGACAGCCATAGGGTGCGAGTGGATCGCGATGTGGCTCGGATGTACCACATCAGGGCACCCTACCGTCAGGATGTCACCGCAGAGGACCTCATTACTGATGAACGGCTTTGGCACTTTGCTCCTCGTCTCATACCTGCTGTGTCAGATGTACTGAAAAAGACCTTTTCAAAATAGGGATTCCTCTACCACAGATTACATTGGTAGAGTGTTTTTTATAATTTTATTTTTTTATTACACACACATACAGAAAACATGTATGTAAATTTCCAACAGTATCATAAAAGCATGCATAGGTCCAGAAGCAAGTTGTATCCATATTGTTATATGCTGAATGGAGTCCGGTGTCCAGTATTTGTATGTCTCTGCAAATGCAAATGTTGTTCTATGTCCATCTACTCTACAAGTAAATGATCCCATTAGGGATTTGCTCGTCACTTGACGGCAGGCACCGAATCAACGAGCTGGTTTGTAGTTAACTCACAGAGGTAAACAGTGATGTTTGTGTGTGTTTTTGTTTGTTTGTTTTTTTTTCATTTATTATGTGTTATGTTTGTTATGCTTTAACTCCTGTATTAACCACAAAAGGTTATCTTCTCAGACAGGTTTCATGACAATAAAGGATGTCCCAACTGACTCTCCGTCTAGTAAAATAAGTGTTTTTTCATAACTTAATCCTGACTAAGCTTTGCTAATTTCTGAAGAACGGAAAATATGAGGTTACGCTTTATTGTACAATCTACATCAACACGTGAGAGGTGGTCTTGAGAGGTGGAGTAAAACACTGTAGAACCACAACTGTCTGTGCTCTCTGAGTGTTTTTTTTAGTTTATTAATAGTATTTATTTATTCTTATTTTGTGTAACATTCTCAGGTGAGAATGATGCACAGCAGAAACATATTGGCATAACATTTGACACCATCTCATTCAATTTATTATCAACAAACTGTACTTATGTGCCAGTTATTTTAAACAATGTTTTGAGAATCTAGAGTAGTATAATGTGCAGTAATGTATAAAAAATATTCCTAAGATGTCACAGCCTTGCAAATATTGTATCAGTCTGAAGTGACAACTCAGATAATCAATCACAGACCAGCCACACATGTAACACAACTGGCTTTATTAGGCATCTTTTCAATGCCAGCATTTGGCATCACTGAAACAGAATTTAAACATGAGGTATGAATAACAAAAGCATCTCAAACTCATTTTACAGTTTAGCTTGATGTTTGCTCTCATCAGGCAAAGCAATAGCAATGGACTTGATTTGAAATAATACTAATTAAAAAAACAAACCCTAGAAATGCAATGGAGTGCCATGTCCCTTAGCTTCTTTAAAAAGCGCCATGATTTTGTGTCGATATACATATTTTTTCCTGTATAGTATGTATGTGTGACACATTCTGAGACATGGACGTTTGAGCCTCTCCTCATAGGCAGTGCCTTTCCTGTAGAATTTGAGACATGTTCTGAGATACGGACGTCTGTGCCTCTCCCAAAAGACACTGCCTCCCTGACGATATGACACACAAAAATAAGATATGGCAAAACCAAAACGAGCACATTTATCTGTAACTGACATTCCTGCACCGACTGTGCACCCCACCCAAACAGCTAAACAGATGTGTAATTGGGCTTGACCAACAATTAATGTTTTTTTAACATACAGTATTTTGGGTTACTCCAGAAATGCAGCGCATTACGCACATTAAGACTTGCAAGAAGAACCTCAGTGGCAATGCGCCCAAATGTCACAGACATAAGCCTCTCAGTCTCTAATGCCTGCTCATCTGGTCACAAAAGCTGCCAGACAGATGGCTTTTGTGTTTGAGCACATAAACATGGACGGTCTCCATCCTGTGCCTGTGCGCAGGCAAGGCTGTGGACGGCTACTTCCTCTCCATGCAGGGGGCTTATGCACAGACACAACCGTGGCTCCTTTCGGAGCATGTGTGGCATCAGCGTTTAGGACTTTGGCCACATCACTAGTATTTCTACATATTCACATCATTAACTGTATTGTTATTAAACAAAAACAAAACAAAAAGAACACTACACTGTACATTGTACAAAAAGTGAATAGCCAATGATTGTTGAATACATTTACATAGGATACAAAAAAACAACATACACACAAACAGAAAAAAAAAATTGTGCTGTGAGACTGAAAAAGCCTGTCCTGTCATTTTCCATTTCACTTTCCATGTGAAAAAGAATAAAAATAAACCTGTCTACATAATGGCTGTGTAAAAAAAGTTCTCACTGTTTTTTTTTTTTCTCTTGACATTTTTGCTGTTTGACAAAACCGCTGCTGCTGCTGTCAGGGTGGAGACTACACACGCCGGATGTGGCCAAACTTCCTGTGCTGGCACGCATGGTTATGCCAAGGTCCCCCTGCTGCTCCCTCGCTGGTTTACCTGACGAGGTGAAAGGTCAGCCAGTACATGAAGATGGGCTGTGCGGCAGCGATGGACATGGTGAGGTACATGCGCAGCTGGTTCTTGGCCCCCCGCACCAGCACCCCTTCCGCGGCCGCCTCCGACAGGATCTTCAGACGCAAGGTGCGGATCTTGGGGCAAGAGAAAACAGGACAGACACACACGGACACACACACACACCTTCAGTGTCATCACTGTGTAGACTGGGCCAAGGGTAGGTCACAGTCAAACAATAAACATTTAGTTCTTATCTAATCCAAAGATGTACATAGACATCAACAAGGATGTGATGAGCATGTAAGCTTCCTACATAAATCAGTCACACAGTAGTGCAAGGAAGGAGAAGGAGAGCAAGATAAGGTACACAATAAAAATAGATCCAACTTGGAAAAGAAACGTGCATTTAAAGCCCATGTTAATGATGAGAAAAAGCTTGTAACGGTTACGAGTGTAATGTGAAAGGTTGCCTCACCACAAATGTTGCAATGTGCCTCCAGGCTTTCACAGACTGTGGTTTGCAAAGTTGCAAAGTATGTTGCATACACTTACAGAAGTACGTCTTAGACAAAACTGTGGCGCCTTCAAGTCTAAGACAATTGTGGGGGAAACACAGCCTGAACATACATTTGTGCATTCATGCGTGAACACAAACGGACTGAAAAGAGGAAGTCACGTGTCACTTAAGGTTTTGCACGAGAGGCTGCAATAATTGGTTTTATCTGAATGTCAATTTTTAGAATTTGTGTCAAATGTTGTGACATTCATTTGTGACAACATCCAGGAGAACGTAATATTGGGTTTTTACAACTAAAATCCATTTTTGTGTACTGCCACCCCAAAACAGTGAAGTGATGCAAACATTTTTGTCCTTCGTCATACTGGACCAAGTTTGGTTTTTCAACATTTACACACTTTGCTAAAGCAGGATATCCTAATTAGTGGTCTGAAGGTTGTTACTTCAGCTTTGACCTGTGGCTTGTGCTTAACTACTCAAGGTGCAGGATCTTAAAACACGGCAAAAAGAACCAGGGTACGCTCCCCTATTCGGACTGCTTAATTTCACAACTGTTTAACAATGACAGAATAAGAAAAAATGACTCATTTGTTTTTAATTGAATCATAATCATCAGCAGTATTTTAGAATAGCGTGCATGTGACCACCGTTAGTGTACAGGTAGTAATGGCATTTCTCCACTGCATCATTTTAGCCCTACTCGACTTTACACGGCTGGACTCTACCTGCTTTTTTGTGTTTCAATTGATGTTTAAATAAAATGCATCACATTTACAAAACACGCACACAATCTTAAATTACAGCTTGTAGGTTAATTTTTTGTAGAATTGAAAATGAATTGATAATTCGCCTATACTTTTCCTGAAGACAACATTTTAATATGTTGGTGTTACAGAAGTGTTTCAACCCAGCCCGTACACACTCACTTGTAGCATAACGCCACCTAATAAAATGGGTAAATGCAAAAATTAGGGTTTTAAATTGCCAATATCTTTGACCAAGAAGGCACTGTACATTACACATTATAGGAGGTGCTGTAATTGCACAAAATGTTAGTTTTTGTATTATCTGGAGAACCACCAGTTGAAAATTTTTTTGTGAACCCCATTGAACCTCATGCATTAAAAACATGGTTTTTTTTAGCATGCCAGTATTAGTCATTTCAATGCAGCCCATAAATACATGTTTGTAGTGTATGCCTTGCATGAAAATCACCTTCCAATGATAAAAATGTCGGAAAAAAAAAAAAGCAAAAACAACTTGCCATGTAGAGTAGCCAAAAATCAATACCATGCGGTGGTCATATCCTGTACCGCTATGCGGCACATCTAATTGTATGCACATCTCTTGTATGTATGAATTATGCCATACAAGTAAAGGTTATTATTATTATATTATCATTAGTTTTTCTTTTAACACTACCTCATGGCAACCTTGTTAGTCTGCCTCCAGCATGATCATGTCTCAGACTCTGAATCATTGTGGACTGAGCCCTTAAAGCAACACTAAAGTTGGGTAAATTGTCTTTCTTATGTCTTATTCGGACTACAGACGAGTCAAACTTGCGTAGTGCAGTTATAGCCCATGGGGGGCAAAGCGAATTGAGCGAACTGCCATTTACCTTGTTACAAGTTAATGAACCACTGAAACAATTTTAAGCATATACTTGTGGGTATGCTCCCATCTACTCACCATGAAGACAAATATGGACATGCAGCACCACAGTAATGTGAGGTAGTAGCCCATCCTGCCAAACAGCAACCCTGCCACCACCCCCACTATCATGCTGAGAGGGGGAGAGGAGGAAAGCCAAAATAAAGTACACGCTGACAAAGATTACATTTACATTTTTAGGTCACAATCTAACCATCATTGTAATTAAAAAAAAAAAAAGTTTCATCAATAAGTTGACTGGCCTGTGCTTCTACACACTAATCGCTACGCTGTACCCAGACTGAAAATATCTACAATAACCTGTCATATTTTAAAAACTATAAATCACATAAACACGGCAATAAATTAACATATCATGATGCAACAGAACTTTGGCCCTTTTTTCAAATAGTAAGGAGTGTTTAACCCTATTCAGAGCATAGTCTAGTGCTAGTGGGCCAGTTAGGCTTTCAAAGAATGCATATTAGTGACAAGTCTGCCTAAATTAAGTTGTAAGTAATAAACCTACAGAAAGAATACCCTGACACAGTTATTTCTGCAAAACAAAACCGGTGAGCTTTTATTAGTGGATTTATAGGTCCTCCAAGATAGCTTAACCAGGCGTATTGCTAATCCACATTCTCAGTAAATCATGTACTCCCATGACGCTGTGGCAGGGCCCTGGGTCTTACCCGACGTATTTGTAGCCAGAGAAGGCCACCAGGTCGATGGTGGTGAGGTCTGTGTTGACTGTGACCAGGTAAAGACTGAGAAGTGTAGCCAGCACCTCTATGATCAGCCACACCAGCGCCGAGCTGGCCTGCATGCCTAGGCTTTCGGGCGTGAACCTAGAATAACCACACACATGTTTACAACAAAACATACATATATATATATATATATACAGTATGTCACAGAAGTGAGTACACCCCTAACATTTTTGTACTCTTTTTATTATATCTTTCCATGGGAGAAGTCTACAGATATAACACTTTTGTACAACGTAAAGTAGGCAGTGTACAGCTTATAGAACAGTGCAAATTTGCTGTTCCCTCAAAATAACTCAACACACAACCATTAATGTCTAATGACATTACGGAGCTGACCTTGAGCTCCTCCACATTCCATTTGAGGATGCCCCACAGATGCTGAATTGGGTTTAGGTCTGGGGACATGCTAGGCCAGTCCATCACCTTCATCAGGTGGTACACTACACCACTGCCATGTTGCAGCCCTGTCAACATTGTGTTAAATCCACCCAGCGACTCTCTACAAAGATGATGTGATTGGTCCGACCAGATTTGTGAGAAAAGCTAATGAACTTAGAACATAGAAGTGCTGGTGAGTGGTCTTCCCCACACTGACCTTTAGGAGGAAAAACTGTGGCCCTCTCAAACCGCTGAGGGTACACACAAAGCTGCAAGCACTAACCACATTAAGATCACTACTAGTGTGGTCTGGCCTCACTGCAAACAGGCAGGTGGCAGAGCACAGCTCGGGGTGAATGGAAAATGTTACATGCTTGTCTACTGTCAGTCAGACTACAAGTTGCATGCACGCACGCGTCCCTACAGTGGTCTGAGCACCCAAGTTTTAGAATTCAGTGCCAGAGAGTTAGCCACTGAAACCTTTGCATTGGCATTCATTCACTCTACGGTAGGTGGATATTTCCTGCTTCAACCAATCACTACTGCTTGGTACATTCAGCTTTTACCAAAACCTTAGGAAGTAGGCCAGTAATGCCCCCCCCCCTTGTTTGGGCTTTAAACCCTCAATTTTAGGAATAGTTGGCAATACAGATATAGATGAAGCTATACATTTTATCTTACCAGCTTTGTTGAGTGCTGTTCGAACTACAACAGAAATTCAAGATTGAGCACTTGAGTTCAACGTTATCATTTTCTCCTCTGTTCACGGATTGGCCCGTACACATTCAAAAACAGGCCCGAACCAAAACTTATGTTCATGTTCCCTGACGCAGTTGCTGGAGGTAAATGAGATTGAGCAGAAGCACTAGGTGCCGCTAGCCTGGCTAGCAAAGAGTTGCTGCTTTTCAGAATGTTGCAGACAGTCTAGTTGCAAATCTTTGGTGTGAAGCAGCTGTAAGCTAGCCAGACAAGTCTGCCCACATCAAACTCTGTGGTCTGGCCATGATAGATAGTCCAGGCTCAATCCAACTGTTGTCTTCTAAACTGCCTTTGCACTTAGTAGGATAGTGTTATGACCAATCAGAGCAATGAACTCATTGACTGCGTTCACATGGTGGGATTGGTTTGGTTTGGGATTGGTTTGGGTGTTGCTTCCCAACGGGTGGTCTGTCCCCAAGTCCCTGTTCACATGCAGTTCGTCTAAGCGGATTCGGCCAGAGACCCGGCCCTTTCCGCTACGCTAGGTGGGGGCGCTGTAGTCAACTTCTATCTTTCTATTATTATCTTTTAATGCAAGAAACGTCTCTTCCACGCATAACTCTTGAAACACTCATCCGCTTGATCTCAAATTTGGACGGCGTCATCATAATGTTACCAGTGTGTGCAGTGCCAAGTTTCGTGTTGTGTGGGCAAAAAATGCCAAAGATATCGGTCAAACCGTGCCGACCCAGCCATGACGACCCAGGCTGATAAGATTTACAATGCTAGCTGCTACAATGTTGGACATAACGCGACTAACGACACATAACTAAAATAATGGACATAACACAAGTTAACATTTGCCCACAACAAAGCTGCTACGTAGGTAAGATGTATCTTATCGTATACGCAACAGCAGACTACAGCACTGCACACATATGCCTACAGTGCATACGGACGACACGTAGAGGACACTGAACTTTTCACCTCTCATTCCGGTTATTCCACATAGCAAAACAGTGGCTAAAGAAAATCTTACAAGTCAGTCAGTGCAAATGTATTTACATAGCCTCCTCCTTTCACCTGATATTATTACCCACTTAAACAATAAGGTGGTCTAAACAAAAACGTAATACTCTGGCACATCTTCTATGGGCTCTGCACTGTTCCTACTAAATAAAGACAATAAACAAACTTTCTGGCGGCATACAAACATGGTGTTCCAGGAGTTTGACGCATTCGCGTACGTGTTGTGCATTCTGCTGTGTTAGAAAGTCCGTATGAAGGAACAAACTGCGTTTTTTATTTCGTTGATACATACGCAATACCCGAAACCAATCCGACCCCCGTTCACATGGCAGTCGAAGTGGTTTGGAAACAGCCTAGGCCTGGCGTCGCAATTGGTTTACGAAAACCAATTCCAAACCAAACCAATCCCCGTTCACATGAAGCCGGTACGATCCCAAACCAGTTGCAATCGGTTTCGACTTGTCCATGTGAACGCAGTCATTTACTATAGCACTACACCAGTGCACCGTCGCAGCCCTGTCATCATTGCATCAAGCCTGCACAGAGACTGCACTCTCTACAATGATAGACTGATGTGGTTGGTCTATCCACATGTAGGAGAAAAGCTACTGAGCTTTAATTGGTCGTGGCTAGACTGTACCCAGGATAGATATTTTAATTGGTACCGCTAGTGCATGTGTAAGTTTCTAGGCTAGCTGTTAGCCTGTTGCATGGTTGACTTATAAGAACTGGAGTACACAGTACAGAAAGATTACTGACCAGAGCACCACAAGGGCTTAAGTTGTGGCGAGAGCATTGCAAGTCAGGGAGCTGTCTACACTTAACACAACTACAAAAGACGGAAGCCTGAAACAAAACAAAACAGCACTAAAACGTTTTGGTCTAATAATTCCCAGCCAGTCCCTTCATGACCCACATGATTAAAATAGAGAGGAATAATGACTGAATCAAAATCTGAATCACTAGATTGTAGAGTTACTCTACACATTTATGCATGCATACAAATTGCTGTAGTATGGTTTGGGATTAATAAGCAATAAGCATGCTTTTGATTGGAGAAAGAGCAGAGAAATCACTTGTGTTTACCTGTTCTGTGTTCCCAGTGCTAAGCCTGCCACCAGAATGTATGTGATGAAGCCCATGACTGTTAGAGACAAAAGCATAGAGCAGCTTTAGCACTGGCCAAGCAGAAACAGAAACAGACAGGGCCACAGACAAACACAAACCCAAATGAACCAGAGTTCTGGTTGCTTTAGAACATTCTAGAAGAAAAATGTGTTCTATAACAATTATGTAGGATTCCAGACCCTGATAATCTTTCCTCTCCCCAACATTCCAGTTACATTGGTCTGACAATATCTGCACAAGTTCAGATCATCCTCTACAAAAACAGGGGCCAGCCCTTGGCCTAGCAGACAAACTGATACACAGCCCTGCACTACAACAGGCTGCCATATTTTTCAAGATCCTATGCACTTTATGCTTTTCACATCAGTGTGTCCTCTGATTCAATTTGTGTAAGAGAGTACATACTTTTGTTGCAATGGCAGCTACCTCCAGATGGTTATTTTCAATATTAAAATAAATTAAGTTATAAATCAAGTTACTCAGTTATGTGGATTTAATTCAGTTTTGATAAAATGCAAGATCATACACAGCAACTGGTAATTAAGCTCTAAATTTACATTCTCACTGAACTATGCAGAACATCGCTATATGCCCAGTATCACAATGTATCATGATACAATCGTATCGTGACAAATGTATCATGATCTGTGTCGTATCGTGAACTCCTTGTCAATATCTGCCCCTAATAAAAATCATTCATAACAACACAACACTGTGTGCTGGGTTCTGTTTGTTTGTTTATAATTATTTGCAACTGCCCTGGCATTCATAGTTACTTGTTAGACAGCAGGGGCAATACTCAGCAATCAGTGACCCAAGCTTGTGGGAAGAACTCAAGACCTCACCACAGAGCGAAGGTTTCAGTTCCTCATCGATTACCTGGAATGTACAAGTCAGGGGCGTTGATGTCGAAGCGTGGCGCCACTGGCGTGTCCTGCTGGTAGCTCACTTCCCAGTTCTACACACAGAAACAACACATACACACCACACACAACACACTTTAACCAAGACACCAGGGAAACACACACACAGCACTTCATCTATTGACCAAACAGAAGTGTAAGTGCTGACAACAGAAACCGAGTGACTGATGTGTTTTGTGAGAGGCCACAACACCATGCCACAACAAATATTAATTCCCATGAGGCTTCTGTGGACTGATCTGACTCACAGTGTTAATTCTTGGACACGTGCTGCCTATGCAAAGCAAGAAAAAAGTGTCCATCACGCTCAAACATACACCCACACACTGTACACTGTATGTATGTATACTGTATGCATGATTTTATACTTTGATTTCTTAGTTATTATTGTTATGCTCTTTGCTTTGGCAATGCATACTCATTATGCCAATAAAGCTCAATTGAATGGAATTACATCGAATTATCTGTACAGAAGAGTCTTCACTGTTAAAACAGAAAGCTCTTACAAAGAGGTAGATAGAATACAGGGATATGGTTGAAACCAATACTAATTCTTGGACATGCGCTGCCATCATGTGGGTATGTGTTCTCATGTATAGCAAATTATGCAAGGCAAGAAAATGACACCTGTAGACAGTTCTCACAAAGAGCTATGCCTAGCCTAATCAAGTTAGACTTCACTGTAGGTTTCCAATCCACATTCTACTTGGGACCTTGACAGACCTAATATTTTGTTTAGTAAGCTATAGGTGTGAATTAGTGAAGTGTATAAGCTTGGTTTAAAGCTTTAAAAGGCCTTGAGACAGTGTAGTTATTTAATACCACAACCTAAAAAAACACTTCTAAAATCTGCCTATAAGGCAACACTTTCATTTTTAAATCTCAGTATACAAATACAGTTGAAACTAAACAAAAAACACTTATGATCAAAACAGTAGACGAAAGATCATGCACAGATCAATTTTAGCCAACAAGATGACTTTTACAGTCACTGGCGACCTCTACTGCTCAATAATGCGAAAAGGGTGCTGACTTTTTGCAAAACCACACTGAACACAGTGAGACTGGTTCAACAAAGACTAGGCCATTAGCACCAACCTTATGTAACTCAGGATTTTTTTCCCCCCTCTCTCAGTTCCTTTTAAAAATTGTAAAGACCTGTCAAGTTCATGCCTTTTTTAGAAGCAGCAGGAACCAAACTGACATCAGTGTACATGCTTGAACTGGCAAACTGTTTTTAGGAGAAGTAAGAAACACATTGAAACTGCTGCAGCTGGCATTGTGCGACCCATAAGGGTATTCTAAATCGAGCATGACACCTTTAAATAACTGGTATCCTGTTACCAAAGCCCGTTCTCCTGCACAGTCCCTCATCTAAGGAGACAAAGACTGAATCAGATCAATCAATGACTGAAAGATAAAGTTCAGCAAGTTTACCTTTGCACTGGACAGTACAGCAGAGAATTTTAAGCCATGTTAATGTGTTGTGCACTTTAAACATGTCTGTTTATGCTTGCCAGGAATCAAGTATGTCTAACTCGAGAGTCATGTCTATTAGGTACTATGTACAGTGTTTTTAAACAATTAACACAGTTTCAAATAGCGTAACAGATGCCAAAGCCTAAAGGGCAAGCACAAAGGCTATGGTGACAGGTCAGAGCACAGCTGAAGCTGAGGGGAATCAACCTCCCTGTGGTGAGACCATGAGAGCTGCCCAATGATTGCAAGTAAGAGAGGAAAAAAGTATGGCAAAGAGTTTGGCCCAGAGTACATCCAATGAGTGGTTATTGTATGGTTAAATTATGTGATTGTGCTTTTCGTTCAGTTACAACGTGAGCGGGAGTACATTGTGTGATTCTGTCTGTGCGTATTGGGCTAATGTTCTAGTTTAGCACTACTTGCGTTGCCAAGCTTGCCCAACCTCCCTGTTTGTTGTGAAGGAGTACGAGACTGCCATCCCTGCCTTCTGTTTAAGTTCACTGACCAATCAGGTGTATTCATGGAATCTGCATGCAGTACCCTGGCATTTAAGTGTGAGCTTGTTCAGTTTGCCTCCATTGGCCTGGGAACCTTGCCACAATAAACCAGCTGAATACAGTGAGGACATAAAACAAAGAGTGAATGAAGTATGGACGGAAACCAGTACTTCTGTAAAAACAAAGAACTGTGTTTACTGCAATTCATGTGAAACGGAAAATGTAGAACAATCCTCAAAGTTACCTCGTGCATATATGGGAACACCAGCAGTCCAAGTTTCTTCCCAACATAGATGGTGTCCACTGCAAAGTAGTATTTCAGTCTGGAGATGGGGATAAATCTGTCAAGCTGGGGGGAAAAAAAGCAAAAAGAAAAAATAATTGGTCTCTCGAAACAGCACAAGTCCTTTCTACCCATTGTTGCATCTTTCGGATTTCGCAAACTGGTGCCAAAAGGAAAATTTTCAATAAAGATTCCAGTTCTAGTCTTGTAATTAGTGACCACAGTCTTAAGAAAATCTTGTCTGGAACTACACTACGACTAATGATTTGTCTGTAGATGTCAGAGGATGGGAGACTGTAATCTTCTAAAAAATCTTTTTTAAATCTTCTGAAAGCCCTCTGGGTGTATGGGTAGCATAAGTGATGCAAAGTGATGACAGAATCTGTGTAGGGCCTGTGTGCTTAGTATGAACATCAATATCTGGTACAGGTATAATGCCATAACACATCACAAGTATCTGGAAATGTGCCCTTTTGATATTCAATATTTTGTCCCATCTCTTCAACTGAGTGTACACTGCTAAATATGCTGATCTCCAATAGACCTTTTCAAGAGAGAGAGAGTTCAATTATTTGCACCATAGTTGTTTCTAAACGGTTTGCATTTTAACATTACTAACTGTGTAAGACACAGCAGGAGCATTTTGGGAACAAAATGGAATTCTTATGCATAGTTTTTTTTTTACTTTGAAGTCTATACATCAATAGATGCCATGCCTCAGCAACAAAAATCAAACTCACATTTTTGTCCACCATCTCTTTACCCTGGCTGGCAAGGCTGCTCCCATAGGCCATGGCCAGGTTAGACATGGGGTCTGAGAGTAGTGTTTGGGCGGGGTAGCCTCCTGGTCCCTTTTCATGCCCTCTGTTGTAGTTGGCCGCCCCTTGTCCCCCGCTGGTGTCCTCGAACAGGGGACTAGGGTCTGTGGAGTCAGCAGAAGTGTTCCTCATCCTCATTTTTGGCTCTGAGATAAAAAATAAATGAAATTCATAAGTGAATGAATTAAGATATCTCGTTACACGTGTATCTGACTGGTCTTTTGACTCCACCAGACAGCAAAACAGTGTAGTCTAATTTCCCAACAGTAACATCAAACTAGACCAACATCACATGACACTACTGTTTTCATTCTTTTGGCAGCAAAACAGGCGGTCATGAGATTCTTGTGGGTCTGGCCCAAAGAGATAAAACACTGGGGTAGAAAGTGGAACAAAAATACTGCATCACTGGCTGTATGGAAAAGTAGGACAATAATTAGGCCTGGGTGGTATGCTGGCAGCCAGAAAGCTCAGAGGTGACGAGACAAGTGAAATTACGGAGTTAGTCAAGTAGAAGTTTATGTCACACCGATAACACGAACGAGAAAAAAACAATCTAATTCTCACAGAGGCACCCTTGTGTCCTCCGAGGAAATAAATAAATAAAACGAGTTACCCAGACGCAACTTTCGGTTTCAAAACATCTGTGACCATGATCATGATAAACATGGCCAGTTGCTGTATGTAACAGTGTTGTTTCCCCACAGAGTCTGCACTGCTACATAGTTTAGCGTACATAGAAAACTCGCCTTAGAATTGTTAATCTTGAAAAAGAAAGAAAACATGCTGTCTAAAATACAGTCAAAATGTCTATAAACAGATACGTTGGTAAAAGCTTTAGCCATTAACCTAGTTTGCCACTTAGGCTATGTCTGCAGCACTGCATCTAGGCCAAATATAGCGGACTTCACTGTCTACGTGGAAACTGATATGGTTAGCACGTTATCGAGCTACAGCTAATACATATGGGCAAATAAAGATCCGATTTGACTAACGCTTCCGTCTCCAGATGTGCCTAAAAGTTCTGCAACATATGTTGACACCTACTCAACAGACAGTCGAGTTCTTCGTAACCGACATGCAATTCAGTTCTAGCAGTTTAATGACTGAACAGCTACTCCGCTAACAGTAATCTCTGCAACTGTCTGTTAGCTTGACAGGACTCCTACCGGCATTTACTATAAGCCGCTATTCCTTTGGGCAAGGTGTAATGCGTTGATAAGACATAGTGAATTTAGTCAGTCAACTGGCTCAGAATAGCGTCACCATCACCAACTATCTTTTTTTCCTTCTAGGATATAATGTACTACTATGAGTAGGCTACTATAATTCATTGTAGCTAAAGTTAGCTTGGCTGGCAAAAGGTGGTTAGCACTTGCTAGTTAGTGATTGGCTAGTAGAAGTTAGCTTTCTACACAGATACATTTCAAAATAACAGGACGTACGTAACTTACGCTGTCTGAACCCACTGTGTGCTGGATAAGCCATGTTAAAATGTACCACTCGAAGATACTCAGTCAGTATAATTATAACAGTGTCTTCAGAATACCCGATTTAAGTTACGCCTAGGAAGACCATTGATACTCGCCAGCCACACCGCCCTCTGCCTTCTCTAAAACGAAATTAGCTTACTTATCATCTGTTTGATCCATGGGACCAATCAAATGGGCTCTGCAAAATTTGAGCCAATGACATAAAACAGCGCAGAGTTCAGCCAAACCCAGATTTGCTGTAAAGATGCGTTACGTAACAATTGTAGGCAATCATTAACCGTGGATTGGACAAGCCAACGCCTGTCAGCAAAACAAGGAATTCCCTGAATTCAGTGCACTCGGGACAGTTTTCTTCACACATTGGACTGAAACAAATTGATTACATCATTCAGTCATCACACCCAAACACTAAGCAGCATTCATAGCACGAAGCAATGAAAATGGTGACTGTTATCAAACAGAAAATGTACGAGAATGCCAATGCTATTCGGAGTTTCATCCAGAAGACAAGGATGGGTATCAGGGACGGGATGCTATGGCACCGTGCCAGTCTATCTATCTAATCCTTTCATTCCACCAATGGGAAGTGGAGGTAAAAAGAATCAATGGTCTAACAAGAGGGCGTCTGTGTTTTGTCGTCGAGCCTCGTTCAACTCTCCCGAGGAATGCCGAACAAGTAATGCAAGCTCAGAATTCTTCAATGTAGCTTCTGATGTGAGAATACACGTCTTGGGTACGGTAAAGGCTGTCGCGTGCTTGTCATGCATTTTATCGTCTAACATACGGGTAATTCTTTGGTCTCCAGTGTCACCTGATTTATCGTTTGGGATTGTTTTTTGTCACACACCATGTTACTTGCCTATGCGCGAGACCAATAATAATGGTGAAAACTAGAACAAGGAAGTTGGTTACGTAATCTTGTGAGTAAGTGTAAGTGTTTTACTCTATTTACTAAATAAAGACAGAGAGGGACAGGCACCTGAGCGTAGCAAATCCTGTCGCTAGATGGCAGGTGCGAGTTCAGCCCACTCCTGGACCACCAACTTCCCCTGACAAGACAATTGACAGTAACATTTCATGTAAGCACACCAGTATCGTCAGTTCAGTGCAGCAGATCAGTGTCTTCAGTCCAGATACTTACAACTCAGATAACGCAGGTAGTCAAGAACTCAACACAGACAAGGCCCAGCCATTGCGACATTGCCACGTCACGAAGTTTTTCATCCCTGCTACCGTGAGTGTGACACTGTTCGGACCGCAGTCGGCTAAAGATTTTGCATGGGAGCTGTAGATGTAACCTACACGCTGAACTAGGTACTCTGCGACCTACATGTAGTGCGCTACGATTTAAGCTATAGGCTATTGTATGTGGGCATGAAGACAACTATAGGGATGTAGGAATCGGTTAAAACAAATGCCACAGCATCTGCATTGTGTTTCCAGCTGCAGGACATTGTGTACATAGCATGCTACAATGGCAGTGTAGTTGTATCGTATGACACCAGCTCGGTTTGTTAAACGACGCAGTGCAGTCAACACTGCATAGTGCATACATGTCACCTTGAATGTCCGAAGGACAACCGGGGGCGTGTTTGAAGGACTACTGCTGAAGCTCTAACTTCACTCAATTATTCAACAGAGGTGTCAGACTTGGATACAAAGCCCACATCCTCAGTAGGCCTACCACACCTGAAAAGATGAAGAACTGTCCAAAGCCATTGATATGCATTAAATGATTTGATTGTCTGATTTTAATCTCTCTCTCTCTCTCTCTCTCTCTCTCTCTCTCTCTCTCTCTCTCTTTGCAGACTATTGGCTGTCTTTGCCTGTGTCCCAGATAACTAGTAGCCAATGACTTGGCTGACTTGGCCATAACCACCTCAACAAAATTAATGATCAACTGCGCAGACAGAGAGATCATCAGCTACATCTTCTATGCACATTGCATCGAACAGGATTAAGATAAATTGACCAAAGGAAAAAAAGCTAATCATGCACATGTAAAGTTCCAAAGGGGAAAATCTGATTACCACTTACCATATAAGTTTGGCTTAGGGAAAGTGGCTTGTCAGACATTTCTCCGGGCCATCAGCTTCCTCAACTGTAGCTGCTCTGTGCCTCTGCCCAGCTCCCCCTCAAATAGAGTAGTGACCAAGGACTTGGTTGACCATTAACCCCAGCACTGATTACAGAGGCTTTCCCCCACAAAAGCTTCTCGGCCCTCTGGTGAGGCTCTGAACACAAAGTTCATCTCCCTCTGCACTCACCAGTTGTGTGCCGAAGCTGCAGGACCGAAGCTGGATTTTTGGTTCTTTGAGGCAATTTGATAGTATTTTTTAACTTCGCTTCAAATAAGGGTATTTTATTTGGAAGAGTTGGAATCATGGGGGCAGCTGGGTATGGATACTACCGGACTAGTATTTTTCTGGCCATGTTTGTGGGGTACACATTGTACTACTTCAATCGGAAGACCTTCTCGTTTGTGATGCCCTCCCTGATGCAAGAGATTACACTTGACAAAGATGATCTGGGTAAGTAGTATTTTTTTTTTCGTTCCTGTGCACATCTGGATCTTATGTTATACATATTATAGTTTTGCATTATTGCATTGTAGTTGTAGTTATACATAGTTTGTATTTATTTTCTTAGTTTGAAATGTGTCATACTTCTGGGTAAATATAAATAAAACACCTGTAAAAAATGTTTACAGCAACATAGTACGCATATAGTAACTGATTTCACCATGATTGTACAACTTTTGCTTTTTTATAACCTCCTTAAAATGACTTTAAATTAGTTTCCAACTATTAACAGAGACAAAATCACTGTAACATTCTGATGTCACCATGATGGTACAACTTTTACTTTTTATTTATAACCTCCTCAAAATGAATTTAAATGAGTTTCTAACCATTAACAGAGACATAATCACTGTAACATTCTACTAGCGGATTTAGTTGTCACGTACTGCTGTCTGCTTAAGTAGAGTAGAGTAGTAGAGTATACTTTATTGTCCCCAGAAGGGAAATTTGTATTGGGCTTAAACAGTCACTGCAACACATGCAACATACAATACGTTGGGACGGCACACTAGACATGAAAGACGTGATCCCACAGGTCTGCTGTCTGCTCCTTCCCCAGGCCTCATCACCAGTAGCCAGTCTCTAGCCTACGCCATCAGTAAGTTCATCAGTGGCATCCTGTCGGATCAGCTGAGCGCACGCTTCCTCTTCTCCATTGGCCTGTTCTCAGTGGGCGGCATCAACATCATCTTCTCCGGGTCCTCCAACGTGTCCGTGTTCTCCGGGCTGTGGTTCCTCAACGGCCTGGGACAGGGTCTCGGATGGCCGCCCTGCGGGAAGGTGCTGCGCAAGGTACAGTGGTGGGCACGTCCAAGTCAAAATGTGTGTGTTTGTGTGTGCATGTGTTCAAGAAGAAGACTTAAGGACTTCTGCAAACTGTTACAAAATGATTTATTTATTAATTTCTCTGTTTGTTTGTTTTTACAAAAATGCAATAATTCGATCATGAGATCTTTGTCAAGCACAATGGGGAATGTTCGAGTCAAAGTGTTTGTGTGTGTGTGCATGTGTATGTGTGTGTGTGTGTGTTTACATGTTTGAAATGAGGTGCTAGAATGCAGGCATGAAGACCTTCTGGTATTTTTGTCCTGAAGAAAAATATAATAATACTATACTGTGGCAGGCTGCAGCAAGTTGTAGTGGTGTGAAAACTGCAGAAGGTTTGTTTTTTACAGCTACAGTTGAATTTCATTTGAATATAAGCAAATTTAACAGTGTTTAACACCGCATTGGTCTGATAAGTATGCAACGCTTTAGTGCTGCAATTTATCCTTTGTCAGTTATCAGACATGGAATAGTGAAAGAGAAAGCTATGCCGGCCAAGAGGACAACTAAATGAAACTTTCTTACTGTGAATTTGTAACTCTTTGTATTTCTATACTGTGACTTTGTATTTCTTTGTCCATAGTGCCTCCACATTTAAAGGCAATTGAGTGCCACTTATACTTTCATTTAATTTATTTATTTGTAGGGTAGTGCACATTAATAAACATTTCTGTAAATGTGCCAGTGTTTTCCGGGAGGCTAATTTTCAGACCTTTGGCATGATGTTTAAATTGATTAATTGACCAGTTGTTTAAAAGACAAAAAAAAGCCAGTGTTGCTCGTTAGAATTATTTCAATTAACTCATTTATTCAGTAAAGCACTAAACAGAGTGATGTCTCTGGCTGTCGAGCTCTTCCCAAACTGTTCTTGTCCCCTCTTAGTGGTTCGAGCCCTCCCAGTTTGGGACATGGTGGGCCATCCTGTCCTGCAGCATGAACCTGGCGGGCAGTCTCGGCCCCATCATTGCCACACTGATGGCGGAGAGCTACAGCTGGCGGACCACACTGTTCCTCTCCGGCCTCTCCTGCGTGGTGGTGTCCGTCTTCTGCCTCTTGCTCATCAAAAACCAGCCCAGTGACGTTGGGCTGCCAAACATCGAGGTTGGGGCCAAGAAGGGGAAGGGAGGTCAGTAATGCAATGACTCAGTCAGTCCCCTGAGTTCTTAGTTCCCTACGTTCCTGGTTCTCTATATTCCTAGTTTCCTAAATTCCTAGTTCCTAAAAAAGACTCAGCTCCTGACTTGATCGTGTCAGAGTCAGCTGTTGTCACACCATAAAAATTACCCCTGCTATCCTTTACCTAAGGTCAATGACGAATGTAGCATGAGTTAGTTAGGGCAAATGCAGATGAAGCTGTTATTAGGACATTAATTATTGGCCTCATATTAACCAGTGAACTGTACATGACATGTATGTCATCATTTGAATAGAAGTATGTGGTTTGAAATCACTTTGTGGGTGTTTGTAGGGGTTGTGTAGTGTCTTGGTTACACGTAAGGGCTACAGTGCTATTTTGGTGTTTCTGACACAGTGCCCTACACTGTCCCAAAAAGGAGCGCCCAGAACTATAACCTTTATCTCTGTACTCTGTGTACCTTTAGAAGATGCCTTCTACCTGTTTCCATTGTTAAAGATGTGGAAGTCTGATACACTCTGTTACAACAGATATCAGTGAAACTGATAGTGATTGTCACTATACAAGATTAAGTATTTCAAAAAGACAAGAGTCAAGTGAAGAGACAGCTGTGTTTTAAATATAAATATAAGCCATTTCTCATTGCCCTACAGTCAGACTCAATTTTTCTGATAGTCACCCCATGTTTGTGTTACTTGGTTGGTGATTGTTTCCTGGCTGCATGTACGGACTATTAGACCCCATCACAGAGTAAAGTCATGAGGGCTGTGTATGCCTGCTTGCTTGTGTGTATGCATGTGTGTGCGCGTGTGTGTATGAAAGGTGTGTGGTCTTACACGCCCCTCTGTGTTTTGAAGTCCAAGGTCAGTCCCAGTCAGACCTCCTGGACTCTGACCCAGCAAGTCTCTCACGCAGAATAAACGTGAACAATGTCGTATGACTGACTGTGTGTCCATGTCCACCGATAGGCCTATGTGTGTCTTGTCACCTGCAGATTCCTCCAGTGATGACAGCACCTTGAAAGAGTTCCTGCTGTCTCCCTACCTGTGGGTGTTGTCTCTGGGCTACCTGGTAGTGTTTGGTGTGAAGACTGCCTGCACTGACTGGGGGCAACTCTTCCTGATCCAGGACAAGGGGCAGTCAGTGCTCATGGGTGAGCCCGTCCTGAATGCTTTGAACTACACACTCAATATATACAATTACAAATTCAATACATTCTATTAGAAAAGACAGGGAAGCAACAGGGAGAGCACACACATCTGATAGTTCTCAATTTAATTTAAAAAGACAGCAGAGCAACAAGGAGAGCACAACTGTTTATTCTTAATTGCTAAAGAGAATTGCTATATTTTAGCCTATGCATACTTAAGAGGGCTACAATTGTCCATGGCTACTGGAATAGTCATTTGTTTGTTTATTTGTTTTTTAATAATCAAAACTCTATATGTTTATACAGGGAGTTCTTTCATGAGTGCACTGGAGATTGGTGGCCTGGTGGGAAGCATTGCTGCTGGATATCTCTCTGACCGAGCTGTGGCTAAAGTGAGGAGCTTCCTCTTTACCTGATGAATGTTTTTAATTTCTATTTCGATGCAGCCATTCACACACATAGGTGGGATTGGATTTAACTTGGGTGCAAAAATACTTTATTTGTATTTAAACTTTAACTTCCTTTAACCTGACGATCATTTGAAATGATAACATGTAAGATAATACAAGTTTTGTAATACAAGAAATGTGTTTCAGTGCACAAAATACAGTATTATCCTGAATTCTATAGAATGAAGCAATGAATGAATAAATATTCCTGTTTTAACAGCATGGACTCCGCATTAACGGAAACCCTCGTCATGCCCTCTTGTTGTCAATGATGGCTGGAATGTGTGTCTCCATGTACCTCTTCCGGGTCACAGTGACTTCAGACAGCTCATCGGTGAGGTCAACATCGGTCTTTGATCAGCTGCTTTGCCTGTCTACCAAGGAGATTTAAATTTAACATTATTGGATGCCAATGTATTTAGGATAGAAAGCATTGGATTTTGCATACAGAAGTGAAATATATTACAATCTCGGTTGTGTTCTTTAAACCCTCATTCTGTACATCGAATGTCAACTGCACACAACAACAGGTGCTTAATTGACTAGTAGATGCATGGGTAAAATCAGGGTGAAATGGTTGAACTGGCTTGAAACCATGCAGCTTTTGGAACCATACATTTACACTGTTTAGTTTTTTGCAGTGCCCAGTTGTTATGGTCAAATTTGACATTTTATTTAATTTATTTTCCAAGTTCGCATTAACCCTTTAAGGTAGGAGGTGCTGCTTAGTAGTGCATGTCATACAAGCAACTGCTGCAGTAATTAGTCTTAGGATGACGTCACTAGTGACAGCACAGGTTATCCCAAATGCATTATAGAGAGATGGAGTCAGTAAAGGACACATTAAGACTTTCAGTTCAGTTCAGTTCATTTATTATACAGGAAAATTTAAAAGTAACAAACAGTTACAGTTTAAAGGGCCTGACTCAGCTTAAGCTGATTTTCAGCAGGTTCCTGTTTTGCAGCACATAAAACAACAAATGTACAGGACATAGATACCAGACTGATATAAGTAGACACCACAACAACTGCGACAGCTTAAAACAAATACAAAAGTGAAGACAGGGACAACACAGTTTTACAAGACATAAAAAATTAAAATTAGAAGTGTCAGTATGGCCATGAGGAAATGATTTAGTGATTGCAGATATGACTGTTTAACAAGAGAGATGTATAGTCTTTTTTGAAGTGGGTGATGTTTGAGATTATTCTAGTGTGGTGAGGGATATCATTCCATGTTTTGGTGTAAGTGTAAAAGAAAGACCGTTGCCCATAGGTATTTCTAAGGGCGGGCACTGGAAGCAGTGCCCGAGTTGCTGATCTTGTTGTCCGCCTCAATTGCAAATTTAATGTTGGCATAAACACAGCAAGACTAGCTATGGGACAGTTTGATTGTAACTGAAAGAAAAATGTCATGGCATGAGTGTTGATGTAATTCTGAAAAGTGAGAGCATTTGAGTGGGTGAGTGCAGTACAGTGGTGTGTCCAACTAGGGAGTTTGTGGTGGATCTTGAATGCTCTATAATATAACCTAGCTATTGGTTCAGTGATTTCCTTTGTAGTAAGTGACCAGATAGGAATACAGTAAGATAGTGTTGAAAGAATAATAGCATGCAGGTATGTGTTTGATACTGAGAGTGACAAATATGGTCTGATACTTTACTCTCCCATGCTAGTGAACGCTTTTGTTAACGTATCTCTTATCCATTGTACACACAAAATGACTAGGGACTGGGGGAAAAAAACTGCTTGGTAGGCACATTGTTCTTTGACTTGGCACAATACTCTCACATTTGTGCATTTTAAGCAAAAAAGAGCAGATCCCAAAAGCACAGAGCAATCAGAGTAAGGTCAAAGGATAATAGGGCATACTCTTTCTCATTGAAGATGCTATATTGTGTCGTCTTTTTAAATAATGTGTGCTTGTGTTTGTTCTTTTGTTCTGATTCCTTTCAGGTTTGGATTCTTTCTCTTGGGGCTGTGTTTGGCTTTTCTTCATATGGACCAATCGCGCTATTTGGAGTGATAGCTAATGAGAGTGCTCCTTCAAATTACTGTGGAACATCACATGCCATTGTTGCACTCATGGCCAATGGTAAGGCCTTTTGAAATTATGTTTTTAGTTAAAGCAAAATACATTTCAGTTATATACCAGAAGAACCCTTGATCTCCTGTTCACAAAGTATTTTAGAAAAGTAACAAAATACAGAGAAAGCCCAGTGAATGTCATGTTATAGTTAAAAAATAAATTACAGAGAAGCTTTGATGATGTGGCTTGGTGATGAGATGACTTCTTGTTTTGGCAGTGGGCGGCTTCCTGTCAGGTCTGCCCTTTAGCACCATTGCTAAGCATCATGGCTGGAACATGGCTTTCTGGGTAGCCGAGATTACCTGCATCGTGACCACGGTCTGCTTCTTCCTGCTGCGCAACATCCGCACCAAGATGGGCCGCATCCCCAAGAAAGTCGACTAGGCGGCAGTGGCTCCCATGGAACACGTGCCATCCTCTTTTTACTTCAAAGACCAGTCTCAGCACACACCTCTGTATCTCTCTTATATGTGTTATCAGTCTGGTAAAGAATTCATGGATTTGCATTTCTTTGAACATGAATGTCTATATTTCATAACATTCTAAAATAGAAATTATATTAAGATTGTTAATGGACATGGTGTCATCTCAAAATGAGAAGAGCTGCAACTCCCCAACTATGTGGCAGGAAAACAGTCATGAGCCACAAAATCCTGTCATCTTGACAAAAAAGTCTGATGTTTTTAATCTCAGTTAAGATCTCATTTCTGTTTTCAACAGGAAATGACCCAAAATAACCTCAGGGGAGGGAGCAAACATTTATTTTATTGTCTAAAGCAAAGAGACACCCATACACATGGACATACTTTGGGTCTCCATCCTTATCTTGATTTTCACAACTCCTGTCTGTTTTCCCTACTTTAGATTTTTTGGTAAACATCAAAACTAGAGTGATGCACCTAAGCACTATTTTGTAGGAACTGCCAGTCGCATTACTGTAGCTTACCTCATTGAGAACTATACTACTAGCAATTCAGACATTTCCATTTGATCTCACTTTACTAATATTAAAATGTCATGAACATACAATAACTTTGGTACTGCTGTGCCTTTCCCCGTTAACTAAGCCGTCTCCCTCTGTGCCATTAGGGGCACTGCTTAGAGAGTATATGATGTATTAAACCCACCTCTGATGCACCAGCGTTGTAGTTGGACTTACAGAGACCTCTGTTCCTCTTAGTCCTACCTCCACTCCTCATTCCATGTAGATGACTTATAGTAAGCGTTCAGTGAAGTTTTGTTTTGAAACAAAATGAAAGTAAATTGAAATTGCACAATTGCACATGAAGGCATGATGTACTAAAACGGCATTCCCTTTTACAGGGTTTAATCCTGACACGTTTGTAACGGTTTTGCAAATTTGGTGTATAATTCACATTAATTTTAACAGTATCATAACTGAAAAAGATTGTGAAATAACAGTTTGTAAATAATACTTGAATAACATCATTGCATACTACTTGACAGATTTGTTGTATTTTGGAATTGCACAAAGCACGTATACATTCCCTTCTCAGTTTCAGTCCTGACAAGTTTTGTAACTGTTTTGTTGTGAATGTGTTGGTTCTTGTCATTAATTTAATGGTGTTGTAATTAAAGTCTTATTAAAATTTGATGTAAACAATACCAAAATGATTACATTTGCTATGGAGTGAAGCTTGTCATTTACGTTTTGTAATAACACCTTTAAATACTCACTTAAAACCATTTACATATACTTAACATCTAATGAAAAACTTGAATTCCACTCTCATCGTGGCCTTCATTGACACTGACCTTTGACCAGAAGCCTCCTCGTTGGTTATGCAACAGCTCAAATAAGACTGAAGAGATTATTTTTATTATGTACAAAAGAGACAAATACTTGTGTTGTATTTACAGTAGTATCTTCATATTACACAATAGGTAAAACTTTTCAACACATGCTATTCTCAGTATGAACATCAGTGGACCGTTTATGCTGACCGACAGAAGAAAGCAATCACACAATGAGTTTGGGAACACACCCTTGGCAGGCACCGACACCACAAAACAGTGTGAAGATTCTACTAAATAAGTAGGACAGAACTGCCTTGCTTTAGGAAAAATCCCCACACACCAGCCTTGCAGCCTTCTTTTTAACAATGAAGAGCAGAATCCATGATGAGAATGAAAGCAACCCTCCAGTAGGGAGGAGATGAAGCGTTTTATGTGACCAGGTAGACCCGCTCCTCCTGTGCAACGGCCATGGTACTTCACCCTTCACTGACAATTCCTCTTTCGGTTCAAGAACCGGGTCCAAAGGTACCAGCCTTCTCTGCTATCTCCAAAGCACTCTTCAGATTCTGGTCAAACAGTTCACATCTGTAATGTGGGCATGAGATCAAAAGTGAGAAACAGACACCAACTGTTATTTTAGGTTTTCAAATGTCTATGGGCCATAAATTCACATGCAACTGTTAATGTTTCAATACAAAAGATATACAAAAGACCACTTGCTTCTTCAGTAGAGACCAAAGCTACCGTTAGTTACAGGCAGTATGACCCAGTATGTCAAGACTGCAACATTAACCAAACCCTGTAAATCCGGTGATTGATTGTGATACTACCCATGTGACCATTAACATATTTAAACAAGAACACCTTTACGCAGATTAGGCTGATGTAATTCCCACCTGATTGGCATCTCCAGAGAATAAAAGGGATTCTTTAGTGCGAAGTCTGAGTAGATTTCATATATCTTTCTCAGCAATCCATCAATACCCGACTGCCTTGGGTCTGCCAATACAATGAACTTTATACCTGTTAAAACACAAAAGGGTACTTATCAATTAAGCACTGGCATCAAAATTACACCACAATTCACATGATTAACACAATATTAATCCTCCACACCTGTGAGTGTTTGGAAGCAGTGCAGCTTGAAGGCATCCGTCTCCAACGTCTCAATTCCAGAACTGCCCACCTCTGGTGACAGCTGAGAACCAATAGCAAACAGCCTGGAAGGTAGGGGGAGAACAGTAACGTTACTATAGTAGGGGTAGGCAGTTATCCTATCTACCTACCAAAGCTGCAATAACCATTTTATACAGGTTTTAGATTAAGTGAAAATATGCCACTGATACATTAATTCCTAAGCACTTCATCACATCGGTAAAGCTGGATGTACTTACGAATGAAACATTGACGCAAGCATCAACTTCTCATTGGAGCTCAGGCGGGCTCTGCCAAATTTGATTGACACCGGATAGTTAGCTGGATCTTTCAGGTACTCCAGGATCTCCTTGCCCTCTGCTGTATACTTGCCATTTACATCAACGCCGTTGATCGATAACACAGCATGGCCCACTGGAATTAAACACAATCACTGTTCTCTCATTTTAAAAAACGCAATTCTCTCTATAGGACATCTTTTGAGAAGGCTAGCTTAAGTGAACTAACGTTAGCTATTCAGATATGCACACCCACCTCTGATGCCATCTCTCTGGCCAAATGAAACCACAACCTTCTCGTCATGAATTTTCAAGACTAAATCTAACGGAAAACTAAAAGTCTTCTCGACCTCTGTTCTTGGAACGTGATTATCATACTGATAAATAAGTCCACCAGCCTTATTCACAACATACACACTGAAAATCGCCATTTTCTCCAACTAACCAGCTGACAGCTGACTACAAATCACGTGACCAAAGATTATACATTTTGGAAAGGAAACATGCACTGTTGTTAGGCTGTTCGCTAACGCAAGTGGTTTACAGTCCATGATTGATATATTTTTGATATATCTTTCTTTTAAAACCATTTAAAATATAATCTTTATTATACGTACTCCATTTCCCATGAGCTCATTCGTCACCTCCCGGATGCACGCAGTGTCTTCTGGGTTGTGCGCATGTTGCATTTCCTTTCTTTCCGACATCTTGACTGAGCAACATCATGGTGAGGATCTTCGGGAGTTTTTACGATTTAATCTACCAATTTTCCTTTACTTGTTTCGGAAATAATCATGTCATTCAATCCTTCCCGCGTTATGTTTTAAAATATGTCCAAATGAAACGCTGAAATGCGTCCCAATCTTCAGAAATAATGCATGTAGTTTACTCATCTGCGGCATGCTCTGTAGCATGCTACCAAAAGGCAGTACACTGCATTGGTTTTAGCCATTAGCTGTAGACGCGTGGCTCTGGTGTAATTCCCTTTCCCTTTTGCAGCTCAAGTAAATAATTGTTTGCTGCGACAGACATGTTTTCTGATCAGTACTTTTCTGGAATTGGTAATTGGCCCGGATGTTCCTTTTGTTAGGTTCACACACTAGTTTTTGCTTGTGTGGTGTGGGCGATTTAGCTATGGGATAGGTGTTGGCTAATTCGGGTCAATTGGTGGGCTTACAATTATATTCTGTCGGCACAGTTATACGTTCTGTATTAGAGGACCCCGTATACCATCCCTCCGTCTTTTTATATAAAGCTTGACTGCGTTGTGCCTGTTAATTTCGGCAAGATTATGCAGTACTGATTTTCTTTTATCCCACCACAGCCTCCCAAAGACGCAAAGAAGGGGAAAGATGCTGGGAAGTCCAAGAAGGACAAGGACCCAGTCAACAAGTCTGGAGGCAAGGCCAAGAAGAAGGTTTGTATATTTTCTGCATTGGCCCAAATCCAGATAGCCGCTTCAATGGTGAGATTAACCTGACGTTGGCATTTTTTTTCTTGTGAGCAGAAGTGGTCCAAGGGAAAAGTGAGGGACAAGCTGAACAATCTGGTCCTCTTCGACAAAGCCACCTATGACAAGTTGTACAAGGAGGTGCCCAACTACAAGCTGATCACGCCAGCAGTGGTGTCTGAGAGGCTGAAGATCAGAGGCTCTCTGGCTAGGGCAGCCCTCCTGGAGCTGTTGGGCAAAGGTAATAACAGCTGTGGATAACTGACCAAACGTCATGGCCTGACACCTGTCCTGCCCATGTAGCTTGAGGTGTATCAGTCTCAAAGTAAATTGGCAGTGTTTATTCTAAGGTTGAGCTTAGTCAGTGCCTTTTATACAGTTTATATTGGACAGTCGGTGGAATACCGTGTTTCTTGTGTGTGGCGTGAGGCAGCATACAACAGCCTATAAATTGAAATGTCACCTTTTGTGAAAGAATTTTAATTTAATTCCATTACTGGTTTTTACCAAGGCCACTCAGTGTTCTTTGTCAATTCACTATGTAACAAGCATTACACAGAGGATGAAAATCACGTTTAACCAGGCACCAATGTGCAATTTGAACTAAAATGCACGCACAACAACACAGCTGCACTCATGGGCATAAAGTGTATACAGACAACAAATACACATGCAGACGACAACAAATAGACATGAGACATACCAGTAGAATAGGTAGTCAGTAGCATGGCTAGTTCATCTAACTGCTCTCAACTGGCAACTGAATGCAAGGATGTTTGCAAAACTTGCCAAGTCATCAGGCTATTCTGAATTAATTTGAGTGAATTTCAGAGACATTTAATTGAAATTGTCTGAAATTGAAAGTGGGTAACACAAAGTGGGTAAGGAATACTGATTTTAATACAGCTTAAAGGGCATCGGCACATATTGATGTCCCTGTGGTTGCTGATTCGAAAGAAGACTGCATAAATGAGTAGGGTACTTGGTATATCTATGGTGGTATGCCGTATTTGTGTGCAGGAGGTGCTGATGTGCATGTGTGTTTCTCAGGCATGATCAAGCTGGTCTCCAAACACAGAGCTCAGGTGATCTACACGCGCAACACCAAGGGTGGAGATGAAGCAGGCGCTGAGAAGGACGCATAGGTATGCCTGTTTCTCGTCTCAATTCCATAAATGCCGCCAAAACTGCAGACACAACATTGTAACACATACACAGCTGTCCTCATCTCTCTCACAAACACGGCCAAACCTACACACTTTTGCAATATGCGTGCACATGCGCCTGTTCTCGTATCACACACGGAAACACCGCCAAATCCACACACAATGCTCCCACTCGCACCACCAAACCTGCAAAAGCTGTAGAGCCCCTTTACCAACACAGCCACACCTGGAGATGTCTCTCACACTTGCATTATCCAGCTCATTAGTATGACAAATATACTCAGAATTTAAACCTGAGGGTTCTAAAAGTGGACATTTACATCTGGGCATCAACTTATTTGACATGATGCGTCAGTCTGGATGTTAGTTTCTAAAAAGGATCTTGATGTCTTGTATGCGCACACATTCACTGACACATGCCAGCCTGTGAAGTTGTTACAATTGTATGTGAATGCACCCTTGTGCCTCTTGTACATTTCAGAGTACCCTTGTCTACAGTTTGAGGTGCTCCTTGCAGAGTTGGGGATGTATTTTAAGGATATAGATTAGTAAAAGGCCTGGCTAAAACAATTTAGTAATTTGTAAACTTGCTAATAGAAGCGCTCCATGGCTTTGCATCGAGAATAAAGCCATGGAACTGCTCTTCTGCTTACCTGGTGATACCTTGCCAGACTTGTTGCTAATCCACTCTTGGAGTACACACCTGTGTACTACTGTTACTTGCTTTTTCCCTTGATGGTGCTGGTCCAGTGATGCAAAAAAAAGTTTTTCAAATTGTGGACGGTGAATATTGCTTTCTGAGCTTGCTGATCCATTTGGGTTCAGCCATCAGATCTGTTGAAACAAAATCAGTTGTCCTGAATTTAATTTGTAGAGCAGGACTGGAAATGCAGTCAGCCTGATGTGATTATTGGATACAAGCACTGCCAAACTAGCTCTCTGTAGTCTTGTATTAACATGCTTTTATTTCTCTTTCAGAATGCCTGATGCTGTTGCCCGGATGTTTGTAAATTGGAAAATTTAATAAAAACACACCAAAAAACCCTGTGATTTGTGCATTTTATTTCTTATTCTACTTCAGTACTTGCATTATGCGCTTTCTCAAAGCCTGGGTGGATTTCTGTTGCCTTCTGCGTTGGTTGGGGGTTGAACACAAGCTTATTCACTAGCTGATCTGTTATTCAGGTCTGCCTGATTTATGCAAGAATCTTGGTAGCTTGCATGCCCTCAGAAGCTATGACATCTTGCTAAGGTCTTAAACTACACAGTTTGGACGTGACCGGGTAATTAATGATAAACATGTCATTCCCTTGCTGTGGAGCCTTTGAAGACTAGTGCAATGTTATTAATAATGCAGACAGCCTGACGTTTCACTGAGGCACCATTGCTTAAAAGCAAGACATGCTACAATTGTAGTCATCACTGTTTACCATGCAGTCAAATTCAAGGTCAAGTCTCTGATGCACTTGACTAAGCAGGCATATTGGTCCTTTGGAAGGACTGACATGGGTTGCGTTACCTTTGGACGTGCACTTGAGATTGCCACAAGCGTAGACTGCTTCTGTAATTGAAAGTGAATGCATTTTTTAACCACGTGATGTTGGCAAGTCGGGTCATAGGGGAATTTAAAATTGAAAACACCGGACTCTACGTGTCCAGGCTGTAGTGCTTCTGTCAACAGGCGATGCTGGGTAGACAATTGACCGGATAGATTTACAAAGTAGCCGAAGTCGGCAAAGGGTCACTCGCTATCGCTGGTGACGAGTGTAGTTTGCTAAGCAGACACCAGTCTGATGAACCCAATGGGTGAATCTGGAAGCTAGTAGGGTGGTAGGTCGTCCCAGTGAAAATATAGGTTGAGACCAGCAGAGGGAGGTATTTCTACGCATACTGCATCTTACATGCAGTAGGGCTCTGAGGAGTAGGAGTGAACTTTAGACGGAATAGTTGTTTGGTTGACCACCTGGAGATTGAAAACGTGCTGGCTCGTACTAGCCAAATAATATTGAAGGGAGGGAATAGGAACGACTACCAAGTAGTGCTGGTGATTTTACGAAGCTAAAATGTTAACAAAAATGTCAAATATATGTTTTGGAGAGCCAAGCCCGCCTGTAAAAAAACACCTTCGAGCAGAATCTGGGTTGCAGCAGATATAGCCACAAGCTGAGCTCATAATTTATTGAGTGAGAGATAAAAACGTACGCTGTGCCCTCTGCCCGGGGCCCATGGCCTCCTGCGCTCAGGGGTGAACGAGGCACGAAGTCTGCTGATCGATGTTGTCAGCTGTTCTTTTCACTGCGAGTGGAGAAGCGACAGTAGCCACGGGCGCTGGCAGCGCGCGGGTGTGACAGATGTGCTACCGACTCTTCCATCTAGAATTGGTGTGGCATCTCGTTCCGCTGTCGAGCTGCCTTATTTTGTTTTGTTTAAGAGTCTTGACTGCTGTCTAATGTCTTCCCGCCTGCTTCTATCCTGTCGTCCCATTTAGCCATGCGAGAAGGCGGTTTGACACCAAGTTTGATCAAGGACAATGATTTTGCATTCTCAGATTTCCTATCACCATAAAGCCACTCTATCCATGCTGGTGACAGGTTTTCAGTTGTAGATCTTGTGCTTATCGGAAAGAGTATGAGGTAAAAATGTTAATTGTCTCTGCAGACATCAAAGTGAATTTTAAAAGCTTTGGAGATGGTTTTCAGAGATTGTCAAGATAAAAAATGTGTGCCTCATTGCACAACCAAAATAACAGAAAACTACATTTTTCTGTTTTAATTCTCCCTGAAACTTTCTATCCTAATTATCCTGCCCTAACTCTCCCTAGTGTCCTTTAATTTTAAAGCAGTCTATGTCTCATAAACCACAAGTTTATTTATAGTATTCACTCAAAACGTTCTTAATGGAGTAAGCCTATATGTGTTTCTGTTTTACACTTAGTTCAGTGTACCTCCATTATCCATAACAACAACAGTGCAGTCTCCAAGCACGTTAATAGCTTCACTTATTGGAGCACAAGCTATTAATATTCCACCCTCTTTTAGCTGGGGCACCAACATAGTTGCCTCCCTCTTTCAGCAGCATGCCTGTGTGTGTCTGTGGGGCTCCACAGTCGAGTTAAACAGACACCACCACCACCTCCTCCCCTCCTGCTTCTCCTCCTCCTCTGTCTCCTCCTTGCCCCCTCACCCCATGAAGCACATGAAAAGTGGCGGCTAAACTCCCTCGTTGAAGACTACTGCCTCATGCTTGCGAAGTGACTCAGAAGTGGTTCAGATGCCAAAGCGGGAGCAGCGATATCCAGCCTCTAGAGTGAGCCGGCCATTTATCACTCTGCTTCGTCCTCATCTTTTTCTTTCTTTCTTTTTTCTTTCTTTCCTGTGTTTTGTTTTCACTTCTCCAGCTACTCTGATTGGCTTTTGAGGAAGTTCTACACACTCTCGGTGTGTATGTGAGTGTAAGTGTTGTTCTTCTCTGCTCTGTCAGAGTGGCTGAATGGGTGTATGCATATACTCTGTGTGCACAGCAGCAGAGTAACTCATAAGCCAGTGAGAGTGGAGTTTCTTTTTTTTTCCCTGAGCGAGTGATAGTAAGAAAGGGGAAAAGAGAGGGAGAAGGAGCGGAGGGGTAAGTGGGCACAGCGGAAGCAAGGGGCAGGGACAGGGGGACTGTTGGTGGCGTTGCAGGGGCAGATCCTGTGGCAGGAGATTTATGGTGCACAGCTGTTGAGCGCTTGACAGACGTGGGGTGTGTGAAAGAAGACTCCCGCTGCTGCTGCGCAGGAGCGCTGCCTCTGCCAGCAGACACACACACACACACACACACACACACACATCAGAGGAGAGCTGACTGACTTGCATCGGAGCCCGCAACGACAAGAGTAGGTAACATGGTATCTTTTAATACCATTCATGTCTTTTTCCGTCTTTTTTTAAAAATATGATGCAAGAGCAGTTCTTTGTTGTTTGTGGACTGGACACCTACAAACTGACATTTTTCTGTGTTAACAGTTAAGGCATGCATGTGTTGGAGTGAGCTTACTACTTATATCCTGTTGTCATGTTTCCCCGGAAGCCTTGAATGGACATGGACTGGTGTTTATGAGATTAGCTACTTATGAACTGAGGGTGTAGAAGACTTATTGTAAATACTTGCTGTCAATTGTCAACACATCACAATAATGTTAATCTGTCATGATCACTTCACAATTGCCTTGATTAATATGGCAAGTCATTTGAGTTTGCTGTGATTTTTTTCTGTGGTTCACCCAACTTGCTCACTCTCTTTGTTATGTGGTTCCTTTTCCTTTGACGGCATAATCCCAAGGTCTATTTTTAGAGTTTGAGGCATTACACACGTGTGGAGTTATTCAGACAGCAAATTCACAGACAGAAAGGAAAGTTATATGAGACTAACAGGCTCCTGTACTATGCCTTCAATGTAAAAATATTATGTTAAGATGCTGCTGATTTTATTTTTTAAACAAACATGGATAGAACTAAGTCAAATTAAAAGTCACTGGCGAGGGACGTTGGTGGGGTGAAGGGATGGGGGGGGGAGGGAATTACAGCAGAGGCCTACTTTTGGTGTTCATGACACTGGCACTTGAACAGATCAGACCAGACGGAGTCACCACCACCACAAGCTGGGAGGAATCTCCATTACAGTCGTCTCCCAGTAGCTGAATGCCGCGTCTGGGGCCGTCTCTATCACATCTGGCCCCACACTGGGGGCTCTGAATCACCAGCTGTCCTTAGGGGAAGTCACTGTGTATCAGACAAGCAGTCATTAGTATGTTTCAAAGGCAGGGAAAGCATTACACACATCAGAGCCACCATGCGCACACACACACACACACACACAACTCTTCAGAACTGAAGAAAACTGTGTTTACATTTGCAGGCTAATGGCCGTCACTTTAGAAGTGGAGAAACAGCCTGAGGGGCATTAGAGCAGCTCTGTCTGGCTCCTGCGTTGGGTCAAGTGCCTGCTCGAGTGAACCACTGTGGTGTGACTAAAACAGTCGCAAGAGTAGCAAAGTAAAATCGGAGACATCAAGCCATTTCTCCTCGGAGGGTTTGCACTGAATGCTCCATCTAGCTTGCGGGAGGGTGAAATAGCTGTAAGGCGCGAGGGGAAAAGCTTAGTAAGCAATAAAGCACAAATGGGAAGAATGTTTATTTGGGTTGCTATGGTACAAGTGGTTTGGCAGTTGGCTGGGCCTTTGAAAGAGGAGTTGCCTCCAGTGCTCAGTAAGTTTGGGTTGGCCTCCCCTTAATTCAGCCCTTTAAAATAAATAGATTTTAATGGTGTGGGGATGTCCATGAGGGCCTCATTCATATATACAGTTATGTACGAAATTATTCAACCCCCACTGAAATTAAGTCTTTGACCAATTTGACATCAATTTTGATCATTTTAGTCATCTTATTTACCATTAAATCAAAGAAGCACTTGAAAATTTTACAAATATAACACAGCATTTATACTGAAATAACCACAAATGTCTTTTCTGGGCTCACATCATTGTAAGTTTTATTCAACCCCCAAGTGAAATTCATTTTTAGTACTTTGTACAACATCCTTTTCTAGTTTTTACAGCTTCCAAGCATGAAGCATAGCTTGACACAAGTGTCTTGCAGCGACCTACAGGTATCTTGGCCCATTCTTCACGGGCAAAAGCCTTCAGTTCATTCAGGTTCTTAGGCTTGCGCACTGCAACTGCCTTCTTCAGGTCCCACTAGAGGTTCTCAATCGGATTCAAGTCTGGTGACTGCGATGGCCACTCTAGAATGTTCCAGCCCTTCATCTTCATCCATGCTGTAGTGGACTTGGATGTGTGCTTTGGATAATTGTCCTGTTGAAATGTCCAACGTCGCCCAAGCCGCAGGTTTGTGACGGACTCCATTACATTTGCTTCCAAGATCTCTTGGTACTGAAGGGAATTCATGGTTCCCTGTATACATTGATGCTTCCCTGTACCATTAGAAGCAAAACAGCCCCAAAGCATTATTGATCCCCTGCCATGCTTCACAGTAGGCAAGGTGTTCTTTTCTTCATAGGCCTGGTTTTTCCTCCTTCAAACAAGCGCTGGTCCATGGGCTCTAATTTAGATTCATCAGACCACAGAATGTGGTCCCAGAACTTTTGTGGCTTGTCCACATGACTTTTTGCATACTCCAGTCGACGTTTCTTATTCTTTGGGGTCAGCAAGGGGGTACACCTGGGTGTTCTGGCATGGAGGTCTTCATTATGCAGTGTGCGCCCTATTGTCTGTGCTGAAACCTCAGTGCCCACATCTGACAGATCTTTTCTCAGTTCCTCAGCAGTCACTCAGGGATTTTTCTCCACCTTGCGCTTCAGGTAGCGCACAGCAGTTGCTGTCAGGATCTTCTTCCTACCACGACCAGGTAGCGTTTCCACTGTGCCCTTCACTTTGAATTTTCGTATGATGCTTCCGATAGTGTCTCTTGAGATATTTAACATCTTTGAGATCTTCTTATATCCATTGCCATTCTTGTGAAAGCGAATAACCTCTTCTCTTGTCTTCTGGGACCATTCTCTTGACTTCACCATGTTGTAAACACACCAGTAAATGTCTAGAAAGGAGCGGAGTATCACAGTCCTTTTAAATCTGCCCAATTGGTGCTTATTATGCTTAATTTCTGCTCATTAACATCCACAGGTATTTCCAATACCTAATTGAAAATACTTGAATGAGGCACGGCTCTCAAGAGCCTCTCAAGAGTGGTAGTCTTAAAGGGGTTGAATAATTGTGTCAATGAAGAAATCACAAAAAAGCCATTTAATACTTTATGACAAAAACAACTGATGTCATTTTAGTTGCATTTGGTTCTTTAACAAGTCCTTGTAAGATTTCATTATCAACACAATTACAAATGTACACTGAATTCCCTAAAACCCTTTACAGCATTGGGGGTTGAATAATTTTGTGCACAACTGTAGATTAAGAGTGGGTGAGTTTCTTAAGAATGTAACAATAATTATTTCATTTATCTATCTTTCTGCACTGTAAAGACATGCAGCTGATGCCTCAACATATAGCTCTTTCCCACTTTCCACATGCATCTCTCATTACTCCTTCATTTCTGCCTGACAGCCTGGCAATTTGTGTCAGTAGTGTAGATGCCATACCATACATTATCTCCCAAACTCTGTCTCATACTCTTCCTTGCTTTGCGAAGCTATACCATATTATTTCTCAAACTCTGTCTCAAACTCTTACTTGAATGTATACCACATTTGCTCTTAAACTCTTATTTGCATTGTGAAGGTGTACCATGTTATCTTTTTATCTCTGTCCTTATTTGCCTCCTGAATCTAAACAGAAAATAAAGCTCTTCGGAAATCAAAGCTATGTGGCATACCATTAGTTAATGTCACCGAAGACACATGGTTTTCGTTCCAGTGTATGAATAGGAAGAAAGATGCAGAGCTTTTGGCAGACTGAGGATACATAGTGAGGGGTTTCTAATATCAATCTCTTAAGGGGAGAGTGTTGAGATACTATCTTAAACATTGGACTGCATTACATCTGTCTGTCCTAAGACACATTCTTAGACACACACTACATACACTACTCTCACACACACACGCAGGTTGATACATCATATCTCACTTAAAGGAATACTTTGGTTCCTTAAAGGAATACTCCCTTCCATAAGTCCAAAACTGTCATTGTTAAATCACAGTGAGAGCAGAAAGACAGAGGTGACTCCCCATGTTAATGAGAGAGAGTTGCAATTTATCTAGCTGTTTGACTCCAGGTGTAATATGACGTAGTAGCAAGCCAGCTGTATGCTCTTATTCTCCAGCTCTCGGGGTTAGATGGATGATCCTAGATCCTGTGGTGCTGCAGCTTAATCAAATAAATGTGACAGCCTCGAAATGCCCCCCAGCAGCCTGCACTTTATCTTTATTGACAGGGGAAATACTGGTGGCCTAACGGTTAGTGATGCTATGCAGATTACAAATACAACCCCATCGCAAGGTCGTCATACATTTGACCCCAGGGACTCCCAAACCTTATGCTCCTTTCATAAAGCATGCATCCTAGAGCTGCTACCAGGGTAATGATTTTTTACTATTTACAAAGCCCTCAGAGATACAGTTACACATTCCTTAGGTACCAAAGGTTTCATTGAAAAATCAAACCAAGCCATGAATATGGAAGTCCCAGGTAATGGGGATTTTCGGATCTTGTAGGTTAGGGAGATATGTTCTCATTTCATGTCCGAGCAGTTCTAGTCCATTGTGATGCCACTTTGTGCAGAAGTGTCAGCTAAATGACAAATTATATAATGTGATGTAATATCCATAATAGGTTTTTAATATGTCTGAGAACAAGTCTGGTCAGTCCGTACAAGATTGAATAAAAATGTCTTTTATAGGTGCTTGGAGAATGTTTTTTTCCACTCTCCAGATCTCCATCCACCGTCCAGAGATTTGCATCAGAAATGGCCATGTCAAAGTTGTATCTGCCAAAATTGTATCTGCCAAAATTGTCACACAGTGAAATGTTACTGTATGTCATACTGGTCATAGTGATAAATAAGGCAGCAGTCAATTTCAAAAGTATGAATTGTCCGGCTACCTTATCAGAAATGTCGATCTGAAACTGCCACGTCACAGCTGCATCCATCATGTTATACTTGCAGGTCTGCTGCCCATTATGACAGCGAGGCAGCAGTCAGATCCAAAAGCACCAATAAAAATATGTGCTCTAGCAGACAGGCTCTGCTTGGAGCTGGAGACAGACTTGAAGTTTTCCCATTCCCCAAGTCCCCAGGCTGTATGTGTTCTAAAGACTGAGGTCATTCAGAAATGTCCAGTCTCATTATCCCTTGTCCTACTTGGGCTGCCTTAAACTCACAGGACATTTCTAATGGCCCTGCATTGACAGGGGCCCCCAGAGAGCTTAATGACAAATATTATGTTCTTTCAAAAAGGCCAAAATGCTTAGTATTGTCTGTGTGGCATCTCAGCAGTGGATAAGGGTGCAGAAACGTCCCATACAGAATAAATATTGTATGTTGTATATATGATCACCAAGTGTGCACCTTGTGGGAATGCAACACGTAATTTTGGCATTGTAAGGAAATAAACAGTGCAACATACAACAAAGAGTGCAATGGATGGTATGTGCACCCGCCTTACCCAGCAGCTGGTACAAGACTAGTACTTGTCTCCAGCAAATGCAGTTTATACCAGGGCAGGAATTTCACGAGGGCGCCCTCTCAATTTGACCTTGTGTCCTTGAAAAAAATGCCCTGCCGCCTCAGTTAATTTCGCGGTTTTAGTCTGCCTCCTTTTGGTTAACACGCCTTCAACACCAGGGATTTTTCAGAAAAAACATAATCAGTGGTGGGTTTGATTCGTATGGTGGCCTGGTAAGAACCGCTCGAACGGGCTACGATCATCGTAGTACGATGTACGCGTAGTACATAGCACCATAGCAAAGTCCTCCTATATAACCTGTAACAAACGCAAACTAACTAGCTAGCTGTTGCTACTTCAAATATAAAACAAGTGTGAAATCATAGTCACATCGTTTCAATGGAGATATTTGGTTTCAATATGGAGATACCATAATTTGTCCATATCCTGCAGCCCTAGATATAACCTCTTAATTTTGCTCTACAGATTGAAACCAGAATTATGCATTTGACTTAAGAACATGCCACCAGACCCCCCTAAATGGTCAGACCAACCACCATAGTCTTTTGTAAAATTGTGGAAAGCATTGGTGTAATGTTCGTGTTTTCCTTGTCTTCTATTTAGTTCATTTTATTTCCTCAATAATTTTCCTTGATTAAGAAAGAACAATGTTTTAATTTATAGCCTTGGTGCCCTGGCTTTTGGCCTTTGTGCCTTTTAGAAATTGACAACACAAAAGGCCAAGTCGCCTTGCCCCTAAAATGATGAAATTCCAGGCCTGGGTTTATACATTACATTACATTACATTACTTTTAGCTGACGCTTTTATCCAGACAGCAATGTGAGGTTAGATGCCTTGCTCACAGGCACTTCAAGCATGGCTGAGGGTACAAAAGAGCCCTGCTATTCACTCCCCCACCCACATGTTTTTCTTACTGGTACAGAAATCAAACCTCTGACCCTGTGATCCCAACTCCAACAAACCCCCTAACCATTAGGCCACAGCTGCCCGCTCATATACGTAATCATCTGTAGCTGCCCCTCCTCTGTGTAGAACACACCGTAATGACATTGCGAGTACCTTGCTGTACAGGTACAGGTCAAACAACAGGGGACCTCATTTATTGTCAGCTCACCTTGCTGTCACTCTTTCCTTTTACCTGGCAGATGGTGCGGGAGCAGTACGTCAGGACCACGGGGGACGAGGGTGCCCCTGACACAGTCCCCGAGTACCTGTACAAGATCGGCATCTATGGGTGGAGGAAGCGCTGTCTGTACCTGTTCGTCCTCATCCTCCTGGCCATCCTTGTTATCAACCTGGCCCTCACCATCTGGATTGTGCGCGTCATGTGGTTCAACATGGTGAGTATGAGTGCAGGGAATGCTGCAGTCACACTGTGGGAGCATACGGAGGAATAGACACTTGAAAAATACACGTTGTGTGATTTTAAAAGTCAAACTGAACAGTGTAGGAGAGGGAGACTTCAGATGTCTATTCTTCAGAAAATGCTACCATACCTCCTTTGTGATTTCTATTGTATTCTTGGCTTGGAAGTAAGGAAGATATGAGATGGGAGATAGCATGCAATGTCCTATTGTATACTTTTTAAAATGATCTTATTCATGCTAGCTTTTCCTACCTTGCCTATAAGTGATGGTTTGAACAGATCTAAATAAAAAGGGACTAATGCCTATGTTTTGCTTATGCTTTTTGAATGGTAGATTAGGTATTGGACACAACACAGAATAAGCTATATCATCGCTCTGTGTGTATGTCCCTTATTCCATGTTTGTGTGCTTGTTTGTTTGTGCCAAAAACAAAAAAATGAGGGAAAATCGTCCTGTGCAGTTCTTAGCCTATTAGGGCAATCTCAACAATGCTCTGCTGCATTATTGTTTATTTATATACCACACACCACCAGTTGGTAGAAATGGACAAATATAGTTCAATAGAAATTTAAACATATTTAAAAAGTGTAATATATAACATACCAAATTATTTAGCTGATCTACAAGGGATTACGTGGTATTGTCATCTGGTCTGTGAGGCCTCAGCTATAAGCCTGCAAGCTACACATATGCACATACTGTCCCTAAAGTCTGTTTCAGTTGGCAAAACAAAATGGTTTCTAATTTCCTTTAGAGAGTCCCCTAGTGATGTCACCCAGTGTGTGAGATCTTATGTAATTCTGCCCCTTTTTCAAAATCTAATAGGATTATAAATTCCTCTATTTGGGCTTCAGTAGAGATATTGTACCCCTGAAAGACTCCCTTAAAGGTTTCCGGCGCTGATGAGATTTGGATGGGATTTTTAGCGGCTGTTATGATTAGAACTGGGAGGGATGCTGTGGTGTTTATAGAAAGGTTATGTAAGCAGGTACAGGTTATTTACCACAGGCTGGGTGATCAAAGCCCTGTCTTTTTAGCATGCAAATACCAGTGCTCCCCTGCACAGCCTACCTAAGACCTGGCATTTAAGTGAGAATTGAAGATACTGACGAGTGTGTGTGTGTGTCGGGGGGTGTGTTTGTGTGTGTGTGTGTGTGTGTGTGTCTGTGTGTCTGTCTGTCTGCATCTGCATGTCTGCAGGAAGGAATGGGACTTCTACAGGTACACCCTGATGGCGTAAGGTTAGAGGGCGAGTCGGACTTCCTCTACTCACTGTACGCCCAGGAGATCGACTCGAGAGAGGTGGAATACACACACACACACACACACACACACACACACACACACACACACACAACACACACACAGTCTGTGGTTTTGATTCACACCCCACCCCTGACACATTTCTGTGGATACACAGATAATTGAGGGGTTCAGTACCAAGCAAGTTTAACCATGCAGATGTTGTCATAGCAGGGAAAGTGATAATGAATGAGTAACAGGACATTATGGTTCTTTTAAACTAACGTAAACACAACCTTAACATCAAAATGTCAAACTAAATTTGCCTGAAAAGTCCAGCATACACTGAACACAACAGCCGGAAGCAATTAGGAGTTAAGAGACTCTGCCTTTCAACACAGTGAGATAAAGGCAGGACCTCGTATTTTGTTCTGTCTTGTAGGGCTTTGCTCTTCAGCTCTTCAAATTCTTCCCTTAATGTATAAAAGATGGTAGGCCTATAACCAAGGGATTTGTAGAGTGCCAAGAGTGCTACAAATTCTTGTAAGTCCGTGCCTGACACTGGGCCCTTTAGAGATACGCTGGTTCTTTAAAAAAAGAGTGTATCATCATGGGCTTCTGCTCATGGCTGCCATGAGCATGGCTGTGTAGTAAGTGAGCTACCTCAAGCTAAAGATCTTGAGAATAATGGAAAAGTTCGTGTAGACGCAGATGATAAGTGAAAAATCCAAACACGAAAATGAAAAGATTGATACTGCTCTGATTTGAAACGAGGAGCATGGAAGCATGGAGCTCGGAGGTAAATCAAGTACTTCTGGAAGGGTGGAATGACAGACACATTACAGGATTTGGAGTCAAAGTCTAGGTGGAATAATGTGAGGATATACGGTATTCCAGAAGACACCAAGAAAGCACAGCCTCTTGTCATTGTGAAAGAGAGGCTTTGGTACCAACCAAAAACATAGTTCTAAAAAAATAGGGTATATCATCAGTTTTTCCCTTTACAAACACATTTGTTGTCAGTACTTATTTGTGCTTGGTTTGGAGAAGCCCAACTGGTATAAAGAGCCTTGGGTTTGTTTGTTTTTTATATTTAGTGAGTTATGTGCTCAGTCACTCACCCACTACACACACTTACACACTCACTTACTTACACAGTCACTTACTTACACACACACTCTCACACATACACACTCTCACACATGCACGCACACACGCACGCACGCACGCACAAAGTGCTGAGAGTGTGATAAGCTGCTTGAAAAGGCAGCGGCTTGAAATGCCTTATGGTGGTGAGAGTGTAAGCGAGTGTGCGAGTTGTGAGCACTGAGCCCTGTGTTCTGTTCTTCATCACGTCGCCCTCGGAGGGCTCCGTTTGAGTGGAAACAAATGCCCTTTTTATGAGCCGGTTCATCACCGATGCCTCCAGTCACTTTGAGCAATGGCCAGGTGCTCCATCGTAGTCTTTTGAAGTGATAACAGACAGCTTTTCTTAAGGGCTGTTGTTTTTACCTTATATCTAAGGGTTTTTTATGGTTGTTTACAGTCATCAGTTAACTTTTTTCTCACGAGAAAAAAATATTCCCATTGGGTGCTTGAGTGATTGCAATGCAAATGTATGCATATACTTTGTAGTTGTGAAATGTGGAATTATGGCTGGTGAACATGATGAAGGATGAGGTCCCAGGCTGTGATTTATGTGAGCTGTGTAATTGGAGCATGTGGGATCTGCGTATGGGGATGAGGTATTTTCTTCTCACTGCTGCTGTTTCGTACAGGACTCTGCACTGCTGCTGGACTCCACAGAGAATGTTTCTCTTAACGCACGCAACGAGAACGGGAACGTGACAGGACGTCTGTCTGTAGGTATGAGACACAGCCACACACATTCTCTCTCTCTCTCTCTCTCACACACACACACACACACACACACACACACACACACACTCACACACAAACAATCATCTACCCAGATATATATTCATTCACATACCTACACAAACACACACACACACACACACACACTCACATGCACACACAAACAACACACTTAATGCTCATACTAAAAATGGTGAGAGGTTATCCGTCTGTGGGTGCAGTGATGACATAGACATATCCATAGGCACATGTATTACTCATGCACACTCATTTACATTTACAATGACATGAGCACATATCTGCATGCACTTAAATATTCATACATTTACACTCTCTCTTTCCTAGACACACAGTGTACACACTAACACATTTTCATATTCATGCTCTCTCCTTTTCTCTCGCTCTCTCTTGTTGTCTCTCTCTCTTTTATACACACACACACACACACACACACACACACACACACACACACACACACACACACACACACACACACACACACACACACACACACACACACACACACACACTTTCATTCATATCTATTATCAACTCCGCAGAAGCCCATCTCTCTATTTAGCAGAAATGGAAACAAATGAACTCATTTCACACAGCTGCAGTGGTAGTTAGCCTGCAGCCTAAACCCTAATGTGCTTTCATCAATGACTCCTTCCCCTTGTAGTGCCTCTTAATTCAGACGCTATTAATAAACCTCTCCAATAGCCCACGACCAAATTCCGCTACTGCGTCACACTCACGACCTCCACGGTGCTTCATAATGATGTTGGGGGCCTGGAGCGAGAGAAAAGAAAGAGAGAGAGAGAGTGAGAGAGAGAGAGAGAGAGAGAGACATGACATGTTCTCAGTCTTTGGTTAGGACAAGAGGACGACTCTCTCTAATTAGAAAAGTCTACAAACGACCCAATGCATTGGGTGGCCCCGGGGGGAGTAGAAATGGACGACGTGCTGGTCATCGTGTGGAGATGTGACAGGGAAAGAATCTTTTTCATATGCCTGTCGGTATTCATTGTCCTCCACCAGGAGCGTACGTTGGCCTGAAATGATCTCATGCTGGTCTGATCTAACAATAGGGCCCTCTGTAATAGATACAGCCTGTGCAGAAGTCATTCCCATTCTTATATTTCAGAACAGGTCTGATCTGAAGTTAGAGACGTCTGTCTGCAGTCTCTGAATAGAGTTTTATTGATCACAGGAGAATAAAAAAGAAGCCTTCTCTTTTTGCCCTTTTGCTTGCCTCTGACACAGGGTCTGGTGTAAATTCAAAGTGATATTTTATCACACACATGGCTAAGGCAGAAGGATCGCACAGTATTATAATGCTGCAGCACATTTGGATCTACATTAGCGTCTGTATGAGGAGACGGCTCTGACCTCGTTCCCTTCTACCCAATTGACATTTTTAGGATGGAAAACAATACGATTAGCTTGTAATTTACATTTATAACCCGTGACAATGCTGAATTACGGCTCGGAGCTAAATCAAATCAGCCTGCATTTATTATGAAACAGTGAGGAATGCTGGGTCCAGCTGCTGCTGGGTCTGGCACATGGGTACTCTCTTTTCATTCCTATTCAGTCTTTCTGATTGATTTTCTTTCATAATGGTGGACGATGATGCTCAGAGTTAAGCAACAACTACCAAAAAGCTACACTATGATGTGATTATGCTGTGGGTATTGTCTCTTTTTTAACATTCGTCTAGACTTAGCCCACCCAGTACATGAAAACTGACAGCCACATCTGACATTTTGTCAAAGTTTGTCAAACCTTTTAGAAGAAGTTCTCCCTGAGAACAGTTTGTGGCACATTGATTGACATTGCAAGTTTATGGGGTATTTTACAATTGGCTTCGAATATGGGTCAGTAAGTCATCATCAAGGGTCGGAACTCTCCATTCTATAACACTGGAATATTCGTTTGGTTAACCAAGAAACAGAATCAAAGTCAGAAATATGACACTGACACATATGAAATATGACTTAAGAATTATTCCATCACAGATATTCAGAAATGAGATACAGTGTACCAGCATGTGGTTTCCCTGATGTTGATGTTGTGTGTCTCTGATGGGGGTTGGTGTATCTGTGCCTTATGGCAGGGCCCAAAAAGGTGCAGGGTGATGCCCAGCAGCTGGTCGTGAGCTCCAACAGTGGCAGAATGCTGTTCCAGGCAGATGGCAAAGAGGCAGTGGTGGGTAACAACAAGCTCCGCATCACAGGTACCCCTGAACCTCTCATTCCTCTCATGCTATCCCTCACCCCATCATCTGTCTATAACCCCACAAAACTCACAGGTACTTACTCACAGGTGCATATCAAAAAATGGAGTATTTCAGGGTTGAAAATTTGGGAGTTGATTTTAACTCCCACAGTGTAATTTTAACCCTTTTGAATTTAAATGGTGGGCAGTCGGGGTTATTTCGCATTGTAAAAGTGTTATTTTAACTCTGAAAAGTGTGGAGATCTGTAAATCCTCAAAAGTGTTAAAATCAACTCTGTGGAAGTCAAATTCAACACTGGACTTTTTGCTGTGCAGGTACCCTTTATCCTTTCACCCCACACCCTCATTCCTATGCTACCCCATCACATGCTGACTTATTACCGGTGTCTCCACTGCATTTCTACACTTATCCAGCATGTCATGTCTCTAGATAGATTGATAGATAGATTGATTGATAGATTGATTGATTGATTGATTGATTGATTGATTGATTGATTGATTGATTGATTGATTGATTGATTGATTGATTGAGTGATAGATTGATTTACTTTATTGAGCTGAAGCTAGGAAATTCAAGTGTAGTAGCAGCATGATATACAGGGACAAACAGAGATAACACAATGAAGAGCACAACCTAGACATACTAAGCAATATACAGTATGAAATGCAATAAAAAAGTATACAAAAGTATAATCTATCTGTTCCTCTATTTCTCTATCTCATTCCATCTTTCAATGTCTCTCTCTTTATCTCTCTCTCTCTACCCCTTTTTTGTTATCTGTTACTTTTTATGTCTCATTTTGCATTTCCCTTTCTTTCTTTCACCCTCTGTCTTTCATTCTCTCACTCTCTCTCATTCTTTCTATCTTTCTCCCTGCCCCCCTTTGCTCTGTCTCTGCCTCCCTCTCTATGATGATGTTTCTCTGCCCATGAGCTGTAATTAGTGATGGAGTTGAATGGGCTGGCGTTACCGTCTGTGAGACGGTTTGGGCAGGTGAGGTCATTGTGCTCCACCCCTGAATGAGACGCTGTTTGGTTCAGACTGCTCTCAGCAGGCAAAAAGGGTATCTGCTCACTACAGGAGTGTCACTCAGTGAGCAGTTAAGCTCCATTCTGACCTTCATCTGACCTTTTTCTGGAGAGATGATCTGTCCCACAGCCAGGTTCTGTATAGATGGAGTCTGGCTGCTCTCTGTGGGATGAAGGGCATTGATGTCTACTCATCCACATACTGATAGCAGCAGCCTCTCTTTTCTCTGTTTATCTGTCCTGAATCTAGCCAGGATCTGATACACTCTTACTGCTATTATTCATGAGACCCATGTGATCTGGGTCAGAATATAAAAATGTGGCATAAAATGATCAGATAAAGCTGAATTAATGTGATATAAAGTAATCAGATAAAAATGACTAAATGTGGCATAAAGTGAAGAGATAAAAATAAAAGAATGTGACGTGAAGTGTGCAAAGACAGATTAAGTTGACTCCTCTGCTCTGCAGCTTTTTCTAAAAGTGTGTTTCCCCTGTTGGTCTGGAACATGCCTGCAGGTCGGATGTTATTATCAGTGGCTGTGTTAGTGCTCTCATTTATTCTCTTACATTTTGCTCTGTGGGTTCCTGTGCATCATGTGTGTGAGGCTTTGGGTCAGATAACACCAACTAGCACTGCCTGTTGTAACACAGAAAAGAGCAACGACATGTAATGTTTTCCACCAGTGATCACCCTTTGGCCCAAACAAATGTGGCACAAGGATGGCGGAGAGGAAGGAGGGTAGGGTGGAGAAGATGTCCTCCAGAGTTAAGACACCATCCAATAACATACTGTCCTCCCTCGGTAGCAGCATCATGTAAGGCCTGGACCAGTTAAATGAGAGATGGACCTGACAGAGAGAATTGTGATCTTTTATATTGAAGAAGGGGGGGGGCGTGGCTTATATCTTGTAGGGGGGTATGGTATCCAGAGGCCTAAGGCAGTCAGGGACTCAAGCAGTGATACTGCGATACTAACACATGCACTATTCTGAGTGTTTCTTGCTCTCTGTGTTTCAGGTCCTGAAGGTGCCATCTTCCAGCACTCTGTGCAGACTCCCCTCATCAGAGGAGAGATGTCCAAAGACCTCAGGTGAGACACAGCTGCACTCTCTCCTTCTTACACAGTCATGTGTAATGGAAAGAAGGGGAAACAATACCAGACATCCCGTCCCATTTCAGGGAGGTCAACAACGCCTGAGGCTGTCTGTTATATCTGCAAAACTACTCACGGCACTCACACTATCCCTGTCCTTTATGCCGCCTGACTCCCTGTCCGTTGCTGCATCTGTCACTTGTCCTAATTAGCCAAAGACATTTACGTGAGTTGTGGGAGATTTTGTATTACTCGTAGGCAAGCGGGAGTCGCTGTTCAAATGCGGGAGACAACCGGAGGTCGCAGGAGACATTGGGCACTTATACAGCAAAATGACCAATATAATTAATGTGTGTGTGTGTGTGTGTGTGTGTGTGTGTGTGTGTGTGTGTGTGTGTGTGTGTGTGTGTGTGTGTGTGTGTGTGTGTGTGTGTGTGTGTGTGTGTGTGTGTGTGTGTGTGTGTGTGTGTATTACTGTATAATGTATGATGCATTAGAAATTAGAAATCAGAAAAACTTGTTTGTGTCGTGACAGAAAATCCTCTTAGGCGTGACTCTCAGGCAAAGATAAAAAAAAAAAAACCATGCAACACAAAATATTTCCTAAGACAAAAAGAAAGTGACTTGTGCAATAAATAAGTTAAGAAAATGGCGGACTAGCAGGATGAGGCATTGCTGTTTAGGATTTTGATGGCAGTGGAATAAATGAGTCATGTTAGATGTCATTTCTGAAGAAGGGGACTTTGTAACGGCAACTATGATGTGCTTGGCTTTCCTTTGTACTGCTCGGGTGTGTAGTACAGAGAGCTGGGTTTGTTTTTTTGCCAATTATTTTACTTGCCTGACTAATGATACTAGTTAGCTTTGTTCTTGACAGGGGTGGAATTGCACCAGGATGGAATATTGAAAGCAATAATGGATTCAATAAGTGATTTGTAAACAACTGTTAAAATGTCCTTTCTGACATTGAAGTCTCTGAGTTTCCTCAGCAGGAACAGTCATTGTTGTGCCTTTTTGTACATTGAGCTGGTGGACTGAGAGAAGGACAGACACCAGTCAATCTCTGTGTCTAGGTATTTGAAGGCTTCTACCTGCTCCACTGTCTGCCCATTTAGTTCCAGGGGTTTAAAGAAAGAGTAGATGTTTGCTTCCTCCGACACAATATATATTGTATTACATTATATAAAATGGCTAGGAGCTGCCCAGCTCTGGGCTTCTTCATTGTGTGGATGATGAACTGCTGTAGTAGACTGTTTAGGTGGTGCTTCAGTTTGTGTTTGTCACACCACAGTTGTGCTGCAATCATCCAGATGATGTCATGACATTACGGCATTACTGTAATTACTGGCATTATGTACCAGTGTGCCCACTGCAACGTACCAGCTGTTTACTGGTGCTTTGAGCACACAGACAGCTTCATTTAGTGCCATGAGCAGACATATTTAGTGTAGTGTAGTTTGTGTAGTGCTTCAAAGTACCGTGTTGGGGTGCTTTACATAGGAGTCAACTCATACACATAAAAGAGTACAAAGGCTCTTGAATCCACAGTTTCCCCACAAAGAATAATGGCAACTAATAAGAGCAGAAGAAGATAACATTATGTATCCCGCACGACGAGGGAAAAGGCCTGTGCTTGTGCGGGAACAGTCTAATTCTAATTGTGGGTTCTAAGGAGACTGGTTTAGGTTATGGCTAGACCACAGTCAATTACTCACCCCAAACAACACACAGCACTCACTGATATCAGGATAATAATAAATATTTATTTACACAATATATATTTTAGTTCTATTTAATATCTAGTCCTATTTATTATCATGTGTTATCATGTAATACTAAGTTAACGGATTATGTAATCAAGTGTTTAATGTGTATGTGTGTGCACGTGTATGTAGCCAGAGAATACCATCAATAAATACCAAATCAATATACTGTTCACATCCAAATACCAGGTCAATACTGTTCACATCCAAAATATCAGTGTCAATATGCCTATTAAGTGCCGGCACTATTTATCTAAATAGAAATTACAAGAATTTAACAAAAATGATAAACAAAATATTAAAGAAAAACCCTCTATGAGATCTCAAAATAAATAACTAAATAAAATAATTCCAAATGAAACGAGTGCACTCAAAAAAAAAAGAATTAAATTAAAAGGAATGATGATGCCGGATTCCAATTCAGTCCAGAAAGTTCAGTCCTACCACAGTAGCAGGGGCAGTGGACGGTGATGATGGAAAATGATGACTGACTGGGGGAATGTGAGATCGCAGGGCTCCAGGGGTTCCAAGTGAAGATGAAGATGACGCAGGGGGGCGTTTCCCAGGTATACAAAAAAACCAGTCAGGATGTCGGGTATAAATCAAGCTCACCGACGATCTCGGGACTTGATTGCAGTCAGACAAAGATCAAAAGGAAAGGAATCAAGTAAAAGAAAGTTATCGAAGACGGGGATCAAGTATTTCTCGTATCTAATTCAAGTGTCGGTAGCCAAAAGGAAAGGAATCAAGTAAAAGAAGTTATGGAAGACAGGAATCAAGTATCTCTCGTATCTAATTGAAACGTCGCTGATCTACCGCATCTGATTTAATTCAAAACATTCAACTGAAAACATTCCATCGCACGCTCTAGGGTCACCAAGGAATTCTCCGCACAGCTGACTTCTCAGCACAGCTGATTTAGGGAGTGTCTGAAAATGACATGGGTTACAATTACATAAACATACATATATAAGATTAATACAATAACATAGATCACATACATAAAATGCATACTACAACAGCAGTTTGCATGACTATGCTGGTCAAATGATATGAGGTTCCTCTACTCACAGTAAGGGGTTTAACAAGTTGGTGTAACTTGTGTTTGGGTCATTCACAGTGCTAATAAATAATGCAGACCTATAGACTCATATCTTTTACCCAAACCTATCCATCATCTGAGGAGTTGTTCTAAATACATTTGAAATGTTTAGGCCAGGGACACGAGGCTGCTTTGTTTACCTGTGAGGTACCTCAGATGCCAGAGCGCAATAAAGTGCTCCACTGACTTTACAACTACAGCGTATAAAATCAGCCCCACTGCTTCCCTCTCTCCAGGCTTGAGGGAGTGGACGTATGGAGGCAGTTTTTAAACCGTGTGATTTGTCTGGGGATTGGCCTCTTTACTCGTGGGCTTGTCCACTGATGACTCAGTTCACCCACACGCCCGCCCACCCGCCCAGAACACTTCTTGGATCAGCACAGTGGAAAAGGAAAATCTTGTTAACTAAAACTAAAAAAAGGATTGGAGAGTGGTATGCTCTCTTTCTCTCTTTTTTCTGGTGTGTGTGGAAGGGCATTTATGAAACTTTCACAGCTCACTTTTGGAAACACTTTCACAACTCCCTTAGTGGTCTCTAAAATAGTCTTGCATTCATCATAGCGTCCCCTGAAACCCTTCGAAGCCCTTTGATTTGTACAGAGCCTGCCCTGGCTGCCCATTAGTGTAGCCAATCCCTTAATGAGCCTCTGGATCGAAAGCTAAACTTCTCTTTGGACGCATTAGATTCACTGCCCAAGACAAACTTCGGTGCCTAGAGACAAAACCAGCTCATCTTATTTTATCTTATTAAACTGCAGAGTCAGTGTCAGTAAGAGACGAGTAAGTGCAGTTGTTTTATATTATTAAGTAATGACGAATGGAAATGATACACAATCAGTTCTTTTAGAAGGTGGTGACCACTGTAAGCATACCAAGACAAGCATGAAATGTCATAGTGGTGAGACGAGAACATTGAGAGGAAGAAGATTTTAATCAAAATGTGGGTCTAGAATATAATGTGGAATTTCTGAATTTTACATTGTTGTTGAAAGCATTCTTTTATAGAATGCTGAAAAACTCCCCTGAAACTCTTAGAAGAGGATATAGTATTAAATGGCTGCATTGGGCACCAATATAACATTACATAGTAAAGGATACGGACACAGACAACTTTAGGCTCCAGGTAAAATGTTGTTGTAAGAAGCTAAATAGAAAAGAAAAAAAGATTTGTACACTGCTTTTAAACAACCCTTATATTTTATTAGAAAACAGATAATGTTTTTTGGAAAGATTCCTGATGAGGATTATAAGAACAAAACATTGTCTCTTGTTGTTTTTTTTTTTTTTTTTTTATTTGGCACCTGCTGAAATACTTTTGGATGTGCACTGCCTACACCATGTTTTGTTGTGAGAAGCTAACTTTCACTGTCCCCTGTGTGTGTCCATTTTAGGCTGGATGCTCCGACCCGCTCCCTGAGCATGGACGCTCCTGCTGGCGTGCACATCAAAGCCCTTTCAGGACACCTCTCTCTGTCGTCCAATAGGGACGTCCAGCTGCACTCCACTGAAGGCCTGGTAGGAAGTGATGTCATTTAGTCTGTTTACATGAAACAATTTTGTTTGTGAATGCTTAATGTTCATGTACTTGTCTTCTGAAGGATAATCTGCATTCTGGGCTGCGTCAAAATGTCCTTCACAAAACACCCTCAAGCATAGTGCATGCCTGAGTAAACAAATATTTGTCTGCAGAATACAGATGTGCATACGTGAGTGTTTATGCATGTTTATGTTTAGGCGTGGATAAGTGGGTTTTTACAGTTTGTCTTTGATTCCACTCCATTGGCAGCTGGTCCTGTGTATGTGTGTGCGTGCGTGTGTGTGTGTGTGTGTGTGTGTATGTATGTACACATTTGTGTGTGTTTTTGAATACGGCCAGCCATGCATGCGTGTGTATATGTATCTTTTAATGATGTTGTGATCTGTTGTGTGTTCCCTCTCTAACTATAGCTGGTCCTGGACGCTGAGATGGTACGTATGACCAATCTGCAACAGGGTACAGCAGGATCTGGCAGCGCCCAGGACCTGTATGAGGTGTGTGTATGCCCCAACAGCGGCAAGCTCTTCTTCTCCAAAGCCAGCGTCACCTCCACCTGCAGCAACAGTCAGCAGTGCTAACAGTCGCCCCACAGGAGTGACAGGAGCACACCGACTGACCCACGGCCATCCCACACCTGGCCAGGTGCCTACTCAGGTGTCATGGTGACTCACTGACTCACCTGTCACAGCTGTCAGGGTCTGGGGCAGGAGTGGAGCAGGGTCTGTCTCTGTATGGCCACCAGAAAGCACAACCTGTGTGGTATGACGTGAAAATGTGGCTGGCTACGAAAATGTGTGTTGGTTTTTTGAGAACATGGAGGAAGAGACTATAAGTGTGTGGAAAATGACTTGGTAAATACATGTATAAATATTTCTAAAATGTTGTGGGGGCAGCCATGTCAATCCGTCAAACAAGTTTGAACCATTACCGTTTTTAGAGCATTGGAAAATTAGTAGTACAGGGTCTAATTAAAAATAGGAAAGGTGATTTATGCTTTGTCCAATTGACTTTTGTAAAGATGGGGAGCCTTTCTTTACTCACAGTAGTCAGTATCTCATTCTGTTGTATTGCTATAAATACTGTAGCAGGGGGAGCACAGCTCAGACTGACTGTACTGCCAAGGTGAGGAAGTGGAGCTAAGCTCAGGAGGGCTCAGGCCCAATTTAAACTCTGCTTGTGTCATATTGTCGACTGTTTTTAGGAGGCAACTCAGCTTGTAGCAGTTTTTCTGCCTCATTGCCACTATTCAGCACTGCAATTTGACCAAGTTGTCTTCAGATGTAGCACACACACCATGGTGTTATGCAGTGCTAGCTTAAACCATGTGGTGTTAACGCCACCTCTAGTCTCATGAGTCTGGATCAGGACTAATCATTTCTTTCTGTATAGCTTAGGCAGTGGCTGCCTCCTGCAATGAAGTATGCTCACAGGAGCTGAAGGAGTTTGCTTTGTATTTGAATATCCTTAGTTTGAGGGCTGGGCAAAAGAGGAGCTGGTCATCAGCTTGCATCCTATGCAATATATATTTGAGGTGCAATAATGATATATGTGTTTTACGTGTTAAGGTGCTTAACGAGATAATGGTGGGGATATGCAGCACAGTTTAGAGAAAACAAATTGTCTTTTTGACTTTTAATTTAAGTAATGTATGTCAGTACAGGGTGTTAAATGAGGGAGTGCGTGTTTGGCTGTTTCTATTTTGTGTGCATGTTTGTTTATGGGTGCAAATATGCTTGTTTATGTGTGTTTGTCATACACATGAGAGACTGCTTCATAGCTGTTGTACAGTGTTTGAGAAGTCAGTCATCCCCAAATGCTCGAATTCAGTGATATTACACTATTAAATTGAGTAAACAAATGTATCATATGTTGATATATTTTTTCTGCATTCACCCCCCAAAATATCTCACTGCCCCATCTTTGTATCAGTCTTTTTTTTTTAAATTATATCAATTGTGTTTATGTGCGTCTTCTATATGCAATTGTGTATGTGTTGCTTTGTTTTCTTTTTGTTGAGGAAATCTGTGATAGTCAAATTATCTTTACAGACATATTCCTCTTATAATAAACACTATGTGATCTTGAGTCCCCTCCTAAAATACTGATGGTGGTGGGCGATCATCCACCCATCCAATAGACATGGTCAGAAACTCCATAATTTGAAATCCTGATGTACAGTGCCATCTTGTGGTAACCTTTTGTTTTGCAGTAAATTTTGGAAGTACATAAGCTTGTGAGTTTGCAGTAAAAATATTCGATCTAGTAGTTGTTCCTGATGTGTGATATATTTTTCAGTATTGTGGTTTTGGAGTGAATATTCATTAAAACAAGTGTGTTATAGTGGAATTCTTCTCATTCTGCCTATGGGATCAAATAAACAGAAGTAAGCAGAGATTACATAAATGTCAGTTCTTTGACTCTGTTACTCATTTGTAAGTACTTTCTGTAATTCCTTTGCAATGCTTCAAACCTTGATATTCACCACACACACACACACACACACACGATTAAGTCATGTGCGGCAAAGACAACACAAGGCTGTTTGGTACTTTGGGGTTTATTACAACTATGGCACTGTGTCAACAAATAATAAACAATGGCAACGGTGACAAACAATAAACAATGCAGAATGCACTTATGACGCCCAGAGTTGCATACATCAAAGTGACCTTGAGTTTGTAATAAGACAGTTCGTAGGTATTAAAATAAAGAAAACAAAAACGTTTTTAAAAAGACTCAAACAAATGTACACATTACACAAATAATAACACAAACTTGTACCGCATGTTTGCCAAGTTGAATTCCCAGTAGTTGTACATGAAAATGAAAATGAAAACACAATAATTGACATACTGAGCACCACATGAGAATGTCACCTGTAGGTCACCCCTGCTATGAAAAGACAGAACAATTTCAAAAGATCATAAATACATAAACAAAAAAAAACATATTGGCAAGAACTTTTTTGTTTGTTTTCACACTTGCATCAGAACAAATACTGTACATACAGCACATTATCATCTAAGTATGAGAGATTTCTCTAAATTGGGGCGAAGTCATGATTTAAGTTTCCATTCAATCCATTCAGACTTCTGAATTCATATGACAAAATGGTTTTACAGCTATATAGCGGTGATGAAATAAATATATGTGAGCGATATGCTTGTGTGACTAATGACAGGGACATGTACAACAGTGTCTTAGACTAAATTCCAGACACACCACAACAATCATGTGGCCTACAGGTCAGTGGAGACAAACAGAGTCGGACAGGCATTGGTGTTCACATAATGACAGACAGTATGTCGATATACGTACACCCTCCTAACAAACATACAGCAGATCAACAAGCAAGAAATTACATTCTTCAGTGCAGTTCACAGTCTAATGGCCCTTGCAGATTCCATGAGGATCATCTGTAGCTACCAACCAGCTCTACTAATGAGCAACTACACATGTATGTAATGCTTAATGACAGTTCACTCCATGGTTGTGGGAAGGTATTGCAAGGAAGAGCTGTTACACACAGGACCTGGACCTTCCAGCCATATGCAGTCACACAAGCGCTCCTTAACACAGTGCAAATACATGCTGAATAAAAATTTAAAATATTCATTCGATAATCTATGGCAGGAAAATATACACTTTTCAAAAAAGGTAAAGGTAAAAGTAAAAAAGCAGCATTTTGTTGTCATCTTTGTTTTTTTTCCTGACAGCAAACCTACTGAACACAAGACTTTGGTTAAAAAAAATACAATAAGTATTGCTGGGCCTTGTATTGTATGTACACTGCAGATTTTGCAGACACTTGCAGATTCGTGTTTTTGAAAGATTGTTCTTTTTGCAAACGGTTAAAGCAACCTTGCATTATTTCCAGTCTCATAACAGTTACTTACACATGGAGCCATAGATATTTACAACAAGCACAAGAGCACAGTACCACCGCCTGGCAGAGTACATCGAAGCTGCCAGAAGGATACATGTTTTTGCTTTAAAAAAAGTCATGTGTAACCTGCCAGCTTACAGCACAGAGCTAATCATTATTTCTGTTTGAAGACCTATGCATTTTATGCATTTTAAACTTGCATTCCACTTTCCAGCTTAAGAGATCTTCAAGTGCGTTACATTTTCTGCTGCACGAATGCCTCAAGCTTAATAATTATTCGAGCAGTACATTCCATTACTCGCATTGCCACTTCAGAAGTGTATCGGTCATTGGGGATCTGGGGGAAAGGCAGAAGGTCAGGATAGCGTGTTCTCAGACTGTCGACTCCATACCCCTCCAGAATGTTCACATCCTGAGCAAGGCCTGACAGTTGTGTGTTGTACTCTTCCACTTTCTGTGCCAGAGCAGTGGGTTTCACGTCTTTGTCAGACTTTCCTCGCACAGAATAATCAGCAGCTATCAGTGCCAATTTTGTAGCCAGGTAGCACTTGAAGCACACCCACTCATTGGCGTTCTTATGCAGGTCATTTCTTGCTGCCGAGAAGTTGGCTCTTGCTTGCCTCAACCACCGGCGAGCTTCTACAGGGTTGCCGACTGACTTGAAGGACGGGGGCACAAAGAAGCGGTTTGAGTGTGTAGCACCTGTGCTGCTTGTGAAGTTTCCCCCAAACTGCTGCCGTTCTGACTTATGGCTTGTGGCCTCCTGGTTCCAGGATGTGTAAAATCTTTGGAACGAAAACTTCTCCGACTGGAACCGAGTGGATGATGTGGAGAAGGGTCTGCGAGTGGCCCGGTCAGCGGCGTGGTCAGCCTGGCTCTGCTTTTCCATCCTGTTAATTTCATTCTGCAAATGCTTGAACACCTCTGTGGCAATGTCCAGGTTTTCTGCGTTTTTGTCTGGGTGCCACTTGAGGTACAGCCGTCGGATGATTTTCTTTCGCTCAGTCTCCGGGAGTTTCCAGGCTTGTTCGATGACTGAGGTTACCTCTTTCCGGATCTCTGGGAGGGCGTTGATTTTTAGCTTTTTGGGAGACCCTTTTGAAGGAGGGGCTCTGTGGTTTTCCTTGCCCACAAACAGAGGAGGCACCATCCGTGGTCCAGGGGAGGCTGACTCTGAGGGACTATCGGGTGTAGATGGGGCGCCATCTCTGATATGTGTACTTTCATCCTGTCTGGAGAACTTATACAAGTCAAGGGAACTTACAATTTTGTACTCGCTGTAGCCAATATCGATTTGAAAGTATTTTCCGAGAAAGCTGGGATTGTCGTCCTCCTCTCTCTCTACCTCTTGAACAATGATTGCATATGTGTAGGTTGGTTGGTAAGTACCGTAAATGTCCCCTCCTTCTGAGTCTACTAGGTATCCCACATACTCCCCTGGATAAAACACGTTCAGAGGGTCCATAAGAAGGATGTGATGTATCTCTGATGGAATTGGTGTTCCAGGAAGTGGAAGCTCAAGTTTTGATGGCTCAGTCGAGTCATACTTGACACCGAGATTGTCAAGTTTCTCTGTGATTCTGTAGATGTCATTACACCCCAGCATGGCAATGAGATAGGAGGTGTCTGATATCAAGTTGTCTGTGGCAGATTTGAGTGTCATAGCCAGGGCCAGGAGGAAGTTAATATCTTTGCTGTCTGAGTGTTGTATGTAGAGGTGAATGACAGCTGTACCATACCTTTTCAGGAAGGCAAGAGTTTCACTGCGACTGTGTGGGATGGGGCTGCAGCCTTTGACTCGCAGAGTTGTCTGCAGCTTCTCAAAGCAGGACACCTTCAGGCCCTCACACAAAGCCTTACAAAGTCTGATGGCTTTCTCCTCATTCACCATGTATGCATTTTCATTCTCATGCTTCATGATTCTAATTAATCCTGTGATGAACTGCTCGGAAGAGAGGAGGAGCTGAAGGCGGCCCTGCAGGGAGCAGTGGGCACCAAACTGGCACATTTTTGGCGACTCTTCATCCAGCTGTTCCTCCAGAATGCTGCTCAGTAATCTGGGCCTCAGCTTTTGTGGAAGCAACATGATCAGCTTGGTGTGAAATGCATGATCTTTGCCAAGGTAGCACTGACTCAAGTCAACAAGCATCTGGACACCAACATTACCCTGGATTCTGCTCTTGTAGTGTGGTGCATCATCGAACACCAAAGTGTTTGACTTGGTGAGACGGCCATCATGACTAGGCAGGTAGAATATCAGGTCCTTAAGGCTCTCCAGGTCTTTTCGGATTTCGACTGGATCATTCTGGAGACTTTTAAAAAGACCAGAAACTGCCCTTTTTACAGTTCTCATTTCATTAGGGTCAAGGCGCTTGCCTTCTGAATTTCTGCAAATCCGAGAGAGCACCTCAATATACTGTTTGGTTGATACAACGTCCTCCGTTCCTAGCATTTTAAAAAGCTGGTGAAAGGTGCCAAGTTCAAGGGGGAGTTTGTACAGGTATGGTTTAAAGTCTGACTCATTATCCAAATTAATGACGACCTCTTCTGGTTTAAGAAGCTTCCAACCATCTTCCACCATTACAAAACTTACTCCTCTGAGCAAATATCGAAAATCTTTCTTGTCTGCATTAAGGAATTCATAGGTGGACCTCAGAACTTTATTTCTGGTTTTCACTGTGTCGTCATCAACACTAGAAATGCTACACACATTTTTGCAGTTGCTTATGACTTTCTCCAGTGGTGGGTCAAAGTTTACATTCAGTGTTGTCAAAACTAAGTCAAGCTGCTCCTGGCCTGCCAATGAGCTACCCTCTTGGTCTTTAATGCTTCCTGGGGTGGCCCTCTCAGGCAGAATTGGACATGATGTCCAGAGAAGTTGGATAATATCTGTTTGTTTGAATTTGGGGTTGACTTGGGACCCGCTGAATCGGATCAAAGGAAGGTTGCTGTTCACCTCTTGAAACTGCGGGTGTAATCGAACCAGCTCAGCAGGAGCCCGTTCAGGACACAGAAATGGAATCATGGAGAGCTCTTTGAGGAAACTGCCCTCAAACAGGTCAGTCCTCTCATTAAATATGTGATTCAGGAGAACATCAACAATATTCTGTGTCTTTTCCTTGGTCCAGTTTTCAGTTGGGGCTTTGATACTGACCTCTTTTGCGAACTGTAGAATTTGTGCCTGTGACACATTGTACTTCAGACCTATGTTGCGGAGGAATGTTATCCAGGAGGTAAGAAAGGAGGTCCCATTTTTTGGCTTTGACACATGCTCAAGCTTTCTGAAAAAGTCATTGGGTATGAATGATTTGGCGGGAAGCATTACTTCAAAGACCTTTACAGTTTGGTCAGAGAATGCTTTGGCAGGTTTCAGTCTATTCATGGTGTCGTATATGAAGGACAGACTCTCCAGTTTTTCATAGAGCTGATCTTTGATGGTCGATGGATCCTCCATGGCTAACAATCTTTCCTTCAAGTAAACAAGGTGTTGGATTTTGGCATCATAGGTCAAGATGTCAAACTTTGGAAGGAGATGCTTAAGATAGACCTCAAGGTCATCAATAGGTGTGCACCCAAGGAAACTGTAGAGTTCTTTCAGCTGTGGGTTGTCAACTAGGAAGGTAGAGGATGTAGTGTGGGCCCATTTTTCTATGTCAGCAGAGGGAATGGTTGTTGTGAGAACATAACATGAGGCAAAGTTTGCAATGCTTAGGTATCTACCACTGACTGCCTTATAGCAGGGCAGTAGCTTTAGATTGTGTACATCATCTTGGGAGAGGTTAGCCAAGTTGCAGTTGAAGTACAGCAAAAGTGACTCAAAGTCTTTGTCAGTTAAGGTGCTTGTTTTGAAAGCTGAGTTTTGGATCATGTATTCCAGTGCTTTCAGGATGCTGCATGGGCTGTCTATGTTTGCAGTGTGCTGGGCCAACAGTGGCAAGATTGGGTTCTCCTTGCTACATATTTTGTTTACAGCAAGCTGAATGCACCCTGCTCTCATTAGTGTGTGAAAGACTTTGTCGTTCTGACCATTGGGAAATATGGCTGCATAGATTAGACTCAAGGGGAGTAAGACATCATGCTCAGGCACCACCAACTTGCTGCTAGATACCATAAACTTGATGCCTGGTAGCAAGGCCCAGTCTTTGAGAATGTCCAGGACTGTCTCGAACTTTGGCTTAATATCTGTCTGCTCCTCTTTTGGAGCTATCTGTTCACTGATAAAGTGCCATGTACTTTTTAACCATGACTCACTGGCGTAGTTTTCCTTCCATCGCACAGACATCCTCGTCCGGTATTCACGTGGAAGAACAGACCCGAGAAGGTCTCCAAAGCTGCTGATATCAAAGAGCTTTGCTACACCTGCCTTGTATAAGACACTGCTGTACTTCATGTACATTGTGTTCATAAACAACTCCTTCCTGGAGGAGATTAGTTCATAGTGTGGAGTGAGAAACTTTGGTCGTTTGGAATCGAATACCTGAAGTATGTTGTCCACTGTGATGAGTAGTGGCAGGCCCTCTATGTTGATGTCACTCTCCTCCACATCTTTGAAGCAGTAGTCCACCAGGAGCTTTAGGCTGTGAAAGAGTTTAAAATTGGACTGCTGCAAGCGACAGGGCAGCTTCCCCACCTGGCAAGATGTGTCTGGGGATGAGAATGTCATTAGGAAGTTGCGAACATCCTCTGATGTGACATATCGCACTGGAATTCCTGCATCCTCCAGGCAGAGATACAGGCTTGCTGTTTCTTCACAGCTGTAGACCAAATTGAAGCCAATGTCTAACAGCAAGGACTTTAGTCTGTAGATGTTGTCTGCAACACTTTTGCGAGTCATGACATTGTACTCCGTATTCTTCAGGTGCTGCAACTCATCTTGCAGAAGGTTGTCAAAGAATGCTCTGCCTTTACTGGACGTTGATGTATTGACCCATGAGATGAACACAGATGAATGAATGTCTGCATTGTCAATGTGTGGTGCCCTAACTACAGGCAACAATCTCTTCAAATCAGCATGGATACAATTGTAGATTGCTTTTACCAGGCAGTACCAGTCAGGTTGGATGTCAAGCCTGTTCACAGGGAAGAAAAACAGAAACTTTCTTAGAATGTCCTTCACAGTATGGATCGGTGTGCTCTGTAATATGGTCAATGTGGGATCAGGACCAGGGAAGCAGCGCCTTTTTAGCTGAACCAACAACTCTACATAAGCTGGCGCAATCAGGTATGTCATGAGGTTGTTGTTCCAGTCGCTCCTCACTCCGACACCATTGTCATCCCTCCACAGATTCCTTCTGGCAGAGTCAAGGGCAAAGTGACCATTAACGTGAAATGGAAGGCCCGTTTCAAGAGAGAGGGGAAGGAAACAAAAGGCTCGGTGTGGTTTCTTGTAGTTATGGCTCATGCATGCTGCCACACCTCCACGAGGAAACAGAGTTATGTCTTCATTTTTGTGGGCTGAGATGACACCTTTTGAGATAGTTTCCATATCAGCAAAGCCAGATCGATTGCAGATCAGCCAAGTAGTTAGGTTCCCATCTAAGTCCTGTATGTCCATGGTATATGTTATTTGCTGAACAGGAATTTGATTGAGCTGCTTTTTCTTTGTCACGCTGTCTATGACAGAAGCATGAAATTGTTTTCGCTTCAGTCGATCCCCATCTGTGATTTTAGCAGTCACAGAGTACAGGACTTTCAGCTCCCCTGTGCCATGCTGTATTTCACAGATCGATATTTTCTCCATGTGGTTCAGAAACATAAGAAGTTCTGCTCCATCGGTTTTAAGCTTCTCCAGGAGATTTTGTACCATCCGATCTGAGGCAGGAACTGAGCTGATCTCTGAGATTTTAGCCATGTCAGATGACCGGATGGGAAACCGGAACATGGTGGAGCGTTCTAGCTTGAAGTGATTTCCCAGGTACAGGTTGAGGACATCAGAGAACTGAGATCTGAAGTCAGAGTCCAAATCTCTGAACATTCTTCCAGGGCTGACAGATGTTGCCCCTGGAGCATATCTTGCATGGGGGTCAAAGATGCAGAGGATGTCATTGTTTGAAATGAATGAGGGACAGTCTGTAATGTGATAGACTGAGTTAAAGCCAATTCCATACTGTCCAGTCTTGCCAGGGTTGGCTTCTTTCGTACCTCGTCCCAGATTCTGAATTCCCCTCACATCGTCCTCGGTGAATGGCTGGTTGTTGTAAACACAAAGAGAGGGCCCTTGCATTGGAATCCATTTATCATCAAAAATTCTGTCAGTGGGGTGAGTCCTTGGATCAAACACAAAGTAAATCTCTGTTGCCTTGGCATCATCGGCATTCTGCAGCAGTTCTTTTAACATCTCCTTCTCTGATGGGTATGCATTAAGAATGCTTTTTATTCTGCTTGTCAATTTCTCTTTCTGCCCGAACTCACTTCCAAGAGTAGTAAAACAAACATTAGATGCATACCTCTCCAAAGCTTTGTGTCTTTTTGGAACAGCTCCTAACTTCACAGCCACCTCTCTCGGAATGTCTCCATGGCAATACTTTACAGCTGTGTCTCTCACTTTAATCCAGGGACAGTCATTGTAACACAGGGATCTTGATGGCTGAAGAGCAAAATGGGTATCAGGTAGAAGGATCTCTCCATATTTACTTTGACAAAACTCTTGGTTTTTGTCCCTTATCAAGCCCCATATTCCCTCACTGATGATTCTCCTGGACAGCTGAAAGTTGTCTTCGGTGAGAGGCCCGCGCCCACACTCTTGTTTTATCTGCTGAAGAACTGCTGCAAAGTTTTCAACAGTAAAACTCGGCTGCACTCCAACATTCTCAAAAAGCTCACGGCAGCTGTTTCTGTACTTGTTGGGAAGCTGATAAAGATACGGTGCTGCATCGAAGTTCAGTTGGAAGGCCACCTTTAACGGAACAACATAGGTGTTCTCCACCAGAATTGAGCAGAAAGTTTTCAACTCCTTCATGATTTCTTCTTTTGCAGAGCTGTCCTGCATCATTTCCTCATGTAGATATTTGTAGCAGGCATTTGTGATATTTTCTTGGTATAATGTGACTCCATCAAAAGATTTTGAAAGTTCTTTTAGCTGACTGATGACCAGTTCAGTAGGTGGCCTTTTAATGAGTCCAAGGAAGTCTTTTACAGCCAGTGTAATTGGACCACAACCTTTGAATGATGGGGAGTTTTCGTTCAAAATTGGCTTCATCAAGCAGACAGTGTCTTGGTGCTCTGTGGTAAATAGTTCTGTGGCAGAAAACATAGTGGATGGAGAAAAGTTATTCCCATGCCATGGCAGAGAGAACCCAGCTGGTTTGGTCAAGAAAGGCAGAAACTTAATGCTTTGCAACTTTTCCAGGTGCTGCTTTGCTTGTGTGTCTCTTACTTTCAGTTTCTCATCAACAAGGCTTAGTAGGATGCTACTCCTCTGACAGGCAGCTAAGTGATCACTTTCGTTAAGTTCTAGAACAGACTCAGCACGTTCGATCAGGTCCTCCCAAGAAAGGTCATCCTTCACCATGCCAAGCTGCACCAACTTCACAAGGCAGACAGGGTTTAAGTAGTCTTTGGTGGTTCCCTCTGGGAAACGCCCATCATGTGTGCCATAGAGCTTGGCTACTCTACCTTCTGGATGAATAAGACGAGATGGCACAACCAGCTTTTGGAATGGACCACAGCATGGGATGCATGGGGTCTCTCTGAGCAGGGATGAAAAGTCGTCTAGTTTGTCATTTAGGACATACTGCATGAGCGGGTCTCTCAGGTCTTGGTCAATGTCCTCAATGTGTGGGAAAAACACGTCAGTGAAAAACTGCTTTTCTGTCAGGGTGTTTTCCATCAACCTTCCCTTGCAGCCTGCATCCTCAAAGCCTTCCCTGACCCAGTCTGGCAGCTCAACAGCACACAAGTCCTTTGAGCCACACTTCTTCAGGTACTTCAGGAATATCTTGAAGGCAGCAGGGCCAATGCCAGGCCTGCAGAGTAGAGTCTCATCCAGGAATCTGATGTACTTAATGGACACCCATGTTTTGCCATCAGAGAACACCTTGGCGCTGTCACTGTCATCCCCTTTGGCAATCTCTTGGTACACACCTTGGCTAATCAGAGTAAAATCATCATGAACAGCACCGGGGTCAGGCCAGGCAGCGTAGTAATTGTAATCGAGCAGTTCTCCATTTTCAGCCATTGTGCGTAGCATGTTGAGTGCTGCCAGGTATGCTTTGACAATCACATGTCTCATGAAGATGGAATTCCACTGCCCTTTGGTGTCTGTCTTCCATATTTCCTTGCGGTTGGATGTGACAGCAAAGCAGCCATTTATGTGTACTGGGAGGCCAGTTTTGATACGGAGGGGCAAGTAACAGAACACCTCACCTATTGGTACTGGGTTAGTCTTCACAGTCCATTTCCGATTCTCCTCCTCTGTGAGCAACACAGCCACACCCCCACAGGGCACCAGCCCAAGCCGCCTGCCACTCTCACTGAGGGAGAACTTCAGGGCTTCAGTCACATCCATGCAGGAGCAGATGAGCCAGCTTGACATCTCCACCCCTTTCTGGGGCATTTCATCTGTGAGTCTTCTGGTCTGGACACCCTTGGCTGCCAGCTCAAAGTATGAGGATGGATCTTCTTCACTGCCTCTGAACAGGGGAGAATGGAGGTCCACAATGCGCCTGAAGACATTATGATACTCCTCCACCACAATCCTTATGATGCAGCCAGACTTTGGGATATCTGCAGGGACTCTGTTAGTGTTTGCCACCTTCTTCATGACCTTTGCTGCTGACTTGAGAATGCTCAGTGGACCATATGACGCTTTAGATGACCAAACGCTTTTGTTGATGGTCACCACATCCTGGGCTAATGCTGGATTTGGTTCCTCATACTTCAGATACTTCAGCACCATGGTGCCTACATGTTGTGTGAAGAGTATTAGCCGATGGCCACAGATGCTGAACTCATCGACAAGTGAGTAGATGTCTGTGGTGTTGTAGTAAACACTGCTGATTTCACTCACTGATGCCTCTTGCTCTGTCCTGAAAGGCAATCTGAACAGGGTGCCATTGTATTTGTAAGGAGATTCTTCAGAGAGCGGAAGCAGACAGTTGAAGACATTGATGAAAGGTTTAAACTGATTGGGAAACTTCCTCAGACGTTTTTGCTGTTTGCTCCAATTGATTTTAATTCCAGGGTTTGATTTGTCACGGATGTGTTTGCTGATGTGGTTGATGTTAGGGTCAAACATGATCATGAATTCTCTGCTCAAAATGATGGGTATGTCAGTGACATGATATACTGAATTAAACCCAAGGCCGAATTTGCCAACCTTGTCTGCTTCACATCTCTTCATTGACCCACCCAATCTGGTGATGTTGAGGAAGTCGGTATCTGAGAATACAGAGTTGTTGAACGACCACAGTGAAGGGCCATGGCAAATGACCATGCCTGGATCTAGAAGGTTCTCTCGTATGTCAAGATTCTTTCGCATGTCAATTAGGAAGCTGCATTCAGTGGCATTTGCATCATCAGCATTCTGAAGAAGCTCCTTGAAAATGTCAGCAACAGAAGGATACTCTTCTAGAATGTTCTTTATTCTCACTGTAAGGGGCTCTCTTTGTCCAGACTGTTCAAAGCCCAAATTTTCAGGATTAATCAGTCGGGTGCTCAGGCATGGCACTTTCAACCATTCAGCAGTTTTCATGGGGATATCATCATGCACTAGAATAATAGGCTCAGACACATCCTCAAGTAAATCATTCAAGTCATCTACCTTAATGTCACAATAGGTGCACTCATGAATAGGTTTCATGACCAGTTTGCTTGGTTCTTTGTAGTTTAGGATGGGAACATGCATGTCTGCATCAACTGATATTTGGCTGTTGTATAGCCAGCGCAGTATGTTGACCAAAAGGAGGAGGTTGTGTCTGCTGTCCTGTTTTGTCATATTCTCTTCACACCTCTGTCTGATTGTTCTAACCACTTCAAACACGTGACTGGGGACCACCTCTTCTACTGAACCACAGAACTGGAAGAGTTTGTGAAATTTTGCAATGGTTTTTGGCAACGAGTACAGATAGGGTTGCAGGTCTAAGTCAGGAAGGGGCTTGAGCACTGTATGACCAGGGGATGAGAATGTTTTTCCTGTCCACACCCAGTCAAAAGGCAGTGACTTCATAGCTTCTCTGGCATCTTCTAAATGTGTTTGCATGAAGTCATAAATCTCACACAAAATCTGCTGAAACTGGTACCAGTCATCTGTTGTGAATTCCTGAGATCTGTGCCAGTCATTCACAGCTTTTAAGTGTTGTAGCACCTGATCAACTTGGGGCTCGATTGATAACTTTAGAGATTTCTTCATACCTGCAGAGGTACGTTCAGCCAGAGCAACAGAGGAGCCCACAAGCACAGCATGAGAGATATCACACATCTCTGAGAAGGATCCAATGCTGCAGTTGTCACCCCTCCAGGCAAGGGACTTTGGGTAATTCAGAGGTCTGTCCTTACACACAGGCACCCACTTCAGTTTCTGAAGGGCAGTCTGGGCGTCTGAGGACTTAATGAGTTTTGTTTGCTTGTTCAGTATTGTGAGTAGTGTCTTTGCTTTCCTTATTAGGGGTTCCCAGTCGGGTTTGCTCTTTCCCTGGATTTCCTCAACTTTTTGAGCCACCTGTAGGATGTCTTTCTCAGTCAGCTGCACCTCATTCTTCAGGCCTAGCTGCCTCAGTGAGTGGAGGATGTCAGGGGACGTGATGTATATGTTGGGTGGAAACCTGCTTTTTTCCTCCATGTAAAACAAGTCCTGAAGGATCTCCAGCTCAGGGTCGAAGAGCTCTGTGGCTGCAACAGGTTTTGCTGTAGAAATGGTGTGGATGAACTTCAGGGAGGACAGCAAGCTAATCACAGATTTGTTTTCGTTCTTCAGGAAGGACAGATGGGTCAGAGCCCACATCATGATTTTGTTGACTTCCTCTTTGGTGTAGAAGCCCTTTTCAAAGTCCTGTATTATCACCTTGAGGCATTCAGTGCTTTTTACCTGCTCTACATTCAGCATTTTTACCAGCCGTATGGTGGCCTCATCACTGCTGTCCACCACATTGATAGACAGCTTCACATCTGAGGGATATTTGGCTGAGTGGTGTATGGCCCTGGCTCCTCTCAGGGAGGTGAACGTGCGATTGCCTTTGGTTGTGCCAACTCGCTCGAAGATCGGCAGCTCCAGAATGATGCGTCTCTCTTTGTCTGTGACGTCGGACAGTCCTGCAAGGAAGCTCCTCAAGGCAATCTTTTGCTTCCATGTAAGTGCAGACACCTGACTTGTCAGTCTCTGAGTTGAGGTCCTGTCCATGATCTGCAGTAGTGTACTAGGGGACGAAGGGTGTATGTAGTTTTTCAACAGTGGGTGCTGTAGGCACGGATCCAGTTTCTTTATGACAACTCCCCCAGTCTTTCTCATTACCTCTAGTAGGCATTCAGGAAGAGGGCCCTCTTCCTCGTTCACAAGGATTATGGGAGATGGTGTTTTTAGACGCAGCAGCTCAAGAGAACCTCTGCCTTCATCAAGTGGCACATTGGGGATCAAAGGCATGTCTTCAAACATACTAAGGTCATCTGCAAAGTTAATGTAAAGGTGTTTCCAAACCATCTTCAGCCAGGTGCTTGTTGGGTGTTTCCTTTCCTGGTTTCCTGGGGTCCAAGGAACAGAGAAGTCTCTGGAGGACCAGGCTGTCGTCAAGATTTCCTTTATGAGTCGAGCTGATCGCTCAGGGGTAAGCACTTGCACCTGACTACACGGTCTTCCTGTGAAACACATGCAAACACATATGTTAGTCTTTCACAGTGACAAGTTTTAAAATGACAAAGATACAGACCCATACACTGTGATTCCACACGTTGGTGATTGAAGATGTAGCAGTAACTTCTATTCATTAAAAATAATCAAATAGGGATGTGATGTATGGGTTTTCTTAATTAGTCCAAATGCTCAAAGTGCTTACAATTCTTGAGCTGCTATGACCTAGTTTCACAAAGTAGGCGAGTGCCACATGTAAATCTCTTTCCACCATCTGCCCCATATTCATTTTAGGTGGGTTATAAAACTACATGTCACTCTGAATCGATAAGCTTGTAGAGGCATATTTCATGACTTATGCCTCTGGGGGGCTGTTACTGAAAAATTTACCCAATAACTCAATGGGCCCTTCTGCTGATGTTAAACATGCATTAAAAGAATTAAACCAAGTTTTGCAGTGACTAATCAACTTACAAATGCATATACATATACATCAATTTATTTCAATATGAATAATTTTATTATTATAGAAGTGTTAGAAAGAAAGACCAGTATTGGCAATATGCCAATATTGCTCTCACACTGCAGGCCGCATTATTATAGTCTTAAGTCCATTCAGTGCACAACTACAATCACCCGTGAGATTGTAAGGCATGCAGCGTACACACACCAAAAGGATCCTCTGCAAATTTAGATCAGGTCAAATCGCCCAAATAAGAGCAGCTAACGAGGACCATAAATTACTATTTCTCTTAAAAAGGAAATCTGGATTTTACACTCACCCAGACACCTGGCAAAATACTAACACACTTCTGTGGTGTGTGGAGTGATGTGGTTGATTAATAAAATGAAAGGGTATAAAATCCCTTAAAAAACTACTGACAGCTACTAAAGAAACCATGATCTGAGGAGATCTAAGGAGAGATCAAAAAAGTTTTACAGTTTTTGAATTTGATATCACTGTTTCAAGAGATCATATCGATTGTAAGCTGTACTGTATTGATTGTAAGCTGTCAACACAATCCAGCACACCTTTGCAGTGGATTTTTAGCTCTTGAACAGTTTAATTTTAGGTCAAAATATACGGCTATGCTCCATATTCGGAGTATGGGAAATGCAAGAACTAATTAACTCTTGCTAATAATGTAACCAAGACATTTATCTTCGGGGTAAAAAAGCAATGCAATGCCTAAAATCAATATAGAAAGAGGAAGGGAGGTATTTAGTCTCTTGCAGATACCATTATAGTCAGTCTGCAGCAACAGTAATTCAATCAGACTTCGGTCTTAAAAGTTATGAGCCTCACAGCATATGGCTAATGTTAACTGAAGACCATAATTTGGACAGAAATTGAAATAAATACTTGTTGAGAAACATACTAGTACTCTCTTGTGGAGGAGAGAAAACATACAGTTTCATCAGAAGGCTTGGCTCTCTAAAAGCATATGAGCCTTTTCATCTGCAGTTTTTATCGTGATTATTAAAACACAGAATGACTGACCTAATATTATAAATGAAAACTACCCTTACTCATAAGAAACAATAGAAACCACTGACATTCTATTGGTTTTAGTATCTACAGTGCAATGTGTACTCTGTGGTTTAATTTGACACTATGATGGCCTTTGTTGATGGTCAAATGTGTTTGATATGCCATGCAGAGTGACTAAAACGAGCATTTTCAATGAAAACCAATAGAAACGTAATGGAAACCTACACAACCCATTGAAACTTTATGGAATGTGTCACACAACAAAATAGCTTTCTATGGTATTTGTAGTGGCAACCATAACATTGCTGTAATGGTATCTATTGTTTTTAGCAGGGATATCACAACGACCACACACACAGCATTGAATATTTATGGTTTAAAGAGAGTGCTACAGTGAGTTGATCACGCCCATAACAGTTAGCATGTCTTCAAGCCATGTGATGAATCATGCTGTCAGAACAATATGATGATTAAAACATTTAAAAGATCCTTTTTAGAGTCGAGATTTGTTTTTCTTACACATTAATTCCTTTGATTTGACACACACGCTGTGATTACATTCATTAAAATGTCTCTCAGAGAGCAGCAGACTCCGGAGAGAATCTGGTCCGGATTCGGTCCAGAGTTTCCTGCTCTCTGTGGCCTCACACAGACGGACAGTCACCATACTTACCTGAGCAGCCCCACAGAAACTGCTGAACTGCACACATCAAAATGATACATCAGCACAAAACAAAGTGAAAAAAGAAATAAATCAGTGATTATAAAAATAAAAAACAAGACAGGAAACAAAAACAAAACATATATTTTAGGGATACTTAAAGATGAATATATAAATGTCTATAAGTATCAGTAATGATTACGCACATAAGTTTTACATGCATATTTGCTTACATGTAGCTTATATGTGGTTTTGTGGTGTATGGTGGTTCGTTAGAATGAAGGGGGTTAGCATAAAGACAGAGAGATGTGTGTTTTTTCACACACATACAGACTTAAGATATGCACGTAAACAAGCTCTTTAAAACACCTTGATACTATTTTAATGGCTGTTATCAAACTGGCGTCCACTGAGGTGTGATAAAACCAGCGGGCTGGCTGGCTCAGATGCTGGCCAGGCCCAGACTTGACACATATTTTGGGGATGTTTCCCACAGTCAGCCAGCCAGCGCTACTGGAGCCTGAGGGAAAGGTTGTGTGATAGGGATTGGAGGCTGATCCTCCCAACAGTTTAGGTATGCATATGGCCCAAAGCCCATACACATAGATCTCCCACCCACCCCAACACAAATCTGTGTTATCATTTATTCATTTTTATCCGTGACAGAAGCTGTTGTTTTTGTTTAGTGTTTACTGTTGTGTGGTCTGCGCTATATGTTTTCCATGTGGTGTATCCCTGCTGCACACAAATTGCCTTTGAAAAAAAGGATAAACTGCATTAAGATTTAAACAGACCCAATTACCACACAGTGCAAGCAGTAGCACATGGACTGTCTGTACACCACACAGCTTACATGCTGCTCCTTCAGATGTGACAAGTAGGATAAAAACATTTATTGCTGAACTGGAGACAAACACTATACACTAAGTAATGTTCATGAGTAAAAGAGGACAGAGATGCTCACACAGACTCAGCTGGTGCTGATGGAAGCTGAAAGAGAGGGGTTTCATGTTGTAGTAAGTACAGCACAGAGGGGCTTTTGTGTGGTTGTAGACTAGCAGGCTGAGAGAGGCAGTTTCATGCAGTAGCTAGTAAGCTACAGTAGGGTAAGAGAGGGGTTTTCGTGTGGTAGCTAGTAAGCTACAGTAGGCTAAGGGTTTTGTGTGGTTTTACGCTACATCATTGGACAGGATGGGAGAGGGGGATTCGTGTGGCAGTACGGTACTCTACAGCAAGCTGGTTAAATGCTGAACTGGCTCATGTTACTGATCTCTCTGATCTCTCAGTCATAAATTAACAGCAGAGGCACAGGCTGCTGCGCTAAGCTTAATTCTTTATTAGAGGGGCAAGTGCAGCTCTGCTGCAGCTCTGTGTGTGTGTGTGTGTGTGTGTGTGTGTGTGTGTGTGTGCGTGCGTACGTACGTGTGTGCATGCGTGCGTGTGCGCGCGCTCGTGTGTGTGTGTGCGTGTGTGTGTGTGTGTGCATACGTATGTAGAATAGTCGAGTTGTAAAAATAAAAAATCAGGGGAGGTGGTGGATTTTATCGCTTGGTACAGATGTGCTGATGTCAGCACACATGGTGGGGGGATGATTTTGACTGTTTTTATTTCAGGGGGAATGCCAGCCCCTCTAATCCCCCTCAACTTGAGCAGTGCATACGTACCACACACATGGGTCGCAGATATGATGAATTGGTCAGTAGATGGATATTATGTATATTTGCTGAATAATGAGAACAAATCCCAGGGATTTTATGGGTTTATCGAGTGTTACATGGTTTCATTAAAGTATGCAGCCACAGTATGTGTCTCTCAGGATTCACTGCTGAAATGTATTGAGATTTACACTACACATGGGCCATAAAATAGAAAGCGATGAGTTTAAGTACCCATATTGAGATGCAGAGCCCACAGTACAAAAAGGGAGAAAAATGGAGGAAGATTTACCTCTGGTTTTGGCTGCCTCCTTCAGTCTATTCATAACCCTGGGACTGATGCTCTCCAAAATAAATCTTCCCTCCAGCCCAGGGTACAGAGACCTGGTAGAGAGAGAGAAAGAGAGAGAGAGAGAGAGAGAGAGAGAGAGAGAGAGAGATGGGGAAAAGTGTACAAAATTGCTGGTGTTATTCATTTTCACACTTTGATTTGTAGGGCGCATTTTAGTAAAATCATTAAAGTTATATATAACAATATTTTTACATGACACAGGCATCTGGGCCTTGGTCTGTTTTATGAAGGTAGGTGAAATTGAAAAATTCCGGAATCATTAGTTATACCTAAGGGCTGGTCTGTCGTGAATGCAGAGCTTTCAATATGTACGCTGGTATCTTTTATTTTATTTTTTCCCCAGAGTTTATTATATTAGCATGGAGTTTGGCAAAATCATTGCTGCAGTTCACTAGATAAATAGCCAGAAAGCCATATCTGTATCTGTACGGCTTCTTTTTCCTGAAACAAAACCATTACTTTTGCTTTTTATGTCTAAATTTTAATACACACAGGTTCCCTCAGGTAATCCTTCGGGGTATAAATGTCATACAGATGCAATGTTTCAATGGTGCACCACCGCTGCTAAGACGTAACATCACGATAAAAAGTAATGCCTTTTATTTGCATACTGTGTAAGCACTACAGCCAAAGGCTTCATTTTAAATTTCATTCTGTAATTTTCGTATCTCATAAAATTCCAGAAGTTACCATCTATGGGGTTGTTTTCAAATGTTGCCCCTGGACCCCCCTAACATAATTGGGTTAACAATGTTTCTCGAGTGACAGCACCACTGCTACAACCAAACTCTAGGGGAAACACTGTTGCCTGTTATGAGTGTTCACCTCGGGTACTCGTCTGAGGCGATGTAGACAGCATCCTTCTCACTGACGGAGGATGAGAATGCTGTGAAGGTGTCGTCCTGCAGTGGCAGGAGCTCTAGACCAATGAGATCGCTGTAGCCGCCATCGCTGAGCACAAACTCGAGCAGCTGAAGCTTCTCCTGAGTGGGACCCTTGTGTTTGGTCTTCCTCAGCACCTGCCGCACGAACACCGGGGTCACCTTGGACACCCCGCCCGGTTTGCTGACGTACTCGGCCAAGACGGAGTCCACGGCAAGGGGCACCTGGGCCAGGTGCATTCCTGAGCTCTGGAGGTATTTGGTGACGGTGGCAGCACAGTCGTCCTCGGGGTCCAGCTCAGAGAAGACGGCCTCGTCCGCCTGAACCCAGCTCTGAGCCAGCGAGTAGACCACCGGCTGCCGCAGCAGGTCGCGGTACAGCGGCTCCAGGATGGACTTCCACCGTGAGCGCGTCCTCGCTGGGTCAGGCCACGCTGAGTAGGTCGCCCGGGGCGACAGGGGGAAGTCCCGGTCCTTCTTGGCCTGGATGCGGCGCACAGCCTCCGTGATGAGGGTGAAGTAGGCACGAGGGATCACCGTGACAATGAGCAGCTCGTTCCACAGGGCCGCAGGGTCTCGCCACTGGTCCACCTCCCGCCACTTGATGCTCCGCCGGTTGTCGGTGAGTCCAAAGAAGCCGCTGACGTGCACCGGAAGTCCAGTCAGGCTCTCGTCCCCAAGTGGCAGCGGCAGGAAGCAGAAAGCTCTCCCCTCAAAGCTGGACGCTACGGCTTCCTCCTCTTCCTCTTCGGTCAACGTGAGCGGCAGAGCTATGCCGATGGTGGGGATGAACTTGAGGTCATCTGCCAGTGAGTCGAGGTCGGCGCACATGCCACGACCTCCGACCCCGTTGCACACCAACCAGCTGGTGTTCTGCGTCTCACGCGCGGACTCATCCTGCACCTGGATATCCACCTGGTAGGTGGCACAGGTGACCTCATCGTTAAGGACGCCGTTGCTGTAGCTGTCGATGGCCAGGCCCAGCGTCTTCAGTGAGTTGGGCCGCTCGAGCTTCCTGTCCGTGTCCTCCTCGCCTGACGTCACCTGGAAGAGCGTCCGCTCCGTGCCGTCGGGCTCGCGCACGTGCAACGACACCTTCCGCACGCTCTTGAGGAACAGCAGCACCGTGTCCGCATCCGCCTTAAACGACTCGAAGAGCTCCAGAACCTTTTCCTTGTTGTATACGTTGCTGTTAAGCTGCGTGGGCTTGATGCGGAGTGGGAAACGGAAGAGTGTTCCTGGGAAGTAGCCATCCTGGAGCGTCCTCTCGGCGCTGTCGAACAGGCCAAAGTATGGGGAGAACTGGTCGTTCAACTCCGTGATCTCCTTGATGTCTGACTTTAGGTTCCAGCACTGTCCAGACTCGTGGGCGCCAAACAAGGTCTGGTGAGGGTCCAGCATGCCAATCTGATCACCACTGAAGATGCTTGGGACATCTAGGGAACACATGACACATTTACAGACAACTTGATCAGTGTCTCGATCACAGGCCAAGGGTTCTAATGTTGATATTTTGTTATTATTTTACCAATAATAACTGCTTACATAGACACTATAGGGTGTACATAAGGCACCACAAATCACAGTAAGTGTTTTTTTTTTACTTTCTCTCCTGTTACATGTCATACAGAATTATACAAGTATCAGGTCGATTTTTTCAATGCACACAGACAATTACTATTCACATCTAAGAGCCATGCATAACACAGCCTCTTAGAGATAAATACTTTGTACCTGTTATGTGGTAGACAGAGTTGAACCCTATGCCAAACCGTCCAACTTTCAGTGGGTCCTCTCTTTTCCTACTCCTTGCAATCTCCTGAATGCCATTCCAGTCCTCCTCCGTAAACACTGCATCATTGTACACATACAAAGCCGTTCCTGGTGCACAAACACAACAGTAGACTGTCAACACTCAGACTACAGTCATGGTTTGAATATCATGATAGATCATTTCATGAATGATACGCATTAGCCTATAGTATAGTCAACATCAGAAAGAGTGTAATAATAATAATAATAATAATAATGTAATCGGGCATTAAAAGTTGAGTGAGTGAGTGAGTGCGTGTGTGCAAGTGAATAAGTTGAAAATGTTAAAAAAACACCTTGGTTACATCATGTCTGGTGAGCGTGTGTGTGTGTGTGTGGCCACTTGAAAAGCCACTTTAAATCTTATTGCCAACCTTGATACTGTGCCATGTCGGGAGACCATAGTGACTCCACGCCATACTCTGTCTCATCGTACATGAACTTGACCTCCGTTGCCCCTGCATCCTCTGCATTCTGAATCAACTCCTGCACAAGCAAGGAAACGCCAGCTGTCAGTGCCAGGCTTGTCATATCTGCGTACTTGTAATACCTCACATTCCATAAACATTACTGTTAATAAATTGGACCTTATGTTAAATGTCATGGTTCCTTTACTGTAATTGATTAATTACACGTCACATTCAGGGTGACAAAAGTAAAATAATTCCCCTGAATAACTAATTTGTGAAAGACATTAACCTCAGAGTAATGGCCATTAAGTAAACCACTAAATAATTTATGTTAATGTCAAATGTTGAAAGTTTCTGAGGCATTCTACATTAATCAACCTACAGCCTACAGTGAGAGGGAGAGTGGGTGGTGTCAAGTTGGCGATGCCATTTATCAGAAGTGTTAGCCGTTCTCAATATATACAATGGGGTGAACTGAATAGAGGTTCAGCAGGTGACGGTCTCTCTGCCCACACTAGCCTGCCTGGCCTATTTTAGAGCCTGAACATGCTAACTAACTATTTGACAGGCTTTTTATATTTCCTAGCACGCCAATACCCCAACATCAATGCCTCTCCCTCATTCCACTCATAGTCCTGCTTTATGACAACCTTCCTTAGCATTGTGGGCTGAGTCCAAGCGTGGCCAATGTGAGATTTCTTACTTTTAAAATCTGCCCTCCTTCTGGGTACCGTCTAAGAATATCCTTCAGGAACTCCACCAGGGGAGGGGTAGTCTGGCCAAACCTCCCTGCACACACACACACACACACACACACACACACACACACACACACACACACACACACACAAGCACACACAGATTTGAAAGATTAGCTGTTGGTGACATCATTATGTCTATATATTGGCTTAAACTAATCAATACTTTACAGGAAAACTGGAGTGACTCAGATAGCAGACAAAGCCCTGATAGCACAAACTAAGTGTTGAGTGACTGGATTACTGCTGGAGGTAATGGACGTAAACCACACTGATGAAAATGTGGTGAAATACAATGTCTATTGTATCTATGGTCACATTCATTGGTTGTCCGGTTCCGAGGCTACTGTCAGAGAGACAGTATTCTCAGTATTCAGTATTTAGAGTCAGTATTCCGGAATTGTCAATCAGTTGATCTATATTCCAGAATTAATCAGTACTCACCACCACCCTTCAGGCCACTTCCTGTTAGCTTCAGAGTAACATCACAACTTCCTGCAGACACCAGATCCCCCACCAAAACACCATCATGAAGCTGAGAAAGCACAGGTGAAAAGGGGGAAAGATTTTAGTGTTACATACAAACATCAATGAATAAGCAACAGCATACATACTGTACTATCACTAATCTTGAAACCACATGTCTTGCCTACAAATGCATACCACATGCATCAGCTTTCTAAAGCATTCTGAGGCATTCTGTAATCACATTAGAAAAAAAAGAATGATACCAGAAAGATGAAACTCATAAAAATAAGGCCTGTAAATGGATAATAGTATTCAATGACATTAAAATGGGCATCAGGGATTATTTGTCCTTGTCCAGGTATCTGTAAAAGCTGGGCAGATGAGAATGGAAAATCCAGCATGAATAAATAGTGTGTAAAAGTGTGTATCAAAAACCACCCAATAAAAATGAAAGAACACACTGCTTCCTTCTTTTGGAGTTGCATATGCATACAAGACCACAATGAAGACCACAACGTAGGAAAGGGTAAAGTGAAAGTGATTCCCATTTGTCTTTGTGATCACACAGCACACCACAGCACACAGTGCACACAAGAAAATTGCAACCTGCATTAAACCTAATTACACACGTGAGCAGGGGACAACAATGGAGCAGCGCCTGGGGAGCAGTGTGTGGGGACGGTACCTTGCTCAAGGGTACTTCACTTGCACTTTCAGCACCTGCAATCCTGCAGTCACATGACCACCAAGCCTCCACTGCCAGAGAGGTACAGTATGGCAATTCATCCACTTCTCAGACACGCATACGTAACATCCCTATGCATCTTTGTACATCATATTGCACTATTAGGTGAACTTTACGTCCCACTCCATGTTTACTTGTCTTGTATATTATGCCCTGCTTGTATATTATGTCCCACTTATATATTATCCTACTTGTATGTTAAGTCCCACTTGTATGTTATATGCCTATATGTATATTATTGCCTATATTAGGTGCCTATATGTATATTTTATTTATATATTTCTATTTGTCTTTTGAATGTATCCTACTATATGTTTCTATGTTCAATGCATAGACAGCTAACATCTACCATCAAATTCCTTGTGTAAGTATACTTGGCTAGTAAAACAGATTCTGGTATATGCCCCCTCTCCTAGTTTCATGTGCTCTAAGGGAAAGGGACTAGACAGGGTCTTTACAGCCCTATGGCTAACACAGATGATGTGTTTCTGTGCTGTTTGTCAAAACAATGCTGCATGTCAGATATAGAGCAGTGAGCAAAGACAGTGAAATTGCAGGTACTCTATAAGATGTGATAACTAACTTAGTCATCTTACTGGTTTTACTACGCTGTCACATTTGCACTATACACTGACATAAGTCAGTCAAAAAGCAGCAATATTAACTGGGTATAGTTGCATCAACAAATTGTTTTTTTTTAACTAACTGGGGATGTACCTAAAACACAAAACTCCTCCATGCAGTTTCATGTACGTACATCAATGATGGTTTTAAACATATATCTAAAAACATCATATACACTAAAATCATCATTTCATCATCATATTTTTTATTTAACACATATCTGCTTCCACAAGATTTACTTACAATCCCTTTAAAAAAAGATAACAACAATCCCTTTAAATGCACACATATTACAGGCCAACCAGGGTGAAAAGCTTTTTCTTGCTAGATCTGTTGAGTGTGTATCTGAGAAGGATATATTTCCCATAATTCCTTGCGATGCCTTGCCACTCCCTGTTCCACATTAGATCGATACTAAGTGCTGAAGAAGTCTGCTTGAACTGCATGTACCTCCACTTTGTATATGCACATTCTGTTCACGTACACACACACACACACACACACACACACACGTGCACGCACACACACATGCGCACACACACCCAGACACAAGCACATACACACACAAGTACATACACACAGAGAACTACACACACATCATCATAAATAAATGGGCATGGGCACACATACATGCATTACCACACACACAGCCTTACACGCTCACAAGCATTCCCACACACACACGCACATGTGCGGACATGCGCACACACGTGCACACAGATGCCCAAACACACACACACACCACACATGCACACATGCTGCGCTGTTCTTCGCCTTGCCAAGGTGAAAGCCCACTTGTGCTGGCTTATACGCTTCGCTCAGCAGATCTGACACTAGCCCTGCCAGCACAGAGCACTGGCCACAAGCAACAGAGGAAGAGAAGAGCAGGAGAGAGAGAGAGAGAGAGAGAGAGAGAGCGACAGAGAGAGGGGGATGGGAGGGAAGGGAGAGACAGAGAAGGAAAGACAGAGAGAAAGAAACAAAATGAGGATAGAGAGGGAGACAGAACAGATAGTGAGGGGGGTGAAAAAGAGATGAAATGGCAGGGGAGTGAGAAGGTAGAGCGAAAGAAGAGACAGCAAAAAAAAGAAAGAGTGAAATAGAGAGCAGAGTAGGGAATAGGAAAGAGATATAGCAATGGAGGGGGAGAAAGGGAGAGAGGGAGAGAGAGAGAGGATAAGGTGTAGAAGGAAAAAATATGCAGATATGAAGACAGAGAGAAAGCGAGAGGGGCAGATGTATCAAGAGAGAAAGGGAGAGACAGACAGAGACAGAGAAAGAGAGGATGAGGGAGAAAGAGAGAAAGAGAGAATGAGAAAGAGGAAGGAGAGAGAGTGAGAGAGAGAGATGCACCAGTGTAGAAAGAGAGATGCACCAGTAGAAAGAGAAAGAGAGGGTGAGACAGCAAATTGTCATCCGGTCTGCTTGTGCCCTGTGTCGTGACTCGTGAGCGGCCGGAGTGTTTGCAGCGGATAGTTTATTTTGGCACACCACCCTGGTGGCATCATGGTAGCACCGGACTCACAGCAGGGCGACCAGTGCAGTCCTCTCTCTCAGCTCCACACAGTGCAATTCCAAATTCCAAACTTAATACAGATGATTCAAAGCACAGCTGATACACAGCACATTTATGTCAAATTTATATTAACTTTAACTGCCTATCACTCAGAAATTAAGATATTTGTAGATTGGTGTGATGCCCACTACCTTGTTGGGAATGCGAAGAAAACAGAAGAGAATGTATGTGACCCATGATCAGCCTGTTTACCTAGCCTAGCAGATATCCCCAGCGACCAGCATGTCAGGTAACATCCTACTGCTGAAAGCTTCTGTGCTAGGTTACAACAGAGGATGTATTTTTTTAAAAGACTCAGACTCCATGGTATTAACAGTAAACTTATGCTTGTATTTTCCAAATGATTTTCGAGAGCGTGATCCGATCCGACATAAAAGTTTTATTGTATTGGTATTGTAACTTGTCAGTAGAAATTAAAGCAAGGCTAACACGCTTGATTGACTCAGCCATGAAGGTTGTGGAGTGTCAAAACCAACATTACCTACAGTCTCTTTATGAAAAATATGTGCTTACAGAAGCTGAGAAAATTTAAGTTGACCCAGCTCCATCAGGCACACATTTCAGGGTGCAAAATTGTAGCCTGAATAGGTATAATAACTTTTATCCCATTCGCCATCAAAATGTTAAATAATAGCAAATAGTATCCTTTACTTTTTTCACTGTTTATTAAAACACAGTTTATTACCCCACTTTAGAGCCTGTCTGTTGTCATGTCTACTCTTTAATTTATTGTTTGTTTGTTTGTTTGTTTGTGTGTAATGTTATTTTATGCATTGAAGTGGCTGTAGCCCAAGACAAATTTCCCCCAATAAAGTATGCCTTACCTTACCTTAATTTCCTTACATTTTCTTTATTTCCCCAATGCCTGGCTGTCTTTTTACACAGCCATAATCACTCTTTTCCAGTGAGCAATGTGAACAGTCAGCAAAAAAACTTGAAAGGAAAAAGCTTATTGGTCTTTCTCTCCTACTATGTAAAATCAGAGACCTACAAAAGGACCAATGTAACTACACAACTACAAACATAATTTCTGAAGCTCAACTGATTGCCCGAAAAGCAGAAAAGTAATTCATGAAAGTCATTTTAACCTGAAGTGTCCTTATGTTTGTGGGTTTGTAAGACAGTGAGGAAAAAGTCAAGGAGATCTGCACACTGTTACAAAATGACACCAAAGGAATGTGTTTCAAACAAGACCGTGATTTAATCGTGAGATCTTTGTCAGGCATGACTCCTCAGTTTACTGCTTTCATCAGGCACCCGTTAAAATTCATTTGGAAGCGCTCACCCCACAGTACCATTTGTCCCTGTATGACAGCGAGTCATTTGTCTTAGTCAGAAATGTCAGAAATGTGGTGGCATCGGGGTCTCCCTGCCACAGTGCTGCTAGTATGACACACGTTCTGTTCTCTCCCAAACCCCAGATAGACACTAATTCCTAGAGAAGCACTCTTTGATTGATGTAAGAACCTGAAAGGTCAACCCCCCCGCACGACTGAGCTCCTCAAGAATGCGAGTGAGACTGGTGGGGGCTTGTAAAAGATGCACCCAGAGCCATGCATTCCCACACGTATGGAGGACGCTGGCGTAGTGCCAGGCCCCCAGGTAGTGTACCTGGGGCAGCCAGCCTATAAAACAGGGGAGCAGCAGGAGCAGATGGGGCCTAGGAGGGAAATACTGGGGAGAACATCTAGGCTGCAGGTGGCCTACCATACCACTGACAGATTTTAAGACATTCAGGTGCGATACTGAAATAGGTCACACACTGGGTTGGGTACACTAATAAGTCAGCATAGCATTTATCCAATGGCATAGTTTTTACAATGTAATAATATGTGACATAGCGTAAGCAAGTCTATTATCAGACGGGTGGGGAGAGACATTTCAATGTGAAATCAGTTTAAAATAAACAGTATAATTCTGCTTACTCAAACCAAAGGCTACAGGACCTGAATTTCTCTACTTTCACAGGAATAACTTAGTTTTTTACTGGGTAAAGCCTCATTTTAAGTGGAACAGCAACGGAAATGGATGATAATAGGCAACATGCCGATAACAGGAGCACCTCTGTAACACCTCTGTCACATTTTGTAATATTGTAAAAAGGTAGCAATGTTACAATATCTGTTACAATATGTGCTTTAAGTAAACCGAGTAAGAGTCATCTCTGTCCACTTACTAAACATACAGTATGAAGTATATGTCAGTTCTCCGGTCATGCTCAGGCCATACTGCATGTGTTAAATAAATCTACTTTTGTAAAGTATAAAATTAAATTATAAAACTGAAAACTATTATAATGTAAATATTAATTACATTTCTTTCATTTGGACTAGATGCTGTGCCAAGTACATTAACTTCACTTAAATTGTAATTTTAATAAAAATGCATGTCCACATGCCCCATTTGATTTTCGTTCCTACATTGGACATTGCAGGCAGGGTTAGTGTAGAGCAGAAAGGGGAGACAGGAGAGCCACCTTGAGCTATTTTCTGTGGCTGACTTCAGGCTGGGATGGCTGGGTGTGTACTAGGACAGCCACCTGCTCCTGTCCCTCTCCCCCTCACCCCCCTCGGCCCCTTTGCCCTCCTCTCTTGGCCAGAGAGGTCAGAGGCCTGAACATCAGGCCACACAGGGGGGTAAGCACAGCAAACAAATGACCATGACTCAGGCCTGCATGGCACACACTAACGGTAACGATATAAAAAACCCATCACCGGGTCCTGTTTCCACTAGAGATAGAGTACTTACTTACAGGCTCATCGATTTGTTTTTTTCTTTTCCTAAAAAAATGCATCCTGTTTTTCTCATTATCTCATCCATACTGTTATTAATCTTTTACTATACGTTCATCCTCATACCAGTTTCCCTCACAGATTCATATTATTTGCTATAGATTCTGAGATGTTGCGAATTGTGTTGAAAAAGGTTTTGCACACACAGCGGCAGAGAAAATCACCTTGCTATAAAAGCTGACCATTAAAATAAAGTGTATCTCTTTGGGCTTAAAGACTTTAGTCCTAGCCTTGGCAGCGACTCATCTTCTGACTCACACACACACATACACACGCACACACACACATACACACACACACACACGCATACGCACACACTTCCCCCTCCTTCTCAGCAAGAAAAGAAGAGCAGAAACGTCTCAAAGATGCCTTTGTCAGGAGAACACTTTGCCAGTGGCAAAGTCATAGTTAGACAGCTGTGAAAAAGGGACTGTTACACGTTTATCATGTTTATGTGTACTTACAAATATTCTTTTGGGTCTGTCTGACCTTAGACAATATCTCCTTATATGGTAACATAACATCTGTTCTCCATGCAACCTTACTTACTCTACTTAACACACTTAGTACTACACTTTTAGCAGACAATAAATGACATTACAGGCAAACAAGGGTCTGCATCCAAGACGCACCAGGGAAGATGTTCCCTGTGGACACAGTTTAGTGTTACAGAGGCTGCCTTTTGCTTAACAGATGAGAATGGACTCACGCCTTTGAAAGGATACACCACTTTATCAGTTCAAAGACAGCTCACTTAAAATGTGGTTCAAGTATCCTCGCAACTGCCTTTGACACGACCCAGAAATTGGTTTAAATGTGTCAGTATCTCTCTTATGACACAGTTTTCCCTCAGATACTTCTTTATTAGAACTACTAAACCTGTAGTATTGACTTCTGTGAAACAGCAAGCATATCTGAGCACCTACAGTCTGTGTCAGTTAACTGTATTTGTCTCTCTGACTACTAATAATAATAACAACTTATGTGTGCACGTTTAACTGCGTTATTCAATTAATGAAACTTAAACACTTTTTTAACATAACAGATCTCACACTTGGGCCTTGATCACCTCCAAACTACTTCACAGATATCAAATGTCAGTATTACTATGCAGGTGACTTCTACAAGAGCCTTATTTAAAGACAACAAAAGCAACAACCAAAGAGGGCTGATGATTTATCTTCTTCCATTAAGGGTAGGACAAACTGGGTTTAAAGCCAGGGGGAAAGAAAATACCACATTAGGCCATATGCCTACTTAACAACCATCAGATCCACATACAGTCAGTTCTCCAACTTATATCTTCATGGGATGGGTAGAAGTATTCAGTCGGTTGAAATGTGTAACCTCACTATTAATTACCATTAAGTCCTACACACCACAACTTAAATATGCATGGATACTGGATAGGACTGAATTGTGTGGGGAGTAGGGATTTTGTATAGTCCATCCCTTCTGTTTTGCTTCCATTATGTCATAGAGTCTACATTGTCCAAACAATCACCAGAAGACTGGTGAATTCAGTCCAATTTGAGCCTTCTCCGTCCCTATTAGTCTAACGAAGACATGTGAAGGAGAGGAAGCAAGCTGATTCGGTTTACACACACAACAACAACAACAAACAGACTGCTGAGCACCGCAAACGTGCATGTCATGAGTTCTCACCCTTGGCTGCGCTGCAAATAGCGACACAATGGACAACATTTTACCCCGGGCCTGGCTGCCACACAATCTCCAAATCACTATGTCATGGCAGATCATGCAGCCCAATAAGCTCACAGCTAAGAGCCGGCTAAGCAGGGCTCTGCTGAAAGCTTGTTTTTAGTCACCGAAAATCAGCCTTTCTCCACAGATGGTCACAACAAACATGGAGAAAGGAAAAGCAATTCATGTACAAACTAGATGTGCATTCACAAAGTGAAATCAAAACCAGATGCTGTATTTTATAACATTTCTGAAAGTGAGTCTGAGTTTCTAGTTTTGCCCTGATTAAAATCGGCTCTGAAATTTACTGGGTTTGTTGATGCCACACCTTTCCACCAGGTTTTCTGAAATTTAACCCAATATTTTTTGTGTAACCCTACTTTTAAACAAACAGGCAGATTAACAAACTGCACATAAACCATAACCTTCTGGATGGAAACAATTAATTGACACAAAACCACACAAGCCTCCTTTGCTGTACTCGCAGTGGGATTTCAAAAATTCATTCAATAGCTGTGCAAATTACTGAAGAGTTGTGCAAACTACAGTTAACAGGTTCAGTAACTCGGTCAAGACACACAGACATTGTAGACCTTTTGCTTTCTAAAACTGAGGTTCTGATACACTTCTGGGTTCACTACAGGGTACATCCAGCTTGATAAACAGATATATTACAGATTATAATATTTGTATGTCCTTTATTGTAAGTCACTTTGGATGAAAGCATTTGCTAAATATAATGTACTGTGTTGTATGTCATTTTGAATAAAGGCCTCTGTTAAATAGGTGTAGGTATACATGTTTAAGCTTTCTTGCACCACTGCTCACTGATTTAACAGCCATCCACCAAGAGGCGGTCCACATAGAGATACTTTCACACAAAACAAGGCCAAGCAAAAAATCTAACACGCTTTCTCTGCCATGTTGGAGGTGCTCTTCTCATTGCTCTCTCTCTGATTAAAGAACAACCCACATCAACAGCCCCATTGCTCCCACTGCTCCCCACTGGTGGTCCAGGTCAGGCATTACTCACCGGCCGCCCCACGTGCAGCAGTCGCTGCTCCGATACAGGAAATCCCGTCTCCTCCTGGAGTCGCTCCTTCAGGTGACCTACCGCCGTGTCACACGCCACTCGGAACACCCTGCGGCCCAAGTACTCGTGACATACCGCCACCTGTGGCAACCTGGGAAATACATACACACACACACACACACACACACACACACACACACACACACACACACACACACACACACACACACACACACACACACACACACACACACACACACACACACATACATTAGGGGCAGCACTGATGTCCTGTGGTCTGAGAGGGTGAGTCTGTGGATTGCAACACAGGAACAACATGTACTACTGAACACCTTAGATATCAATTCCTGGTGTTAATTTGCTAAATGTGTCATTTGTTTATGATGACTTCATATATAGTTTTCATTCTTTAGCTTCTCTTCGGTCTGCATTCTCCAATGCTATCCCCAGGGCTCCCAGAAAGCGAGGTAGGGTAGATGATCCAGGGGACCCAGTAGATTCTGTTGTGTTGTCACTGTAACATATCTTTTTGGCTAGTACTTTATACCCCCTAACTGTGTTTTACACACACACACACACACACACACACACACACACACACACACGCACACACACACTAAATAGCATCACAACAATATCATTGTTTCTTTAGAGAGTTTCTCTATCTCTGACCTAAGGACACCAGTTACCCAATAAATCAGGAGTAACCCTATCTTGGCTGAACAGAGGAAACAGGCTGCTTTCCGTCATGTGGTTCATCTTTTAGAGCAGTTGTGCCACTTGGCCATTTAGGCTACTGTCCTCTGCCAAAGAGCAGATCTGAATAATGCTGCGCAAAACAAAATGTAGACAGACAAATTGTCTTGTGGTAATTTAATGCAAGTGATTATACAGCAAAAGCATTTGAACAGAGTTCACTGTATTTAACAGATGCCAAATTTTCATTTTAGAATTAACAAGGTGCAGCCTACCTGACATATCTACCATTATTATTATTATTATTATTATTAAGATCTATAGTAATAATCACCATCATAACCATCAACATAATCATCATCTTAATCAAGTAGGCCTAGTGGTTAGTCGACTGGATTTTTAATGCATTCCTATTAAAAGTCTGATTTTGTTAGATGTCAATTTACGAAATTTCGTAGGCTATACGATGTCAGATGGAGTTTAGTCAATAATATCCATTAGGGGCTGATGAAATACAAAACAATCCTGGTGCTTAATGCATCACTATTAATCTCATAGCCGAGAAAAACGCTGTGTACAACGGGACATCCCACTGCCAAAGCCGGACCTCCGCGCCCCCATCCGCGTAGTTCAAGATTGGGCGGGGCTTTCTGAAAATGCTTGAAAACTGCATGGCAGTCACTTGAAACTATCTAACAGCGTTTTTCTAAACTAACACCTTATGTTTAGAGACGTTGTGGTAAATGGTGATGTTAATGAAGGGCAACTTGGTGGTAAAACAAAAAGACGTTTGAAGCAAAAAATGACTTTCAGAGAGTTTTTGAGAAACAAAAGATTTCAGCATCCGTGATGATGCGTGGTGTCTTCGCGTTGACATTAGGCCCAACTGACATTATTGCATCTGATTTGCATCCATTTCATACTGGTGGCTACACTCCTGGCAGCTTCAACGTGACTCTGATGACAGTTCATAAGAAGGGGCTTAACATTATCCAAGCTGCAATTTATGTCTCAAAATGGATTCCAAATAAATTCACTTAAACTTACCACAGATCTTGACCGGTTGCCATCGCTCCTTAGCCGCTATCTCCCAGTATGTCCATGTACAGCATTCATTCGTGTGGTTTCTACTGCAGAAAGCGCAGGCAAACTCCACCCGGAAAAAAGGCTGCCTGGTGCACCATGCAAACCGTTATCTGCTACACTGCTACCGGGTTCTGTTCCTCTTCATTTACGTTTGTTTTCTTTTTGTTGATATACGAGAATCAGCCCATGACACTGCTGTAACAGGCGTAATTTGAAAGCATTTTTCTCCAAGACCCGCCTCCCGAAATGTACTGCTGCGGCTTTGTAAGTTCCCCCGCTGTATTCAGATTATCCTGTCAAGTGTTTTTGGACACTCCTCTGAAAGACGTCCAGCTAGCCGTGGTTCAGATAACTTGGCCGGTTCCTGAAAGTAATAAAACACAAAACAAGTTCACAGTTACATTGTCCATTTTATGGTATTCCTTTTGAAGGCTTTTGTGTGTAGTGTACCCGTATTTCACTCTAGAAGAAGTAGCGTATTTACTGCGGCTCTCGGCCGAATGGTAGACTAATGAACCGCAATGGATGTCGGTAGTTGTAGTCATTGGCACCATATGAAACGCATCACGCAGTGGGGTACCACATATCCCAGCTACCGCCTACAGTTGTCGCAGCTGCACCTGCCCAGTGAGATGCACAAAATAACTATTTTATTCACTTCGAGCGTAAATCCGGTTACAGTTGCCTACCTAGACGGCTTAGACTACTTAAAATAGTTATACGCGCAATATGACTACTTTACTTGTGATCTTGAAGTCCTTACGGCCTAAATATTTTGTGTTTGGTCTGCACGACGTTTAAAATATTTACATTTAAATCTTCTACTGGATAGCGTTTGTATACCCAGTCAGTGGACCATGGGCAACCCCTTTTTCTTTTACAACAGTATGGTTTGTGTAGTCATTCTACGTGTGGTGCAGTATACCAGCATGAAAGTGCAAGGCTGGAAAATGACATCATCTAACCTCAGTCAAGGATTTCCAGTTTCTCACTAGTATTTACTATTTACACTACTCACTTTAGTTTCCTAGAGAGCAATCTTCGTACAATCCACTGTCATCGATGTTTACCGAACGCACTGGACATCAGTTTACAAATGTGAATTGTCGCAAGCAAATCCGTGGTCGCCTAAAATAGACTAGAATCACAGTCGGCTGTATGCGTTGTGGAACAGACTACAGACTGTAACAACAGCTGCCGCAGTAAATCGATAGATGCGCTCACCGTTGCCTGGGTCTGTGGTAAGGCATCCCTCTGGCAAAGTGCGGGCCGTTCTCCTTCCTCCCCCTTCGCACCTTGCGGATCATGCGACACCACTGGATGTCAGGGGAGAGACTGCGCTTCCGAGGGGGTTAAACTTGCACTGCGCCCAGAGTGTAAAGTCAACTTCAGTCTAAGAGGTCAGAAAAGTAATTATGATTGAGGAATTGACGCGTTCTGTCCCAGCGTCTTAGAACAAGTTCAGGACTGCGGGCATCATCAAGGCATGCACACTGCCTTAAAGCTGCAGAACAGCAGAAATGTGTGCACACAGCACCCCTGTGGATTGTCACGATCAAGCAGACTCTTTACGCATAGCATATATTTGTTTTAAACAGAGCATATATAAAACCATAGCTCTTTATTTGTTTCCCTCTGTAGTCTATAGGCTACCCTGTCATGATAAACACTGTGTATTTCCCAGGAGTTACCTTCTGACGTTTTACATGGGAATGTTGTTTGTGGATTTCTTTGGTTTGTGAATTACCTATGCACTTCTTCATTAAATCTTTCATCTTTCTCTTCAACTTTGATTGATTAGGAATTGTTCGTTGGGGATCCTATAGGGACTCTTCTGCTCTTGAACTGGTACATGTAACGTTGGAGACGTTGGAGGTATTGACCCCCAGGGCTTTGAACCATAGAAACAGGAAAGTGAGGAGGGAAAATAACAAAGTTGCATTTGCTGCCTTGTGTTCAACATTTATGGGCCAGTACTTGGATGAGCCTAGATGTCATTTATGAGCCAATATTTGGATGAATCCAGATGCCTAAGAAGATCTTAAAACAGATTTAAATTACACTAAGGCAAAAAACACAACCAATTCCATTATTATCTTTTGTCTCACCAACTTTCTACATTTAGCCTGTTCTAACATTAACCCATGATGAAGTGATCCGTCGGTGTTCATTTGTGAGTTAACATCAGAGTGGGATGATGTAGGCTACTGTGCGTTGAATGAAAAAGGACAGAATAAAAAATGCAGAAAATAGTATCTGCACACCAGTACAACCACAATGGCAACATTTTGCCCCAACAGGGTTTTCATGTTTGCCTGAAAAATGTTGCCACAGCAGTTTCTTTAGTGTTTTGAGAGGTAGCCTATACTAGTGTGGACACTCTTTTTACAATTTCATTTACTGCATTTTCTGTCTTGCACCTGGCTTTACTGAGGGGAGATGTGCACACAGTTATTCCTTTATACTTTATTGTGTGTTACCAGAGAAATAATAGAACTTAGTTTGCTTCATTGTGTTCCTACCATTGTCCTAACTCATTTCCCCAGCATGATTGAAAGGTCAGAGGTCAGTCAGGAATGTTGTATTTTTAGGAGTAGCTACACAGAAAAAAACGGAGTGTTCAAATTTCTTTGTTAAACATTTGGGAGTTGAATTTAGCTCCCAAAGTGAAATGTTAACATTTACAGATTGAAATGGTGTGCAGAGGCTCGGTTAATTTATGTTTTGAAAGTGTTAATTTAACTTTGGAGAGTGTGGAGCTATAAACCCTCAAAATGTTGTTAAAATCAACTGTGAGAGTCATTCATCACTGGTCTTTTTGCTGTTTGTCCAGAGACAATTGTCTTATTGATCACATGCATGTATGGGTTTCTTTGAGTCATGCCAATGTCACACTGTAGTTATTAACACAAGGTGTATTTAATACATCAACTATCTGATACATACATTTCTTAACACTAGAACAATATATAAATGGTATTACTTTTGACTGTTTACTAGCCTGGCTGTTGCACAAAGCTTGTAGATGGAGCTTGGTCTGGCCAAACTCCCATAGACAGGAAGTTATCAGAGGCGGGATCAACAGGCATCTTTCAAATGCCTCTGTGTATTACTTCGACAGAGCTACAACCAATCAGACCACTGATTCCAATGACGAATGCATAGTGTTGTTGAATGTTGTTTGAATGATTAAAACTGAACTGTTAAACCTATAAACTTGGTTGAAACTTTGTCAGAGGACTCAGGGATCTGACTGTGACCTGTGTTATTTTCATGTGGCAACTATTTAAACTGTTTGAGACAAGACAGTCTATGCGATTTTGCTATACATTTCCTCATGTTACTGTAAACAGGTCAGGGTGCATGTCTGAAGTTTTAAATGATCAAAACTGAACCGCTTAACCTATAAACTTGATTTAAACTTTGTCATTGAGGTCTGGATTCTATTGGCCGCTATGAGATTTGACAGTTTAGAAATGAGGCAGCAAATATTGTGGCAGTTACACCTGCACCAACTGCCATTTTTAAAATTTGGAATGTTAAGGAATAGAACTCTCAAGTGATGTCATAATACCCATGGCATGGCCTGAATAATGTTCTGCCATGGGAGTCTATTGCAGCCTACAGTGCCAGTTGGTAAAATCTTTTGAAATTTGGTATACATATTTGCTCCGATCACAAAACTTGGCACAGTCAAGCACACTTTTAGCATTTTCTGCGGGAATGCAGTGTAGTTATTCTTATTCTTTTTATTATGATTTTTCAACATTCACCCAGATTTTGCCTCCGTTACTAGTCCTCAGGCTTTCAAGATAGAGACATCGATCCAACTCTAAAATGACCGGCCCAGTTTGTGCATGGTGATTCACCTTTAGATTTACCGTACCTCTTGTCGTTCGTCCATTATTGTCGTTTTTCTGCAACATTTTGTCCCCATTGAAAATTAATGGTGCAATGTTCAGACTAATGATGTCTCAATACACTTCTCCACTGTAGCAGCCAAAGTGAGCTCTGCCCTCACTCTAACCTCCACTCGTTTTTTTAATGATTAAAACTGAACCATTAAAACCTCTAAACTTGGTTGAAACTTTGTCAGAGAGCTCAGGGATCTGACTGTGACCTGTGTTATTTTTAATGTGGCAACTATTTAAACTGTTTGAGATAGGACAGCTCAGGGTGCATGTCTGAAGTTTTAAGTAATAAAAAAACTGAAGCGCTTAACCTATAAACTTAATTTAAACTTTATCATTCAGGTCTGGATTGTATTGGCAGCTATGAGATTTGACAGTTTAGAAATGAGGCAGCAAATATTTTGTCAGTTACACCTGCACCAACTGCCATTTTTTAAATTTGGAATGTTAAGGAATAGAACTCTCAAGTGATGTCATAATATCCATGCCATGGCCTGCATAATGTTCTGCCATGGGGGTCTACTGCAGCCTATAGTGCCAGTTGCTAAAATCTTTTGAAATTTGGTATACATATTTGCTCCGATGATCACGAAATGTGGCACATTCAAGCACATTTTTCGCACTTTGGGAATGCAGTCTAGTTATTATTATCATTATTGTTGTTATGACCGCCGCTATCGATCGTCAATGATTGCCGGGACACTGGAACTCTGGGGGACATGAATCTTTGTAGGCAGGTAGCCCGAGGACTTTGAGTGACTAGAAGCTTTTGGGGGCCACCTCGCTGCTGTGCCTGTGTCGGTCAAAGAGAGGGAGGCAGCAAAATGTTTTTGCTGAATAACTCAATGAATGTTTCACCCGACATGACATTGTTGTGATATGTCGGTGTTACAGAGGCGTATTGACCCAGTCCACAAACACTCACTTGAAGCACTTGTAGTGCCACCTAGTGATGTGGGTAAATGCAAAAATTGGGATATTATATTTCAAATCGTGGACCAAGAAGGTGGGAACTGCACAAAGTATGTCGTGCATGATCACCACAAAGACCTCTAAAAGCACAGCACATGCCATAAAATATGGCCCATAGGGGGCACTATTATTGTCATTGTCATTGTGCCTATTATCTAGAAAATGCTAATGTTAACAACCAACTTATTTTTGTTGTGCAATCTATTGAACCTCACGCATTGAAAACCCTGGTTGACGCCCACTTTCAATGAAAAAACAATTCACGTGGAATTTTAACATTGTGAAAGCAAATGAACTCATCATAGGCCATTTATGTGAATCTCACCAAAATTGGAATAGGGCATCTTCAGACAATGCTGACAATGTTATCAAAGGATTTATCTTGAGATAAACTGTTTCCAAGTCACATGTCAATGAAAATTAGAAATGTAGCCTAAAATTTTTCAAAAGTCCATATCTTGGCTTCTTATTGCTCAAATTTGATTTACATGCCAACTCTAAATAGCTTTTCATGTGCACCACATTTTGTGACATTTCATCAAAGGGGACGATGTTTCTCATCAAAGTCAGGTGTCCAAAAACAGTTTTTGTTAAATAACTCAACAATTTTGCCCAAGACAACATCTGTGTTAATATGCTGGTGTTACGAAGGCGTATTGACCCAGGCCATAAACAGTCACTTAAAGCATAGTGCCCCCTAGTGAAATGGGTAAATGCAAAAATTGGTATTTTGTATTGCCAATATTTTGGACCAAGAAGGTGGGAACTGTACAAAATATGTCATGCACGATCAGCACAAAGACCTCTAAAACGCAGCACATGCCATAACATTTGGCCCATAGGAGGCGCTGTAATTGTAAAAAACATCATTTTGCCTATTATCTTGTCAGGCACAGACCAGACGAGATGTAGTCTTTACACACAGTTTAGTGCAGGTTTCAACACAATCCTAGAATTAACACACAAAAGGCAGAGTCCAAAACTACAACGCTCAGAAGATAAAGGCTGAACTAAAGACACAAACCATAGGGGATAAACAGACACGGCAAGGTACAAAATCACAAAGCTCAGAAGATCAGAATTAAACTAAAAGACACTGGAACAAAAGACAGGCAAAGCAGGGAATTAATACAATCCTAACACAAAGCAAAACCAGGAAAACAAGGCACAATACCGGAGCAGGAGGGGAGTCCACAAACAGAGGTGATTCAGGCAACAAGCCGAGGAGCTGGACAAGATGAGACTGACATGGAGCAAACCTAGGGGAAGTGTGACGAGGCCAGATAACAAGTGAACCGGGAATGCTGCTTAAATAGAGTGGAGACCAGGTGAAAACAATTAGTATTCCGGGGAATGTGAGCCTGAACCGGGAGGTGGCTGTGAATGAGGTGATGATTCAATTAAGGAGCTGTGCGTTTGTGAAGCAGAGTGAGGGGGCATGGTCGTGGCCAGATCTGGTGCAGACCTGACATATCTAGAGAATGGTAACATTTACAACCATTTTTTTCTTGTCTCGAAATCTATTAACCCTCACGCATTGAAAACACTGGTCGACGCCCAATTTCAATGAAAACAATTTCACAAAGACATCTAAAAGCACTAGCCTGGCTAACGCGACTTATCAATGCTCTGCAAACATTGGTCTGGCCAAGCTGTGTTGTAAACCCATTTCTCAGAGGGCGGGCTTAACCCACGTGTGTGAAATGCCTGTGTTTGCTACTGGACGAAGCTTCGACCAATCACGTTAGTGTCCATGTATAAGACAGAGAATAGTAACGTGCATATGAGTAAACAAAAACGTAACTGCACAAAAGCTCGAAATTCCATATGCTATCGCTGACAATGTAACGTGCAGCTATTTTGTCAATGAAATAGCTCCACAACTTTGCAAGATATTACTGTGTTGTTCTGCTATTTACATACTGTAAACTGGGTTGACTTGGCAACACTTACCATTTATAAGTCAGATGAACCTCGTCGACAACAATACCAAGGAGATTTTCTTTGTAGGCTTCGTTGGCTAACATGTTCATCCATCTTCCAAAACAGCAGCTACAGCTGCATTGAAATCTTGCCGTTGCTCCACGTTCGCCATGTTGACAGTGACTGAGGTAGATTTTCGGTTGCTAAACTACCGCGTCATTGCCTTTTTGAAATGCTAGATTTTCATTGGTCCCAGTTTCTCTGTTAATGTAGAAACGGTGTAAAATGGGAGCTTGGCCAGACTGACTTTGCAAGCAAAATTCAAATGCAGCGGCACAGGAAGTATGGGCGTGCCCAGGCTATAAAAGCACAGCACATGCCATAAAATTTGGCATATAGGGGGCGCTGTAATTGTAGAAAATATCATATTGCCTATTATGTAGAGAAAACTAATGTTTAGAAATCTATTAAAGTTATCACGTTATCATGGAGGTCTGAATTCTATTGGCAGCAAATATTGTGGCAGTTACAGCTGGACCAACTGCCATTTTTAAAATTTGGAATGTTAAGGAATAGAACTCTCAAATGATGTCATAATACCCATGCCATTGTCTGCATAATGTTCTGCTATGGGAGTCTATTGCAGCCTATAGGGCCAGTTGGTAAAAACTTTTAAAAAATTGGCATACATATTTGCTCCGATGATCACGAAACTTGGCACATTCAAGCACACTTTTAGCATTTTCTGCAGGAATGCAGTCTAGTTTTTCTCACAAATTGTATTATATTACTAATATATTATATTATATTAGCCTATATTATATTATTATGAGTAATTGCCAGTTTAGTGTAGGCCTACTTTATACCTGCCAACATTTGAGTAGCTCATTAAATTAATTTGATTTCAGCAGTCGCAGTCAAACATAATGATATGACTTAAGAAGGTTTGAACTTGTAAATTACCATGGCAAACCTAGAGGGGGCAAAATGAGAGATGGGTCTGAAATATGAGATAAACCCAGGAGAAACGGGAGAGTTGGCAGTTGTGGTGTGCTCATGCATCTTGCATCTGAGTAGGCTATGTCTGTTGGCAAAGCACACAAGAGAAACTCTTATCTGTGGCCTCCTCCAGCATGGCTCTAGTCTCCAGACAGCTTATGAGAGGCATGCTTCAGTGTCAGAGAGGATCACCGCGGACCATGTGCGCCAAGGACCTGTCATATTGTGATGTGTTGATTATAGTTTTTTCTTTTAGGGATGGGATTATCTGAGCGGGCGACTGAGCTACTGTATGTGGCTCTGAACCAAGCCGTGTAATTCACCATGAATTTGTGTTCAGAGTGAATTAAAGCTGGACTGGGATCCAGTGGAGGGCTAGGGAAGCGTACATCCATAACGTAAGCAAAAGCTGACTATTTGCGCCAACTACCGTAGTCTGCAATTGTATTTGCAGTCGTAGCAAATAGCCTACAAGCAGTTCTTGTTATACCCGCTAGATGGTGATGTCGCATTAACCTAGATAAATAGGACTAGACATTGCTGTGGCGAAAACAAGTGTCTGTAACATTGAGGAAATGTAACACTTAAATGTACCCATTCATCTAGTTTACTTTCTATGTAATACTTATATAATTAAGTAGCTATTGGGGTTGTCCCTGAAAGCTACTAAACTGTTATCCTAAATGACTCGGTGAATTATTCTTGAATATATTTAAATTAGCAACTAAATTGAATTAATGCGAGGTAGGCTTACGGCTGCACTTCTCTTTTGATTTAAATAATAGGACCGGTTCTTGTCCTCTACTTGGGTATAGGCTACCCATCAATCTACTCGAAATAGCCTATTTTTCGGCCCACCAATATAGGGCAGAAGTCCACTGATTCAAGGCTACCTAGTAGACATGCCTGGACATGTTCTTCTATGTTTACAGTTTAGCTTAAATGTTACAATACAAAGAGACATACAATAATGCTAAATACATTTTTGAAATGAACACATGTTCAAAGCGTAGGCTACAGCATGTGTGAGAGCGTGTGGGTAGACTACATTTTAAAAAGGCTGTTCATTAACCTAACATAACGCCTAGGCAGAATTGTTACTTATTTTGATTTGCATATATATTTTAAATAAATCTGGCCCATAGGCCTACATCATTCACTGACAATCCGTTGTAGACTACATTCAAGCTAACATCAACACGGATAAACTTGTGAAACAAAGTTTCTCTCCAAGGTTGCAGACAGCCGTTTTATCCAATCCCGTCGCATGGAGTGACGTAGAGGCGTCTGCTGCTGGTTGAAAGATGAAAGGCTGTGGAGGGGGAAAGCGCTGGGCGTTCAACCACGGCCCCGTGAACTCGCATCAAACAGCGGGCTTCACAAACGCAGCGAACCGCCTGGGGAACACTAAAGACCGGGTGATGGTGGAAGGAAGGCGGATCTTTTTCCTGTTGAAAGGAATTCTGGACATCAAACGTCCGATTTGTCTGCAGCTCCCGTGGATGTTGCAAAACCGACTGCAAAAGTAACATCAATTTACTGTTACACTTTTTGGAGTTACCTTTTTTTTGTAACTAAAGTGTTGGTGAACTTGGCTTCGCTTTGATGTAGGGAGCTACATGCTGATCGTAGATCAGATTACACGCGTGAGATCGCAGCCATCCCTGTCTTTGATCTCGGCGCTGACTTTGTCCTCATTTTAGGGGATTGTCCAGAGCTGCAGGGAACGATTGACTGGACGGACGGCAAGTGAAACAACTCTACGGGGCGATGCGGGAATAAACAAAGAAAAGCAGTTTGAAGATAAACAGAAACGTTTATATTTATAGTCGAGGTCGAAGAAGAGAGAAGAGGTTCGGGCTTATAAAACAAATCGGTAAGACAAGACTTCATACACAGTCTCGGAGTTTGACAGTTGTCATGACTTATCGATTTTCAACAGGCTACTTCTTAATAAAAACGATTCGACATGACTCCTCTGTTATTGAGAAGAAGCAGATTTGTGCAGTTGAATCACACGGTTTAAGTTGATATACACCCATCTGAAATAGTTTTCAGACCTCACGTTACATGAACAAATCTATTTGTCCAGTGTTTTTTTTTTTGGGGGGGGGGGGGTTCTATTTACTGAGGCAGATTTGGCTAGTTCATGTGGTTATTTCATAGTTTTAATAACTTATAAAACTTGTATAGCTTTGGTGAACACGACTCTTGCAGCAGCGATGTTGGGCACCTACAGAAAGTAAAATAGCATAGGCTACTTAGAGTTACTCCACTGTCATGTAAAACGTGTGTAGATGTTTTTGCTGAGGTTGATTATTTATTTATATTATTATAAGTCAAACACAATGCTTCTTCAGTTCTATTCATGCCCTTGTAAATGTAAATGAACATGATCTTGTATCTTGAAGTTAAGGTTACTGTATGGGACAGCGTAGCATATCAGCTGTCATTTTAACGCAAAGTTGTGTGTGCTGGAAATACATTTAGGAACAATATCATCTCGTTAGCTTAGAAATGCCGGCCAGGGCAACCACAATGCACCACACAAACTGTAAACTCGTTACAGTTTCACGTTGTGCTTGCTTTTGAAATGTCCTGATAGATAGGCTGTGTTAGTGCGTTGCAAGTAAATTAAGCAAACAACTGTTAAGTGCACTTTCGGAAGAGTGTCTGAACAGGATTTGTTTGGCGAAATGTGCTTAATTGAGGTGGTCCACTGAGATGGAAAGGGTTCGCCAAACTATTTAAAGATTACGATTTGGAGAAGACAGTGGTTTTCTATAATCAGAGCGTGATTGTGCAGATGCACTAACATTGTCTAAGTCCACTTGAGGAATACAATGACAATAGTACGAGGCAACCCCATAACGCATTGGAAGCCATTGACAGAAACGGGGTGAACTAAATAAAAGGGACGTATTGTGCGTGGCATGTTATATTGGCAACTTATTAGTTTAGAAGTAATGCTCGTCATAAATTACCATATACAACTACAACCGTAATGTTGGATAGAAAACCACAATAACACATTTTATTACAGCAGATATCTCCAGAAACAGTATGTTTCACTAAGCACCTCAAATGACCTAAAATTTGAGCTGTAAACGTAAAGGCAGGCCAATAGAAATATGATACTAAATAAAAAATACATATATTTTGCATTCCTATATTTATGTTTGTAATGTCTCTTACTTCTCTTTGGAAGAATTTAGCCCCCAAAATGTGTTATAAAGCACACAATAGAGCAAAAAAAAAAAAAAAACCAACTTAATGTGCCAGCAACTTCCCAGAAGCCATGTACAGGTCAATGTAATAATTATGTAAAAAGCACTGCAAGGCTGTAATAAATGAGCCCATTGTGAGAGCAGGTCTGTGTTTGATTTCCAGCCACTGAGGGGTCGGTCCAGATGGCTGTGTCCCTCGGCCATCACACCTGGTTTCTGCTCCCAATGCTGCTGCTGCTGCTGCTGCATTCTTCCCTGGTGAGTAGCCTCCGCCTCACACAAACAAAGACGAATGTCCGCACACTGGAGTCTGGAGAGTTGTTGTACACTAGCAATTCATATTTAAGTTCATACAACTGCGGTGTGGAAACTAGATCTTCTTCTCTGTTCCTGATTTACGTTTACCTGCGTCCAGCAGTTCATCCAGCTAAAAATGAGGGGTGGGCATTCTTCTTTTTGTGGATCACCTCCTCAGTGAGATAATAAAAGGCAGGGTATAAGATCTAGTTTAGATGCAGTTCTGCTCCTCTATATTTCTGTAATGTATCTTTACATTTTGATGGATATGGCAGCCACACTATTATTTATCTACACAACACTACTACCGCGCTTTGTTTAGTTAAAAGCTGTGTTTGAATCTGCTTTATAAACAGCTTTTACCAACTTACTTACTTACTAAGGCTTAAAAAACACTGGCCAATCATTTTCCTCAGAATGGAACAACTGCAGCTATTGGATGGGCAACCTGCCTGTCGATGTCCTTTCCTGCTCCTGTGATTCCTATTGTGCGTACTTGACTCATAGGGAAGGAAGAGGTGGGGTTATTTGCTGATGTCTTATTTTTAAAAATGCTTCGAGGTAGCTTCTCAATTACCTCAATCCTTGCCGTTGAGCTTGGTCCCCGTTAAGACGGAGGGCCTTGGAAGCTCCTTTCGTCTCCTCCCTGGTTGTTTTCTAAAGTGATATGGTTGTCATCTGCAGTGTGCACAGACTAGTGACAGATATTTCAGAGAGGAGACTTAGACAGGGGTCATAATGTGGAGGGGGGGCAAATAATCTTTGTGGTAGCTTATCTATGAGCTCATACCCCTGTGGTTAAGCCTGGTTTCTGAAAGGACGACACCCTGAAGGTGACCCTGAGGAGGGAGCTGATGAAGACAGACCTTACAGGCTTTTGGCTCCTCTGTGGTCCTTTCTAGAGTGACATGGCTGTCATTTGCAGTGTGCACAGTGACAGATATTTCAGACAGGGGATTTTGGCAGGGTTGGTCAAGAAGGGGTTGGGAGGGGGGGTGGTATGGTGCTAGGGATAAGACAGCTGTGCTTGTATGTGTGTGTGAGGGCTTGGTAGGCTGGTATTTATACGTGTGTGTGTGTGCATGCATGCGTGCAGAGAGTGAGGGGGGGAAATGTGCACATGTGTTTATGTTGAGTATGTGAGTGCACACACACACACACACACACACACACACACACACACACACACACACACACACATACACACACACACACACACCGCCCATGTTCTGTGTGTCCTTCCGTACTGTTTGGAACGGGTCCCAGCTCTCTTGTGTGGCGATGAAACGCAGGAATCCCACACCGTCACTGATCAGATTTTATGTTCCTCTCAGGTTCCCGTACTGGCGGAGGAGACGAGGGAATGCCGAGAACAGGAGTACAAGGACGGCTCGGCCAACTGCCTTCCCTGCAAGCAGTGCGACGCCGGACAGGAGCTCTCAAAGGTCTGAACCCTTCATCTGCTCTCACAACACAGGGAGTAGGGAATATAGGACACACATACACACACACACACACACACACACACACACACAACACACACACACACACACACACACACACGCACAACACACACAGACACACACACAATTTAGGAGACACCTTCAGGTCAGATGAGTCCTGGGGGCCAACACAGGCATGAGGACATTTAGTAAACACACACACACACACACACACACACACACAAACACACACAAGTCCTGAGGGCCCATTACGGGATAAAACAGAAGAGAGGCCCTGCCATTAGTTTCATCAGCAAATAAAGCAAATCCACCAGTTTCTGCGTTTATAATTTGTTCTGCAGGTTGAGTAGGATCTTTTACCTTAGAATACCAGTGGTAGTCTACATTTACCTTTTACCTTATAACAGTAGTAGACTACATTAAGACTGTCAGTTACTGGGGTTTCTGATACATGTAGTTTAAATTAGGCTGTGTCTGAAGTGTTCACTTGTTCACTGTATAGGGCGCTACACAGGGTGTGTTACATTGTTTTGATCCCAACAAAGTGTATGTAGTGAATGAGTGAACGTTTTGAAATCGGCCTTAGTCTTTTCTTCACGACACGATGTGGGACATGGCAGTTGGTACTGTTGTAGCTGACTCTGTTGCTTGATTCCCTGTAGCATCGTATTGTTCTAGTCCGTTTGTTTGGTTCCGCTGATCATTTCTTCATCCCAGCGAGTCTGTGAAGCGTTTAGCGCTGTTGTGTGTGTTTGTTTGGAGTGAGGTGTTCCGCATCCTTCATGTGCTCTCCCTCGGAGTCCTCGCACGCAAGAGGCAGATGGAGGAGTGACTCCGTTGAGACCGATACATACACACACACTCAGTCACACACGCACGCACACACGTACGTACACATGCACACACGCACTCACACAGAACACTCACTCACGCACACGCACGGACACACACACACACACACACACACACACACTCACTCACACACGCAAACACACACACACACACACACACACACACACACACAAACACACACACACACACACACACAGACATCCTAATAACTAAAAGCCCAGTTAACAAGAGGGCTCTGGATTAGCTCAAAGCTGATAGTGATCATTGGGAATGTTCTTTGATGTGCTGTTTATTTCCCAGCAGCCACCCCCACACACCACAATTTGCCCTCAGGCTAAAGGGAAAAGGGCTAATAAATTTGCTTGTGGCGCTTAAAGTGATTTTTTTTTTTTATTTAAAAAAATAATTTGTGACTTCCTCCCAGAACACGATAAAACCTGGTTAAGAGCCAAAACAGACATCTCAGACAAAAGAAACAGCCAAAAAAGCGGCCTTTTGTTCCTAAAATACAATAGATAGTGATGTTTAGAATGGGCTGTCTGGGCTAATTATTTATGACTTCCCCCCTTTCATGAGCAGAAAGGACTCTTAAGGGAGTGCGTCTCTGCAGCAACAGCGTGTACAGGCTTTGATCATTTAAACCTTCACCCTCCGACCCCCAGCAATGTGACATGACCCCCCCACCAACCCCCTCCCCTTGCTCAACACACACATGCATACACATGGTCTCTCTCTCTCTCTCTCTCTCTCTCTCTCTCTCTCTCTCTCTCTCACACACACACACACACACACACGGTCTCTCTCTCTCTCTCTCTCTCTTACACACACACTCATACACACACTCACACAGACACACACACACACACTCACAAACTCACACACATACACATCCTTCCACACACGCACACACACACACACAGACAAACACGCATGCACACACACACACACGCACACACACACACACACACACACACACACACACACACACACACACACACACACACACATGCACATACACACACACTGAAGGCACTCTATTGCCATCCCCATATCCATCTCTAAATTCCGTTGCGTGATATTGTGTCCCCAGTGGGAAGGACGCTGCTGTAGGCCCTGCGGGGAGTATGTGGGCTAGTTTTACGACGCTGGCTCTTTACAGCGTGTCGGTGTGTGTGTGTGTGTGTGTGTGTGTGTGTGTGTGTGTATCTACAATGCCGGCCACCTCCACCTGCACTGCTCTTTACAGTGTGTGTGTGAGTATGGGTGTGTAGACTGCTCTGTGTGTGTGTGTGTGTGTTTGCGTGCTCTTTAGAGGGTGCTTTCCAGAGCCTGATCTCTAAACCACCCGGCCCATTAAGGCTTCTGCACACGCTGTTCAGGTGAGCCGCAGGCAAGGCAAGGGGTGCAGTGTGTGTGTGTGTGTGTGTGTGTGTGTGTGTGTGTGTGTGTGTGTGTGTGTGTGTGTGTGTGTATGTGACAGAAAGTGTGTGAGTGTGTGTGTGTGTGTGTGTGTGTGTGTGTGTGTGTGTGTGTGTGTGTGTGTGTGTGTGTGTGTGTGTGTGTGTGTGTGTGTGAAGGCCTGGCAAACATGTGTGAAACACATGGGTTTCCATT
>CM059279.1:27431888-27434388 GCA_030347295.1 Setipinna tenuifilis | reverse complement strand
CTAATGATATGTGAGCTCCCATAAGCCCTCTGTGCGCCGCCGGAATGCGCCGTGCCAACAAGGCTCAGACAGCCATGGCGGCAACAGCAGCTGCAGGAGACAATACACTCAGTGATGTCACTCCTCAGACCTCTCTCTCTCTCCCTTTCTGTCTCTCTGTCTCTCTCTCTTCCTCTCTCTGTCTCCCTCTCTCTCTCACTTTCTATCTTTCTCTCTCTCGCTCTTTCTGTCTCACTCTCTCTCACTCTCCCTCTGTCACTCTCTCTCTCTCTTCCTCTCTCACTCTTCCTCTTTTACTCTCTCTCCTTCTCCCTTCCTCCCTCTCTCTTTCTGTCTCACTCTCCCTCTGTCACTTTCTATCTCTCTCTCTCTCCCTCTCTCACTTTCTATCTCTCTCTCTCTCCCTCTCTCACTCTCACTCTCACTCTCTCTCTCTCACTTTCTGTCTCTATCTCTCTCTTTCTCTCTCTACCAGTCCTTTTCTCTCTTTCCAGTTCTCACTCTGTTTTGTTTTGGCCCTCCGTTTCCATGTCTCATTCTCCTCTCATTAAATGTGTTTTTTTTTCTGTTTTTGATACCTACTTAATTTTCTCTGTTTCTCTTTCTGACTCTTTCTTTCTCTCTCCCTCTCTTGCTGTTGTTCTCCAAAACGTTCTCTCTCTCTTTTTGCCACTGTCGATCCAGCTCTTTGTTCTTCACTTTTCAGTGTCTTCTACCTTTCTCTCTGATGACTACTTTATTATCTCTCTCTTCCTTCCCTTCTTCCTCTCTCCCTGTCTCATTGTTCCTCACTCTTTTTTTCAATCTATTTCCCATTTTACTCTCTCACCCTATATTCCTTTCTTCTTTCTCTCTCCCTTTTCTCTCTCCATACCTCTATTTTTTCCCTTTCCATCGCTCTCTCTCTCCATCTCTCTATTTCTCTCTTTCTCAGCCCCTCTCCTCTGTCTCTTTCTCTATCCCTCTATTTCTCTCTGTCCTTGCCTTTCTGTATGGCTGATTCTCTGTTTCTCTCTTCGTCTTCTCTCTCCACACATCTTTCTCTCTTTTTCCATCTCTCTTTCTTTCTCTCCATCCCTCTTCTTGGATGCTGTCCACATTGTCTGCCCAATTAGGTTATCTTATGTGGGAAACTGTCTTCCTCTTGTATGCCTTGTTGTTGCATATTCCGGTGTTTGGAAAGGCTCAGTATCATCAAGTTGAGTCCGGTCCAGCAATGGGGGCATCTCCACACACACACACACACACACACACACACACACACACACCAACACCACCACCACCACCACCACTCCCCACTTTTTGGAACATATTCAGCAAATTTTCTGTTGTCCTGGAATGGTGGGGACTTGGTTTCCAGTGTTCAGTTACATATTGCTGATAGACAAGCATTGTGAATAGCTAATTCCATATCCCATTTCTCACACAAAAGGCCCCAGTGCTCTGGAATCTTGTCTTGCCTTCTGTGTGTGTGTGTTGGTGTGTGTGTGTGTGTTTACCTGTACAGTGCTCAGAACAGTGTGTCGTTTTTTCCTCCGGGTCGTACGCTTTGCCTGTGCCCATAGCCATCCGAGTACCAGAGAGGGAAAGCCGATCCCGAGCTTGCTGGGGGGATTGGGGGGGGGGGGCTGAGGGCATCTCTTCGAGGGAACGTCCTCGTGTTGGAGAAACAATGTGCTGGGTGTTGTCCTCCTTTGTTTACAGATTGGAGGGGACACGGTGTGAACCTGAATTTGATATCGCAGCTACTTCAGTGATTGTGTGTGTGTGTGTATGTGTGTATGTGTGTGTGTGTGTGTGTGTGTGTGTGTGTGTGTGTGTGTGTGTGTGTGTGCGCGCGCATGTGTGTGTATGTACTTGATATCATGGCTATCACTTAGCCCCGCTGGTGCAGAGTGTCTTTGCACTGTCTACCCACGATGCATTGCAGTAGGTCTTTTGGCTCAGATGCTTACTTTTCACTGATTTAAACATATTTGAGGCAGCAACTGTCATAATATGTAACAGAAATTTCATCACTTGAAGACAAGAAATAAAGAACTGTGTTGTGTCATTCTAAGACACTGTGCTTGTCCCTGCATACTGAATGCAACCGTGGTAACCGACACCCAAAAAAGCTCCCAGTAAAATGTTGAGCCTCCTGGGTTTCAATTCTATTGAGGCAAGTAGGGCTGTATTTTAGGCTGTTTGGACCTCTTAAGGTGCACACATTCTTGGAGTTAAAGGAGGGAAAAAAAGGAATCCTGGGGTCGTTTTCACAGTGAGTCTTTCTCTGTCTTCTCAAGCTTCTGAAAGCGTACCCCCTGTGTGGATGAGTCTGTGCATCTGCACACCAGCACTCTCAAAAGCTACGCGCAGCTGAGCTGAGCTGATCTGAACTGAGCTGTGCTGGGAGAAAGAGAGAGGATAGTGAGAGGAGAGGCGTGCAGAGAAAGAGGCAGGCAATAAACTGGCACACACACATAGACACACACATACATACACACATTCACACACACAT